>LR738711.1:697684154-697924017 GCA_902687465.1 Secale cereale | reverse complement strand
CCCCCGAAACCCCCCCCCCCAAATCCCATATTCAACCGCCCTTTGTCCAACTAGCCAATAATATTCCCCAAACCCCCCTCCGCCCCGGCCCCCTCCGCTCCATTCGCACCGCCAAAGCCGCCCTCCCCGCTGCGCCGATACGTCGGCGCCGTGGTTCATCGAGGCGACGCACGGCGATCCTCTCGCTCCCATAATACACTCTTGTAGACTGTCATCCTCTAGTTGCACCGCCACTGCTGGTGATGTTCTTGTGGAGACGCACGGTGGAAAGCTTCTCCCATGGTACTCACATTCTAGACTGAGGCCCCGTGAATGTCGGAGTAGCACTGAATGTTAGTTGATAGACGCTGTTAATCTCACTGTTTGCCAAAGTAGTATACAGTCAATATGCTCTGCTTAAGAAGCTTCCTTGCTCTGTTATGCACTCAATCTGCTTAGCTGAGGTGGCATGCCACGCCCCGATTAGTTGCTAAAATATCATGCCATATATTTATTGTGACGTAGATTGCCATGGTCTAGTAGCCAATCTGTTAGGTGAAATAGCTCTACATTGTTTTATACTCGATCTTTGTTGCTAAGATGGCCTTTGATGGTTGTGTGCTCGGCCTCATTAACTGCTGAAACAGCCTGCCATTATTTAGCACTCAAATTCATTTGCTGAAATAGCTATACATATATTTCGTTACTTAGATCTGCTTATCCAAATATCTTGCCATAGCTTTAGACATCGACCTAGGTATTTTTTTCCGGACTTCATAAAAAAACATATATGTTTTTTGTGTAATATCTAGTAGAAAAACTAATTTGTATGTCTAACAGATGGATAGGACTTGGATAACTTCTGCTCGAAGATTCTCCGCTTCATATGTCGAGGGGGTTGAAAACTTCATGAACTTTATCAGAGTTGAGTATGCTGGTCCGAAATCAGATGTGCTCTGCCCATGTAGCAGTTGTATGAATTCAGTTACAAGGCCCCAGTCAACTATGCAGAATCATCTACACTTGTATGGGATGTCGATCACATATACTAGGTGGGTTCATCATGGTGAAACTGTGAACATCAATGTTACTAACTATGTGGAAGCTCAGATGACCATCTTGATCTACCTGATGCTCAGGTGGAAGAGGAGGAGGTGGTTGTGGCAGCGGAGTCAGTGAGTTTGACCAACATTGATACAATGCTACGAAATGGTCATGCATTTCGTGAACTTTCACCTGCACAAGAAAAATGGTGGGCCCGCATGTTGGAACAATGCAACATGGTTGTCACCCCGGGAAATAAATTGTCAGTATTCTCGGCTATGGTCACCTTTCTTCAGGTGAAGACATCTGAGCAAATGACCAACAAATCATTCGATAAGATGTTGGCTGCTTTCCGCAAATCTTTCCCAGCTGTATCTGAGCTGCCACAAACCTACAGTAAAATGAAGAATTTACTTCGTGCAGTTGGAATTGGATATGATATGATCCATATTTGTAAGAATAATTGTGTTCTGTTTTGGTAGGATTATGCCAACTTAAGTGAATGCACAAAATAAAAATCATCAAGATGGAAAGATGGCGATGTTGTGAAGAGGATTCCTCATAGTGTTTCAACACATTTCCCAGTTATACCAAGATTGGAGAGGTTGTTTCATGATGCCGAAACAAGAGAGGATGTATTGTGGCATTCTAGGAACCAGGAGTACAAAGATCAGAATGTAACGAGCCATCCATCTCATGGTAGTGACTGGAAAAGATTCAATCAGAAACACAAAGAGTTTGTTGCTGCCCCGAGAAACATGAGACTTGGCATAGCTACAGATGGATTTAACCCATTTGGCCACCAGAGTGCCACATATAGCATGTGGCCAATGCTTGTTATCCCTTACAACATGCCACCAAATGTCTGCACCAAAGAATCAAACTACATGATGGCCTTGCTCATCCCAGGTCCAAAAAGTCGTGTAAAGAATTTGGATTTATTGATGGAGCCCCTTATGGAGGAACTTCAACAGCTATGGAGGGTTATTCTCACTCGAGACCTATATAGAAGCCCACCAGCTGATTTCTTTCTGTGTGCTGTTATAATTTGGTGCATCCATGATTATCCGCCTTTGGGCACTATGTAAGGGCGAAAGACACATGGTTACAATGCATGTGTTCGCTGTGATAGGAATCCGCTGTCATACACAATACTTAGCAAGATCTGTTACATTGGACATCGTTGTTTCCTTTCCAAGGACTAGTCGTCTCCTACAAAATACCGAAGATATGTGTTCAATGCAAAGCATGAAAACCATGGTGCGCCAAAGAATCTCACCACCGATGAGTTGCAAGTGGAATTAGAGAATGTCAGGCATATTACACCAGGAAACCATCCTGATAATGGTAGCGGGAAAAGGAAGCGTGGCAGGGTAGAAGAGAGATTATAGTTTACCCACAGGTCCACTTTGTGGGACTTGGAGTATTGAAAAGATTTGGATCTGCGGCATAATCTTGATGTGATGCACATCAAGAAAAAATATATGTGACATCATTATCGTCACACTTCTTAATATTGAAGTAAAGACGAAAGATACCTTAAAATCTAGGATTGATTTGACACACCTGGGTATCAGAAGGGATTTGCACGTGGAAGATGAAGGTAAACCACGGGATATGACACCGGGTGTGTGCTACTTCTCGAGCTTGTGTTCTATTCCCTCGAAGAGGAAAGGGTGATGCAGCACGGTAGCGTAAGTATTTCCCTCAGTTTTTGAGAACCAAGGTATCAATCCAGTAGGAGACCACACGCGAGTCCCTCGCACCTGCACAAACAAATAAGAACTTCACAGCCAATGCAATAAGGGGTTGTCAATCCCTTCACGGTCACTTACGAAAGTGAGATTTGATAGATAGGATAGTATAATATTTTTGGTATTTTTTATATAAGAACAGAAAGTAAATAAAACAAATAAGCAACGGCAGCAGAAATTGGCTAGTTGACGGAAAAGTAATATGATAAAGATAGACCCGGGGGCCATAGGTTTCACTAGTGGCTTCTCTCATGATAGCAAAATTCTACGGTGGGTGCACAAATTACTGTCGAGCAATTGATAGAAAAGCGCATAGTTATGAGAATATCTAGGCATGACCATTGTATATAGGCATCACGTCCGTGACAAGTAGACCGAAACGATTCTCCATCTACTACTATTACTCCACACATGACCGTTATCCAGCATGCATCTAGAGTATTAAGTTCATAAGAACAGAGTAATGCTTTAAGCAAGATGACATGATTTAGAGGGATAAACTCAAGCAATATGATATAAACCACATCTTTTTATCCTCGATGGCAACAATACAATATGTGCCTTGCTACCCCTGCTATCACTGGGAAAGGACACCGCAAGATTGAACCCAAAGCCAAGCACTTCTCCCATTGCAAGAACTATAGATCTTGTAGGCCAAACCAAACCAATAATTCAAAGAGACTTGCAAGGATATTATAATCATACATAAAAGATTTCAGAAAAGAATCAAATATTGTTCATAGATAATCTTGATCATAAACCCACAATTCATCGGATCTCGACAAACACACCGCAAAAAGATTACATCGAATAGATCTCGTCGAAGATCGAGGAGAACTTTGTATTGAGATCCAAAAAGAGAGAAGAAGCCATCTAGCTAATAACTATGGACCCGAAGGTCTGTGGTAAACTACTCACAACTCATTGGTGAGGCTATGGTGTTGATGTCGAAGCACTCCGTGATGGATCCCCCCTCCGACGGAGCTCCGGAACGGCCCCCAAGATGGGATCTCACGGGAATAGAAGGTTGCGGCGGTGGAATTAGGGTTTTCTTTGTTTTCTCGATGTTTTCAGGGTACATGGATATATATAGGAGGAAGGAGGGCATCGGGGGACCCAGGTTTTCTTTGACATAAAAATAATAATACTTCAAGCATACTAACAAAGCAATCGTGTCTTCTCAAAATAACATGGCCAAAGAAAGTTATCCCTACAAAATCATATAGTCTGGCCATGCTCCCTCTTCATCACACAAAATATTTAAATCATGCACAACCCCGGTTTCAACCAAGAAATTGTTTCATACTCAATTTTTTTCAAACCTTTCAACTTGCACGCAATACATGAGCGTGAGCCATGGATATAGCACTATAGGTGGAATAGAGTGGTGGTTGTGGAGAAGACAAAAGAGGAAGATAGTCTCACATCAACTAGGTGTATCAATGGGCTATGGAGATGCCCAACAATAGATATCAATGTGAGTGAGTAGGGATTGCCATGCAACGGATGCATTAGAGCTATAAGTGTATGAAAGCTCATCAAAAGAAACTAAGTGGGTGTGCATCCAATTTGCTTGCTCATGAGGACCTAGGGCATTTGAGGAAGCCCATCGTTGGAATATACAAGCCAAGTTCTATAATGAAAATTCCCACTAGTATATGAAAGTGACAGAACAAGAGACTCTCTATCATGAAGATCATGGTGCTACTTTGAAGCACAAGTGTGGAAAAGGATAGTAGCATTGTCCCTTCTCTCTTTTCTCTCTTTTTTTGGAGGGGCTTTCTCTTCCTTTTCTTTTTTTATTATTAGCCCCTCTCTATATTTTTTTGGGCCATCTTTTTTTATTAGGCGTTTCCTCACATGGGACAATGCTCTAATAATGAAGATCATCACATTTTTATTGACTTACAACTCAAAGATTACAACTCGAAGCTAGAACAAAATATGACTCTATGTGAATGATGATGAAGCATGTCATATGAACGGAACGGTGGAAAGTTGCATGGCAATATATCTTGGAATGGCTATGGAAATTCCATGATAGGTAGGTATGGTGGCTGTTTTGAGGAAGGTATATGGTGGGTGTATGGTACCGGCGAAAGTTGCGCGGTATAAGAGAGGCTAGCAATGGTGGAAGGGTAAGAGTGCGTATAATCCATGGACTCAACATTAGTCATAAAGAACTCATACACTTACTGCAAAAATCTATGAGTCATTAAAACAAATTATTCAACGCATGCTCCTAGGGGAAGGGTTGGTAGGAGTTAACCATCGCGCGATCCCGACCTCCACACAAAGGATGACACTCAATAAATATCTCATGCTCTAACTTCGTCACATAGAAGTTCACCATACGTGCATGATAAGGGAATCACAAACTTTAACAAAAGTATTTCTCAAATTCAAAATTACTCCACTAGCATGACTCTAATATCACCATCCTCATATCTCAAAACAATCATCAAGTATCGAACTTCTCATCATATTCAATGCACTTTTATGCGAAAGTTTCTTACTATGCCCATCTTGGATGCCTATCATATTAGTACTAGTTTTATAACCAAAGCACATTACCATGTTGTTTTAAAAGACTCTCAAAAGGATATAAGTTAAGCATGAGATATAAAAAATTTCTACAAAATAAAACCACCACCGTGCTCTAAAAGATATAAGTGAAGCAGCAAAACTATCTAGCTCAAAAGGTATAAGTCAAGCACATAGAGTATTCTTATTAATTCTAAATCATATTTATCTCTCTCAAAAGGTTTGTCCAGCAAGGATGATTGTGGCAAACTAAAAATCAAAGACTCAAATCATACATGACGCTCCAAGCAAAACACATATCATGTGGTGAATAAAAATATAGTCCCGAGTATAGTTACCGATAGATGAAGACGAAAGAGGGGATGCCTTCTCGGGGCATCCCCAAGCTTAGGCTTTTGGTTGTCCTTGAATTTTACCTTGGGGTGCCTTGGGCATCCCCAAGCTTAGTCTCTTACCACTCTTTCTTCCATAGTCCATCAAAGCCATACTCAAAACTTGAAAACTTCACAACACAAAACTTAGCCAAAAATCTCGTGAGCTCCGTTAGTATGAGAAAACAAAACACCACTCAAAGGTATTGTAATGAACTCATTATTTGTTTATATTGGTGTTAAACCTACTGTATTCCAACTATTTTATGATTCATACCCCGATACTACTCATACATTCATCAAAATAAGCAAACAACACACGAAAAATAGAATATGTCAAAAACTGAATAGTCTGTAGTAATCTGTAACTTTCGAATACTTCTGTAACTCCAAAAAATTGAGATAAATTGGCAAACGTGAGGAATTTGTCTATTAATCATCTGCAAAAAGAATCAACTAAATAGCACTCTCCCGTAAAAAAATACAGCCAATTTTGTCGGGGATATACCCCGCAGCGTAACCCGACCGGACTTGGCGGTTTACTTGAGACGGTTTACACTTGGCTGATTCAATGGCAACCCGGCGGACGGATCACGGATGACAAGGCCCAAGGCCCAGAAGGCCGGTTCATGTTATGCTGGGCCGGTTTATAAAGAAAGCACAAGGAATATTCTTCTACAAAGGAAGCAAGACTAGGACTCCTTATAATAAAGTAATCCTAATCCTACTAGGACTAGTCATGTAACCCGCCCCTTCAACATATATAAGGAGGGGCAGGGCTCCCCAAAGGGGGACAAGTTCTCACAAGTTAGAGGCGCCATATTCTTTAGGGCTAGACACAAAGAGCCGGTTTACCGGCGACACCATGAGGGTCATAATGAGATCTAGCCTCAAACAACATGTAGGGCTATTACCGGATGATGTTTCCCGGTGCCCGAAGCTGTCTAAATCCTTGTCTTGCGTTGCGTCTCTCGATTCCGCTCAACCCCTCTCAAGCTACTACATAGATGCGTTGGCCTCACGACTAAGTCCTCACACTAGGACATCTGCCGTGACAAAACCACGATAGTTGGCGCCCACCGTGGGGCCTGCGCACGGTGGTGTTGAGTTCTTGGTGGGTGCTATCCCAGGGATCGAGAAGCTCCACCCAGCTTATTGAAGAAGGTCCGATCGGCTCGTCGGAGAGTTCCAGCTGGCTCGCCGAAAAAGTTCCGACAGCTGATCAAAAGGTTCTGGTACGACGGAAAGTGTCGGCCGGATCATTGAAAAGTTCCGACCGCCTCGACGAAGGTTCCGTCTGAATCGGCAAAAAAGTCCCGACCGCCTCGATGAAAGGTTCCGTCCGAATCGCCCAAGAGTTCCAGCCGAATCACCAAAAGGTTTCGTCCGAGTCGCCAAAGGGTTCTGACTTAGGTTACGGAAAAACTTAGACTCAAGAGGTTTCGGTTCAAAAGTTCTGGATTATCAAAAGTTCCGGCCGGATTATCAAAAAGTTCCGGGTCCAGAAGTTCCGGCCCAAAAAAGATCCGGACGGGTTATCAAGAGCTTCCGGTTCAAAAGTTCTGGATTACCAAAAAGGTCCGACCAGACTATCAAAAAGTTTCGGTTCAAATGCTCAGGGTCATATATTGTTACTGCCAGTAGGGATATGCCCATCCACGCCATTGCTAGGCCTCCATATATAAAGTTCATTTATGGATCACACAAAGATAATCTGGCATTCAGGTGATATCCATCCAATTTTGTGTTATCAGCATATATTGTTTTTTGTCAAAAAACAGTTTATCTTTGCCTTGGTCTGCAATATTGTTTATGCAGGGCAATTGTTCACTGCGAGAGCGATGACCATGCCATATGTGCAAATCGTCGCTTTACGGCCCAATTTACAAAAACATGGCACGACTCGCCCGTCCGCGCCGCTCTACAACGCCACGGATGATTCGCCTGTCTGCTCTTGCGACCGGTTCATGCGTCCGCGCCGGCTTACAACGTGGAGGACAACTTGCTCGTCTGCACCGTTTGCAATGCCGCGGCTAACTATACCTACCGGCTGATTTTTATGGTCGCTTTGTTATCACAGCTGGGTTGACCTTCGACAAATACCAGGTGCTATTTACCTTGTTTTTTAAGCACATATTAATTCATTCGAGCAAAACTACTTTGCACTGCTGTATTTTATATGTAGGGGAATTATTCATTACAAAGTGATATTATACCGCGGAGATGGAGGCACGCCAACATCATTCGGCACAAGTGGTCGTCGTTACTCAACGGACTCCCGCACCGGCTTACAGCGCTATGGCCGTCTCTTGTGACCACGCCGGTTTACAAAACCGTAGCCGTCTCTCGCAACCACGCCGATTTACAACGCCGTGGCCGTCTTCCGCAACCGTGCCGGCTTACAACAAGGAGGGCAACTAGCCCGTTGGCGCCGGCCGACCCATTTGTTGTTCGAGCAAATCAGGTGTTATACCTCTTATATATTTTATCAGGACATTTTAATTCCTCTAAGCACCATTACACTGCCCTATTGGTGTTTTTATATACAGACGGCCGGTTCACGCGTCCACACCGGTTTACAATGTGGAGGACAACTTACCTGTCCGTACCGGCCTATAATATTGTGGCCGAATTATCTGTCTGCTCTTACGGTTGACTCGGCCGTTATTGATGTCAGTTTCACTTTGGTGATAATCAACTCCGCGGTGGATAGTTTTTTGGCCTAAAGATGTCAGGTGAAATCCATCCAGTATATTTTTATATTATATATCGTTTTCTTTAAAATAGCAATTACTCCGGCTTGCAAAGTCATCTAATGCAGGGCCCTAAACCGCCACGGTGCCGTTTTAAACCGTCGGTCCTTTGTCTTCCTTGCGGGTGTTGCATCCAAACCGCCGCTGCGAGCCGCCAGTGTATCAGCCATCTTTTTCATAAGAGTATCACATGGGGGCTTCTGCATACAAGGGAGTTCCTATGGCCTCTTAAACCGGCGCCCTTGATAAATCAAGGAATCAGCCGTCCTTTCTGTACAAAAAAGAATCACATGTGGGCTTTCGCGGGCAAGGAAGCTTCCCATGGCCTCTTAAACCGGCGCCCTTGACAGAATCAAGGAATCAGCCGTGTTCTTTACACAAAGGAGTATCATATGGGGGTTTCCAAAGAAGCTTTCCATGGCCTCCTAAATCGGCGCCCTTGACAAATCAAGGAGTCAGCCATCTTATCTATACGAACAAGAGTCACATGGGGGCTTCCGCGGGCAAGGAAGCTTCGCATGGTCTCTTGAGCCGGCGGCGGTATGAAGCCCATCATAAGAGCACTGCTCTGGTTGCTTCGGCAATTTCCACATGATGATGAGGGGTAAAAGAGGGTTTGATGCCTAACACAACTCAAACATATGCCCCGACGAGCAAACGGCTCATACACTACCTGGGGGCTCTCAGCGAGTTGAATACACTTGTAGTGAACATGGCTTGGAAGCCCGGTGCATGCACCTAAAACCCCGGATTAACCTGCCTGCATCAAGTAAATCACGCCGTCCAGGTAAACCTGGTATGACCCGTCGAACCTGTCACAAGTCAATCCTTCGGGACCCTGAACTTGGTCACGTTAAATTGACGATCATCGAGTGATTACCCAAAGACAATATCTGTACGAGATTTTGAAACATTGGGTAGCTAGGACATTGATGATTTGGTTAAGGATTGCGGAGCATCTTGACAGGCTTTGCTAAAATGGTTAATGACAGTAGCCTGGCAGCTCATAAAAAGCCTCGAATTTGGAGCCTGGCAGCTCGTAAAAAGCCTCGACTACATGGTCTTATTTGCCCAAAAACTTTATTTTTCTTTTTTATGTTTTCTCAAATCTTTATCCTCAAGGTCATTGGTTTTTCAACCAAGTCCATTGATTCAAGAGTGGATGGCTACAAAGTTGCCGCTACATCTGTATTTACAGAGTTATAGTCTGGGTTATAAACACCAGTACTAGTTCACAGTTAAACCGAAGTTCATTGTAACCCGGTTCGGCCTTCATGACGAGTCGACAAATAATCAAGGGAGTCATCAGCACTTACACCTTGAATGGTTTCTGCCGGATTAAGGTTTGTTGTGATACACTTAGTCACAGAAACAGGTGGAATAAATCGTCAAAGGCATTATAAGCAAGAAATAATTATGAAGTTGCCAACTGAAGCAATCTCATACAACTGGGCTATTTACAGATATTGACCGGTGTTTATTAACCCGGCCTGGCTTTTGATTATAAAACCACCAGTACTATCTACATATAATGACCGGTGTTATTAAACCGGCCTGGCTTTTGACTATAAGTCGCCAGTATGAGATAAGATAATGACCGGTGTATATTAACCCGGCCAGGTTTTATTTATAAACCGGCAATCTATGATAATTACCAGTGCTCAAATTTTGGGTTATCACCTTTACTACACTGGCTTGATAGAACCAACACTGTGATCAAATATTACTGGAACCGGTTTTCAAACCGGGTTATATTATTCAAATCTTTAAATAGCCAACATGGCTGGATTTTATTATGGTTATCAATAGCCAGTATTATGATTAAGGTTTTCAAAGTCGCTTTAACGCAATGGCTATCATATTGTCAATGGTATGATTTATTTTACAAAGGAATAGTCCCGAGTCGCTCCAGGCTTGCAACCCGGCACTTGGGGGCTACATTATTCAAGTTAAGATTACATCCAATATGCAAGTCTCATGTCGCTGCAAGCATGCACCATGACACTTGGGGGCTAATGCAAAGTCATTTTTTTCCTCACCTTTATTAAAGACCCGACTCATCACATTGTAATGACCCGGCCCTTGGGGGCTACCAATTGCTCATGTCAATAATTCAAGGTACACAATTATTAATCCATTATATTGAAGGGTCCTCTGCTCAGTTGGTAAAGTACAAAGCTCTTAACTTTGTGGACGTGGTTTCAAGCCCCATGATGGGAGTTACATTACATAATGTTATTTTCAATGAAGTATATATAAAGTCCCAGCTCAGTATTATATTACTAAACCGGCCCTTGGGGGCTACACGTTGCTGTTCAAGTCTACATGATCATATCTACAAAGTCCCTGCTCATTATTACATAATGACCCGGCCCTTGGGGGCTACACCGGTTGAAGTTTTTATGAGCATCAGGCAAATACAAGTCCCAGGTTGCTGCAAGCATGACAACCCAGCACTTGGGGGCTACATAATATGGAGTATTCATTGTTTACTAGTGACTGGGATGAACAATCTGGATTTCTTCAAGGTTGCAACATTTATATTGAAACAAGTCTTAAGCTATCACTATGTTCTCCTCTTAAGACTTGGAGGATACAGGTAATAGGCATATAAAGGAGGAACATCTTCAAATTCTCAGTTTTGGGTAAGTCCGGAAGATTAATTGTGTGACCCGGCGTTGGCAACAATCATAACCCGGCATCTATAAACAGTCACGACCTGGAATTATCAGTTTTTATAACCCGGCAATGGTGGTAATCATAAACCGGCATCTTCAAGCCGGCTGGATATCACCTTGAATATTTCAAAGGCTAATATTTTTTGTTAAATCGGAGCATTGAAGGCCGATTCAAATGGATTCTTCATTTACAAAATATCTTCTGCAAGCAAATTGATTATGAAGCTGGTCTATTGACCCGGAGTTTCCAGAAGAAGTGCCTGGATTTTTTGCATTGGTAATGTTTGAATATATCTGCTAAGGAGATTTGCTATGAGATCATGGATACATATCAAGGAGAAAATGACAAGGATTTAAGGATGATCAGGTGCCGGTTCAGGAAAATATTTTAGCCCGGAGCACAACCTATCAAATTTGTTCTCGCATTTATACAGGAAGGATTCAGTTTAACATGGATAAATCCAAATTAAATTGGGGGCTAATGTCGGGGATATACCCCGCAGCGTAACCCGGCCGGAAGTATAACCCGGCCGGACTTGGCGGTTTACTTGAGACTGTTTACACTTGGCGATTCACTGGCAACCCGGCGGACGGATCACGGACGACAAGGCCCAAGGCCCAGAAGGACGGTTCATGTTATGGTGGGCCGGTTTATGAAGACAACACAAGGAATATTCTTCTACAAAGGAAGCAAGACTAGGACTCCTTGTAATAAAGTAATCCTAATCCTACTAGGACTAGTCATGTAACCCGCCCCTTCAACATATATAAGGAGGGGCAGGGCTCCCCAAAGGGGGGACAAGTTCTCACAAGTTAGAGGCGTCATATTCTTTAGGGCTAAACACAAAGAGCCGGTTTACCGGCAACACCATGAGGGTCATAATGAGGTCTAGCCTCAAACAGCATGTAGGGCTATTACCGGATAATGTTTCCCGGGGCCCGAAGCTGTCTAAATCCTTGTCTTGCGTTGCGTCTCTCGATTCCGCTCAACCCCTCTCAAGCTACTACATAGATGCGTTGGCCTCACGACTAAGTCCTCACACTAGGACATCTGCCGTGACAAAACCACGACAAATCTCGTGAGCGCTAAAGTTTCTGTTTTTTACAGCATGATTATATAAACTTCACACAAGTCTTCCCAAAGGTTCTACTTGGCACAAACACTAATTAAAACACAAAACCACATCTAAACAGAAGCTAGATGCAATATTTATTCCTAAACAGAAGCAGAAACAAAGAAAATAAAATTGGGTTGCCTCCCAACAAGCGCTATCGTTTAACGCCCCTAGCTAGGCACGATACAAGAATAGATCTAGGTTTTGCCATAATGATAAGATAGATCGCGAAAACTCATCTCATATTCCCTACGTTCAGCAGCAACTTTTCTTTGTGGCAAGCAAAAGTAATCAAAAGGGCTAAATTTAATAGGACAAAAGTCCCCCATATCAAGCTTAGGAGGTATTGGTTCCTCCTGTGGCCTTTCATATTGCACAACCAATTTATCATTATAAGCATTCTTTTGGAAAAAGGTCATGAGCCTACGCTCAAGGAAAAGTCTAACCCATTATTTTGAATAGCAAAATCATCATTCAATTCAGAAATTCTATCAACTAAGATATCGGTAGGAACCTTTTTTCTAAGGTTTTCATTGAAAGCAACATGATCTAAAGATTGGAAACACATTATGTCCTCTTGATTGAATAAGATAGCTTCTATGGGAGGACGACCAGCATCCACTCCGTAATGAGTAAAGATTTTTTTGGCCTCTTTCATGATTAATCTGAACTCATGAGCCAAAAAGACAGTAGCTGCGCGCTTAACAGAAGAATGCTCAATATTGGAAAATTCCAGAAAGATTCTCTGAATGCAAGGATGCTTATGGATAAATTGCCTTTCAATTTCAACTACAAGCATAGATATGGCATCTGCAAGGCTACTAGTTCTGTGAAGAATAGATCCACCCATAGTGGGTAAAGCACCGGCAAAAGTAATGAAGTCTTGAAGAACTCCTTTTCCAATAATATTACCACTACCAACCCGGAACTTCTTAGTATGTAAAATGGTAGTTTCATCCGAAGGATCAACATAGACGTTGCCCTCAACATTACTACCCTTTTCGATGATATCTTCCCCCATCTCAGACATGAAATCAAGTGAACGATAAACACACGGAAGAAGAAGGGCCAATAAAACGGCAAGGGTGAAGTGCGGGGGAGGAAAACGAGAGGCAAATAATGTAGTGCGAAGGATAAGAGTTTTTGATAGGTACTTGGTATATGACTTTTGCGTAAGCCTCCCCGGCAACGGCGCCAGAAATTCTTCTTGCTACTTCTCGAGCTTCCTTTGTATTCCTCGAAGAGGAAAGGGTGATGCAGCACAATAGCGTAAGTATTTCCCTCCGTTTTTGTGAACGAAGGTATCAATCCAGTACGAGACCACGCGCGAGGTGCTCCACCTGCACAAACAAATAAGAACTTCACAGCCAACGCGATAAGGGGTTGTCAATCCCTTCATGGTCACTTACGAAAGTGAGATCTGATAGATATGATAGTATAATATTTTTGGAATTTTCGATATAAGAACAGAAAGTAAATAAAGAAAATAAGCAACGGGGGCAGAAATTGGCTAGTTGACGGAAAAGTAATATGATAAAGATAGACCCGGGGGGCATAGGTTTCACTAGTGGCTTCTCTCATGATAGGAGAATTCTACGGTGGGTGCACAAATTACTGTTGAGCAATTGATAGAAAAGCGCATAGTTATGAGAATATCTAGGCATGATCATTGTATATAGGCATCACGTCCGTGACAAGTATACCGAAACGATTCTGCATCTACTACTATTACTCCACACATCGACCGTTATCCAGCATGCATCTAGAGTATTAAGTTCATAAGAACATAGTAATGCTTTAAGCAAGATGACATGATGTAGAGGGATAAACTCAAGCAATATGATATAAACCCCATCTTTTTATCCTCGATGGCAACAATACAATACGTGCCTTGCTACCCCTGCTGTCACTGGGAAAGGACACTGCAAGATTGAATCCAAAGCCAAGCACTTCTCCCATTGCAAGAACTATAGATCTAGTAGGCCAAACCAAACCAAAAATTTGAAGAGACTTGCAAGGATATTATAATCATACATAAAAGATTTCAGAAAAGAATCAAATATTGTTCATAGATAATCTTGATCATAAACCCACAATTCATCGGATCTCGACAAACACACCGCAAAAAGATTACATCGAATAGATCTCCTCTAAGATCGAGGAGAACTTTGTATTGAGATGCAAAAGGAGAGAAGAAGCCATCTAGCTAATAACTATGGACCCCAAGGTCTGTGGTAAACTACTCACAACTCATTGGTGAGGCTATGGTGTTGATGTAGAAGCACTCCGTGATGGATCCCCCCTCCGGCGGAGCTCTGGAACAGGCCCCAAGATCGGATCTCACGGGAACAGAAGGTTGTGGCGGTGGAATTAGGGTTTTCTCTGTTTTCTCAATGTTTTCAGGGTATGTGGATATATATAGGAGGATGGAGGGCATCGGGGGAGCCAGAGGGGGCCCACGGTCGTGGGGGCACGCCTGCCCCCCTGAGCGTGCCCTGGACCCTCGTGGCCGCCTCTCTCGTTCCCTCGCATATACTCCATGTCTTCTGGGTAGATACGGTTCAAAAAATAACTCTCCTGAAGGTTTCATTCGTTTGGACTCCGTTTGATATCATTTTTCTGCGAAACACTGAAATAGGCAAAAAAAACAACAATTTGCACTGGGCCTTGGGTTAGTAGGTTAGTCCCAAAAATAATATAAAAGTGTATAATAAAGCCCATTAAACATCCAAAACAGAATATATAATAGCATGGAACAATAAAAAATTATAGATACGTTGGAGACGTATCTGTGTGTATGTCTTGGACAAGGTAAAAAGATAAGGATTCTGCAAGGTCCTATCATGTGTGAGATTCCCACATGGATTTGCTTCCAACCCTGAAAGAGAGTCAGTGTAGATGGAAACAAGGTACAATGGTTGAAAACTCATGACCGCCACGTCCTACTTCAAAGGGTTTTACCTGTTATCCTTAGAGGATTGGGCCACCCTGACTTATACAGAGTAGTTGCAGAGTTGGGAGAATTCTTCAGGGAACTCTGCAGTAGAAATATCAGGATAGATGCTTTGGAGCATCTTAGAGACAAGATACCAACTATCCTATGCGACCTTGAGAAGATATATCCTCCAGCATTCTTTGATATGATGGTGCATTTGGCTGTTCATCTACTTGATGAGGCACTACTTAGAGGTCCAGTACAATATGGCTGGATGTACCCTATTGAAAGGCGGCTAGGCACTTTCAAGGGCTATGTTAGGAACAGAGCTAGACCCAAGCGTTCCATTGCAGAGGCCTCCATTGCTATAGAAACGTTGACATTCTTCTCAAAATACATTGAAACATCTAATCAGCTTAGCAAAGAGGTGGGTGAAGACAATCCCGAGCTCAATGTTTTTTATTGTTTTGTTCGAGTTATAGGGAAGAGTCGACAAGGCGATAAACCTAAAGATTTGGACAAAATGGTTTGGTATGTGTTGTATAACTGTCTTGAGATTCTACCTTATATCGAGTAAGTGCTAAGTAATGCAGCTTATACATCGTAATCTACTAAACTTGCAACACATTCTTATATATTTAGATGTTTAACACGATCACTATGTTGTGCAACATCTACAAAAAGGAGTTATGCCGCAAAATCTAAGAAACATTGACAAACTAGTTATGGCAGGATTTGCGAAATGGTTCAAGAGCCATGTAACCTTTTGAATTGCACTGCCAGTTTTCTTAATATATTGAGTACATAAGATGATCAGCTTTTCTATTTTCTAGCCATAGGTTAAGAAGATGCGGGAGGATGGACATGCAGTTAATGATTCCCTTTACGCACTAGCAATGGGTCCTGATACTCAAGTAAGACATTATGAATCTTGCATTGTTGGAGATGTGCGCTACAACACCCTTGCACGCGACAAAGGCAGGAAGACACAAAACAATGCCATCATGAGCATGGATACGTACAATGAAGAGACAACTGAAATGTATGCGAACATAACAGACATTTTTTAGTTGCAGTATGTCTCCAGTTTCGAGGTTCATCGGTGTGTGGTTCTGTTGTGCTGTCGTTGGTATAACCTGTTTTCCAGGATCGCAAAACCCAGAGCTGATGATTATTTCAAATCCATCAGTGTCAAGCCGGCGTACAAGACCGACGAGACTTTTATTTTGGCAAATCAAGCAACACAAATATTTTTCTTGGAAGACACATTTGCACGTAGCGATGACTGGAGACTAGTGGAAAGTTTGAGCAGAGGAATTCGTTTAATGAAGTTGCACAACAAGATGATGCTTACACTGCTCATGATGTACAAGATTCCACAGATGTTCCTAATATCTTTGAGAACCATCACGTCAATGACGCTGGTGAAAAGATTGCAAGTCGGGCTATGGACATACGAGAGTTGATCAATAAGAAGCCAACGTTCGAGGACATTGAAGATGAAGAAGAAGATGACACTGGGGGAATTATGATTCAGACTGATATACATGGCGAAGATGTTGACGCTGCTGCTACGGATGATGATTAGATTGCTTTTGTCACATTTCCTGTCAGAAGACTTTTTTAATCTACTATGTGAAATTGTGTTTGCTATGACAACTGAAACCTGATGAAGTTGTTGTTTAGTATTTTGCTGTGAGAACATCACTTATTATGTATGTTGATTTGTGTGGTGATTGTACTCATATTTGGCTGTGAAACTTGTATTTGATGACATAGTTTGATGTTGGACTACAATTTGCTCGACGTCTCCGAATGGGAACAAAGCTGACCCGACAGGGCCTTTGGTAATTTATTTATTTATTTATTAGCAAAAGGGCCTCTGCTATTTATTTATGTATGAGCAAAAGGGGATACCCCCCGATTTCCGTTAATAGAAATAATTGGATGTTCACAACACTACGCCCAACTTTCTAAACATGTTTCATTCATTACTAGTTTCAGCAAAGTGCTCATGTCATAGCCACTGAATACATTGTGAGTGCTACTTACACTGCAAATAAAGAGACAATCATCCTACAGAGCACATCGATTTTGCCCATTATCTTCACAAGCTCTTTCATCACCTCATTGCCGTCAAGGCCGTTCAGCAACTGTTGCTTGGCCATGATCAGAGGAACTGCATCTTTAACCTTGTGCTCTGCATCTTCCTCTTCTGTCGTTTCTTCAGTTACTTGTCCAACACCCCAACCTGCTGGTATTGGGATTCCTCGGCTAACCAAATAATCGGCGTAGTTGCATTCCCCCACATCAACAACTTCCCAGAAATACAAATCACACGAATCTTCCCTCTTCTGCACGAATCAAATTGGAAGATCATCAACCAAACTATTAAAAAAATCAGCAACCGAAAGCAGCAGAACAACACTTAAACATATTATTACCCCATGATTCGGGCATTTGTAGAAGACTCGGCCATGGTTGAGGATTGTGGTTGAGACGCGACGGATGACTCTACATGATTTGCAGCAGTGGCACCACACCAACGGCAGCGGGTTGCGATGAGCAACCGGCCGCGGTGCGTGTGACGGCAGGGGTGTGATGAGACCCACATGCGATGGTACGGGTGGCGACTTGGCGCATATATGGTTGTTGCCTGCTAAAGAGCAGGTGGACGAGACGCCAGCGGACATGGTTGATGTGGTCAGAGCTTCTGATGCTAGGCAGAGTAAGTAGAGAAGAAGAGAAGCGAACATTGCATATGTCAGTTTGATTACTTGCAGAGTAGCATAGCACCATATATAGTCATAGTCTAGGTTTGGATTCGAACCAGCTACAGGAGCACGTCTCTTTTTTTTTCTAAAACTCGGCAACGTCTCTTTACTGGTACACTAGCTTGTTCTGTACGCCTTCTCAAGTCTTTGATTTTCTTTCTCTCTTTTTTGAGGAAGGAAGGAGGACAAAATTGAGGGTTCCTGGGACTCGAACCCAAGACCTCTTGCTTGAAAACCAAGGGTGCTAGTCACTTATGTGGCGAACGTTCCCTCGGAGGAGGACGATAGACAAACGCATTTTCCTCGCAGTTTTAGTTGCGACGCAAGATCGGACGGTCGCAGTTTTGGGAATGTTATCAGGCGAACGAGCCCAGATTATTTTCTTCCTATATATAAAAAAGTATGCTAGGTGTCGGCTTAGTCAACAGACGATTGTGCCAACCTTGACCATTGGATTGAAATTCAACGTATGTTATGTTTCTTCAGTCTCCTCTTCCTCCAGCCGCCAAAGCTAAACCAGCGCCAGCAGGACCGCCCGCTCTCGCCTCCCACGGCTGGCTATGCTGCTGCGCATGCATCGTGGCCACATCGCACCCTAAAACTCTGCGCATCTTCCCCGTCTCTTGTTCGTTGTCGTCCCAGGCCTCACCATTGTCCTCCGCCTTGGTTCGCTCGCCATGGTGCCGCCCTCCGGTGTTGTCAACATGGTCAACAATCGAGAGGAATAAGGAGATTACTGTACATGGTGAGGATGACAGTAGGGACCCACCAGGATCATGGAAGTTGGCAAGCAAGTGCCTCATTTATTACAAGAAAAAAGGGTTCCTCCTGATGGTTTCCTGACATATGGGTCGCATGCCACTATCAACATAGTCAATAAGCGGGATAACTGCACAAGGAGGGGCATACACCCAGGACCCAGCAGTGCGCGTAGTATTTTTTGTTTTTTCGGGATGGAGAAGGGTATCAACTGGGTTGTGCGGGAGTTGTGGCCCGTCTAGCCCAGGCTTTTATTTCATATGTTTACCACATGACCAGCCCAGTTTTTTTATTTCTGAAAATGGCTATCCCAACTATTTTATTTTTTTTAGAATAACCAACGTAGGCCTACTTGCTTTATTACGCCCTGCTGGGCCGGAAAACTTTCAAGACGAGGAGGGATGCATTCGGGCTTGCTCAGAAAATGGGCTATAAGTAATAAGAAATGGGCTATGAGTAATAATAAATGTGTTGTAAAATGAAAAAAATACAACAAACATGCAATTAGTTCCAAAATACTTTTTTATTTCGGATTTTGATATTTTAAATTTCATTGGTTTTGTGCGGGTAAAATTTCATTGGATTTAAATTAAGGTATGCTTAGTTTTTAAATTAATTTGAATCTGGCTAGAAATTTCGGGTTGTATGTTGTTTGTGACAGATTTGGAGGTTGACTTTTTGGTCTACTAGGTTGACGCGTACGCAAGGCTTTGTCAACTTATAGTCGACACACGATTCTATTAGCAGTGGCCGTTGGATGTCCATCTAACGGATGTGGTGCTTCTTCAATCTCTGATCTTCTTGCTCTAGCCGCCCAAACCAGCGCCAGTTGGACTACCTGCTCCCGCCTCCTATGGCCAGCTGTGCTGCCGCACAGGCCGCACCGCCCCACCCTACTCCATCGCTGGCCAGGCCATTCATCTACTCACCCACAACTCCTGTTTTTTTCGGCGACGGCAGCTGAACCAGTAAACCCTCGTACTCCCCATTGCGTGGGCAACCGCTGATGAGTTTTCCCCGGCTCCGGTTCGTCCTCTTCCTAGGCCTCGCCATCGTCCGCCACCCTGGTGCTCTCGACACGAAGTGGTCAACCTGGTCAACGAACGACATCCATCAGAAGAGGACTGTACGTGGAGAGGCTAACAGCTGGGTCCACGGCTGCACACAAGGAAGTGCCTCCTTATTACACGCAAAATAATGATTCCTCCACTTGACAACAGGGACCCACCAGAAGGGCCTCTGTATTTTTCCAAAAAATGTTCCTCCCGCTGACAGCTCGGACCCACCAGTTATATCTTCGTACGTAAGGAAGTGCCTCCTTATTACACACACAAAAATGAATGCTCCCCCTGCTAACTGGGACCCACCATAGTTGGAGGCTGACTTGTGGGCCTACTGACGCCGACGGACGGCTTTGTCAACTTAGTCAATATGAACAATTCTAGCAGTAGTGATCGTATGATGTCCATCCAACGGCCGTAGTGCTTCTTCAACCTCTGGTCTTATTGCTCCAGCCGCCAAAACAACCGCCAGTCGTACCGCCGGCTCCTGGCTCCTATGGCCGGCTCTGCTTCCGCGCAGGCCTGACCGCCCCAACCTCTGGCCAGGCCATCCCTCTACTCACCCCCAACCCCTGTTATTCTGCGGTGACGGCAGCCTCACACCGCAGCCAACCCAGTCAACCCTCGTACTCCTCTCCGCGTGGGCATCCATTGTCGCGTCATCCACAACCCTGCGTCGTCCCCTTCCTAGGTCTCGCCGTCGTCCACTGCCTTGGTGCTCTCGGCGTGGCGTAGTCCATGTGGTCAAGGAACGACTTCCATCGGAAGAGTACTGTACTACCTAAAAATGCAACAACAAAAAAGAATTCTTGACAAAAATTGCAAGAATTCTTTTATAATAAGCACCCTTATCAATAGGAAAAATAGGGTTATGTGGATAGGTATTGTGTAGGTACCTGCTCAACCTAGGTGCAGGGAAGTAGAAAGGCTGGTCCAAATTTAATTTATTGTTGTAGCTACCCATTCAATGTAGAAGAATTTAAATTTTAGATGAGGCTGATAGCCGAGTCCACGACCGCAGCAAGGAAGTGCCTCCTTAGTACGCGCAAAATAATGATTCCACCACCTGACAGCAGGGACCCACCGGATAGGCCACCGTATTTCGTGAAAAAACATTCCCCCTGACTGTTGGGACCCACCAGCTAGATCTTCGCATGCAAGGAAGTGCGTCCATATTACGGGGAAAAAGATGATTCTCCCCCTTGACCGTTGGGACCCACCATCTATATATTCGCACGCAAGGAAGTGCCTCCTTACCTCCCTAATAGTTGGGACCCACCCGGTCGAACCGTACATAGGGTTGTCTATCTGGTGACGAACGTGTACGTACATACTGGTCGATCGGTCTGTCTGCAGCCTACAGCGATGAACCATGGCCGAGTAAGGAAGAGCATGTGTCGTAGTAGAGGCACAAACGTAGCATGTCACGCAGTCCCTTCAATATCGTGCACACGTACGTACAACCAGGGTGCAAGAAAGTAAATACGGCCACATACATACATACGGGTGGAGTCTCGAACGCCTACTCACGCATACGTACGGCCAGGGCTTGTGTGTAAGGAGAGGCAACGGAGAGCAGCAATGGCGTCCTGTTCATCGGCAGCCAACCGGCTGGGCCAGAACAGAGAAACTGCATCGTGTTCATCAGGAGGTAATGGAATGCGTCTTGTTCATTGGGAGCCAACCGGCTTGGACGGAACAGCCGAAACGAGGCCTGGCGTACCGTAGAACGGAGGAAACGGCCTTATGTTCGATCGCCTATGGTCGAAACAGGACCCCGTTCACCGGCAAGGGTCTGGCATACCGCACAACGGAGGAAACAGACTTGTGTTCGACCTCCTACGGTCGAAACGGGGTCCTGTTGATTGGGAGTGGTGTTGCGTATAACAAAACGGAGGAAATGGACTTCTCTTCGACCTCCTACGGTCGAAACGGGTGTCATGTTCATCGGGAGGGGTGTGGCATACCGAAAACGGGACTCCATGGGCTACTTCTCATTAACCGTTTACTACCTCGCTCCAGCCTCCACGGGATACTGTAAATCCTCCGTCGACCTTCTCCAGCCTCCACCTGAAACTGTTCATCCACGGCGTCTCCCTCCTGCCTCCACCAGCATTTGTTCATCCAGTCTCCACCACCCCTCCACCGGCTACTGTTCAACCACCCCTCCACCGGCTACTGTTCTGTTGGGTTCTACCATAGGGTGCGTCGACTACAAATTAAAATTTTCCTACGCGAAGTACATCCAGGAAATGCTATGGGAGATGGATCCCAGATCGTTACCACTAGACACGTAGTGCCGTGGAGCGGAAGTAGAGTTGGGGCAGCGCATCTCCGGAGTCATCTCCTCCTCGTCGGTCTCCCACATAGCCGATCGGATTCCGCAAACAGGTTCGCCGGAGCGGCGCAAGTGCACCGCCTCTAATGGTATCCGCGTGTGCATGAGGAACGTCATGCGGCAGACTGCTAGGTCCGATCACACAACTGGCGGCGAGTGGAGGTGGCTAGTTGCAACACATGCAAAGCCCTAATGACGGTGCTGAAGCGATCAATCAAATGAGTGTGCCACACCTCCACTATATATAGGCATCCGTTGTGGGCTCAATACTTGGGCCTTGCACGGATCCTAAAGCCCAAAGTTTACTCGGTCGTGTTTCAAGTCCAGCTCGTATCATATCCGACGAGTGTCCTCTGAACCGACCTCGTAGGTTCCTTCCCTTAAGCGCGTGACCCCTTAGCTTCAAGTCGACTTGGTCGCAGGTCGGATCACTTCCGACATGCATGATTGGTAGCGGCCTCTAGCAAGGCGTGCCGACCACCAAGCAGACTATGAAGCTGGTTAGGTGAACCTATACAACATGTCACACTTCCATTCCCTTCGCCACACGATATATGTTCTCGGGCTCAAGGCGAGTCTGTCATCCTTGTGCTTGCCCGACCTCTTTCTCGCTCCAATGATGCCAACCCAAACCGGATTATCTCATAATCCTTGTCGCATGGCCATGCTTATCCTGGTCGGATCACATGAGGGGCCCAGAGTATATCTCTCCTGGTCGGAGGGGCAAATCCTATCTTGCTCGACCACGTCTCGCAGCATGGGTCTGGACAAACCCGAAACCTACCTTTGTAACTACCCAGTTACGGAGTAGCGTTTGGTCAGCCCAAAGCAAGTCTGTCACCATCCCGAGTACATGCGTCAGCTCAGGTCTTAGGACATAGAACGTATGTTGCACTAGAGACTCACATATGACATATCGCTTCGTCTCATAGTTGGGTCTGTCCGACTCAGACCTTATCACGACTCGGATTCGACTACATCGAATCCGACCAGACCTTTCCATGTCCATATTATGCGGTTAGCATCCAGTGCTCCATGGCTAGTGAGACCGAGCCATCCACCGTGTCATATGCTAGTCTAGTCCGACGTGTGTCCACACATCACTTACGACTAGGGACCACTTAGGATGTATCATACAACACAAGATCTCACAGACATGTCACGTACTTGCCAACAAGTATCATTGATTACATCCAAGGACTATCTTTATTCATAAACACATAGGAAATATCATCATACATGATTGCCTCTAGGGAATATCTCCAACAGTTTCCCACTTGCCCTGGAGTCAATAAAATAGATATCGTATGCCCATAGCTCTAACGTGCCCCTCATGCTTGGGTTGTAGAAGTGCTTAGTCAATGGATCTGCAACATTTGCATCCGTGAGAATTTTTCATAAATCTATGTCACCACTCTTTAGGATCTTTCGTATCAAGTCATATTTCCGATCTATGTGTCTGGTCTTGTGGTGGTTTCTCAGCTCCTTGGCTTGTGCGATGGCACCAGAATTGTCACAATAAAGGTCCAACGGCTTCACCGAGGCTGGGAAAATACCAAGATCATCTAGAAAATTCCGGATCCAAACACCTTCCTTTGTAGCTTCACAAGCAGGAATGTATTCGACTTCTGTGGTAGAATCGGCCACCGTATCCTGCTTGGAACTCGTCCATCTCACCGCTCCTCCGTTCATGACATACACGAATCCAGGCTGTGATCGACAATCATCTCTATCGGTTTAGAAATTAGCATCAGCGTAACCCTTTACGACGAGCTCATCATCACCTCCATAAACTAGGAACATCTCTTTAGTCCTTTCCAGGTACTTTAGAATAGTCTTTACCGCCACCCGGTGGCTCTCACCTGGGTTGGCCTGGTATCTACTTGTTAGGATTATTGCAAAAGCAACATCAGGCCGTGTACATATCATGGCATACATGATGGATCCGATTGCCGACGCATACGGAATCCAACTCATCCTGGTTCGCTCATCAGATGTCGAAGGATTCTGAGTCTCGCTTAGCCTTATACCATGTGAGACATGGAAGGACCCTTTCTTGGCCTCACTCATGTTGAACCGCTTAAACACTTTATCTATGTACGTGCATTGGCTCAAGCCGATCAGACTCCTCGATCTATCTCTATACATCTTAATGCCCAATATATAAACTGCTTCACCAAGGTCCTTCATCGAAAACGTTCCATTCAATGATTCCTTGATCGAGTTAAGCATCAAAACATCGTTTCCGATCAGCAATATGTCATCCACATATAGTATCAAAAACACTATCGAGCTCCCACTCAACTGCTTGTATAAACAAGCATCCTCTTCGCTTTTGATAAAACTGGGACTAGTGATGACCTCATCAAAACGAATGTTCCAGCTTCGAGATGCTTGTCTCAACCCATAAATGGATCTCTTGAGCTTGCATACCTTACTAGTGCTAGTAGGATCTACAAAACCCTCAGGATGTATCATATACACGTCCTCGGTTAAATTTCCATGAAGGAAAGCCGTTTTGACATCCATCTGACATATCTCATAATTGAAATAGCCAGTTGTAGCTAGTATGATCCTCACCGACTTCAGCATTGCTACCGGCGAGTAAGTCTCATCATAGTCAATTCCTTGAACTTGTCCATAACTGTCAGGGATGTTATTACTAGGTATAAACTGTCCAGGAGGGGCCGGTTTATGCCTATGGAGATTATTTATACTGAGGCCCGGCCGAACATGGAGAAAGGTGCTTTAGTCCAAGAAGCTTAAGGCCCAAGAGGCATTAGGGCCCATGATTTGTAAACCGGCATATGATAGGTAACTTGTGATGTAAGATAGAAAGGATAGAGATCGAGCCGGACACATTTATGAGCCGGCCTCGGGATTCTGTAAACCGGACCAGGCGTCACCTCATATATAAAGGGACAACCCGACGATGGTTGAGGACAAAGAATGACAGCTCGAGATACAGGCAAAGCGGATTCGCTCCCTGGTCATCGAAACCCTAGCAATACTACACCAAACTAGACGTAGGCTTTTACCTTCATCAAAGGGGCCGAACTAGTATAAAACCCCTGTGTCCTTGTCCGCTTTAACCCCTTTAAGCTAACCTGTAGCGATGGCCTCACGACGAAGTCCTTTTGCTAGGACATCTGCCGTGACAAAACCACGACAGTTGGCTCCCACCGTGGGGCTATCGCACGATGGTTTCGAGTTCTTGAAGGGCAGCTTTGAAGGACTCAAGGGCTACGCAGTGGGCCGGATGACTAAGAGTCATCGCGGCAAGATGTACATCGACGCATGCAGGCTGGGGCCCCGAGGCTGATTCAATCGAATACGGGTACCGGGTCCCCTTCGGCGGCATCCACGTCTTCATCGGCAAGATCAGCGAACCGGGCCCTAAGCCGGACATCTTCCCCAACATCATCGAGCCGGCTCAGCGTGCGAGACCTACCCGGATTCAGCCCGCCATGAAGCACATCTTCGTTGGAGCAGTTCATGAAGTGCAAGACAAGGACGGATCGGACTCTGGCGGTGAGACTGTTGTCTATTCCGGCGACGAATCTTCCTCTCGAGAGACATAATCTTTATATCTGTTGCAAGATGGCCGATCTGAGGGCTGTTCCGATGGTGACAGTATTCTGGACCCCCTTGATCCGCCAACCCGGGTTGCCGTCTTTATGGCCGGATCACAACCTATGTAGCAGTCATCAACTACAGCGGCGTTAACATCAGACATGGTGGGAGCTAGGGCTGGAGGTCCTGGTCCGTCGCCGGCTGAAACTTTGTCCAACTTGGTCGATACTTTGACAGCGCTGTTAATAACAGAGGTAGCCCAGGCCAATAAGGAGCAACACGATGCGGAACTCGCTCAGATGAAGAGCCGGATAGATCAAGCCAAGTTGGACCTAGCTACTGAGAAAACCAGGATGGCTGCGAAGCAGGCTGAGCTGGATGCTCAGGCTTATCGACTCATGTTGGATCAGACCGCTTCACACGAGGTAATGAAGAGAAGGCAACGATCTCACCTGCCACTGGTCTATGAGGCAAGGAACCTTTTTTAGCACGCCAGGAGTGGGGACCAGTAATCAGCCAGAGGTAAACCGGGGAGGAGCACCAGGCACAGGAGCGTCGGTCCAGCCACAAGCGGCGGAGCCAACCCGACAGGTGGTCCCATCACAGCATGTGCCCACCCCTCCCGGTCATTACTCTAATCCATTGGATAACATAGTCGCCGCCGCTTCACGACTGGCAGCCCTTCTGTAACACCCCGAGATTCATGCTACAGTAATTCTAACTTAATGATGCCATGTTACCATGTTAGTTAAGCCTAATTGCCCCTGGTTAAAAAAATCAATCTCAAATTCAAATTCAAATCATAAGTGAAATTCAAAATTTCAAAAACATGAAAACTAAAATGTTCATAATATTCCAGGTAATTCCTAAGTAATTATGTTGAGGAAGACAACATCACCTAAATAACCATAGTGCCCCTAGGATTTTAAAACAGTGCCCAAAACAACCCCTTTACTTTGTTTTCATTTATATAAAATTTAAATGAAATTATCTTGCCTCAAAACCTTTTTATGGCAGTGCCAAATATTGCAAAGTATTTATGTGGCACACTTTCATACTTTAGGGAAGTCTTTTTGTGGCCTAACATTTTGCAGATCAGAAAAGTTTAAAGAAATCAAAAAAAGGAGTAAGAGAAAAGGCCGAAACATCACTGTACACTCTGGCCCAATAGCTACAGCAGCACGGCCCAAGGCCACCTAGGCCTTTTCCCCTTCCTCTGTACATAGTACAGAGAGCAGCCATGGCGTGGCGGCCATCCCACGGTGCCATGGCCGGATGGCCACCACGTCGACTCCCCTTGGCCTATAAGAATGCTCCTTCGAAACCCTAGCATGACCTCATCCATTCCCCCCTCTTTCCCCCATCGCCCCCCTCCTCTTCTTCATGAATTCGATCTCGAAATCACTCGCGGTCACCGCTGCCATGCCGTAGTTGTCACGGCCACCGGCGTCTCCGGCGTGCGGGAGCACGTCCAGGAGGTCCGCCGCGACCATCTTCATCCGTCCCAGGGACCAACTCAAGCAGGGACGCCCTCGAGCTGACGTCGTATTCGTCCTCTTTGTCCGGCCGTCTCCACCTCGCCGTCGTTGTGGTCGCTCCGGTCCACTCCGACCCTCCCTGAGCACGTCAAAGGATGCATTGTGAGCTCATCCCCCATTCCCCCCTGCTTGCCCTCTCGATCTGTTGCCATAGCCATCGTCCCCAAGCTCGTCCGAGCCCCCGCGTATGAGTACGCATACGTGCTGTATTGTGATGCTCCTGTGCCGTTGCTTCTGCTGATTCTTTGCTGCTTGCCGCAGAGCTGCTGCTTGGCCGCGGCTGCCGCTCGCTCTGGCTGCTGCGCTGCTAGCCACTGCGGCTCCTGCGCTGCTGCACACCGCTTGTCTGCCTCGCTACCACTAGCTCGTTCTGTCCCGCTGCCGCGGCCATCGCCGTGCCTAGAGCTTGCTCCCGCCCAGTCCCGGCCCGCGCTGGCCCCCACCTCCGATGCCGCCCTCCGCCGGTACGGCGCCCGGCATCGCCTAGCGCCGGCGCCCCGTCGAGCCGGGCGGCCTCGCCCCGCAACCGCATGCATTCGTGCGTGTTCGGGCGGGCGCCCTCGCCCGCATCGCCCGTTAACCCGCCCCGCAGGCCTCTGGGCCGCTAAACACAGGGGCCCGGCCCCTTAAAAAAGTAAAAGTAAAAGTTTAAAAAAAAAATATAAAAATAATTAATTAATTAGTTAATTAATTAAACAATCAGTTAATTAACTTAATTAACTAAGATTAATTAGCTTAATCTCTGAATTAGTTGGAACTTTATTTAATTAACTAATGTGTCCATGACACCTGGGCCCCACTGCCCCTTTTGACCAGTCAACAGTCAAAGTTGACTGTTGACCTTGCTGACATCAGCATGACGTCATGCTGACATCAGCATGACGTCATGCTGACATAAAAAGCCTTTTTTGAATTAATCTTAATTTCAGAATATTGCTTTAAACTTTAAAAAATTCATATAAAATAATATGTAACTCGGATGAAAATGTTTTATATATGAAAGTTGCTCAGAACGACGAGACGAATTCGAATACGCAGTCCGTTTGTCCGCCACACATCTCTATCATACCGAACATGGAACATTCCCCCTCCGATTCATCTGTCCGAAAACACGAAACACCGGGAATACTTTCCCGGATGTTTTCCCCTTCGCCGGTATCGTGTACCACCGTGTTAGAGCACCCTAGCACTACGTGTTAACTTGTCGTGCTTCCTTGTTACATTTGTATGCTTTGTATTTATTGTTTCTTCCCCCTCTTCTCTCCGGTAGACCGCGAGACTGATGCTACCTCGGTGATCGACTACGGTATTGACGACCCCTCCGTCTTGCCAGAGCAACCAGGCAAGCCAACCCCCTTTGATCATTCCGATATCGCCCATTCTCTTCTCTCTTATGCTTGCATTAGAACTTCTACTGCTTTGTGTATGCTCCTATTCTGATGCATAGCCTGTTGTTGATACTGCTTTCATACCTTACATGTTTATACTAAACTGCTTAGTATAGGCTGGTTAGAGATCCACTAGTGACCCCCTACCTTGTCCTGACTGCCCCGCTGGATTATCAGAAGACCCGATCAACGGGATCGAAGACTAGCACCCGGCACCGCACATCACTTTCCCCTTAGTTGCTCGACGCTACTGGGTTACTATCGAGTGCCGAGGGTGAGACCTCATCGGCACTTCTGATGTTGACCATGTAGGTTAGTTCATCGATAGTGGTCATCGAGGGTGATTGCTCTTTCTCCACTCCCGATAACGACACTGTCATGCAACTCCTCAAGAGTGGACCTCGAGGGTGACTCCTCTTTCGTTCACCTTGACGATAAACATCAGGTGGAATTCCATCGAGGGTGATTTCCTCAGGTTTCCCTTTGGTGTCAGACACACAGTTACTATGGTTACTATGACTTTACACTGAACCTGGTTACTAAAGACGGGTTGACCCTGAGGGGTACCCGCGCGAGCTTAATTGCGAGTGATGTGTAGTCGGGTTGACCTGGAAGGTGCCCGCGAGATAATTACGAGGCGTGGTCGGGCACTCGCCTTTGCCGCAAGTCCTCGAGACGGGGCGATGGGGTCACATGTTCGTGAGTCTCTGCTTGTTACCGCGCGTTCCCAAGACACTAAACGGTTTGGATATTTGATACGAGGGGCCTCTGGCCTGATAGCACTAACCATCACGTGGGCATAGTATGGGCGTTCTGCGTCGTATGCATCAGCCGAAGCTTAACTGGCGTCATTGCGACTGAGCGGTGCGCGCCGGGTTGGACTGGTTAGGCTCCTACCTTTTTAAAGAAGGTTGCTAGGTCTACTCACCGGCCGCATATGCAACGTGCATGAGTTCCCGAGGCGATTGGCCCATGACCCCTGGGGGCATAGGGTTTAGTCCGGCGTGCATGACCTCTCTATTAAGCCTAGGTCGGGTTGCGGCGTATTGTTTGGCCGAGGGCGGGCATGACCTGATGGTGTGTCCGGCCGGAGTTAAGCAAGCGTGATGGGTAAGTTGGTGCACCCCTGCAGGGAAGAAAACATCTATCGATAGCATGTCCTACGGTATCGGACACTTGGAGTTGTATCCCGATCGCTACAAATAGAACTGGATGCTGAGGCATTGATTGGATATGTTGCTTCGGGAGTCGAGAAAGGATCCCGGAGTGTTGGAAAAACAACATAAATATGACTTATGATATACTACTCTACTCCCCCTTGTTGCTGCAAGACGGTGATTTCCAGAAGATGCTAGTCTTCGATAGGACTAGCTTCTCCCCCTCTTATTCTGGCATTCTGCAGCTTAGTCCATAGATACTACCCTTTTCATTGATACCGATGCATATGTAGTGTAGATCCTTGCTTGCGAGTACTTTGGATGAGTACTCACGGTTGCTTTGATCCCCCTTTTCCCCCTTCTTTCTTCTTGCTGGTTGATGCAACCAGATGGTGGAGTCTAGGAGCCAGATGCCACACTTGACGACTGCTACTACCTCGACGGAGCCTACTACTACGTGGAGACAGCTGATGACCAGGAGTAGTTAGGAGGTCCCAGGCAGGAGGCCTTGCCTTCTCGATCATTGATGTTTGTGCTAGCTTTCTTAAGGCAATCTTGTTTAACTTATGTCTGTACTCAGATATTATTGCTTCCGTTGACTCTTGTGTATTCGAGCTTATGTATTCGAGCCCTCGAGGCCCCTGGCTTGTAATATAAAGCTGGTAATATTTTAATTTGTGTCTAGAGTTGTGTTGTGATATCTTCCAGTGAGTCCTTGATCTTGGTCGTACACATTTGCGTGCATGATTAGTGTACGGTCAAATCGGGGGCGTCACACCTTCCCATTCAAGGAACGTCCCCCGTAGCGGTGGAGGCACGACGGGCCAGGGAGTTTTTGCAAACGGCACTAACTCAGCAGCAAGCTTATTCTCACTACCGTGAGAGGATTCATTCAACCCCTCGCCCAAGCCGGAGTTATACTAGGCACCTAGATGAATCGGCCCTGTCAAGCAGCGCGCGAAGACGTAACCCGCCACGGAGGGATGATTCGGCAGGAGGAGATGTGAATGCTCAGGACGTGGTGGATCAGGGCAGGCAGCGCCGGGAGGCCGAGTTAGCAGCACAGTACGACGCCCGTCAAGCCACGACGGTTCGTCCGTCTACCTCAGTTGAACCAGGGGTGATGTCCAGCTCCTCGGGAGTGCCTTGTCTTATTCCCACTTTGCACAACGTAAAGCTGCCCAAGGATTTCAAAGGACCACGCAAGGTGCTCAACTACACTGCGGATCTATCCCCCGAGACATGGGTCGAGAGCTATGAGAAGGCAATGGAGATGCTGGATGTGGATGATACAGCGTGCGCTAAGTATTTCACGATGAGTTGGAGGGCACAGCTCGCACTTGGCTGAAAGGCTTGCCACCCAATTCTGTCGGATCATGGGCTGAATTGCGCCGCCGGTTTATTAATAACTTCAAAGACATGTGCAAACAGCCAATATCTGTCGTCGATTTAGTTGTCTGCGTGCAAGTAGAGAGCGAGTCAACAAGTAATTGGGTGCGTCGAGTGTCGGAGATCCTGCATTCTTCCAGCAGCATCAACCCAAGCACAGCAGTTGTAACCTTGGAGGGCAATTGCCGGTTTGAACCTTTGAAGTTGAAGTTGGGATGGCTTAAACGTAATTGTGATGACATGGGGACGCTCATGGGCGCCTTGGTGAAGTATGCGGATTCAGATAGTGCCAAATACCGAGAGTGTGATGAGGATAAGTCAGGGAAGGCGAAGAAGAATGGTAAAGCGCCACAGCCCAACTCGGCGAATCAAGGATACAACGGTAAGCGTAAAGCAGATAGTAACTCAGATTTCGTGGCCAACACCAGTGCTCAGGAAAACGGCCAGCGCCGCAAGGGTAGACCGCCCCCACGAAATGGGAGGCCGCCTATTAATCTGGAACGCCAGATGAACATACCTTGCCCAAGGCACGGTACAGCAGAAAAGCCAGCTACACACCTCTGGAAGGACTATTTTATTATGCAGGAAATCATGAACCGGTCTTGGTACGATCATGGACCATTTGGCGGATCAGGCCCCGGTTTTCAAGGGCCGGGTAATCAAGGTGGTGGATCCGGTTCAGGGTACCAAGGCAACAATAGCAACCACAACGGGCACAATCAGCATAACCAACAGCATGGCCAGGGCGGTTATAACACTCAGGGAAATCAACAGCACCAACAACAACAGCAATCCGGATATCAGTGTAATCCGAAGGAGCTGAGCAGTGGGCAGTATCATGTCTTCACCATGAACTTATGTAAACGTGATCAGAAAGTTTACAAGAGGGCAGTACATTCTGTTGAACCGGTGGTGCCGCGCTACCTGCGTTGGTCAGAACAACCCATTGTGTGGAGCCGAGAGGATCATCCACCCCGGGTTGACAATCCGGGTCAGCTGGCTCTAGCTGTGGCACCACAGGTGGGTGGCTACAAGTTTACCAAGGTGCTTATGGATGGAGGCAGCAGCATCAACATTCTATACTATGAGACTTTCCGGCGCATGGGGCTGACGGATAAGAAGCTTCGGCAATCCAACACAGTTTTCCATGGCGTGGTGCCTGGTAAATCAGCATATCCAGTTGGTAAGATAGACTTGGAAGTCACTTTTGGAGATGAGCATGGTTCTAGGTCTGAGACTTTGACCTTTGAAGTGGTAAAGATCAAGAGCCCGTATCACGCCCTGTTCGGGCGGCCGGTTTACGCTAAGTTCATGGCAAGGCCGTGTTATGTTTATCTACAGCTCAAGATGCCGGGCCATAAGGGAACCATTACGGTCCATGGGAGTCGCAAGATTGCGTTAGAGTGCGAGGAAGGTGATGTAGCTTATGCCGAGGTGGTTTGTGCAACTGAGGAGCTGAAGTTTTATAAAGATAATGTTGATCCGGCAGATATGTCGCCGTTGAAAAAGCCAACCACAGAGCATGATCCGGCTTGAAGTTCAAATCAGCTGAAGAGACCAAACAGGTTGACTTTGTTCCTGGCGATTCATCCAAGCAGTTCACCATCAGTGCTAACCTAGATCCAAAATAGGAAAGCGCGCTCATCGAGCTCATCCGTGAGAATCGGGACATTTTTGCATGGAAACCTTCTGACATGCCAGGTGTACCGAGGGAACTCGCTGAGCAAACTCTCAACATTGATCCTAAGTTTAAACCGGTTAAGCAATTTCTGCGCTGCTTCAATGAAGAAAGGCGCAAGGCTATTGGTGAAGAAGTGGCTAGGCTCTTGGCGTCAGGCTTTATAATTGAGGTGTTTCATCTAGAGTGGTTGGCTAATCCGGTGCTGGTGCTTAAGAAGAATGGCACTTGGCGAATGTGTGTTGATTACACAAATCTGAACAAAGCTTGCCCAGCTGATCCCTTTGCCCTCCCCCGTATTGATCAGATCATTGATGCTACGGCAGGTTGTGAGCGACTAAGTTTTTTGGACGCGTATTCAGGTTATCATCAGATCAAGATGGCAGTTAAGTTCCAGGAGAAGACGGCCTTTATAACTCCCTTTGGAGCCTTCTGCTATGTATCTATGCCATTTGGGCTTAAGAGTGCCCAGGCGACTTATCAGCGTTGTGTGCAGAGCTACCTTCATGGACATATTGGGCGGAATGTTCATGCGTATGTGGATGACATTGTGGTGAAATCCAGGAAGGAGGAGACGTTAATGCTTTGGCGATTCAGACCTGGTGGCTCAACAAGTGTCTGGTAAGTGGGATTCTAAAGATCCACTCATGGCAGCATATCGACGAGAGGTAGACACTGTTGCTGGACAATTTAAGGGCTATCAGGTGGATCATATAGACCGGTGAAAGAATGAAGCGGCTGATGCGTTAATCCGGCTGGGTTCTCAGCGTAAACTGGTGCCACCCAATACCTTCCTGGACGTATTACATAATCCATCGGTAAAGTTACCTTCAGAAGAGGACTTGGCCGTTCCTGATCCGGAGGCTCAATTGGTGGCGGCGCTTCATGTTATTCTGGATTGGACGCTTCCCTACCTGGCGTACATGAACCGAGGTGAATTACCAGAGGACGAAGTCTTGGCTAGACAGATAGTCCGGCGATCCAAGTCAATTACTATTGTCAATGGAGAACTTCATCATCGCAGCATCTCTTGGGCGTTTCAGCGGTGTGTGTCACCAGATGAAGGCTATGATATTCTTAGAGAGATCCACGAGGGAGATTGCGGTCATCATGCTGGTTCAAAATCTTTGGTGGCTAAAGCATTTCGTCATGGGTTCTATTGGTTGACGGCTCATGCCGACGCAGAGGACTTGGTCAGAAAATGTGATGCTTGCCAGAAGTTCTCATGGCGTGCTCATATACCGGCGCATGAGTTGAGGATGATTCCAAACACTTGGCCGTTTGCGACTTGGGGGCTTGATATGGTTGGACCCTTCAAGAGATCCCAAGATAAGAAGACCCACCTTTTGGTGGCGGTGGATAAGTTTACCAAATGGGTTGAAGCGGAACCAGTCAGTAAGTGTGATGCAGCAACGGCGGTTCAGTTCATTAAAAAGATGATTTTCCGGTTTGGCTTTCCACATAGCATTATTATTGACAATGGTACCAATCTATCCAAGGAGGCTATGGAGGAGTCCTATCAACGAGAGCACATCCCCCTTGATGTATCATCACTAGCTCATCCTCAGTCTAATGGCCAAGCTGAAAGAGCTAATCAATTGATCTTGAGAGGCATTAAACCCCGGCTTATGGTTCCTTTGCAGAGGACACCAGGTTGTTGGGTGGAGGAATTACCCTCTGTGCTATGGAGCATCAACACTACACCTAACAGATCTACAGGGTACACGCCTTTCTTCATGGTATATGGAGCTGAAGCGGTCCTCCCTAGTGATATCCATCATGATTCGCCACGAGTGGCGGCTTACGTTGAAGCTGATAATGAAAGGGCATGGCAGGATGCGTTAGACCGGCTGGATGAAGAACAGGACACGGCAGCAGCTCGATCGGCGATTTATCAGCAAGATCTGCGCCGGTACCACAATCGCCGGGTTAAAACCAGAACGTTTCAAGAAGGAGATCTGGTGCTCCGGCTCATCCAAGACCAGAAAGACATACACAAGTTATCCCCACCTTGGGAAGGACCCTTTGTGGTCAGCAAGAACCTGCACAACGGATCATGCTACCTCATCGACGTTTGAGAACATAAGGACTCACGTACGGCGGAGGAGGAGACCAGACGGTCGTGGAACATCGCTCTTCTTCTACCTTACTACACCTGAGCCATAGGCTCCGCTCTATGTACATATCTTTACAATGTATATATTATGATCAATATAATAAACCGGCGCCCCTGATAAAGCGGGGTATCAGCCGCCTTTTTTCATAAGAGTTTGTCACATGGGGGCTTCTGTGGGCAAGGGAGTTCCTATGGCCTCTTAAACTGGCGACCACATCAAGGCCATCATAAGAGCATATCTCTGGTTGCTTCAGCAATTCCCACATGATGATGAGGGGCAAAATAGAGTTTTGATGCCTAGCACAACTCAAACATAGGCCCCGACGAGCATAGCTCAAATGCTACCTGGGGGCTCCTGATGCAAAGCATCAACGAGTTGACAACCCTTGTAGTAGGCTATCAAGCCACGGCTTGGAAGCCTCGTGTATACACCTAAAACCCCGGATTAGCCTACCTGCATTAAGTAAGTCACTCTGCCCAGGTAAACCTGGTATGAACCGTCGAACGTATACACAAGTCAATCTTTACAGACCCTGAACTTGGTAACATTAAATTGACGATCATCAGGTATTTACACAAGTCAATCTTTACAGACCCTGCACTTGGTAAAATTAACATTGATGATTTGGTTAAGGATTGAGGACCATCTTAATAGGCTTTGCAAAATGGTTAATGACAGTAGCCTGGCAGCTCATAAAAAGCCTCAAATTTGGAGCCTGGCAGCTCGTAAAAAGCCTCGACTACATGGTCTTATTTGCCCAAAAAAATTTTATAAAACTTTTTATCTTCAAGATCATTGGTGTCCATCCAAGTCCTTTGATCAGGGAGTGGATGACTATAAGTTGCCACTACACCTGCGTCTTCAGAGCTTTAGTCTGGGTTACACACACCAGTACTACCTACAGTTAAACCGGAGTTCATCATAACCCGGTTCGGTTTCATAATGAACCGGCAAATAATCAAGGGAGTCATCAACACTTGCACCTTGGATCATTATCTTTACCTATCGGATTAAGGTTTATCATGACACACTTAATCATAGGTATGATACATACTTTATATTTTATACACAATTCAAGTTATAAACTTAGACCATGTGTTTGGGCATTATGACCCGTCCGGCGCTAAATCGCCAGGACACTATAAACATTGTTTTATGCAGAAGCAGGTAAAATAAACCGTCAAAGGCATTATAGGCAAGACATAATTAAGAAGTTGCCGACTGAAGCAATCTCATACAAAGGGTAGTATGTGACAACATAGAGTATCTCAGCTATCCTATTACAAGGCGCTGGAGAGCCCAAAAGAATATTAGTTTTTTCTCAAGTACTGGGACATAAAACTTAAACCGGCACTGGTTTAAGACTCTGCGTCAGCTTGACGTGAAGGTTGAGGATCAGCTTGCTCCGGTTCTTCGACGGTCTCTTCCAGCTGGTGGAAGTCAGTAGTGGTCCAGTCAATCTTGGTCAGCACTCAGAAATAAACTTCATCATTCACGAGGTCTGACAGATCAATGTCAGGAGCAAAAGTGTGCTTACGGACGGGCGGAATAAGATTTTCAATCTCATAAGCCGGACACTCTGCCCGCATGTTCTCAGCATCATATCCCGGATGATATCTAGACAGATCAGCCTCGTCAGCAAGTTTGCTAGCCAGAGGCCGCATATCCTTAGTTAATGCACGTAAGTCATTGTTGGAAAGGCTGATCCGTCTTCCTTCATACTTGGGTAGCCGTTCATCGCCTCTGCCGGATCAAAATCAGGCACCCAAGCTTTCACTCGAGTTAAAGCCATCATAGCACCCGCCCTTGCAGACGACTTCTTCACCTCCAAGAGGCGGGCAGACAGAATGGACAGCTTTTCCAAAGTACCCATGATTGTGGTGGGAGCCGGTTTGTTACGTGAGGCAGCACAGACAGCCCTCTAAGCCCCGGAATATAACTGCTCCACCAGAGTATATGCAGCCTTCAGTGTCTTTTGCATGTCATCGCCAAGATGAGCAATGTGTTGTCCTGCATTCAAAAGTATGAGTTAAACCAGAACGGTACAGGATTGCAATGTTCAGGGCTATGTTAATAGTACTTACCAAAGATGGCAGTCGTCATGGCATTTATCTGCTGCTTCAATCCGGACAATTCCTCTGTCACCGGATTAAGAGCAGCCTCTGCATCAGTGGCTCTCTTCTCCAAGGCAGCCTTCTCAGCATCCCAATCTGACCGCTCTTGTTCAAAGTCTTTCTTCAGTTTTTCTATGTTTGCTAAAGCAAGTGTCAGCTCGTCTTTGACTTTGAGAGCAGCAGTTTCTTGGAACTTCAAAGTATCCCGGAGCTCAGTCACTTCAGAGTTTTTCCGGTTCAAGTCAGCCTGCCAAAATGAAAGCACATTATATATTCATAAGGCATTCCAGTCAAGTCCCAAGCACATAACAAGTTATGCACTTGACACTTGGGGGCTAATGTATATTTGCAGTTAAACAGACATCTTTTCAGACAAGTCCCAAGCACATAAACAAGTTATATACTTGGCACTTGGGGGCTAATGTGACATCATTCAAAACAGAATACAAGCTAAAAGTCCTGGTTCATCCTACAGGAGTAAACCGGCCGTTGGAGACTACACATGTGCAAAACAAATTGTCTAATGGATTGTAATGCCCAGGATGGGACTATACCTCCTACATGTCGAGGCACGACTTAAAGGTATAAGCCCATCCTAGAATGATCTCAAGTTTGGTATCTTTGCACGACTCATGTAAAAGAGGGATTAAATTGCAAAAGGAGATAGTTGGCTTACACTCGCCACTTCACACAATACAATACATGAGCAATACATCAATCAAAACATCACAACCCGACTACGGGCGAAGATCCAAAGAAAGATACCAAAACGACATAAAGCCACAGGTCAGGATCGAATCCTAGTAGAAACCACTACTGATCAACAAAACGTCACAAGCATACGGACAAACTCTTCATCGAGCTCCCGGTGAAGAACTGATCCAACTCCTGCATCAAACTCGGCTGAACCTACATCTGGTGTGGTGAAGTAACTGTGAGCCACAGAGGACTCAGCAACCCCGTTCCCGGGTAACAAGACTATTTAAGCCTTGGGTGAGGACAAGGCTGAAGAAAGAACGAGAGGTGAAGGAACAACAAGAGTCTGCAGCAGCAACTAGCACTAACTTACGTAAAAGAGAGCGAGAAGAGAAGTGCCTCGGTCGAAAGATGATCACGAAGTGATCCTAACTAAAGCCGATCAAACATAACCCCACCGTGTTCAACTCCCGAATCCCTATTCGGAAATTGACAGCCACGGTACACACGCTGGTAGTGTATTGGAACATTGTGTCAAGTTTTCTACAACTGGATATTAACAAGCTCCCATCTGCCACATAACCGCGGGCACGGCTTTCGAAAGTTCAAACCCTGCAGGGGTGTTCCAACTTGGCCCATCACAAGCCCACGATCCGCGGAGTCGCAACTCCATAGGTGGGAAGACCCGAGTATTCTCGGAATCCCGTGCTCAAGTTAAACCGAACTAAGGTAAGGCTAATCCAGCAAATCCTCCCGGCGTGTCGACACCCTGATAGTAGCCGCGCGTATCTAAGTCTCAGGACACGACCGGATGAGTCATCCTACAGGTTTTTACCAAACCTCAAGTTTCCTTGAGGTGCCCCGCAGCCTCCCCAACCCTAATCCGTCGCCCCGTGTATGCTAGTTGCTGCTGCAGACTCTTGTTGTTCCTTCACCTCTCGTTCTTTCTTCAGCCTTGTCCTCACCCAAGGCTTAAATAGTCTTGTTACCCGGGAACGGGATTGCTGAGTCCTCTGTGGCTCACAGTTACTTCACCACACCAGATGCAGGTTCAGCCGAGTTTGATGCAAGAGTTGGATCAGTTCTTCACCGGGAGCTCGATGAAGAGTTTGGCCGTATGCTTGTGACGTTTTGTTGATCAGTAGTGGTTTCTACTAGGATTCGATCCTGACCTGTGGCTTTATGTTGTTTTGGTATCTTTCTTTGGATCTTCGCCCGTAGTCGGGTTGTGATGTTTTGATTGATGTATTGCTCATGTATTGTATTGTGTGAAGTGGCGAGTGTAAGCCAACTATCTCCTTTTGCAATTTAATCCCTCTTTTACATGAGTCGTGCAAAGATACCAAACTTGAGATCATTCTAGGATGGGCTTATACCTTTAAGTCGTGCCTCGACACATAGGAGGTATAGTCCCATCTTGGGCATTACATGGATCTACTAAAGTCCCGGTTCACCCTAAAAGGATAAACCAGCACTTGGGGGCTACGACGGAATAAGGATAAATAACAAGCAGAAATAGAAGACAAGTCAAAGGCATATAGATTACCTCATAGCGCTCCTTCATCAAATTTACCAATCCAGCTTCATGATCACGGCTGGTGTACAGCCGGTTTAGATAGCCGGAATGGAGTTCTTGGGTGCTGAGCTGAGCATAGCTAGAAAGATCAGTACTCCACTTGCCTTTGTCCTTAATGAGAACTTCATCCTTGGCAGTATGCTTGGACAAAGCGACAGGCTCACCAGGAGCAGTAAAACTAGTCCTAGTGATTTCAACATCACCAGTTGAAGCGGCTGTTTGCCTGGTGGGACTAGCAGGAGCAGGGCTAGCTCGGGCAGGACTGGCCGGTTCAAGGTCATGGTCCATTGGATCGGTCCCCTGATTAACAAATAGTTCATGATCCACGGGAGGAGGATCATCATGCGAAATATCAGCATTGTCTTCAGAAGGTTCAGCAAGTTCAGGATTTTTTGCCGGTTCAGGAATTGTATTAACGACTGCCGGTTTACTCAGTTTGGCCTTTTTGCTAGGCTTGGGTTTACTGCGAAAGATAAAGATAACGAAAATCAGAAGAGTCAAGACAAAAGTTAAACCGGACAAAGTGAAAAGCAGCTTACCCAGGAACAGTCTTAAGGGGAGGAATCTGAGTGGCTATTGATTCACCAGAAGATGAATGAGGAGTTTCCTGATAATTCGAATCAGACGGATTAAGGGGTTGTCGAATAAGACCTTCTTTGGGGAAAAGAGCATCTGGAGTGAGTAAAACCTCGGAACGACGCCTCTGAGCTGGAGTGTGCGGTAATCCGATGGATTCAATAGCGTGACCGCTATGACGAGTGGTGCGGCGAGCTTCATGTTGTTGTTTCTTCAAAAGAAAGTTTGGATCCAAATAAGCGAAAGGATGAGAAAACAGTACTTTCCGTCTTGTCCGACGACTTTTTGGTAGTGGCAGCGGTTCTGAACCGGAAGAAAGAGTAATTACCTCAACATCGTCCGCTTTACTGCCTTCAGCGTGTCCCTGGGAATAGTCATTGTTAATAAAAATATAGATAAAGAAACGACAAAGAAGTCAAAAGAATCAGGTGGTACCTCGGAAGTCGGTTCATCTTCTTCTGCATTGGATCCAGACGCCACAGTATTCTTCTTCTTGTTTTTCTTGACAGCTTGGGTCTTTTGGCGAGGTGCTTTAGCAGTTTTATCCTGGGCCTTCCTTTTCCAGAAAGGATCATTGTCCTATTGAAAGAAATAAAGACATTTCAAGACCAGTGATGCAGACGGATTAAAACAAAGCAAAACAATAGGGAAGAGTTTTTTACCGATGGTGGTTTGTTGGTCACACAGAAGGGTGCTAAGCTGGTCTGACTACAAGCTTCGATAGGTAAATTCGGCAACCTCTTGACGGACTCATTGACCTCGTTTTCTGATAACACCACTTCTGTGTGGCGCAAAGGATCTTTGGGATTCCTAGTATACTCATACATTAAACTGGAACGCCGGCTTAGCGGGAGAACACCCCAAGAAATCCAGCAGATGACGAAGTCAACCCCTGTCAGACCATTGGCCATAAAGGCCATGAGCTTTGAGAGCTGAGGAGCGTAGGGAGCTCGTTCCTGGGCACTTAGCCGCTGTGGAAAATGGTGGTTCTCCGAAAGACGGTGGGAGCGATAACCCGGCAATGGATTCTCATCTTCCGGGGAAGTATCTAAGCAGTAGAACCAAGTCTGATTCCACTCTTTTGGATGGCTATGGAGACTGGCGTGAGGAAAACTAACATCTTTTCTTTTCCGAATAGTCATCCCGCCAAGTTCAGTGTTTGGGCCGTCATGAAATTCTGTGCGACGGTTTAGGTGAATGAAATCTCGGAACAATTCGACTGACGGCTCCTCTTGTAGATAAACTTCACAAAAGACTTGGAAATTGCAAATGTTGGACACGGAGTTGGGACCAAGATCTTGCGGATGAAATTGGAAATTTGCTAACACGTCACGGAAGAACTTTGACCCGGGAGGGCTAAATCCCTGGGCTAGGTGATCAAAGAAGACGACAACCTCTCCCTCTTTGGGCTCTGGAGGACATTTTGATCCGGGAACCCTCCAGTGAAGGACATTTTTTGGGCCTAAACCACCAATTTTGGCCATTTTCTCTAAATCCTCCTCAGTAATCCGGGATTGGACCCAGTTGCACGAGACAAACTGCTTGGCTTGAGTGGCCATTTTTTTGGAAGGAGAAGTCTGAAAATACAATGAAGAGCTGGTTTACAATCTAAGCAAGTTTAAACCGGCATGCTCTATAAAGGTACTGGTCTAAACGGCGGTTTAGGCAGGGGCCTGATGGTATCTACCGGATTAAGATATGTCTGGGACAGCTAGAACATTGGTATCTACCGGATTAAGATATGTCTGGGACAACTAGAACATTGGTATCTACCGGACTAAGATATGTCTCGGACAACTAGAACATTGGCATCTACCGGATTATGGTGTCTGGAAAAGCTAAACCGCCAACAAGGGTATATAGGGCACAGATCTGAACGTATGAAGAAACAGTTTTCGCACAAATAGTAATGAAAATATGGATCTACATCATGCTAGAAAATTCAGAGATATTCAGTTTATATTCGGCGGACTGACGAAAACTCCAGCAGGTACAATCTAAACTAGTAACATTGGGAAAGATCAAGGCATGGTGAAGAAACAGAGTTACCCCTACAACTATCAAATAGGAGATTCATATCTGCAATAAAACTATCGGGCTGTGATGAGGAACTAGGAAGAACAGTGTCTATCCGCAAGCTCGTATGAAGGAGAAACCCTAATAAGATCTAGGGGCAGGATAAGAAGGAAACTTACCGGAGCAAGCGAATGCGGAGGTGCGCCGGAGTTCTCTGGTCCAGTCAGGTTGATGCAGCGGCCAAGTTTGATGAAGACGAGGAGCTTGACGGCGGCGGCGAAGCTCGAGTGTGAACAGATGCGAGGAAGGAGAAGGCAAGAGGCAAGGGGGAAAAGAGATGCCCCTCTGCCCTATTTATAAGCCAAAGGAAAAAACGGCAGGCGCGGGAATCGAGGAGCCGAAAAAGTAGATATGGGACGATATTGTCGCCTCGATCTTTGGAGCTTTTAATGAATGAAAAATAAATAAAAAACAGGTACAAGCATTAAGTGAGCAGATGATGGCACGATGGATTAAATGCGATCTGAGAAGATGACGTCACGCTGGTTTATGAAGCACTTGAAGCTGTGGAAGAGGAAATCTTTACAAGGCGTTGAAGATTGACATGAACAGGTCCAAATCAATCTGGGGCCTAATGTCAGGGATGTTATTACTAGGTATAAACCATCCAGGAGGGGCCGGTTTATGCCTATGAAGATTATTTATACTGAAGCCCGGCCGAACATGGAGCAAGGCGCTTTAGTCCAAGAAGCTTAAGGCCCAAGAGGCATTAGGGCCCATGATTTGTAAACCGCAATATGATATGTAACTTGTGATGTAAGATAGAAAGGATAGAGACCAAGACGGACACGTTTATGAGGCGGCCTCGGGATTCTGTAAACCGGACTGGGCGTCACCTCATATATAAAGGGACGACCCGGCGACGGTTGAGGACAGAGAACGACAGCTCGAGACACAGGAAAAGCAGATTCGCTCCCTGGTCATCAAAACCTAGCAATACTACACCAAACTAGACGTAGGCTTTTACCTTCATCGAAGGGGCCGAACTAGTATAAAACCCATGTGTCCTTGTCCGCTTTAACCACTTTAAGCTAACCCGTAGCGATGGCCTCACGACGAAGTCCTTTTGCTAGGACATCTGCTGTGACAAAACCACGACAATAACCTTTAGTGACAAGCCGAGCTATGTGGATCTGAACATTTCCATCCACATCGGTTTTCTTCTTAAAGACCCATTTGCAACCTATGGCTTTTACGCCAGGTAGCGGATCGACCAAGTCATAAACTTGATTTTTCATCCATGAACTTTAATTCCGACCTCATGGCCTCCTGCCATGCCTCAGAATCTGGGCTTACCATCGCTTCCGCATACGTAGCCGGCTCGTCACTTTCCAGCAACAACACATCACGCACTCTGCGCAATCTTTCCGACCTACGTGGTTCTAGTGCCGCTTCCACCTCGGGTTCCCTGACAGACTCCGGTATGATCTCATCACCCGCCGAGTTCTCCCCAAGTGGTGCTTGAACTTCTTTGAGTTGCACCTGCCTCCCACTAGCCTCCCGCCCGAGAAACTCTTTCTCAAGGAAGACCCCGTTTCGAGAAACAAACACTTTGTTCTCTTCACGGCTGTAGAAGCTATATCCCAAGGTTTCCCTCGGATATCCCACGAAAATGCATTTATCCGACTTGGGTGTAAGATTGTCTGACATAAGTCGTTTGACAAATGCTTCACAACCCCAAATCTTCAGAAAAGACAAACTGGGACTCTTCCCAGTCCACATCTCATGTGGTGTCTTATCTACGGATTTAGATGGTAGTCTATTGAGTGCAAAAGCTGCAGTTTCTAGAGCGTATCCCCAGAATGACAAGGGTAAATCCGATTTGCTCATCATATATCGAACCATGTCCAACAAGGCACGATTCCTCCATTCCGACACGCCATTTCTCTGTGGCGTGCCTCGCGGTGTGAGCTGAGGTACTATACCTCAAATTTTCAGATGATCATCAAACTCCTGGCTCATTTACTCACCTCCACGATCAGATCGTAGAAGCTTTATAGTCTTGCCGAGCCGATTCTCAACCTCGTTGTGAAAATCTTTGATTTTTTCAAAATTTTCCGACTTGTGCCTCATCAAATAGATACAGCCATATCTACTCAAGTCGTCGGTAAAAGTCATGAAGTACGGATAGCCACCTCTAGCAGTTGTGCTCATTGGACCACACACATCGCTGTGTATGAGCTCCAACAACTCGTACGCCCTCTCTCAACTCTTTGCAAAAGGAGACTTAGTCATCTTGCCGAGCAAGCATGATTCGCATGTCTCGAACGACTCGAAGTCGGGCGAAGTTAGGAGACCATCACTATGGAGCTTCTTCATGCATTTCAGATTGTGTTGTATTCCCTCGAAGAGGAAAGGGAGATGCAGCACAGTAGCGTAAGTATTTCCCTTAGTTTTTGAGAACCAAGGTATTAATCCAGTAGGAGACCACGCGTGAGTCCCTCGCACCTGCACAAACAAATAAGAACTTCGCAGCCAACGCGATAAGGGGTTGTCAATCCATTTACGGTCACTTACGAAAGTCAGATCTGATAGAGATGATAGTTTGATATTTTTGGTATTTTTGGTCATAAGAACAGAAAGTAAAAGCGGAAAAGTAAAGTAGATTGTAGATTGGTATGTTTAGACCCGGGCGCCATAGTGTTCTCTAGTGGCTTCTCTCATGATAGCGATATTCTACGGCGGGTAAACAAATTACTGTCGAGCAATTGATAGAACATCAAATAATTATGAGACTATCTAGGCATGATCATTATATATAGGCATCATGTCCAAGACAAGTAGACCGAAACGATTATGCATCTACTACTATTACTCCACACATCGACTGCTATCCAGCATGCATCTAGTGTATTAAGCTCATAAGAACAGAGTAACGCCTTAAGCAAGATGACATGATGTAGAGGGATAAACTCAAACTTAGTGATATAAACCCCATCTTTTTATCCTCGATGGCAACAATACAATACGTGCCTTGTTGCCCCTACTGTCACTGGGAAAGGACACCGTAATATTGAACCCAAAGCCAAGCACTTCTTCCATTGCAAGAACTATAGATCTAGGCCAAACCAAGCCAATAATTCGAAGAGACTTGCAAGGATATTATAATCATACATAAAGAGTTCAGAGAAGAACCAAATATTTCTCATACATAATCTTGATCATAAACCCACAATTAATTGGATCTTGACAAACACACCGCTAAAATAGATTACATCGAATAGATCTCCTCGAAAACCGTGGAGAACTTTGTATTGAGATCCAAAGAGAGAGAAGAAGCCATCTAAATACTAGCTATGGACCCGAAGGTCTGTGGTAAACTACTCACAACTCATGGTGAGGCGATGATGATGATGTAGAAGCACTCCGTGGAAGATCCCCCCTCCGGCGGAGCTCCAAAACAGGCCCCAAGATGGGATCTCATGGGAACAGAAGGTTGCGGTGGTGGAACTGGGGTTTTATCTGTTGTTCTGATAGTTTCGGGGTACGTAGGTATATATAGGAATAAGGAGGGCACCGGGGGCCAAATGTGGGGCGCACGAGGCAGGGGCGCGCCCTATAGGGGGGGCGCGCCCCCACCCTCGTGGGAGCCACGTGTGCCCTACTCCGTGGTTCTCAAGTCTCTCGTGCGTGATTTTCTCCAAAATATCTCTCCCGAAGGTCTCATTCCGTTTGGACTCTGTTTGATATTCCTTTTCTGTAAAACCCTGAAACAGGCAAAAAATAGCAATCCGGACTGGGCCTTTTGGTTAGTAGGTTAGTCCCAAAAATAATATAAAAGTGTATAACAAAGCCCATTAAACATCCAAAACATCATAAATAATAGCACGGAACAATCAAAAATTATAGATACGTTGGAGACGTATCAAGCATCCCCAAGCTTAATTCCTGCTCGTCCTCGAGTAGGTAAATGATAAAAACAGAATTTTTGATGTGGAATGCTAACCAACATAGTTTTTCAATGTAATTCTCTTAATTGTGGCATGAATGTTCAGATCTGAAAGATTCAAGACAAAAGTCTATATTGACATAAGAAATAATAATACTTCAAGCATACTAACAAAGCGATCATGTCTTCTCAAAATACTATGGCTAAAGAAAGTTATCCCTACAAAATCATATAGTCTGGCTATGCTCCCTCTTCATCACACAAAATATTCATATCATGCACAACCCCGATTTCAGCCAAGCACTTGTTTTCATAATATATTCTTTCAAACCTTTCAACTTTCACGCAATACATGAGCGTGAGCCATGGACATGGCACTATGGGTGGAATAGAGAGGTGGTTGTGGAGAAGACAAAAAGGAGGGAGATACTCTCACATCGGCTAGGCGTATCAACGGGCTATGGAGATGCCCATCAGTAGATATCAATGTGAGTGAGTAGGGATTGACATGCAACGGATGCACTAGAGCTAAAAATATATGAAAGCTCAACAAAAGAAACTAAGTGGGTGTGCATCCAACTTGCTTGCTCATGAAGACCTAGGGCATTTGAGGAAGCCCATCATTGGAATATACAAAGCCAAGTTCTATAATGAAAATTCCCACTTGTATATGGAAGTGACTAAACATGAGACTCTCTATCATGAAGAACATGGTGCTACTTTGATGAACAAGTGTGGAAAAGTATAGTAGCAATTGTACCTTCTCTATTTTCTCTCATTTTTTTGGAGGGACTTTCTCCTTTTTTTATTGGACTTTCCTCGCATGGGACAATGCTCTAATAATGATGATCATCACAGTTTTATTGGTTTACAACTCGATATTACAACTCGATACTAGAACAAAGTATGACTCTATATGAATGCCTCCGGCAATGTACCGGGATATGCAATGAATCAAGAGTGACATGTATGAAAAATTATGCATGGTGTCCTAGCCACAAATACGATGTCAACTACATGATCATGCATGGCAATATGACAATATGAAGCGTGTCATATGAACGGAACGGTGGAAAGTTGCATGGCAATATATCTCGGAATGGCTATGGAAATGCCATGATTGGTAGGTATGGTGGATGTTTTGAGGAATATATATGGTGGCTGTTTTGGGGAAGGATATATAGTGGGTGTATGGTACCGGCGAAAGATGGGCGATACAAGAGAGGCTAGCAATGGTGGAAGGGTGAGAGTGTGTATAATCCATGGACTCAACATTAGCCATAAAGAACTCATATACTTATTGCAAAAATCTACGAATCATCAAAACAAAGCAATCAACACATGCTCCTAGGGGGGAGGTTGGTAGGAGTTAATCATCGCGCGCCCCCGACCTCCACACAAAGGTTGACACTTTACAAATACCTCATGCTCTAACTTCGTCACATAGCGGTTCACCATACGTGCATGCTACGGGAATCACTAACCTTAACACAAATATTTCTCAATTTCATAATAACTCCATTAGCATGACTCTATATCACTATCATTATATATCAAAACAATTATCAAGCATCCAACTTCTCATCATATTCAATGCACTAAGTGTGAAAGTTTTTGCACATTGATATTGGAAGTCTATCATGTGAAGACTAGTTTTATAGCCTAAGCACATTACCATGATGTTTTAATAGACTCTCAAATGGATATATAAGTGAGGCGTGCGAGATCAACAATTTCTTCAAAATATTATCATCACCGTGCTCTAAAAGATATAAGTGAAGCACTAGAGCAAAAATTGTTCAACTCAAAAGATATAAGTGAAGCACATAGAGTGTTCTATCAATTCCTAGGCCATATTTAACTCTCTAAAATAGGTGTGTCCAGCAAGGATAATTGTGGCGAACTAACAAGCAAAGACTCAAATTATACAAGACGCTCCAAGTAAAACACATATCATGTGGTGAATAAAAATATAGCTCCGAGTATAGTTACCGATGGATGAAGACGAAAGAGGGGATGCCTTCCCGGGTGTCATACCCTGCATTTTGTAACATGTCATTTGCATCAGTAAAGCATGAAAATTTGGTCCAGCAAATTTTTTTGGCATCATTTGGCTTTTATTTGGAATTAAGTTTTTCTCTCTGTGATTTTCAAGTGCTCTTTAAAGTCAATTACTCCCTCTTGTAGATTTCATCTCCTTACCCCAAAACTTCTGCCCAATGATCATACTAAGTGTATATAGCAGTATAGTATTTTATTATAAAATTAATTTGGCCAAAAAGTATTTGCAAAAAAATTAGTTTTCCAAAAACCCCTGAATTGAGGTTTGCACTGCAAGTGCTTGATTTAGGGTGAGAAAAATATTTCAAAAAGTATATTTGAAACCTAGTAGATATAGGACTCCCATAAACCAAAAAATATAATTTTAAAAGTTATTTTCCTATTTTATTTAAAGGCTTTTTCTTAAGGCCAGAAATGGTCTTTAAACGGGAAAAATTATTTAACTATTTCAAAAATATTTGCCAAAATTCAGGGAGACTCATAGGACATATATTGTCCATATACAAGAGTTTCAACACTTGGTCATGTTCAAAATATTGGACAAATCCCTCAGAAACCCTTTGTGAATATTTCAAGCTTTTGATATATTTACAAAGGAAATATTCTCTAAAAATTCCAGGGAAATTCTATCATGGCATATATGACATATTTGATGATCTTGCCAAGCCCCATGCCTTGGGAAGCAAGAAAACATCATCAAAACCCCTCAAAACCATTATGTCCATATTTGAAGTTTGAGCAACTTTACATTGCCAAACTTGTCCAAATGCTCTCAAACTTCGTACACATGCTAGAATGGTCTAATAAGGCATCTATACCAAATGGCACAAGCTTTGGAGAAGGGTAACTTGATCAGAGTACCCCAAAACCATTTCTGTTCAAATTCAAATTTGAACAACTTTACATTACCAACTTTTTACTTGGGGCTTCAAACTTTGTGGGCATGATCATAACCCCAAATGATGACACTACACCAAGTGGTGCATCAAGGAGGGATGATTAGCTTGACTCAAACATGGTGAAACCATTTTTGTTGATTTCTAGGGTTCACCAAAGTTACATTGGCAAGTTTCTTCAAATAAGCCCAACTTGGTGAAACACCCTATTTCCATATGCCATTTAATCCTGTTAAGTATCATGGCTAGTGGAGATCATTTGATTGCTCAAAACCACATCAAACACCTTCTGGTGATTTTCCAAAGTTACCACTTTCACCCCTTTTCTTAGTCTCCTTGAGCCCAACTTTTTACCACAGCTCCCTCAGGCTCCCCTGCACCTCCAGCAACTCTTCTCTGGCCTCAGCTCCATGATTGAGTAGGGGTAAAACCCCAAATGGCATTCTGGACAACAGTTTTCACCATTCTACCTCAGCCTCCTCTTCTTCCAGAAGCTTTCCCTGGCATCCAATGCTCCTCCGGCGTTGTTTACCCCCCCTAGAGCCAATGGACACGATGGTAGCGCCCAGAGCGCGTGGGACACGGCCATGCCGGCCATTTGAGCGCTCTGGAGCACGCTACAGTGCGCTCCCGCACTGTAGCCTCCTCCAATCCGCAGCGCCCGACCACCTTGAGCCTCCCCCCCGCGCCAGTCGAAGCGCCTCGACGTCCGCAACGCGCCCCGGCTCTGTCCCCCTCCTCCTTCTCCCTCCTGTGGCTGCCCTCGCACGCGCGCCGGCGCCCGCAAGCTCCAATCTCCGGCCTCGCATGGGCGCTGCTCTGGATGCTTCCCCGCTCTCTCTCTTCCTCTCCCCGACTCTGGACCGCATCCAGCAACGCCACAGACACCACCCCAGCTCCTCCCGAGCCCTGTGGCAACGGGCAGAAGCTCGCTGGCGCACGGTTCCATGGCACCTCACCGTTTGCCTATAAAAGGACACCCCGCGCCCCTCCTCTCCTCACCAACCGCTCTCTCACCCACCTAATCACCCCCCTACGCCACTCACTCCACTCCAGACAGGCCCGAGCTCGAGATCAAGCTCGAGCTCCGCCGCGGCGGCTCGCCGTCGTCCGCTCGGTACAGGCCCTCCCCGCCGCTCCTCTCGCTTGATCTAGCACCACAAAGCCCCACTGATCACTTTCCCCTCGTTTCCCTTCTCTACAGCTGCCGGAAACAGCCGGAACCACCACCACCCGAAGCTCCTCCGCCGCGTGACCTTGCCGCTGGCGAACCAGGCCACCCCGGCGACCAACCCCACCTCCACCAGAACGGCGACTCAATGTTGAGTCTAGTCGTGCCCTCGCCTACCCTCGCCGTGCCCTGCATCACCGTCGGTGAGCTCGCCGGCCCTCTGCCAGAGGGTTAGGGATGACAGGCGGGCCCCGCCTGTCAACCTCTCCTCGCCCTCGCCTCTCTCTGCTCTCACTGACGCCAGGCCCCGCCCGTCAGGTTTGAAACCTGGCACGCGCGCAGGCGCCCGTGCGCTTGGCAGATTTCCCCTGGGCGTGCTGCACTGTGGCCGTTCTGGCCCAGTTGCACAGGAACCTTTTCTCTTTTCTTTTCTATAAGATTTTCAAATAATTCCTCATGATTAAATATTTATCCAAATGAATTAATTCCAGTTCCTTAAAACTTGTAAAAATCCAACCTATTTAATGATGCCATTTTCACTCATATCCATGGACTTTTTCTGTTCTGTTCAAATTTAAATCTATATTTGAACACTAAAACCTCTGTTCAAAAATTCATGTACCCCATTCTGTCAATCCAAATCCCAAACTAAGAATTTTTGCCATCTTAGTTTTTCCTCTAGTATTTTATAAAAATAAAATTGACATTTTTCTAAGCACTTTGGTTTTTCTGTTTTTATTATGGTCTTATTTTCCCGTTGTTTATTGCGATGATTAGATACCGTATTTGACGAGGTTGCTGAAGAAGAAGGAGGGGAAGGATTTGAAGACCTTGAAGACTAAGCCAATCCAGGCAAGCAGCCCTTTGACCATGATACCCTTGTGTTCCTCGGAACCCTTTTATTTCCGAATGCATGATGATTAGAGTGACGGTGGTGAACTAGTTGAAAGCCACCACATGATGCATACTTTACTCATGATGCTTACCATGTGCTTAGATGCAATGACAAATGATTAGTTGTGATGCTTAGTGTTGCATATGAGCCATGAATCCTTCGTGATTGCATTCCTTTCGAAAACCCCATCGCGTGCCCCCAATGCCCGAGGGTGATGTTGAGTTAGGTCATCACTTGAGGAAGAAGTGGTGTGCCAAGAAAGTCTCGTGTGTGGGTGAAATGATGGATTAGATTTATGTGTGATTACCGTCCCAACCAAACATGTGCAACCACTCTACCCCTTATGGGATGGGGCATTATTGATTACTTAGGCTGATACTAGCATGGTGCCCACATCACTAGTGACGGGGGAGACTTGAGGTCACTCCCGGGACGGGGTCGTGCTTCGATAGGCGACCATGACTGTTTTTACAGGACACCGGACACACCGTTGGTCCCTTCGTGTACGCATGACATTGAAAAAGGGCAAGTCCCATGATCTATTGTTTGTACTCGAGGGTCGTGCACCAATGAGTGGACCCTATGTTAGTGTCGTCTAGGGAAAGATAATGACTGGGTGCTTCCCCCGAGTACTTGAGGTACTACGGGATCGTGGGTGACACGAAAGCTTCCCGGATCTTGTGGGTAAAGTGTGCAACCTCTGCAGAGTGTAAAACTACTCGAATAGCCGTGTGCACGGTCATGGACAGTTGGGAGGTGCTACTTAAACTATGTCCAGAATTTTACAATCTCGGTGAAAGTATGTGTGTGTGTTGAGCCAAGGTGGTGACTTGACTCGTCGATAAAGAATTGAACTCTATTCATGTTAATATCTGTAACCTATCTTCGAGGTTACCCAAATTCATTGATGCATGTTACATGATGGTAAAATAACTTAGCTAGCTTGCAGTTAGGTTACTTATTGTTATTTTTGCATTGTTACCTTGAACCAAATCATGGGTTGCTTGCGAGTACATTCAAAGTACTCATTGGCTTGCCACTGGTTATTTAATTGGCCAAGCATGGAGGAGCAGGAATTTGAAGAAGAATTCTATGGAGACGAACATGCGAACTAGGACGCTTTCCCAGTCAGAATGCCTGTAGGGTTAAGGCACATGGCATGGGTTCTACTTATCTGCGAAGACTTCCGCTATTCGAGTTTATTTGCTATTCAGCCCTTGAGACTTTATCTATGTAAGACTTGGCCATAATGGTCATAATTTGTGTAAGACGTAATGTATGGATGTAAGACCCTTGTTATTCAGATTCTCTGTGTTCTGTGAGCATTGATCTCTGGGATCACTGTACACGTGCATTCGGTGATCTCGACTCTTAAGTCGGGGTCCCCACACCGGGGCATCCCCAAGCTTAGCATTTTGGTTGTCCTTGAATTTTAACTTGGGGTGCCATGGGCATCCCCAAGCTTAGGCTCTTGCCACTCTTTGTTCCATTAAAATAATACTCAAAACTTGAAAACTTCACAACACAAAACTTAGACAAAAATTGCGTGAGCTCCGTTAGTATAAGAAAGCAAACCACTACTCAAAGGTACTGCCATGAATTCATTCTTTGTTTATATTGGTGTTAAACCTACTGTATTCCAACTTCTATATGGTTCATACTTCCCAATACTACTCATAGATGCATTGAAATAAGCAAACAACACACGAAAAATAGAATATGTCAAAAACAGAATAGTCTGTAGTAATCTGTAGTTTTCGCATACTTTTGTAACTCCAAAAATTCAAACTAAATAGGTAAACGTGAGGAATTTGTCTATTAATCATCTTCAAAAAGAATCAACTAAATAGCATGCTCCAGTAAAATATGGTGATCAATCTAGCGAGCGCTAACGATTCTGTTTTTCACAGCAAGATCACATAAACTTCACACGAGTCTTCCCAAAGGTTCTACTTGGCACAAACACTAAACAAAACAGAAAACCACATCTAAACAGAAGCTAGATGCAATATTTATTCCTAAACAGAAACAAAAACAAAAAATATAAAATTAGGTTGCCTCCCAACAAGCGCTATCGTTTTACGCCCCTAGCTAGGCACGATACATGGATAGATCTAGGTATTGCCATCTTTGGAAGGCAATCCATAAGTGGCTCTCATAATAGTTTCATATGGTAATTTGATTTTCTTTCTAGGCAAGTGTTCCATGCCTTTCCTTAATGGAAATTGGAAACTGATATTTCCTTCCTTCATATCAATAATTGCACCAATCGTTCTAAGGAAAGGACTACCAAGAATAATAGGACATGCAGGATTGCAATCTATATCAAGAGTAATGAAATCTACGGGAACATAATTCCTATTGGAAACAATAAGAATATCATTAATCCTTCCCATAGGTTTCTTAATAGTGGAATCCGCAAGATGCAAATTCAAAGAACAATCGTCAAGCTCATGGAATCCTAGCAAATCACACAAAGTTTTTGGGATAGTGGAGACACTTGCACCCAAATCACACAAAGAATGGCATGCATGATCTTTAATTTTTATTTTGATAGTAGGTTCCCACTCATCATAAAGCTTTCTAGGGATAGAAACTTCTAACTCAAGTTTTTCTTCATAAGATTGCATCAAAGCATCAACTATGTGTTTGGTAAAAGCTTTATTTTGACTATAAGCATGCAGAGAGTTTAGTACGGATTGCAACAAGGAAATACAATAAATCAAAGAGCAATTATCATAATTGAATCCCTTGAAATCCAAAGTAGTGGGTTCATCACTATGCAAAGCTTTAATCTCTTCACTCCCACTTTTAACAATTTTAGCACCAACATCTAAAAACTCCAAATCATTGGGACACCTTACAGTAGAATCATCTCCAATCCTATCTTCATCAAGATTTATACTAGAAAACAAGGATCTAATAGGAGACACATCAATAACTTTCAGATCTTCATCTTTATTTTCATGATAACTAGAAGAACACGCTTTTATATGATTCTCTTTATTAGCACGCATCCTAGCGGTTCTTTCTTTGCATTCGTCAATGGAAATTCTCATGGCTTTGAGAGACTCATTGATATCATGCTTAGGTGGGATAGATCTAAGTTTCAAGGAATCGACATCAAGAGTAATTCTATCCACACTTCTAGCCAATTCATCAATCTTAAGCAATTTTTCTTCAAGCATAGCATTGAAATTCTTTTGCGAAATCATAAACTCATTAACACTAGTTTCAAATTCAGAAGGCATCTTTCCATAAGAGTTGTTGTAGGAATTACCATAATTATTAGAGGAATTACTAGGAAAAGGCATAGGATTAAAGTTCCCTCTATAAGCATTGTTACCGAAATTATTCCTACCAACAAAATTCACATCCAAAGATTCATTGTTATTTTCAATCAAAGTGAACAAAGGCGTATCATTAGGATCATAAGAAGCACTCTTAGCAGCAAATAATTTCATAAGTTCATCCATCTTTCCACTCAAAACACTAATTTCTTCAATAGCATGCACTTTTTTACTAGTAGATCTTTCGGTGTGCCATTGAGAATAATTAAGCATAATATTATCTAGCAGTTTGGTAGCTTCTCCTAAGGTAGTTTCCATGAAAGTGCCTCCTGCGGCCGAATCTAAAAGATTTCTAGAAGCAAAATTCAAGCCAGCATAGAAGTTTTGAATAATCATCCATAAGTTCAAACCATGTGTAGGGCAATTACGTATCATTAATTTCATTCTCTCCCAAGCTTGTGCAACATGCTCATGATCTAGTTGCTTAAAAATCATAATATCGTTTCGAAGAGAGATGATCTTAGCAGGAGGGAAATACTTAGAGATAAAAGCATCTTTGCACTTATTCCACGAATCAATACTATTTCTAGGCAAAGAGTAAAACCAAGTTTTAGCACGATCTCTAAGTGAAAACGCAAATAACTTCAATTTAACAATATCTTTATCCGTATCCCTTTTCTTTTGCATATCACACAAATCAACAAAGTTGTTTAGACGGGTTGCGGCATCTTCACTAGGAAGGCCAGAAAATAAATCTTTCAAGACAATATTCAGCAGAGCAGCATTGATCTCACAAGATTCAGCATCGGTAATAGGAGCAATCGGAGTGCTGATAAAATCATTATTGTTGGTATTGGAGAAGTCACACAATTTGGTATTGTTTTGAGCCATAGTGACAAGCAAGCAATCCAACTCACACAAGCAAACAAGAGGCAAGCGAACGATAAACACACGACAGAAGAAGGGCAAATAAAACGGCAAGGGTGAAGTGGGTGAGAGGAAAATGAGATGCAAAAAATGTAATGCGAAGGATAAGGGTTTGTGATCGGTACTTGGTATATGACTTTTGAGTAAGCCTTCCCGGCAACGGCGCCAGAAATTCTTCTTGCTACTTCTCGAGCTTGCGTTGTATTCCCTCGAAGAGGAAAAGAAGATGCATCACAGGAGCGCAAGTATTTCCCTCAGTTTTTTAGAACCAAGGTATCAATCCAGTAGGAGACCACGCGCGAGTCCCTCGCACCTGCACAAACATATAAGAACTTCACAGCCAACGCGATAAGGGGTTGTCAATCCCTTTACGGTCACTTACGAAAGTGAGATCTGATAGAGATGATAGTTTGATATTTTTGGTATTTTTGGTTGTAAGAACAGAAAGTAAAAGCTGAAAAGTAAAGTAGATTGTAGATTGGTATGTTGAGAATAGACCCGGGGGCCATAGTGTTCTCTAGTGGCTTCTCTCATGATAGCGATATTCTACGGCGGGTAAACAAATTACTGTCGAGCAATTGATAGAAAAGGGAATAATTATGAGACTATCTAGGCATGATCATTATATATAGGCATCACGTCCGAGACAAGTAGACCGAAACGATTCTGCATCTACTACTATTACTCCACACATCGACCGCTATCCAGCATGCATCTAGTGTATTAAGCTCATAAGAACAGAGTAACGCCTTAAGAAAGATGACATGATGTAGAGGGATAAACTCAAACTTAGTGATATAAAACCCATCTTTTTATCCTCGATGGCAACAATAGAATACGTGCCTTGCTGCCCCTACTATCACTGGGAAAGGACACCACAAGATTGAACCCAAAGCCAAGCACTTCTCCCATTGCAAGAACTATAGATCTAGTAGGCCAAACCAAACCAATAATTTGAAGAGACTTGCAAGGATATTATAATCATACATAAAGAGTTCAGAGAAGAACCAAATATTTCTCATAGATAATCTTGATCATAAACCCACAATTAATCGGATCTCGACGAACACACCGCAAAAAGAGATGACATTGAATAGATCTCCTCGAAGACCGAGGAGAACATTGTATTGAGATCCAAAGAGAGAGAAGAAGCCATCTAGATACTAGCTATGGACCCGAAGGTCTGTGGTAAACTACTCACAACTCATGGTGAGGCGATGATGATGGTGTAGAAGCACTCCGTGGAAGATCCCCCCTCCGGAGGAGCTCCGGAACAGGCCCCAAGATGGGATCTTACGGGAACAGAAGGTTGCGGCGGTGGAACTAGGGTTTTCTCTGTTGTTGATAGTTTCGGGGTACGTAGGTATATATAGGAGGAAGGAGGGCACCGGGGGCAAAACGTGGGGCCCACGAGGCAGGGGGGCGCGCCCTATAGGGGGGGCGCGCTCCGCACCCTCGTGGGCGCCACGTGTGCCCTACTCCGTGGTTCTCAAGTCTCCCGTGCGTGATTTTCTCCAAAAATATCTCTTCTGAAGTTTTCATTCCGTTTGGACTCCGTTTGATATTCCTTTTCTGTAAAACCTTGAAACAGGCAAAAAACAGCAATCTGGACTGGCCCTTTGGGTTAGTAGGCTAGTCCCAAAAATAATATAAAAGTGTATAACAAAGCCCATTAAACATCCAAAACATCATAAATAATAGCATGGAACTATAAAAAATTATAGATATGTTGGAGACGCATCAGCCGGCAATGCCAGAAGTAGGTCGTATTTATCTCATTATGCTTATGCCTCTTGACATTCATATTATAGACAGGTTCCATTTCGAGATTCAAAATAAATAGCCCATCAATAATGGGTACATAGACGTGGAACATACCATTCAAAAATATTGAACAACCATTGTCCTTTAAATCGAATTCATATCCTTGAATCATCAAACATGAGGCAAAAATAATGTTCCGACTAAGTGCAAGAATGTAATAACAATTATTAAATTCCATAATGAATCCAGAAGAAACCTGGAGCTGCATTGTGTTGACCTTCTACGCAGTAACTCTTGCTTTGTTGCCGACCCTGATGTCAATCTCCCCTTGTGCCACATGCCTAGTTCTTACCAGCCCCTGCATAGAGTTGCAAATATGAACAATCGATATGGTATCAAATACCCAAGAGATACTAGGTATGTCAGTAAGGTTAATGTCTATAACATATGCAACAAGTGTACCTTTGCATGAAGTAGCATTTCTAGCCTTCTTGCCATGCTCTGCAAGCCACTTGCTACAGTTCCTCTTCCAGTGGTTGGTCTCTGCTACCTCTTGAGCTTGCGTTGTATTCCCTCGAAGAGGAAAGGGAGATGCAGCACAGCAGCGTAAGTATTTCCCTCAGTTTTTGAGAACCAAGGTATCAATCCAGTAGGAGACCACACGCGAGTCCCTCGCACCTGCACAAACAAATAAGAATTTCGCAGCCAACGCGGTAAGGGGTTTTCAATCCCTTTACGGTCACTTACGTAAGTGAGATCTGATAGAGATGATAGTTTATATTTTTGGTATTTTTAGTTTAATAAAACATCAAATAAAAGCGGTAAAATTAAAGTAGATGTAGATTGATATGTTGAGAATAGACCCGGGGGCCATAGTTTTCTCTAATGGCTTCTCTCATGATAGCGATATTCTACGGCGGGTAAACAAATTACTGTCGAGCAATTGATAGAAAAGAGAATAATTATGAGACTATCTAGGCATGATCATTATATATAGGCATCACATCCGAGACAAGTAGACCAAAACGATTCTGCATCTACTACTATTACTCCACACATCGACCGCTATCCAGCATGCATCTAGTGTATTAAGCTCATAAGAACAGAGTAACGCCTTAAGCAAGATGACATGATGTAGAGGGATAAACTCAAACTTAGTGATATAAACCCCATCTTTTTATCCTCGATGGCAACAATAGAATATGTGCCTTGCTGCCCCTACTATCACTGGGAAAGGACACCGCAAGATTGAACCCAAATCCAAGCACTTCTCACATTGCAAGAACTATAGATCTAGTAGGCAAAACCAAACCAATACTTCGAAGAGACTTGCAAGGATATTATGAGCACACATAAAAAGTTCAGAGAAGAACCAAATATCTTTCATAGATAATCTTGATCATAAACTCACAATTCATCGGATCTCGACAAACACACCGCAAAAAGATATTACATCGAATAGGTCTCCATGAAGACCGAGGAGAACTTTGTATTGAGATCCAGAGAGAGAGAGAAGAAGCCATCTAGATACTAGCTATGGACCCGAAGGTCTGAGGTAAACTACTCACAACTCATGGTGAGGGCGATGATGATGATGAAGAAGGCCTTCGTGATGGATCCCCCTCCGGTGGAGCTCCGGAAGAGGCTCCAAGATGGGATCTCCATGGCAACAGAAGCTACGGCGGTGGAATTAGGGTTTTCTCTCTGTTCACAGAGTTTCTGGGGTACGTGGACTTATATAGGAAGAAGGAGGGCACCGGGGGCCACTTGAGGAGGCCTCGAGGTAGGGGGCGCGCCCTGGGAAGGGGGGCGCGGCCCCCACCCTCGAGGGCAGCTCCTCGATCCTTTGACATGGTTCTCAAGCTTCCTGTGCGTGATTTTCTCCAAAAATATCTCTCGCGAAGTTTCATTCCGTTTGGACTCCGTTTGATATTCTTTTTCTGCAAAACCCTGAAATAGGCAAAAAATAGCAATCTAAACTGTGCCTTTGGGTTAGTAGGTTAGTCCCAAAAATGATATAAAAGTGACTGATAAAGGCCATTAAACATCCAAGACTTCATAAATAATACTCCCTCAGTCCCAAAATAAGTGACACAAAAATCACTCAACATTTTACTAACTTTAGTACAAAGTTGAGTCACTTTTGAGTCACTTATTTTGGGGCGAAGGGAGTAGCATGGAACAATCAAAAATTATAGATATGTTGGAGACGTATCAAGCATCCCCAAGCTTAATTCCTGCTTGTCCTCGAGTAGGTAAATGATAAAGAAAGAATTTTTGATGTGGAATGCTAACCAATATAGTTTTTCAATGTAATTCTATTAATTGTGGCATGAATGTTCAGATCTGAAAGATTCAAGATAAAAGTCTATATTGACATAAGAAATAACAATACTTCAAGCATACTAACAAAGCGATCATGTCTTCTCAAAATACTATGGCTAAAGAAAGTTATCCCTACAAAATTATATAGTCTGGCTATGCTCCCTCTTCATCACACAAAATATTCATATCATGCACAACCCCGATTTTAGCCAAGCATTTGTTTTCATACTCTATCTTTTCAAACCTTTCAACTTTCACGCAATACATGAGCGTGAGCCATGGATATAGCACTATGGGTGGAATAGAGGTGGTTGTGGAGAAGACAAAAAGGAGGGAGATAGTCTCACATCGACTAGGCGTATCAACGGGCTATGGAGATGCCCATCAATAGATATCAATGTGAGTGAGTAGGGATTGCCATGCAAGGGATGCACTAGAGCTAAATATGAATGAAAGCTCGACGAAAGAAACTAGTGGGTGTGCATCCAACTTGCTTGCTCACGAAGACCTAGGGCATTTGAGGAATCCCATCGCTGGGATATACAAGCCAAGTTCTATAATGAAAATTCCCACTAGTATATGAAAGTGACTAAGCATGAGACTCTCTACAATGAAGAACATGGTGCTACTTTGAAGCACAAGTGTGAAAAAAAGATAGTAGCAATTGTCCCTTCTCTCTTTTCTCTCATTTTTTTGGAGGGGCTTTCTCTTTTTTTTTATTAGCCCCTCTCTATTTTTTTGGGCCATCTCTTTTTTTATTGGCCTCACATGGGATAATGCTCTAATAATGATGATCATCACACTTTTTATTACAACTTGAAATTACAACACGATACAACAACAAGTATGACTCTACATGAATGCCTCCGGTGGTGTACCGGGATAAGCAATGAATCAAGAGCGACATATATGAGAAATTATGCATGGTGGCTTTGCCACAACTACGACGTCAACTACATGATCATGCATGGCCATATGACAATATGATGCGTGTCATATAAACGGAACGGTGGAAAGTTGCATGGCAATATATCTTGGAATGGCTATGGAAATGCCATGATAGGTAGGTATGGTGGCTGTTTTGAGGAACAATATGGTGGCTGTTTTGAGGAACGACATATAGTGGGTTTATGGCACCGGCGAAACTTGCGCGGTACAAGAGAGGCTAGCAATGGTGGAAGGGTGAGAGTGCTAATAATCCATGGACTCAACATTAGTCATAAGAACTCACATACTTATTGCAAAAATCTACGAGTCATCAAAACAAAGCAATCAACGCATGCCCCTAGGGGGGAGGTTGGTAGGAGGTAACCATCGCGCGCCCCCAACCTCCACACATAGGTTGGCACTCTACAAATATCTCATGCTCTAACTTCGTCACATAGCGGTTCACCATACGTGCATGATACGGGAATCACTAACCTTAACAAAAGTATTTCTCAATTTCATAATAACTCCACTAGGATAACTCTAATATCACTATCCTCATATCATAAAACAATTATCAAGCATCCAACATCTCATTCTATTCAATGCACTTGGTGTGAATTTTTTTACTACATTGACATTGGATGTCTATCATGTGAAGACTAGTTCTTTTAGCCTAAACACATTACCATGATGTTTTAATAGACTCTCAAATAGATATAAGTGAAGCATGAGAGTTAAACAATTTCTACAAAATATTACCACCACCGTGCTCTAAAAGATATAAGTGAAGCACTAGAGCAAAAACTATTCAACTCAAAAGATATAAGTGAAGCTCATAGAGTGTTCCAATAATTTCTAGGATATATTTAAATGTCTCCAATATGTGTGTCCAGCAAGGATGATTGTGGCAAACTTACAAGCAAAGAATCTAATTATACAAGACGCTCCAAGCAAAACACATAACATGTTGCGAATAAAAATATAGCTCCAAGTATAGTTACCGATGGATGAAGACGAAAGAGGGGATGCCTTCCCGGGGCATCCCCAAGCTTAGTATTTTGATTATCTTGAATTTACTTGGGGTGCCATGGGCATACCCAAGCTTATGCATTTGCTACTCCTTGTTCCATAGTCCATCAAAGCAATACTTACAACTTGAAAACTTCACAACACAAAACTTAGACAGAAATTCTCGTGAGCTCCGTTAGTATAAGAAAGCAAACCACTACTGAAAGGTACAGCAATGAATTCATTATTTGTGTATATTGGTGTTAAACCTACTGTACTCCAACTTCTCTATGGTTCATATCCTCCAATACTACTCATAGATGCATCGGAATAAGCAAACAACACACGAAAAATAGAATCTGTCAAAGACAGAACAGTCTGTAGTAATATGCAGGTTTCGCCTACTTCTGAAACTCCAAAAAAATCAAACTAAATTGGTAAATTTGCGGAATTTGTCTACCAATCATCTGCAAAAAGAATCAACTAAAAAGCACGCTCCAGTAAAATCTCACAACTACTTTAGCTAGCGCTAACAATTCTATTTTTCACAGCAAGATCACATAAACTTCACACAAGTCTTCCCAAAGGTTCTACTTGGCACAAACACTAAACAAAACATGAAACCACATCTAATCAGAGACTAGATGCAATATTTATTCCCTAACTGCAACAAAAACAAAAAACATAAAATTGGGCTGCCTCCCAACAAGCACTATCGTTTTACGCCCCTAGCTAGGCACGATACAAGATAGATCTAGGTATTGCCATCCTTGGAAGGCAATTCTTTGATTAAGCACTTATGGTCCTTGGGCACTTCTTTGTCCCTATGAATAATCAAACTCTTGGGCAAGAAATCAAGAAATTCTAAAGTGTCAAAAGGGTTTCTTGCAAAAGTAAGAAAATTAGGGTGAACACTTATGGATTTGAGATCCGCAAGTCTAGATGTTTCACCCTTGTCTTTAGGGACATACATGAACTTAGATAATTTAGTAGAAGTATTTGGAGTAGTTTTTATAGCGGAAAGAGCAGAACCAACATTAGTGATAACATCCTCAAGTTTATTGATTCTAGTAGAATCCTGATCTAACTTTTCTTTAACTATGGGCTCTTTTTCCTTAAGATTTTTCACAACAACTCCTACCTTGGATCCATATTGGGTGATTTCATTATGAATTTTTCTGTCCAAGTTTTCTACTAATTCTACCGTAGCAACTTTGTTTTCAATGATTTCTAACCTTTGCATAACATGCTCCAAAGTTAAAACGGTCCCATTAACCATAAGAGGTGGTGAGCCAAATAATTCAGTCATAGCGTTATAAGAATCAACGGTGTGGCTACCCAAGAAATTCCCTCCGGTAATGGTATCTAAGATAAATCTATTCCACGGACTTATGCCAATATAAAAATTGCGAAGAAGCATGGAAGTGGAAAGCTTCCTATTAGATCTATTTTCAGCATTGCAAATTCTATACCAGGCATCTTTTAAGTTTTCTTCCTCCCATTATTTAAAGTTGGGGACCTCACTCTCGGGAGTGGTGATAATGATAGGTGTGCTAGACATGATGACAAGCAAGCAAGCGGCACACGAGCAAACAAGAAGCAAGCGAACGACAAACACACGATGGAAGAAGGGCAAATAAAACGACAAGGGTGAAGTGGGGGAGAGGAAATGAGAGGCAAATAAATGTAATGCGAAGGATAAGGGTTTGTGATAGGTACTTGGTATATGACTTTTGCGTAAGCCTCCCCGACAACGGCGCCAGAAATTCTTCTTGCTACCTCTTGAGCTTGCGTTGTATTCCCTCGAAGAGGAATGGGAGATGCAGCACGGTAGCGTAAGTATTTCCCTCAGTTTTTGAGAACCATGGTATCAATCCAGTAGGAGACCACGCGCGAGTCCCTCGCACCTGCACAAACAAATAAGAACTTCGCAGCCAACGCGATAAGGGGTTGTCAATCCCTTGACGGTCACTTACGAAAGTGAGATATGATAGAGATGATAGCTTATATTTTTGGTATTTTTAGTTTAATAAAACAACAAATAAAAGCGGTAAAAGTAAAGTAGATGTAGATTTATATGTTGAGAATAGACCCGACGGCCATAGTTTTCTCTAATGGCTTCTCTCATGATAGCGTTATTCTACGGCGGGTAAACAAATTACTGTCGAGCAATTGATAGAAAAGCAAATAATTATGAGACTATCTAGGCATGATCATTTTATATAGGCATCACGTCCGAGACAAGTAGACCGACTCCTACATGCATCTAGTACTATTACTCCACACATCGACCGCTATCCAGCATGCATCTAGTGTATTGAGTTCATAAGAACAGAGTGACGCCTTAAGCAAGATAACATGATGTAGAGGGATAAACTCAAGCAAGATTGAACCCCATATTTTTATCCTCGATGGAAATAATACAATACGTACCTTGCTGCCCCTACTGTCACTACGAAAGGACACCGCAAGATTGAACCCAAAGCCAAGCACTTCTCCCATTGCAAGAACTATAGATCTAGTAGGCCAAACCAAACCAATAATTCAAAGAGACTTGCAAGGATATTATGAGCACACATAAAAAGTTCAGAGAAGAACAAAATATCTTTCATAGATAATCTTGATCCTAAACTAACAATTCATCGGATCTCGACAAACACACCGCAAAAAGAGATTACATCGAATAGATCTCCTCGAAGACCGGGGAGAACTTTGTATTGAGATCCAGAGAGAGAAGAAGCCATCTAGATACTAGCTATGGACCCGAAGGTCTGAGGTAAACTAATCACAACTCATGGTGAGGGCGATGATGATGAAGAAGAAGGCCTCCATGATGGATCCCCCTCCGGTGGAGCTCCGGAACAGGCTCCAAGATGGGATCTCCACGGGAACAGAACCTAGAGCGGTGGAATTAGGGTTTTCTCTCTGTTCACGGAGTTTCTGGGGTACGTGGACTTATATAGGAAGAAGGATGGCACCAGGGGCCACTTGAGGAGGCCTCGAGGCAGGGGGGCGCGCCCCCACCCTCGAGGGCAGCTCCACGATCCTCTGACATGGTTCTCAAGCTTCCCGTGCGTGATTTTCTCCAAAAATATCTCTCCTAAAGGTTTCATTCCGTTTGGACTCCGTTTGATATTCTTTTTCTACAAAACCCTGAAATAGGCAAAAAACAACAATCTGGACTGGGCCTTTGGGTTAGTAGGTTAGTCCCAAAAATGTTATAAAAGTGAATGATAAAGCCCATTAAACATCCAAGACTTCATAAATAATAGCATGGAATAATCAAAAATTATAGATACGTTGGAGACGTATCAGTCTCCTTGCAGTGATAGCAAACGGTCTCTGAGTTCGGTCCGGACTTCGGCGCTGCGGAGGAGATTTCCTTCTCCGTGCCCTTTGCCTTAGCCTTTTTCTTAGACCAACTCTTCTTGAACTTAGCCGAGTTCTGCACCATCAACACTTGATGCGTGCCTTTCTTTATATCCTGTTTTGCCACCTTAAGCATACCATGCAATTCAGTGAGCTTCTTATCCATGCTGTGCATATGATAGTTTGAGATGAACATCCCATAGCTAGGTGGAAGAGAACCCAGAACTACATATGTAGCCAGCTCATCCAAGAGCGGGAAGCCTAACCAATCCAAAGCTTGCACATATCCAATCATCCTGATCACATGTGGGCTCAGTGAATCACCTTCCTTCAGCTTACAATCCATCAAGGATCGCCAAACGTTGAACCTTTCGGTCCTAGCCAGAACCTGAAACATTCTCTTGAGACTCTCGATCATATCGAAAGCCCCAACATCTTCGATATGTTGTTGCAAATCGGGCTCCATACCAGCCAGCATGAGGCAGCTGATCTCGTTTGATTCATCAACGAGTTTCTGGTAGGCATTCCTGGTTGTGGCATTTGCAGTGTCGGCAGGTTCATCTGGAAGTGGATCCTCTAGAACATGTTCCTTCTTATCATGCTTGAGAACAATTCTCAAATTTCTATACCAGGTGGTAAAGTTTGTTTCATTAAGTTTATCCTTTTCCAAGATTGATTTCAATGCAAAGTTGGGTTGAGCAGGTGGTGCCATTGATCTACAAACAAAAAATATGCAATCACTAAGCAATGTGTTTATGTAGAGTAATTCAAGCCTTAAACGAAAATACTCCCACTGAAGTTAGCATCCCTCTGCAAACACCTAGTGATTCAGGATCCAACTAGCACATGCGACTAGTGAGCTTTGCATCACTGCTACCCAACATGACTATCCGGTAAGCAACTCCTTGCTAATCGTATCTCCATACGACTCCTGTCGGTCGAGTAGGTATCTCATGCCCCGACTCTCGATCTCTTTTGCCACAAGGCCCAAAACCATTTTGATAGCCTTGTCAAGTTAACTTGATGCAATGTATGTCCGTGTCCGACACTAACCCTTCAGTTCAAGGACACCTAGTAGCACCCCAATTTTATGAGCGCACTACTAGACGTACTTGACGTGTGAAGGTGCAACATCGGGAATGGCAATTTACTTGATATTCATGAGGGATCTTTCTACCATTCTAGCATTCATAGAAATTAATAAGCATAACAATCACAAATAAACATATATTGCGAAATAGTATGGCTCCTTCATGGATGTTCTTTAAGGTCGGCTCCAACTCCGATGACCATCTTGGAACTCCATCTTGTTTGTCACGCCGGGACGCCAAGCCACCAACCTGGTCTCTATAATCCAACTACTACAACTAGTAATGAATTTTACATAGAGTCTCGAGTCGACACGCATGTCGTTATACATTATAATGGCAGCACTTTGGCTCCTACCGGCTGACAAACATGACGCGCGGGCCGTGTATAAATTACACACATGCATCACATACACATGAGCCATACTATTCACATCAAACCTGCAAAACAAAGTCATGCATAGAATCGCATTCTACTGGTTTGTGTGTCGGGTATGAAATACATGGTGCAACGCACATGATGGAAATCATAGATCGCATCTGAACTCTGTTCACGCCGAATTTTCTGATCTGACCGATCGCATCGATCATCGCGAATCCGATTCAGATTTACGTTTCACTGTTAACCCCGATGGCGGATAACCGACTAGTAGGGGTAGATCGTGTCACGACCTCATCGATCCCGATTGACAGAAAACATAGCCACATCAATTCCCATGTGCAGCTGATCCCATCAACCGTGCATATAGCCGAACTCATAAACGACAACATATCTCATCTGCTGCCTCCACATATCTAATATGCATACGATCTGAATCCAAATCCTATAGCAGAGGCTCTGATACCACTGTTGGGTTCGACCGTAGGGTGCGTCGACTGTAAATTAAAATTTTCCTACGCGAAGAATGCTACTTCTCGAGCTTGCATTGTATTCCCTCGAAGAGGAAAGGGTGATGCAGCACAGCAGCGTAAGTATTTCCCTCGGTTCTTGAGAACCAAGGTATCAATCCAGTAGGAGACCACGCGTGAGTCCCTCGCACCTACACAAACAAATAAGAACTTCGCAGCCAACGCGATAAGGGGTTGTCAATCCCTTTACGGTCACTTACGAAAGTGAGATTTGATAGAGATGATAGTTTGATATTTTTGGTATTTTTGGATATAAGAACAGAAAGTAAAAGCGGAAAAGTAAAGTAGATTGTAGATTGATATGTTGAGAATAGACCCGGGGGCCATAGTTTTCTCTAGTGGCTTCTCTCATGATAGCGATATTCTACAACGGGTAAACAAATTACTGTCGAGCAATTGATAGAAAAGAAAATAATTATGAGACTATCTAGTCATGATCATTATATATAGGCATCACATCCGAAACAAGTTGACCGAAACGATTCTGCATCTACTACTATTACTCCACACATGGACCGCTATCCAGCATGCATCTAGAGTATTAAGTTCATAAGAACAGAGTAACACTTTAAGCAAGATGACATGACGTAGAGGGATAAACTCAAACATAGTGATATAAACCCCATCTTTTTATCCTCGATGGCAACAATACAATACATGCCTTTTTGCCCCTACTGTCACTAGGAAAGGACAACGCAAGATTGAACCCAAAGCCCAGCAGCTCTCCCATTGCAAGAACTATAGATCTAGTAGGCCAAACCAAACCAATAATTCGAAGAGACTTGCAAGGATATTATAATCAAACATAAAAAGTTCAGAAAATAACCAAATATTTCTCATAGATAATCTTGATCATAAAACCACAACTCATCGGATCTCGAGAAATACACCACAAAAAGAGATTACATCGAGTAGATCTCCTCGAAGACCGAGGAGAACTTGGTATTGAGATCCAAAGAGAGAGAAGAAGACATCTAGATACTAGCTATGGACCCGAAGGTCTGGGGTAAACTACTCACAACTCATGGTGAGGTGATGATGATGATGTAGAAGCACTCCGTGGTAGATCCCCCCTCCGGCAGAGCTCCAGAACGGGCCCCAAGATGGGATCTCACGGGAGCAGAAGGTTGCGGCGGTGGAACTAGGGTTTTCTCTGTTGTTCTGATGGTTTCGGAGTACATAGATATATATAGGAAGAAGGAGGGCATCAGGGGCCAGACGTGGGGCCCATGAGGCAGGGGGCGCGCCCTGTAGGGGGGCACCCCCCTCCCTCGTGGATGCCACCTCAGCCCTATTCCGTGGTTCTCAAGTCTCCCGTTCGTATTTTAGTCCAAAAATATCTCTCCCGAAGTTTCATTCCGTTTGGACACCGTTTGATGTTCCTTTTCGGTAAAACCCTGAAATAGGCAAAAAAACAGCAATCTGGACTAGGCCTTTGGGTTAATAGGTTAGTCCCAAAAATAAAATAAAAGTGTATCACAAATCCCATTAAACATCCAAAACATCTTAAATAATAGCATGGAACAATAAAAAATTATAGATAAGTTGGAGACGTATCAAGCATCCCCAAGCTTAATTCCTGCTCGTCCTCGAGTAGGTAAATGATAAAAACAGAATTTTTTATGTGGAATGCTAACCAACATAGTTTTCAATGTAAATCTCTTAATTGTGACATGAATGTTCAGATCCGAAAGATTCAAGACAAAAGTCTATATTGACATAAGAAATAATAATACTTCAATCATACTAACAAGGAAATCATGTCTTCTCAAAATACTATGGCTAAATAAAGTTATCCCTACAAAATCATATAGTCTGGCTATGCTCCCTCTTCATCACACAAAATATTCATATCATGCACAACCCCGGTTTCAGCCAAGCACTTGTTTTCATACTCTATTTTTTCAAACCTTTCAACTTTCACGCAATACATGAGCGTGAGCCATGGATATAGCACTATGGGTGGAATAGAGAGGTGGTTGTGGAGAGGACAAAGAGGAGGGAGATAGTCTCACATCGACTAGGCGTATCAACGGGCTATGGAGATGTCCATCAATAGATATCAATGCGAGTGAGTAGGGATTGCCATGTAACGGATGCACTAGAGCTCAGAATGTATGAAAGCTCAACAAAAGAAACTAAGTGGGTGTGCATCCAACTTGCTTACTCACAAAGACCTAGGGCATTTGAGGAAGCCCGTCGTTGGAATATACAAGCCAAGTTCTATAATGAAAATTCCCACTAGTATATGAAAGTGACTAAACATGAGACTCTCTATCATGAAGAACATGATGCTACTTTGAAGCACAAGTGTGGAAAAGGATAGTAGCAATTGTCCCTTCTCTCTTTTCTCTCATTTTTTCGAGGGGATTTCTCTCCTTTTTTTATTTAGCCGCTCTCTATTTTTTGGGCCATCTCTTTTTATTGGCATTTCCTCACATGGGACAATGCTCTAATAATGATGATCATCACACTTTTATTGATTTACAACTCGATACTAGAACAGAGTACGACTCTATATGAATGCCTACGGCGGTGTACCGGGATGTGCAATGAATCAAGAGTAACATGTATGAAAAATTATGCATGGTGGCTTTGCCACATATACAATGTCAACTACATGATCATGCATGGCAATATGACAATATGACAATATGAAGCGTGCCATATGAACGAGACGGTGGAAAGTTGCATGGCAATATATCTCGGAACGGCTATGGAAGTGCCATGATAGGTAGCTATGGTGGCTGTTTTGAGGAAGATATATGGTGGCTATTTTGAGGAAGGATATATAGTGTGTGTATGGTACCGTCGAAAGTTGTGCAGTACAAGAGAGGCTAGCAATGGTGGAAGGGTGATAGTGCGTATAATCCATGGACTCAACATTAGTCATAAGAACTCATATACTTATTGCAAAAATTTACGAGTGATCAAAACAAAGCAATCAACGCATGCTCCTAGGGGGGAGGTTGGTAGGAGTTAACCATCGCGCGTCCCCGACCTCCACACAAAGGATGACACTCTACAAATACCTCATGCTCTAACTTCGTCACATAGCGGTTCACCATACGTGCATGCTACGGGAATCACTAACTTTAACGCAAGTATTTCTCAAATTCATAATAACTCTACTAGCATGACTCTAATATCACTATCCTCATATCTCAAAACAATTATCAAGCATCCAACTTCTCATCATATTCAGTGCACTTAGTGTGAAAGTTTTTACTACATTGATCTTGGATGTCTATCATGTGAAGGCTAGTTTTATAGCCAAAGCACACTACCATGCTGTTTTTATAGACTCTCAAAAGGATATAAGTGAAGCATGAGAGATCAACAATTTCTACAAAATATAATTACCACCGTGCTCTAAAAGATGTAAGTGAAGCACTAGAGCGAAAACTATTCAACTCAAAAGATATATGTGAAGCACATAGAGTGTTCTAACAATTCCTATGTCATATTTAACTCTCTCAAAAAGGTGTGTCCAGCAAGGATGATTGTGTCAAACTAACAAGCAAAGACTCAAATAACACACGACGCTCCAAGTAAAACATATATCATGTGGTGAATAAAAATATAGCTCCGAGTATAGTTACCGATAGATGAAGACGAAAGAGGGGATGCCTTCCCGGGGCATCCCCAAGCTTAGGCTTTTGGTTGTCCTTGAATTTTACCTTGGGGTGCCTTGGGCATCCCCAAGCTTAGGTTCTTGCCACTCTTTGTCCATAGTCCATCAAAGCAATACTCAAAACTTGAAAACTTCACAACACGAAACTTAGACAAAAATCAAGTGACCTCCGTTAGTATAAGAAAACAAACCACCACTCAAAGGTACTGTAATGAATTCATTCTTTGTTTATATTGGTTTTAAACCTACTATATTCCAACTTTTCAATGATTCATATCCTCCAATACTACTCATAGATTCATCAAAATAAGCAAACAACACACGAAAAATAGAATCTGTCAAAAACTAAATAGTCTGTAGTAATCTGTAAGTTTCGCATACTTCTGTAACTCCAAAAATTTGAAATAAATTGGTAAACGTGAGGAATTTGTCTATTAATCATCTGCAAAAATAATCAACTAAGTAGCACGCTCCAGTAAAATCCGGTGACCATTCTAGCGAGCGCTAGCGATTCTGTTTTTCACAGCACGATCATATAAACTTCACACAAGTCTTCCCAAAGGTTCTACTTGGCACAAACACTAATTAAAACACAAAACCACATCTAAACAGAAGCTAGATGCAATATTTATTCCTAAACAGAAGCAAAAACAAAAAATACAAAATTGGGTTGGCTCCCAACAAGCGCTATCGTTTTACGCCCCTAGCTAGGCACGATACATGGATAGATCTAGGTATTGCCATCTTTGGAAGGCAATACATAAGTGGCTCTCATAATAGATTCTTATGGTAATTTAATTTTATTCCTAGGAAAGTGTTCCATGTCTTTCCTTAATGGAAATTGGAATCTAATATTTCCTTCCTTCATATCAATAATTGCACCAATCGTTCTAAGGAAAGGTCTACCAGGAATAATAGGACATGAAGGATTGCAATATATATCAAGAACAATGAAATCTACTGGCACATAATTCCTATTGGCAACAATAAGAACATCATTAATCCTTCCCATAGGTTTCTTAATAGTGGAATCCACAAGATGCAAATTTAAAGAACAATCATCAAGCTCATGGAAACCTAGCAAATCACACAAAGTTTTTGGGATAGTGGAGACACTTGCACCCAAATCACAAAAAGCAAAGCACTCATGATCTTTATTTTCATTTTAATAGTAGGTTCCCACTCATCATAAAGCTTACTAGGGATAGAAACTTCCAAGTCAAGTTTTTCTTCATAAGATTGCATCAAAGCATCAACTATGTGTATGGTAAAAGCTTTATTTTGACTATAAGCATGCAGAGAGTTTAGTACGGATTGCAACAAGGAAATACAATCAATCAAAGAGCAAATATCATAATTGAATCCCTTGAAATCGAAAGTAGTGGGTTCATCACTATGCAAAGTTTTAATCTCTTCAATCCCACTTTTAAACATTTTAGCATCAAGATCTAAAAACTCCGAATCATTGGGACACCTTAAAGTAGACTCATATCCAATCCTATCTTTATCAACATTCATACTAGAAAACAAAGGATCTAATAGGAGACACATCAATAACTTTCAGATCTTCATCTTTACTTTCATGATAACTAGAAGAACATGCTTTTACATAATTCTCTCTTTTAGCACGCATCCTAGCGGTTCTTTCTTTGCATTCATCAATGGAAATTCTCATGGCTTTGAGAGACTCGTTGATATCATGCTTAGGTGGGATAGATCTAAGTTTCAAAGAATCAACATCAAGAGTAATTCTATCCACACTTCTAGCCAATTCATCAATCTTAAGCAATTTTTCTTCAAACATAGGATTGAAATTCTTTTGCGAATTCATAAACTCCTTAACACTAGTTTCAAATTCAGAAGGCATCTTTCCATAAGAGTTATTGTTGGAATTTCCATAATTATTAGAGGAATTGCTAGGAAAAGGCCTAGGATTAAAGTTCCCTCTATAAGCATTTTTACCAAAATTATTCCTACCAACAAAATTCACATCCAAAGTTTCATTATTATTTTCAATCAACGTGGACAAAGGCATATCATTAGGATCAGAAGAAGCACTCTTAGCAGCAAATAATTTCATAAGTTCATCCATCTTTCCATTCAAAACACTAATCTCTTCAATAGAATGCACTTTTTTACTAGTAGATCTTTCAGTGTGCCATTGAGAATAATAAACCATAATATTATCTAGGAGTTTGGTAGCTTCTCCTAAGGTAGTTTCCATGAAAGTGCCTCCTGTGGCCGAATCTAAAAGATTTCTAGAAGCAAAATTCAAGCCAGCATAAAAGTTTTGAATAATCATCCATAAGTTCAAACCATGTGTATGGCAATTACGTATCATTAATTGTGTTCTCTCCCAAGCTTGTGCAACATGCTCATGATCTAGCTGCTTAAAATTCATAATATCATTTCTAAGAGAGATGATCTTAGCAGGAGGGAAATACTTAGAGATAAAAGCATCTTTGCACTTATTCCACGAATCAATACTATTTCTAGGCAAAGAGGAAAACCAAGTTTTAGCATGATCTCTAAGTGAAAACGCAAATAACTTCAATTTAACAATATCGTTATCCGTATCCCTTTTCTTTTGCATATCACACAAATCAACAAAGTTGTTTAGATGGGTAGCGGCATCTTCACTAGGAAGGCCGGAAAATTGATCTTTCATGACAAGATTCAACAGAGCAGCATTGATCTCACAAGATTCATCATCGGTAATAGGAGCAATCGGAGTGCTAATAAAATCATTATTGTTGGTATTGGAGAAGTCACACAATTTGGTATTGTTCTGAGCCATAGTGACAAGCAAGCGATCCAACACACAAGCAAACAAGAAGCAAGCGAACGGTAAACACACGGCAGAAGAAGGGCAAATAAAACGGCAAGGGTGAAGTGGGGGAGAGGAAAACGAGAGGCAAAAATGTAATGCAAAGGATAAGGGTTTGTGATAGGTACTTGGTATATGACTTTTGCATAAGCCTCCCCGGCAACGGTGCCAGAAATTCTTCTTGCTACTTCTCGAGCTTGCGTTGTATTCCCTCAAAGAGGAAAGGGTGATGCAGCACAGTACCATAAGTATTTCCCTCAGTTTTTGAGAACCAAGGTATCAATACAGTAGGAGACCACAAGCGAGTCCATCGCACCTGCACAAACAAATAAGAAATTCGTAGCCAACGCGATAAGGGGTTGTCAATCCCTTTACGGTCACTTACGAAAGTGAGATCTGATAGAAATGATAGTTTGATATTTTTGGTATTTTTGGATATAAGAACAGAAAGTAAAAGCGGAAAAGTAAAGTAGATTGTAGATTGATATGTTGGGAATAGACCCGGGGGCCATAGTTTTCTCTAGTGGCTTCTCTAATGATAGCGATATTACGGCGGGTAAACAAATTACTGTCGAGCAATTGATAGAAAAGCGAATAATTATGAGACTATCTAGGCATGATCATTATATATAGGCATCACGTCCGAAACAAGTTGACCGAAATGATTCTGCATCTACTACTATTACTCCACACATCGACCGCTATCCAGCATGCATCTAGAGTATTAAGTTTATACGAAGAGAGTAACACTTTAAGCAAGATAACATGATGTAGAGGGATACACTCAAACATAGTGATATAAACCCCATCTTTTTATCCTCGATGGCAACAATACAATACGTGCATTGTTGCCCCTACTGTGACTGGGAAAGGACGCCGGAAGATTGAACCCAAAGCCAAGCACTCCTCCCATTGCGAGAACTATAGATCTAGTAGGCCAAACCAAACAAATAATTTGACGAGACTTGCAAGGATATTATAATCATACATAAAGAGTTCAGAAAAGAACCAAATATTTCTCATAGATAATCTTGATCATAAACCCACAATTAATCGGATCTCGAGAAACACACCGCAAAAAGAGATTACATCGAATAGATCTCCTCGAAGACCGAGGAGAACTTGGTATTGAGATCCAAAGAGAGAGAAGAAGCCATCTAGATACTAGCTATGGACCCGAAGGTCTGGGGTAAACTACTCACAACTCATGGTCAGGCGACGATGATGATGTAGAAGCACTCCATGGTAGATCCCCCCTCCGGTAGAGCTCCAGAACAGTCCCCAAGATGGGATCTCATTGGAATAGAAGGTTGCGGCGGTGGAACTAGGGTTTTCTTTGTTGTTCTGATGGTTTCGGGGTACGTGGATATATATAGGAAGAAGGAGGGCACCGGGGGCCAGACGTGGGGCCCACAAGGCAGGGGGCGCGCCCTGTAGGGGGCGCGCCCCAACCCTCGTGGACGCCACCTCAGACCTATTCCATGGTTCTCAAGTCTCCCGTGCGTATTTTGCTCCAAAAATATCTCTCCCGAAGTTTCATTCCGTTTGGACTCCGTTTGGTATTCCTTTTCTGTAAAACCCTAAAATAGGCAAAAAAAACAGCAATCTGGACCGAGCCTTTGGGTTAATAGGTTAGTCCCAAAAATAATATAAAAGTGGATAACAAAGCCCATTAAACATCCAAGACATCTTAAATAATAGCATGGAACAATCAAAAATTATAGATACTTTGGAGACGTATCAAAGAACATCCACGAACGTGCTAAGGGAGATGGATCAGAGATCGTTACCACTACACGTGCAGTGCCGTGTAGCGGAAGTAGAGTTGGGGCAGTGCGTCTCCGGAGTCGTCTCCTCCTCGTCGGTCTCCCAAGTAGCTCATCGGATCCCACGAACAGGTTCGCTGGAGCAGGACAAGTGCATCGCCTCTAACGGTATCCGCGTGTCCAGGACGAATGTCGTGCGGCAGACTGCTAGGTCTGATCACACAACCGGCGGCGAGTGGAGGTGGCTAGTTGCAACACATGCAAAGCCCTAATGACGGCGCCGAAGCGATCAATCGAATGAGTGTGCCACACCTCCACCATATATAGGCATCCGTCGTGGGCTCAACACTTGGGCCTTGCATGGATCCTAGAGCCCAAAGTCTACTCGATCGTGTTTCAAGTCCAGCTCCTATCATATCCGACCAGTGTCCTCTGAACCGACCTCGTAGGTTCCTTCCCTTAAGCGCGCGACCCCTTAGGTTCAAGTCGACTTGGTCGCAGATCGGATCAATTTCGACCTGCACGATTGGTAGTGGCCTCTAGCAAGGCGTGCCGACCACCAAGCAGACTATGAAGCTGCTTAGGAGAACTCGTACAACGTGTCACACTTCCATTCACTTTGCCACACGATATATGTTGTCGGGCTCAAGGAGAGTCTGTCATCCCTGTGCTAGCCCGACCTCTTTCTCGTTCTAGTGATGCCAACCCAAACCGGATTATCTCGTAATCCTTGTCGCATGGCCATGCTTATCCTGGTCGGATCACACGAGGGGCCCAGAGTATATCTCTCTTGATCGGAGGGGCAAATCCCATCTTGCTCGACCACATCTCACAGCATGGGTCTAGACAAACCTGAAACCTACCTTTGTAACTACCCAGTTACGGAGTAGCGTTTGGTTGGCCCAAAGCAAGTTTGTCACCATCCCGAGTACATGCGTCAGCTCAGGTCTTAGGACATAGAACATATGTTGCACTAGAGACTCACAGATGACATATCGTTGCGTTTCATAGTTGGGTCTGTCCGACTCAGACCTTATCTCGACTCGGATCCGACTATATCGAATCTGACCAGTCCTTTCCAAGTCCATATTATCCGGTTAGCATCCAATGCTCCATGGCTAGTGAGACCGAGCCATCCACTGTGTCATATGCTAGTCTAGTCCGACGTGTGTGCACACATCACTTACGACTAGGGACCATTTAGGATATATCATACAACACAAGATCTCACAGACAAGTCACGTACTTGCCAACAAGTATCATTGATTACATCCAAGGACTATCTTTATTCATAAACACATAGGAAATATCATCATACATGATTGCCTCTAGGGCATATCTCCAACATGTTCATCCAGCCCTCCACCGGCTACTGTTGAACCAGCCCTCCATGGGGTCATGTTCATCCACCCCCAACCGTCTCGATCGGGGTCCTGTTCATCCAGCGGTAACGGCCTCTAGCTACTACCACGGGGTCTTGTTCATCCAACCCCCACCAGGAACTATTCATCCAACCCCCAACAACGCTCACTGTTCATCAAGAGGGAACAGGTTCGATCGGCTTCAGTTAGCAGCAGTAGCGAAGGAATCGCTCGATCGGGTTCAGTTAACAGCCACATCGATTGATCACTCAGGTTCAGTAACGTGTAGCCTACAGTGCAATCGCTCGGGTTTAGTAGGCGAATGCCTCGCTCGGGTTCAGTTAGATCCCAACGCCTCACACACACGCGTGTACGTGTACGAGAGAAACGCGCAATCCCTCTGTGCATCGCTCGGCCTCGACCACCCACCGTAATTGGGAACTCCCCGATATTTTCCTCGCCCTCGCTTCTACCACTGTTTTTTCCGTCATGAACAGCCCAAAGAATGTCATGCAGCTCCGTCTCCGGCCCACCCAGGACGAAAAGCATATTTTATGTCATAATTTTTGTCATAGAAGTGGGAGCCCACCACATCTATGATGATACCTGGTTTTGTCACAATTATTGTCATAGAAATGTCATAAGCATGACAGAAAAAGATTCATTCGGCCCAAAATGTCACGGATGTGTCTTTTTTTGTAGTGACGATATCCTAATATCCAAAAAACATGATCGCCAACAACACTTTCATTTGTCGTTTATCACTCCACACGTGCATATGAGTTTTCCACTGAATCGCATATTCCAGGATCATAGCAGTTATAGCATAGAATATAAACTCTATAATTATGAATATGAAAATATAATAATATAAATATTGTTGCCTCTAGGGCATATTTCTAACAATTTTCATGTTTGTATTGTTTATTATCGACACCTCTTTCCTAAAACATGTGGTCATGTTTAGTGAGTTCGGTATTCGCATGGGGACAAGTGGAGTCCAAGCTTGGGGGAGCTGGTACGTCCATTTTGCATAATTATTTCCTACTCTTATTTATTTAATATTAATGCTACATTCCACTTGATAATGCAATTTTAATGCCATTTCTCTCTTAAATGCAAGATACATCAAGAGAGAGGGATTACCGACAGCTGGAATTATAGAAAAAGCTACAACAGAGATAGAAATTCTATGAAGCTCAAATTGCAACGTAACTTTGTGGAGACTTATTTTGGAATATATTAAAAATACTATAGCGAGAATGAACCAGAAGGGGCCCACCAGTCGCCCATAAGGGCAGGTGGGTGTGGCCGCGCCACCTTGGCTTGTGGAGCCCCTGAGTCTCCTTTCCTCTCCCGACGTCCATTGGTCATATCCTCCCATTTTCCCTATAAAATAATCAAGGGAATACTTTTGGGACTTTCCACTACCGTCTCGAGGTGGAACCAAGGCAAGAGCACTTTTGCTCTCTGCTGGAACGAGTTTGATGGGGAAACTTCATGAACATCTTTATCAACACCATCTCATCTCAAAACCCTAGTCCATCTCTTGTATTCAATCTTTGTATCAAACCACAAATTGGTACCTAGGGGTGCTAGTAGTGTTGATTACATCTTGTAGACGATTCTAGATTAGATTATTTGGTAGAATATTATTATGTTAAGATTGTTTATCACATATTTATAACTATTGATCATGAACAATATGATGAGTTGTGAGTAGTTGCACTTGTCGTTGAGGACATGAGAGAAGTGTGGTTACTAGTAGTCATGTGAAGTTGATCCTCGTTCATTGTTTTGATTTTTTTTATTCTTTATCTATGGGTGTTATGTGAACGTCGACTACATGACACTTCACCATCTTTGGACCTAGGGGAAGGCATCATCGAATTAGTTTGTAGCTGATGGATTGCAGGAGCGATAGAAACCTAAACCCAAGTTTATGAATAGTTTCTTGAGGGGCTATTTTGGTCCACATGTTTAATGCTATGGTTAGATTTATCTCAATTACCCCTATTTGTAGTTGTGTATGCTTGCATGGAGGGTATAATCATAAGTAGGTGTTTATTCAGGTTACAACACAATACCTTAGCTTAGGTCCACCCACATAACACGTATCAAGGCAATGAACGTAAGTAGATGAATCTTGGTGAAAGGAACTTGACGATATTCTTGTGTGTGCTCAATAGCATTTTAAACACTATAAGCAGTACTACTAGCTTGCCCTTAGTACAATTAAGGACTGGTCCACTTGATGTGCCTTGCTACTTTGTTACTTGTTACATCTTTACAAATTATCTTGCTATCAAATTAACTATCAAAATTATCTTACATAACTTGCACTGATGTCATGCTGAAAATAGCCTATCGGAGCCTCTTTGGGTTTGGCACTCTTACCTATCAAATGTATCATGATTGATCCCCTATACTTGTGGGTCATCAGCGTGCTGTCGTGTTGACATCTAGCATGATCTCCTAGGTCTTGGTTGCATGTTCATCGCCAGGAAGAGAGGTAGACTGGTAGCCCGTGCACCATGGTTGGCTCGACAAACTCATACATCTACCATTTCTAAGGCCTTGTTTGGATTACAAAAGTTAAATGGGGTTTACCAATAAATGGGTTTTATCAGCGTTTTTTCGAAAAATGAGTTTCGATGGAGGATTTTTGTTACTATGGGTTTATGGAATTATTCATTTGGGTGAGCAAACATTAAAATGAGTTCTGGGAGAAGGAATGTTGGAGTCGTCCCCACGGGAGTTTTTTGAGAAAAGGCATGGAGCGAAAAAAGTTTGTTTTCTGCAATCACGTTTCTACAAAAACGAGTAATGGTCGTTTTTAACAAGACGCGTTCCTAGCTCTGTGGAAACCGAGTTGTACTTTTCAATGTTTCTGTTGGGCCACGCAAACACGATTTTAGTTTGTTATACACAGTTATATGAGTTGACAGAAACCAGTTCTGATAAAACCATGTTGATACGTCTCCAATGTATCTATAATGTTTTTATTGTTCCATGCTATTATATTATCCATCTTGGATGTTTTATATGCAATATTGTGTTGTTTTATATCATTTTTTGGACTAACCTATTAACCTAGTGCCCAGTGCCAGCTGTTGTTGTTTCTTTATTTTTGTCTTTTACAGAAAATCAATACCAAACATAGTCCAAACGAAACGAAGCATTTTGAGGATTTTTCTTTGACCAGAAGACACACTGGAACCTTCTTGACGGGGTCAGAGGGGCCACTAGTTGGTGACAAGCTTGGAGGGCGCGCCCAAGGCTTGTGGGTCCCCTGATGCTCCTCCAACCCTAATATTTGCTCTATAAATACCCAAATATTCCCTGTACACTAGAGGGCACACCAAAAATAATTTTCTGCCACCGCAATTTTCTGTCCTCGTGTGATCCCATCTGGAGGCCTTTGCCGGTACTCCACTGGAGGGGGATTTGATCACGGAGGGCACCTACATCAACCTTGCTGCCCTTCTGATGATGTGTGAGTAGTTTACCATAGACCTACGGGTCCATAGCTAGTAGCTAGATGGCTTCCTCTCTCTCTTTGATCTTCAATACAATGTTCTTCTTGTTGTTCTTGGAGATCTATTCGATGTAATATTCTTTTGCGATGCGTTTGTTGAGATCCAATGAATTGTGAGTTTATGATAAGATTATCTATGAATATTGTTTGAGTCTTCTCTGAACTCTTTTATGTATGATTAAGATAGCTTTGTATTTTTCTCCAGTCTATTGATATAGTTTGGCCAACTAGATTGATTTTTCTTGCAATGGGAGATGTGCTTTGTATTGGGTTGAATCCTGCGGTGTCCTCACCTAGTGACAGATGGGGTAGCGAGGCACGCATTTGTATTGTTGTCAATAAAGATAAAAAGGTGGGGTTTATTCATATTGATTGGATCTATCCATCTACATCATGCCATATTGCTAAAGGCGTTACTCCGTTCTTGTTAACATAATACACTAGATGCATGTTGGATAGCGGACGATGTGTGGAGTAATAGTAGTAGATGCAGGCAGGAGTCGGTCTACTTATCATGGGCATGATGCATATATTCATGATCATTGCCTTGGATATCATCGTAATTATTCGCTTTTCTATCAATTGCTCAACAGTAATTTGTTTACCCACCGTATGCGTTCTTTCGACAGAGAAGCCTCTAGTGAAAACTATGGCCCCAGGTCTATTTTTATCATATTATTTTCATGTCTACAAAACCAAATACCCAAAAATACCTTTGAAAGATCATGGATGTCGCCTAGGGGGGAGGGTGAGTAGGCACTTTAAAATCATTATGGTTTAGACTTGAACAAATGCGGAATAAACCTAGCGATTAATTTGTCAAGCACAAAACCTACAACAACTAGGCTCTCCTATGTGCACCAACAACTTATGCTAAGCAAGATAAACAACTAGGTGATAGCAAGATATATAGCAATAAACAATATGGCTATCACAAAGTGAAGTGCATAAGTAAAGGGCTCGGGTAAGAGATAACTGAGGCACGCAGAAACGATGATGTATCCCAAAGTTCACACCCTTGCGGATGCTAATCTCCGTTTGGAGCGATGTGGATGCACAATGCTCCCCAAGAAGCCACTAGGGCCACCGTAATCTCCTCATGCCCTCGCACAATGCAAGATGTCGTGATTCCACTAAGGGACCCTTGAGGGCGGTCACCGAACCTGTACGAATTGCTCAGGGTAATCTCCACAACCTAATTGGAGACCCCGACGCTTGTCAAGAGCTTTACACCACAATGATTGAGCTCCGAACAACACCAAGGTTGGGGCTATCTCCACAACTTAATTGGAGGCTCCCAACGACACCACGAAGCTTCACCACAATGGAATATGGCTCTGAGGTGACCTCAAGCGTCTAGGGCGCCCAAGCACCCAAGAGGAACAAGCTCAAGGGTACCAAGCACCCAAGAGTAATAAGCTTCTCAACTTATAACTTCCACGTATCACCGTGGAGAACTCATACCAATGGACCAAATGCAATGGCAAGGGCACACGGAGTGCCCAAGTCCTTCTCTCCCAAATCCCACCAAAGCAACTAATTCTAGGAAGGAAAATGAGAGGAAGAACGAGAAGGATAAAACCAAGAACTCCAAGATATAGATCCAAAGGGTTCCCCTCACATAGAGGAGAAAGTGATTGGTGGAAATGTAGATCTAGATCTCTTCCCCCCCCCCAAACTAGCAAGAATCCATGGAGGGGTTGAGAGATAGCAAGCTCGAAGAAGGTCAACAATGGGGGAAGAACATGAGCTCAATGGATAAGGTTCAATGGGGAAGAAGACCCTGTTGGATTACGGGCTTCGCAAACCCAAGAAGTTCGAACACAGGGGCATGAAAAAAGATCTCTCCCACTCATGTCTACCTAGCGTCTCGCCCTCGTCCAGTGAAGAGATTCTAGTGAACAACAAGTAAAGCACACACAAGTTTACCCAGGTGCAGGCTACCTTGCGGTGTAAAACCCTACTTCCTGCTTGGGTGGATTGGCCTCAGGAGGGCTTGAGTATGAAAGAGTACAGTGGTTCCTGGTCTCAGGAGGAGAGCTCAGGAGGGCCAGGAGGCAAGGGTTCTTGCTCCTTTGTGTGAGAGCAGAGTTTCTGGATCTGATCCTGCTTGATTCGACCCCTTCATAATGGAGGTCCTAGCTACTTATATAGGCGGCCAGGGTCCTCTTCCCCCGAAATGTTTAGGCGGGAAGGTATCCCACAACGGCCATTTTGAGCGGGAACACAAGGACGTTCCTATCCTGACAAAAGCGGTCTTCGCCTGCAAAGGGATCAGGCGGTGACATCCTCTCTGTCGTCCTTGCTGTCATCGGTCTTGTTGCATCGAAGGGGAAACCTTTGTCTCGCCCATCGGGAACTTGCGCCTGCATTGTCTCCTTTGCACGAAAATGACAACTGCGCCGCTGGCACGCGCTGGCACCCGTTGGCGCCGTGCATCATTGCTTGCGTCACTGCCTCCTCCTGAGGCAGGCTTGGCCTTGGATTCTCCACCCCTCCGAAGTAACCTAGCCAAGGCCGCTCTTGAGGGGGTATTGATGTCGTTCTCCTAGCAAGGCCTAGCCCCCTCGCGAGGGTCTTCAGCAACTGGTCGATCAGCTGGGCCATACCAGGCCGTGATAGGAGCGCGCTACGGCCCGCAGACACGCAAGTCTGGGTACCCTGGTTCCCAGGACGCTGACAGTAGCCCCCGGGCCCAAGGCGCGCATGGAGTTGGCTTCAGGGCGAAGCCTTAGCCGAGGACGGAGCGCCGCAGGCCCCAAAAAGGTTGCGGGCCAGGCTGGCGCGTGACGGTTGGATGGGACGTGGGCGACTCTGCTTCCCACACGGTCTCAGCAACCGTGTAACTTGACAAAAGGGGGTTGTCTTTGCCGCAGAGGAGTTATCGCCACCTTTCCTTCATACTTATATCCCCCTCTACTTCACTATCGGCCTTCCTAAATCGCGTGCATCCTCCGGCACCTCAGCAATGGCAAAGAAAGGCAAGGGTGCCGCGCAGGCGTCCGGATGTGCTTCTTCCCTTGAGGCGGCGCTCGAGGAGTCCACCATCATCAAGCAGGGGGACTACTCGGAGGTCCAGTATTTCTTGTCGAGCATCCACAACGAGCATGGCCTGACGAAGATTTGGGTTGGATCCACCGCGGCGCGGATCTTGCCGAAGTCTTGCTACCCCTTCTTCCTCCACAGCATCTCCGTCGGGCTCGTGCCGCCCTTCTCGGAGTTCTTCTACGCCATCCTGGACCATTACCAGGTGCACGCTCTCCACATCCAGCCTCGCTCCATCTTCATCCTATCGCTCTTTGCCTTTTATTGCAAGGCGTTTGTGGGGGTGAAACCGACTGTCGCCCTCTTCCGCCACTTCTTCTCCATGCTGCGGTACGACGAGGGTCCGTGCTCAGGTTGTGTCTCCTTCGTCTTCCAGCACCAGGGCTGCCGGCTGATGACAGCCAGGAAGAAGATAGACTCTCACCGGAAGAGGTGGTCTATCTGGATGCCCAGCGCGTTCACCCGTTGCTGGCGTTGCCTACCGCCCGTCCGGTGAAACGCGCCGGGTGGAGCTACGCGAAGCTTAACGATCCCCTTGCCGAGCCTGTCTTGGCAAGGATCGAAGCTGACCTGGGCTCGAGGCTTGAAGGGGCCCAGATCGTAAAGGAGTTCCTGAGGCAGCGCCTAGCGCCGCTCCAGGCACACTCTCGCCCCATGTGGGAGCTGATGGGGGACGGCGACGGGCTTCATCTGCGCTTGGGGACGCTGGCCGAGGTCTACCTGGACCTTGCCTTGGTCACTCTCGTGGGAATGGTTCCTGAGGACCTCTCGGGGGCCCACCTGACGTTGTACATCCGTCCTGACAAGGCCGAGCTGCTGAAGGCCGTGTCAGGTTTCGGGGTGCCCGTGGCTGCTCCGCCCATGGTTGACGTGTCCTCCGATGCCGACGATAAGAGCGACGAGGAGGACTCGGAGGAGACCCTGGGCGACGAGGACCGGGTTGACGAGGGGGGCTCCTCCGAGGCGTCCACTGAGGAAGTGGCGTCAGGCGCATGAGCTGCCGGACGGCCCCAGGCGACCACTCCGCGTCGATCCGGACGCACTGCGTCCGGGGGAAGCACTGTGGCGACCCTGCCGAGGAGCGCCGTGCCAGCGAAACTGGTGACCACGACCGCGCCCAAGTCCGTGGCCTCGCGCCTTGCCAAGATCCGGATTGCCGGCACGCCCGCAGCGCCAGCGGCCGTGGCCGACCTACTGATGAAGAGGAGGGCGCGCCTCGCCTCCGATGAGTAAGTGTGCAATCTCCTGTTATCCCTCGGTCGATGTGTTCCTGACGTACTTCTCTTGGCGCAGCAGCCTGGGTGGCATGATGAAGAAGGTGAAGGGGGAGGTCACATCGTGGTACCCCGCTCCACCTGCCGCTGCTGTCGTCGCGGAGAAGGGTGCCATAGCTTTGCGCGCCTCTGTTAGCTGGGCCACCGAGTGCGCGGCGACGGCGTCGCCTAAGGGCGTCATTGTTGTTTGCGAGGCCGCCGCAGCTCCTGCTCCGGCCGCTCCAGCGAGGGGAGCCGGAGCCCCCGAGCCCCCGGTCAAGCAGCCGATCTCGGCGGCACCCATCCGCCAGCTGATGCAGCCTGGCCCTGAGACCTTGGAGGCCCCTTCTGCTGCGCTGGGTTGGATCGGTGCCGAACTTCAGGGTGGTGATGGCCGCGAGATGGAAGGATGCCTGGGCCTGATCTCTGGGTGGTTCCTGGCAAATGATTCCGCGCGGGCCTCCTGGAGCCAGGCCTCAGGGGTCACCGCCAAGGGCCAAGAGGAAGCCGCGGCAGCCACGCGGGCATGCGAAGCCGCGCAAGCCGATGCTGCGTCCTTCGAGAAGCGCTGCCACAAGGCGGAGAGCGAGCTGGAGGCCCATCGCAAGGAAGGCACCAGGCGCGCCCTGGAGCTCGAGAGGTTGGAGGAGGAGCTTAAGGCGTAGAAGGCTGAGACGTCCCGGCTGCAGCAGGAGCAGCTCGCTGATCACGCAAGCCTGGAGAAGCTGAAGGCCGAGGCCGAGCAGGCCAGGGCGATCCAAGATGCACGGGAGAAGGAAGACACCCTCGCGGCCTCGGCAGCGGTGAGCTGCGAGGCCCTCACCGCCTTCGAGCTCGAGGCCCGTACGGCGCTGCGGGCCGCTTATGGGGAAGGGTTCGAGAAGCCACTGGCCACCCCTGAGGATGGCCCCACTGGGCTCCTCGCCGCGCTTGTGAAGTCCCTGCGCGAGGTTACGGCTGCGATCGGCTAGTTAGCAGACGTCGAAAGCAACACGCTCCTTACCTTGGCCCTGACGCGGGTGTGCAGCCACCTAAGCCTCCGTGATCCCACACTTGACCTGGCCTCGCTGTCCGAGCCCATGACCGCGAGCAGAGAGGGCACGGCTGCTGAGGCCCTGGAGGTGAAGGTCACAGAACTGGTGGAGGCGTTCCTCCGGGTTGCTGCTGCCGCGGCCGAGGAGGCGGAGACTGGTGATGACACGCTTGGTGATGCCTGACCTATTCCTGTCCAGATGAGAGAAGTGCAAGTGCCTGGGGGAGGCGTAAGAACTCGCTTGAATTTGAAGGACTTGGTATTATTGTAATAATTAGATTGAACTTGATGATTTCCATGCTTGCTTCCTTTCATGTTAGCTTAGGTGATGTGCGTCGGCAGGGCCAACCCCGTGCATACCTTGATCGCCATTGGGCCCTCCGGGTGACCGGGGTTATCGTAATAACTAGACTCAAGGAATGAGGGGCTACGTGGCTAGTGAGGCCCCTGGGTCGCGATGCCCAGGGGTCCCCCTTGACGTTCAAGCGATCCTGTTTGCGTTCTGCGTCGGCAGGGCCCAGCCCCTCGACCGCCGTTGAGCACCGGGCTCAAGGAGTGAGGGGCTACGTGACTAGTGAGGCCCCTGGGTCGCGATGCCCAGGGGTCCCCCTTGACGTACGAATGGCTCTCATGAGGGAGAACGAGCACCATACCTTGGTCATGAGCCTTCGCCTAGGATAGGGGCGCGAGAAAGCCAGGTATCTGGGCACCTGGTAGGGTGGCGTCTACCAGGCGTGACCTGAGCATAGCCCCCGTGCCTAGCCCCCCTCGTGACACCTATCCAAGGAGAAGCTGTGAGCGTCGTGAGCTGAGAAGCTCCCTGAGGTTGGTGCGACCGCCGGGGGCCGCCCTCAGTTGTTTATAACTAGCGCGGAGCATACAGCTACCACACTTGCGCGGAGTGTGGGCATAACCATGCCTCGGTCGTAGCGGCCAGCGCAGAGCTTGGTGCTTCCACTGGTTCGTGGGCATAACTGCTCCTCGATTGGTTCTACCAGTGCGGAGCATGGAACTTCCACTGGACCGTGGGAGGGAGCCTCCCACCGGGAGAGACTCCGGGGCATGTACAGCCCAGTCCTGACACGTGGCTTGCACGGCAGGACAGCCAAGGTGTACATGGGCCCTCCTCAGGACGAGCTGAATGACTCTGAGGAAGTTCTGTGAGCTTACACATCACTCACGAGACCCTACGCTAAGGCGGGTTGCACCTGAGTCTTCTTCTGCAAAATGTGAAAAGAGAGGTGGTGTGTCGACCTGCGCCGAGTGCATCTCTAGAGGGCATCGCATGAGAAGGCCGCAGCACCAACGACCCCAGGTGGTGACGTTAGCGGGACCGGTCCGTAAGACAAAGCTCAGCCGCTGGATTTATCGATGCTGCAGGGATGAACCTGAGCACAGACACCGTGCTCAGTCTTCTCATGCAACAGTCCAAAAGAAAAACAACCGGCGCGTGGTTCCCGCGCGAGTGAGGCAGCTGCCACGGGCCCCTACTTACCCATCCACGATTAGCCCATGCGAGAACAAGGCACCAAAGACCACGGGAGGGGACATCACGGGAATGGCTCGCGAGACAGAGCTCAGCCCTTGGATTTAGCGACACTACAGGGACGGACCCGAGCACAGACGCCGTGCCAGTCCTTAATCATGGGACGGTCGCGAGTGGGCTCGCAAGGGCTCATGACCTTAGTGGCGGTTAGAACGCCAAGCATATAGATAATGCAAATAGGAAGAAGCAACTAGCCTTGATTCATGCGCAAAAAGAGACAGCTGCGGGGGAGAGCCCCCAGCAGCTCGAGGATGATGCAACCCGGGGGGCGCCCTTGATTGAATACCTGAAACGTCACCTGACACTTGTCGAAGAAGAGTTGGGGTGGCTAAAGACACGAGCCGTGCGGGTTACCCCTGAGGATCATCGGGCTCCTGAGGCCCAGGGGCTCCGGAGGCCCTCAGTGGTCACGGGGGCCCGGCTCCCGCTTCGTCTGGACCGCCCGCCACTGAGCCTCCCGAGCCCCCAAAGCCTGCCGCGTGAGGCGCTGGAACGTGGCGGCTGCGTTGCGGAAGCCGAAGAGCGTGCGGACGTAGCTGCAGGGAAGAGCCCTCCTCCAGCCGACCGCCGTCGACTAGAAGGGCTCCAAAGAAGCGGCTCAGTTGAGACCCTCGACGTCGATGCAGACGCGGAAGTGGTTGCTCGGGTTGTGGGTAGGTGAGCTCGGCATCGTGCGATTACACCCACCGTGTATGAGCCTTGCGTACTGAAGTTCCTTGGTAACCTGGCTGGTGAAGTCCTGAGCCCCCAGTGCTGTACGGCTCACGCTGGTCTCACAAAAACGCGCGTCGAGACACGCCTACAGGTGGTGCCCGAACACCTCCCTCGAGATGCTAGTCAGACTAGGGACACTCCAGAGGAGAGCCACCGAGCCTGTCCTGAGAGGGGCGTCGGGCGTGCCTCCCTATGCGAGGGTGGAGGGCGCCTCATCGGCAGGCGCGGGTCCTGAGGCGAGGCCGCCAGGAGCCCCCGTGTCCTGAGGTCTGTTGGCGGGTAGGTTCTTCTTCTTCTTGGGGGCGGTCTGCAGGGCGAAGACGGCTCCATCCTCGTCGGAGCTCTCGACCACCGCGGTCTGGTAGGCGCGCTCCAGGGAATGAACTGCTTCCTTCATGTCGGAGGCGGTCGTGATGACTCCGCCACTCCCGGGCATCTTGAGGACATTGTAGCCGTGATGGGTCGCTGCCATGAACTTGGCGAGGGCAGGATACCCAAGGATGGCGTTGTACGGGAGGTGGATGTTGGCAAAGTCGAAGTCGATGAGCTCGGTGTGATAGTTCTCGCGGTCACCGAAGGTGATGGGGAGGTGGACCCGCCCCATCGGGAGTGTGGAGCCATCCGTGACTCCGTAGAATGGCTTGGTCGGGTGGAGCTGATCATAGGGGACCTCGAGCGTCTCGAAGGTCTGGACAGAGAGGACGTTGAGCCCCGCTCTGTCGTCGATGAGGGTCTTGGTCACGAGGACGTTGCTGATGGTCGGAGTGCAGAGCATCAGGAGAGCGCCTAGGGCTACGGTGCACTTCAGCTGGTCCTTGGGGTCGAAGGCGAAGACCTGCTTGGTCCACCTGAGGTTGCGTGCGGCGTCTGACCTTGGAAGCACCGCGTTCACCTTGCGAGCGAACTGCTTGAAGATGCGATGGGAAGCTGGAGCATGGGCTCCTCCCAAGATGCATGCAACCGCACGCGCCTCCTGAAAGCCCCCTGCTCCATCTCCCTGGTTGTCGTCTTCGTTCCTTCTTGGTGGTGGAGGCAGCAGAGGCAGACCTCCGTTGCCCTGAGGGCGACCCTCACGAGGCTGGTCGCGCCGGGGGGCTGTTGGGGAACGTAGCAGAATTCAAAAAAAATTCCTATGCTTCACCAAGATCAATCTAAGGAGTCATCTAGCAACGAGCATAAAGGAGTGCATCTACATACCCTTTGTAGATCGCGTGCGGAAGCGTTCGAAGGAACGTAGATGAAGTAGTTGTACTCTTCGTGATCCTCGTCACCTATGATCCCAGCGTCGAACGGACGGCACCTCCGCGTTCAACACATGTACGGTACAGCGACGTCTCCTCCTTCTTGATCCAGCAAGGGGGAGGAGAGGTTGACGGAGATCCAGCAGCACGACGGCGTGGTGGTGGATGCAACAGGAAAAACTGCAGGGCTTCGCCGGCGCCCTGCGAGAGGAGTTGGAGGTGTGACGGGAGGGGGGAGAGGCGCCAGAGGCTTGGGGTGAGGCTGCCCTCTCCCCCCCACTATATATAGGGGCCAGGGGGGGCACCGGCCCTAGGATATCCAATCTCCTAGGGGGGCGGCGGCCAGAGGGGGAAAACTTGCCCCCCAAGGCATAGGGGGCGCCCCCTCCCCCTAGGGATTCAACCCTAGGCGCATGGAGGGGGGCCCATGTGGTGCGCCAACCCACCAGGGGCTGGCCCCCTTCCCCTTGCGGCCTACGGGGCCCTCCGGGATGGGTGGCCCTGATACGTCCAAAACGTATCTATAATTTCTGCTTGCTCCATGCCTCTTTTGGGTGATATTGCTATGTTATTTATACACTTCCATACACTTTTGATCATATTTGGACTAACCTATTAACTCAGTGCACCCCAGTGCCAGTTTCTGTTTTCGGCTGTTTTTGTATTTCAGGTTTTCACATTAAGAGAACTGCCAGGAAAAATCCAAAAAAATTATATAAAAAATCAGCATTCCAGAAGCTACCGTGCGCCCGAAGTACAGCCGGGGGGGGGCCAACAGGGCTCCACGCGCCCTGGCGGCGCCCCCCCCCCCCCCACCTGGGCCGCGCCGAGGGGGCCGCCTGGGCCCCCCGAGGCTCCGCTGATGCCCCCCTTTGGCATATATTTAAAGCGTCTCCCGAAACCCTCGAGACGGGAACTCTTTTTCGCGATCTCATCTCTGTTCCGCCGCTGCCGCCGCTTCCAAGATCGGGAGCACCAGGAGAACTCTTCCCGGCACCCTGGCGGAGGGGAGGATCACCACCGGGAGCTTCTCCACCACCATGGACGCCTCCCGGATGAGTTGTGAGTAGTCTCCCTTGGACCATGGGTCCATGACCAGTAGCCATGTGATGTTCTCCTCCCGTTCTTGTGCTTCACTAATTAGTCCTCGTCAGCTGCCCTACATGATCGAGGCACATATGTAATCCTTATGCTGTTGCTATGATGAGTTTGCTGGGATCCGATGGATTATGAGATTATGTTCAGATTGTGCTTGAGTAATATATTTGATCTACCTCTTTTATATTTATGTTCGTAAGTAATTCTTGCATGTTCTCCGTTGTTATTTATTGCTTTGGCCAAGTAATAGGTAGTGACTCCAAGAGGGAACGTTATGCTCGATTGTGGGTTCATGCCCCTCGATGACTAGTTTGAGTGACAGAAACATGAGTCTAGGGGATGTGCTGTTGCCACAAGGGGGAAAACAACGGTGCTTGTGCCCGCGGGTGCAAGGACTGTTTACTTTACGCAAAGTTCTTTTAATGCAGTTGTCTGTTGCTTTGAGTTTACACTATGGGTGGGACTCGCAACTTAATACCAGCGAGATGTTCTGGATAGATATCTCAAGGTGGATGATTAGTAGTAGATGCAGATGGATTTCGGTCTACTTACCTCGGTGTACCGCCCATGCTTTGAACCTCAACCTTTCTTGCAATGTAGTCAGCATTGGCTTGCGCACATGGTCCTGTCAATTGCCCAGCTGTAATTCGTTTACCTCACATAGCTGTTTTATCGTCTTTTGGGAGAGAGACATCACTAGTGAATATCATGAGACTCCGGTCCATATTACCATCATCGATCACATCCACTATTTACTTTCTGCTTGTACTTACTATTGCATTATATCTATCACTACTATCACTTGCGTTTGATCCTTTGTAAACGACAAGGCCGGAGGGATTGACAACCTCTCTGTACTCGCTGGGAGCAAAGTTATTTGTATCTGTGTGCAGGTCCATGATGATTGCTAATATCTGGCGCCGTTAGCAGTTGACACCTTCTTGTTGAAACTGGGAGTCTCAGGGAAAATGATCCTTGGTATTGCCAAGGGAAAACTTCTGCTACACTGCATCTCAAACCTTCCACTTGGGGTAACCAACGAGGGGTGAGAAGCCACCTAGCAAAGCAATTTCTGGCGCCGTTGCCGGGGACTCCACTCTTCAGGATAGGGGAGTTGCACGCTATCTTTTACCTTTGCTTTTAGTGTTGTTAGTTTACCTTTCAGTTTTTGCCTTAGTATCTTTTATCGAAAATCACAAAAAATAGTTATCTCATTCTTTAGTTGTCATTATGTCGGGTCCTTTTGTCTTTGACGAGGCAGAAGTTCTCACCTTTAAACAAAGAGGTGGGGAAAGTCTGAAAGATGCTTGGTATAGAATTAATGATTCTCAAAAAAGAGCCACCAAGAAGCAACCTACTACTATCTTGCTTAGAAATTTTTATGTTGGAATTACTTCTTGGAATAGTTTTATTCTAGATACTGCTATCAATGGGAATTTCCTAGAGGCCCCAGTTTGGGAGTCTCTTAGTATTATTGAAAATCTTGTTGGGAATCCCCCTGTTGTTAGCATTCAAGAGGACATCACTCTAGCTCACATTATGAAAAAACTTGAAAAGATAGAGTTAGAGATGCCAAACATTAATAATATTAATGAGTTGGATCGTAAGATCCAAGGGAATTTGAATAGGCTTGATAGCTCCATGCATAAAATTTTCAAATCTTTGGAGACCATCAAATCCCATGACTTGGACTCTTCTAGTGTAGATAAGATTGAGGAAATATTTGATACTCTAGGAACTACTTTCTCCTCGATCAAAACCAAAAAGGTAGAAACTTCGGCAAAGAGGGAGCCTAAGTTCGTTTACATTCCAAAGGCTTCCCGTTCTAAAAATAATCCATCTATTGCCAAAGGGGTTGAAACTGTAAAGACTTTGGAAGAAACACCTCTCTTTGATGAATTTATAAATGAATCTTCCCTTGACTTTTATCCTTTTGGTCTTCTGCCTAGAAGTATCTCTATGAGGCCTTTATTTGAAAGTCCTCTTACGACTAGTTGTATTATTGAAGAGCTTTTTGATGATCTTGATGATGGTTCAATTGATACAACTTGATCTCTATGCATTATGCCTAGCTTAAAGGCATAAAAGAAAGCGCTTTTGGGAGGCAGCCCAATGAATAAATTTTATTTTGCTTTTGTTGTGTCTTGATGTTGTTTACTACAGTAGCATCATCATTGTATCTTTGCTTTTCAATTTTGTGCCAAGTGTAGCCTCTGATTGCAAGAAAGTTCAAAAGTTGTGACGTGCTATCCAGGAAACAGATTCTGTCCTTGGATAGAAAAATTCGTATAAAATCACCAGATCGTCTTTTTGGTCTGAATTTTTTCGACAGCGTGCTCTATATAATTGTCTTTCGTGCGTCTGTTTTGAGTTTTTGATTAGAGTTGCAGAAGTGCCCCGAAGAAATCATTTACTACCTGTTGTACTGTTTTTCACAGATTCTGTCATGTTTTGCCTTTCCTTCATTTTGCAAACCTAGAGCTTGCTTTTTCTTTGCAAAAACCTTTTGGCATTCATGAGAAACAGTAGAACTTCAAGAATATCTTTATTTCCAGCAAGGTATAATTATTTTATTATGGGTACTAACCTCGCTAATCAGATTATGATGAGTTATGTATGAAGGGAGTTTTCAAGTGTGCGAGGGAAGATGATAAAAAGATTCAGGAGTGTCAAACGCTCAAGCTTGGGGATGCCCCCGTGCACCCCCAAGAAATATTCAAGGAGACTCAAGCGTCTAAGCTTGGGGATGCCCCCGTGCATCCCCTTCTCCATCGACATTATCAGTTCGTCCTTCGTTCCACTATATTTTTATCACTTCATGTGTTATGTGCTATGCTTGGAGCGTCTTGTTTTTAGTTTTCTTTAGCTTTTCATAACGAGTCGGAACTCAGCTTTCTTTATATGGGAGAGAAACACGCTCCACTTCTACCTAGAACATAACATAGAATTTTCATGTCTATCTTTGCTGTGTGTGTTCTTTGTCTTTCAATAGCTACTATCATGTTCTGCTCTTAACTTTCATGCTTACCTTTTTAAAGAGCTTTTGTTTAGTTGGTTGCTTGAACTCTCTTTAGTTATCATGCTTATTTTATTAAGAGAGTTTGATTCTGTTGCATTGGTTGATATGTCTATGATAAAGATGCTACGTGCATAATGGCGCTTAGTAGTTCATGTTTTCTTATGGTTAGTCTCAAATAGCTGGGGGGTTTCCAATGTGTTATTGGAGTACCAACATGATTTGTTTGCCTATGATGTGGAATGGTTTAGTAATATCTTCCTTCGAGAATTTATTTTGATTGACTTGGCGTATGCTCACGCATATTTAAGACTGTAAAGAAAGTCTGTCAAGCCTTGATGATCTTTTGTTTCTGAGTAGCGATATAACTTCCATGCCTGATTCAATGTTGCTTTGTCGCTCTGCATGATTATGACCGTCATTGCTCTCTTAGTTGGTCGCTCCCAGTCTTTTGCTAACCTTCGCCTGTACTAAGCGGATTGACTGCTTGTGCATCCATATCCTTTTAATCCAGTTATGCCATATGAGTCCACCATATCTTCCTACATGGTATTTACCTGCCATTCCTAACGGAGACTTGCATGTGCCATCTCGAAATTATTCAAAGAAAAAAAGCATTCTTATTTTGTGCCTCTGTTGTAAGTTCATGAGGAAGTAGTGGTTAATTCATGATCTTTTTAAGTTGGACAAGCTTCACCCCGGGATTGCATGTATAATGTGCAAACCCATAATACGAGAAGGAACTGGCATTGAGTGCGCCCGGCTCAAAATTAATATAACAAACAAACCCTCCTTCACGCCTTGTTCATGAGAAATCAGAAAACTTTGGCAGTGATAAACAAAGGAGATTAAGAGGATGTGATCGTCCTCATTCGGGAGCCGTTCCTCGAAACTTGTCCATCTCAAAAAGTGATTGAGTTGTCTGCTAGCATTCGTTGACGAAACATGCATAATCAAAAAAATAATTATTACCTCTGTTTTTAAAGCCAAGAGCTCTGGTACATGTTTTGTCTTTGTTTCCGACTATGGGTTTTCAACCTTGCCGACAAAAGCCACGGTTCGAGAGTCTCCACCTTCTTTTAAAAGCACCAACTACTGAGAGCATGATTGTCATTCTGAGTGTAATGTGCATTGTCTCAAAGTAGCATTGTCTTTTCCATGATTGTGATATTGTTTATTTTGAAATCATTTTATCTAGTCATTACTTAAACCTTGAAGGTGCCCCTGCATTTATGTTTTGCTTCACTAAAGGGGGCAAGCTAGATATCACTTTATCATATTTGCACACCATGTTCATTACAAATCTATTTGATGTTTCAATATCATATTGTAAAACTTTCAGTTCTTTGTGCTTTTCTCATGAGGCAACTTAATTACTACAGCTTCATTGTCTCAGTAAGCTTTTGTCATATGACTATGAAAAAGTTCTATATGGTTAATAGCATGTCACCACAGAAATTATTCTTGTTATCATTTACCTACTCGAGGACGAGCAGGAATTAAGCTTGGGGATGTTGATACGTCCAAAACGTATCTATAATTTCTGCTTGCTCCATGCCTCTTTTGGGTGATATTGCTATGTTATTTATACACTTCCATACACTTTTGATCATATTTGGACTAACCTATTAACTCAGTGCACCCCAGTGCCAGTTTCTGTTTTCGGCTGTTTTTGTATTTCAGGTTTTCACATTACGAGAACTGCCAAGAAAAATCCAGAAACATTATATAAAAAATCAGCGTTCCAGAAGCTAGCGTGCGCCCGAAGTACAGCCGGGGGGGGCCACCAGGGCTCCAGGCGCCCTGGCGGCGCGCCCCCCTGGGCCGCGCCGGGGGGGCGCCTGGGCCCCCCGAGGCTCCGCTGATGCCCCCCTTTGGCATATATTTAAAGCGTCTCCCGAAACCCTCGAGACGGGAACTCTTTTTCGCGATCTCATCTCTATTCCGCCGCCGCCGCCGCTTCCAAGATCGGGAGCACCAGGAGAACTCTTCCCGGCACCCTGGCGGAGGGGAGGATCACCACCGGGAGCTTCTCCACCACCATGGACGCCTCCCGGATGAGTTGTGAGTAGTCTCCCTTGGACCATGGGTCCATGACCAGTAGCTATGTGATGTTCTCCTCCCGTTCTTGTGCTTCACTAATTAGTCCTCGTGAGCTGCCCTACATGATCGAGGCACATATGTAATCCTTATGCTGTTGCTATGATGAGTTTGCTGGGATCCGATGGATTATGAGATTATGTTCAGATTGTTCTTGAGTAATATATTTGATCTACCTCTTTTATATTTATGTTCGTAAGTAATTCTTGCATGTTCTCCGTTGTTATTTATTGCTTTGGCCAAGTAATAGGTAGTGACTCCAAGAGGGAACGTTATGCTCGATTGTGGGTTCATGCCCCTCGATGACTAGTTTGAGTGACAGAAACATGAGTCTAGGGGATGTGCTGTTGCCACAAGGGGGAAAACAACGGTGCTTGTGCCCGCGGGTGCAAGGACTGTTTACTTTACGCAAAGTTCTTTTAATGCAGTTGTCTGTTGCTTTGAGTTTACACTATGGGTGGGACTCGCAACTTAATACCAGCGAGATGTTCTGGATAGATATCTCAAGGTGGATGATTAGTAGTAGATGCAGATGGATTTCGGTCTACTTACCTCGGCGTACCGCCCATGCTTTGAACCTCAACCTTTCTTGCAATGTAGTTAGCATTGGCTTGCGCACATGGTCCTGTCAATTGCCCAGCTGTAATTCGTTTACCTCACATAGCTGTTTTATCATCTTTTGGGAGGGAGACATCACTAGTGAACATCATGAGACTCCGGTCCATATTACCATCATCGATCACATCCACTATTTACTTTCTGCTTTTACTTACTATTGCATTATATCTATCACTACTATCACTTGCGTCTGATCCTTTGTAAACGACAAGGCTGGAGGGATTGACAACCTCTTTGTACTCGTTGGGAGCAAAGTTATTAGTATCTATGTTCAGGTCCACGTTGATTGCTAATATCTGGCGCCGTTAGCAGTTGACACCTTCTTGTTGAAACTGGGAGTCTCAGGGAAAATGATCCTTGGTATTGCCAAGGGAAAACTTCTGCTACACTGCATCTCAAACCTTCCACTTGGGGTAACCAACGAGGGGTGAGAAGCCACCTAGCAGGCCCCACTCGGTGGACCCCCGGGACCCCTCCAGTGGTCCCGGGACACTCCCGGTGACCCCCGGAATTCACCCGATGGCCGAAACTGGACTTCCTATATATCATTCTTTACCTATGGACCATTCTGGAACTCCTCGTGACGTTCGGGGTCTCATCCGGGACTCCGAACAACATTCGGGTTTCCACGTGCATGTATCTCTACAACCCTAGCGTCACCGAACCTTAAGTGTGTAGACCCTACGGGTTCGGGAGACACGCAGACATGACCAAGACGACTCTCCGGTCAATAAACAACAGCGGGATCTGGATACCCATGTTGGTTCCCACGTGTTCCTCGATGATCTCATCGGATGAACCACTGTGTCAAGGATTCACTCAATCCCGTATGTTATTCCCTATGTCTATCGGTACGGTACTTGCCCGAGATTCGATCGTCGGTATACTCGATACCTTGTTCAATCTCGTCATGGTAAGTCTCTTTACTCGTTCCGTAATCCATCATACCGTGACTAACTCCTTAGTCACTTTGAGCTCATTGTGATGATGTCTTACCGAGAGGGCCCAGAGGTACCTCTCCGTCATACGGAGTGACAATATCCCAGTCTCGGTTCGTACCAACTCAACAGACACTTTCGGAGATACCCGTTGCGTACCTTTATAGCCACCCAGTTACGTTGTGACGTTTGGCACACCCAAAGTATTCCTACGGTATCCGGGAGTTGCACAACCTCATGGTCTAAGGAATAAATACTTGACACTAGAAAAGCTTATGCATTACGAACTATACGATCTCGTGCTAGGCTCAGGATTGGGTCTTGTCCATCACATCATTCTCCTAATGATGTGATCCCGTCATCAATGACATCCGATGTCCATGGTCAGAAAACCGTGACCATCTGTTGATCAACGAGCTAGTAACTAGAGGCTTACCAGGGACACGTTGTGGTCTATGTATACACACATGTATCGCTGTTTCCGTACATACAATTCAAGCATGAATAATAGACAATTATCATGAACAAGGAAATATAATAATAATACTTTTATTATTGCCTCTAGGGCATATTTCCAACAGTCTCCCACTTGCACTAGAGTCAATAATCTAGTTACATTGTGATGAATCGAACACCCATAGAGTTCTGGTGTTGATCATGTTTTGCCCGTGGAAGAGGTTTAGTCAACGGGTCTGCGACATTCAGATCCGTATGCACTTTACAAATATCTATGTCTCCATCTTGAACATAATTCCGGATGGAGTTGAAACGACGCTTGATGTGCTTGGTCTTCTTGTGAAACCTGGGCTCCTTGGTAATGGCAATAGCTCCAGTGTTGTCACAGAGGAGAGTCATCGGGCTTGACGTGCTTGGAATGACTCCTAGGTCGGTGATGAACTCCTTCATCCAGACTCCTTCTTGCGCTGCTTCGCAAGCAGCTATGTACTCCGCTTCACATGTAGAATGCGCCACGACGCTCTGCTTGCAACTGCACCAGCTGACTGCTCCACCATTCAAAATATACACGTATCCGGTTTGTGACTTAGAGTCATCCAGATCTGTGTGAAGCTAGCACTGACGTAACCCTTTACAACGAGCTCTTCGTCACCTCCATAAACGAGAAACATATCCTTAGTCCTCTTCAGGTACTTTAGGATGTTCTTGACCGCTGTCCAGTGTTCCATACCGGGATCACTTTGGTACCTCCCTACCAAACTTATGGCAAGGTTCACATCAGGTCTGGTACACAACATGGCATACATGATAGAACCTATTGCCGAGGCATTGGGAATGACACTCATCTTTTCTCTATCTTCTTCCGTGGTCGGGGACTGAGCCTTGCTCAGTCTCATACCTTGCAAAACAGGCAAGAACCCCTTCTTGGACTGATCCATATTGAACTTCTTCAATATCTTGTCAAGGTATGTGCTTTGTGAAAGACCAAGGATGCGTCTTGATCTATCTCTATAGATTTTGATGCCTAATATGTAAGTAGCTTCTCCAAGGTCCTTCATTGAAAAACTCTTATTCAAGTAGGCCTTTATGCTCTCCAAGAATTCTATATCATTTCCCATCAGCAATATGTCATCCACATATAATATGAGAAATGCTACAGAGCTCCCACTCACTTTCTTGTAGATACAGGCTTCTCCCCAAGTCTGTATAAAGCCAAACGCTTTGATCAAATCATTAAAGCGAATATTCCAACTCCGAGATGCTTGCACCAGCCCGTAGACCGAGCGCTAGAGCTTGCATACCTTGTTAGCATTCTCTGGATCGACAAAACCTTCCGGCTGCATCATATACAGTTCTTCCTTGAGGAAACCATTAAGGAATGCCGTTTTGACGTCCATTTGCCATATCTCATAATCATAGAATGCGGCAATTGCTAACATGATCCGGACTGACTTCAGCATCGCTACGGGAGAGAAAGTCTCATCGTAGTCAATGCCTTGAACTTGTCGATAATCCTTAGCGACAAGCCGAGCCTTATAGATGGTCACGTTACCATCCGTGTCTGTCTTCTTCTTAAATATCCATTTATTTTCTATGGCATGCCTATCATCGGCAAGTCCACCAAAGTCCATACTTTGTTTTCATACATGGATTCTATCTCGGATTTCATGGCTCCAAGCCATTTATTGGAATCCGGGCCCGCCATCGCTTCTTCATAGTTCGAAGGTTCACCGTTGTCTAACAACATGATTTCCATGACAGGGTTGCCGTACCACTCTGGTGCGGAACTTGTCCTTGTGGACCTTCGAAGTTCAGTAGTAACTTGATCTGTTTCTTCATGATCATCATCATTAACTTCCTCCCTTGTCGGTGCAGGCACCTCAGGAACAAGTTCCTGCGCTGCGCTACTTTCCGGTTCGGGAGGGGTGACTGTCACCTCATCAAGTTCTACTTTCCTCCCACTCACTTCTTTCGAGAGAAACTCTTTCTCTAGAAAGGATCCATTCTTGGCAACAAAGACCTTGCCTTCGGATATGTGGTAGAAGGTGTACCCAATCGTTTCCTTTGGGTATCCTATGAAGACGCATTTTTCTGATTTGGGTTCGAGCTTTTCAGGTTGAAGTTTCTTGACATAAGCATCGCAACCCCAAACTTTTAGAAACGACAGCTTAGGTTTCTTGCCAAACCAAAGTTCATACGGTGTCGTCTTAACGGATTTCGACGAAGCCCTATTTAAAGTGAATGCGGCAGTCTCTAAAGCATAACCCCAAAAAGATAGCGGTAAGTCTGTGAGAGACATCATAGATCGCACCATGTCCAACAGGGTACGATTTCGACGTTCGGACACACCGTTACGCTGAGGTGTTCCGGGCGGTGTCAATTGTGAAACAATTCCACAGTTCCTAAGGTGCGTACCAAATTCATGACTTAAATATTCATCCCCACGATCCGATCGCAAGAACTTTATTTTTCTGTCACGTTGATTCTCAACCTCATTCTGAAATTCCTTGAACTTTTCAAAGGTCTCAGACTTGTGCTTCATTAAGTAGATATACCCATATCTACTCAAGTCATCTGTGAGGGTGAGAACATAACGATAGCCTCCGCGAGCCTCAACACTCATTAGACCGCACACATCGGTATGTATGATTTCCAATAAGTTGGTTGCTCGCTCCATTGTGCCGGAGAACGGAGTCTTGGTCATCTTGCCCAAGAGGCACGGTTCGCACGTGTCAAATGATTCATAATCAAGAGACTCCAGAAGTCCATCTGCATGAAGCTTCTTCATATGTTTGACACCAATATGACCAAGGCGGCAATGCCACAAGTATGTGGGACTATCATTGTCAACTTTACATCTTTTGCCATTCACACTATGAATATGTGTATCATCACGATCAAGATTCATCAAAAATAAACCATTGACCAGCGGGGCATGACCATAAAACATATCTCTCAAATAAATAGAACAACCATTATTCTCGGATTTAAATGAGTAGCCATCTCGCATCAAACGAGATCCAGATACAATGTTCATGCTCAAAGCTGGTACTAAATAACAATTATTAAGGTTTAAAACTAATCCCGAGGGTAGATGTAGAGGTAGTGTGCCGACGGCGATCACATCGACCTTGGAACCATTCCCGACGCGCATCGTCACCTCGTCCTTCGCCAGTCTCCGCTTATTCCGCAGCTCCTGCTTTGAGTTACAAATATGAGCAACTGCACTGGTATCAAATACCCAGGAGCTACTACGAGCGCTGGTAAGGTATACATCAAAAACATGTATATCACATATACCTTTGACGTTGCCGGCCTTCTTGTCTGCTAAGTATTTGGGGCAGTTCCGCTTCCAGTGACCCGTTCCCTTGCAATAAAAGCACTCAGTCTCAGGCTTGGGTCCATACTTTGGCTTCTTCCCGGCAACTGGCTTACCGGGCGCGGCAACTCCCTTGCCGTCCTTCTTGAAGTTCTTCTTACCCTTGCCCTTCTTTAACTTAGTGGTTTTATTGACCATCAACACTTGATGCTCTTTCTTGATCTCCACCTCCGCTGATTTCAGCATTGAATACACCTCGGGAATGGACTTCTCCATCCCTTTCATATTGAAGTTCAACACGAAGCTCTTGTAGCTAGGTGGGAGCGACTTGAGGATTCTGTCAACGACCGCTTCGTTTGGGAGATTCATTCCCAACTGAGACAAGCGGTTGTGCAACCCAGAAATCTTGAGTATGTGCTCACTGACAAAATTGTTTTCCTCCATCTTACAGCTGTAGAATGCGTTGGAGACATCATATCTCTCAACTCGGGCATGAGCCTGGAAAACCATTTTCAGCTCTTGGAACATCTCATATGCCTCGTGGTGCTCAAAACACTTTTGGAGCCCCGATTCTAAGTTGTAGAGCATGCCGCACTGAACCAGGGAGTAATCATCACAACGCGACTGCCAAGCGTTCATAACATCTTGGTTTGCCGGGCGGGAGCGTCACCTAGCGGTGCTTCTAGGACATAAGTTTTCTTGGCAGCTATGAGGATGATCCTCAGGTTACAGACCCAGTCCGTATAGTTGCTACCATCGTCTTTCAGCTTGGATTTCTCTAGGAACGCGTTGAAGTTGAGGGTGACATGAGCATGGGCCATTTGATCTACAGGACATATTGTAAAGAATTTAGACTAAGTTCATGGCAATTAAGTTCATCTAATCAAATTTTAATGAACTCCCACTCAGATTGACATATCTCTAGTCATCTAAGTGATCCATGATCCGAATCGACTAGCCCGTGTCCGATCATCACGTGAGACAGACTAGTCATCAACGGTGAACATCTTCATGTTGATCATATCTTCTATAGGACTCATGTTCGACCTTTCGGTCTTCCGTGTTCCGAGGCCATGTCTGTACATGCTAGGCTCGTCAAGTGAACCCTAAGTGTATTGCATGTGTAAATCTGGCTTACACCCGTCGTATGCGAACGTTAGAGCCTATCACACCTGATCATCACGTGGTGCTTTGGAACAACGATCCTTAGCAACGGCGCACAGTTAGGGGGGAACACAATTCTTGAAATTTTTAGTGAGAGATCATCTTATTTACTACCGTCGTTCTAAGTAAACAAGATGCATAAACATGATAAACATCACATGCAATCAAATAAAGTGACATGATATGGCCAATATCATCTTGCTCCTTTGATCTCCATCTTCGGGGCACCATGATCATCTTTGTCACCGGCACGACACCATGATCTCCATCATCATGATCTCCATCATCGTGTCTTCATGAAGTCGTCATGCCAAATATTACTTCTACTACTATGGCTAACGTTTAGCAATAAAGTAAAGTAATTACATGGCGTCACTCAGTGACACGCAGGTCATACAATAATTAAGACAACTCCTATGGCTCCTGCCGGTTGTCATTTTCATCGACATGCAAGTCGTGATTTCCTATTACAAGAACATGATCAATGTCATACATCACATATATCATTCATCACATCTTCTTGGCCATACCACATCACATAGCACATGCTGCAAGAACAAGTTAGACGACCTCTAATTGTTGTTGCAAGTTTTTACGTGGCTTCTATAGGTTTTCTAGCAAGAATGTTTCTTACCAACGCCAAAACCACAACATGATTTGTCAATTTCTATTTACCCTTCATAAGGACCCTGTTCATCGAATCCGATCCGACTAAAGTGGGAGAGACTGACACCCGCCAGCCACCTTATGCAACTAGTGCATGTCTGTCGGTGGAACCAGTCTCACGTAAGCGTACGTGTAAGGTCGGTCCGGGCCGCTTCATCCCACGATGCCGCCGAATCAAGATTAGACTAGTAACAGCAAGAAAATTGAGCAAACTCAACGCCCACAACTTGTTTCTGTTCTACTCATGCAAGATACTACGCAAAGACCTGACTCAGATGCCACTGTTGGGGAACGTAGCAGAATTCAAAAAAATTTCCTACGCTTCACCAAGATCAATCTAAGGAGTCATCTAGCAACGAGCATAAAGGAGTGCATCTACATACCCTTTGTAAATCGCGTGCGGAAGCGTTCGAAGGAACGTGGATGAAGTAGTCGTACTCTTCGTGATCCTCGTCACCGATGATCCCAGCGCCGAACGGACGGCACCTCCGCGTTCAACACACGTACAGTACAACGATGTCTCCTCCTTCTTGATCTAGCAAGGGGGAGGAGAGGTTGACGGAGATCCAGCAGCACGACGGCGTGGTGGTGGATGCAACAGGAAAAACTGCAGGGCTTCGCCGACGCCCTGCGAGAGGAGTTGGAGGTGTGACGGGAGGGGGGAGAGGCGCCAGAGGCTTGGGGTGAGGCTGCCCTCTCCCCCCCCCACTATATATAGGGGCCAGGGGGCGCCGGCCCTAGGATATCCAATCTCCTAGGGGGGCGGCGGCCAGAGGGGGGAAACTTGCCCCCCAAGGCATAGGGGGCGCCCCCTCCGCCTAGGGTTTCAACCCTAGGCGCATGGAGGGGGGCCCATGTGGTGCGCCAGCCCACCAGGGGCTGGCCCCCTTTCCCTAGCGGCCTACGGGGCCCTCCGGGATGGGTGGCCCCACTCGGTGGACCCTCGGGACCCCTCCGGTGGTCCCGGGACACTCCCGGTGACCCCCGGAATTCACCCGATGGCCAAAACTGGACTTCCTATATATCATTCTTTACCTCCGGACCATTCCGGAACTCCTCGTGAAGTCCGGGATCTCATCCGGGACTCCGGACAACATTCGGGTTTCCACGTGCATGTATCTCTGATGTCTACTACACGCTTCTATTCCTGTAGACAGTGTTGGGCCTCCAAGAGCAGAGGTTTGTAGGACAGCAGCAAATTTCCCTTAAGTGAGTAACCCAAGGTTTATCGAACTCAGGGAAGTGGAGGTTGAACGTACCCCTTTCAAGCAACCCTGCAATCAAGATACAAGAAGTCTCTTGTGTCCCCAACACACCTAATACACTTGTCAGATGTATAGGTGCACTAGTTCGGCGAAGAGATGTTAAATGGCAAGTGATATGGATGGCAAAGCAAAGTAATATAAATCTGTAATAAAAAGTGCAGCAAGCAAACAAGTGGTAAACGTGAGCACAATTGGTATTGCAATGGTGGAAACAAGGCCTAGGCTTCATACTTTCACTAGTGGCAACTCCCAACAACATTAACATAATCGAATCACATGATATTTCCCATAAAACATGCAACGGAGATGCACCCGGAGGTCATTCCTTTGTGGTCAAGAGAGGACGAGAATTATGTAGGGCTACAAAAGCACACCTCAAAGTTCGTAGTTCTCAATCTATGGATTTCCCAATGTCACCGCGGCCATCCAAAGAGAATACCACAATCACCACAACATATCTCAAGGATAGTCAAAGACAAGCACCAAGAGACTCTCAATCTTCAATCCACACACAAAAGAGGAAATCACTCATGAAAATATTCTTCTAATCCATGTCCAATAGACCGCTGTCACCTTGGTCTCGGGGATTATATTAGATAAAGACAAGTGGGTACATCAATCAAATACATAGAGGAAGGGGAAATATCATGGGATCACCCTAGATTAACATAGCCTATGATCACAACGAAGATCACATCATGGGAGAGAGAATTGACCACATAGCTACTGGTAAAAACCTCAGCCCCGAGGAGGAACTACTCCCGCATCATGGAGGGAGGAAGCATCGTTGATGGAGATGAATCCGAGGGCACTTCCCCGTCCCGGCAGGGTGCCGGCACAGGAATTCTGGTCCCCCGAAACTTGGTGGCGATGGCGGCGGAGATCGGAATTGCTTCTGGAGAAAAGGGTTCCGGAATCAGGGTTTCCGCGACGGGAGATAAATATATGCCAAAGGGGGTCACCAGAGGCGAAGAGTGGGGCCCAGGCGCCCCCCTGGCGCGGCCAAGGGTGGGGCCGCGTGGGCTGGCCGCCTGGGCTGCCCTGGCTCCCCTCTGGCCCCACTTCTGGCGCGTGGAAGCTTCTGGAGCGCTGATTTTTTATATATTTTTCCCGGAATTTTTCTGACAATTTAAGTAATGGGAAAACCTGAAATACAAAAACAGCAGAAAACAGAAACTGGCACTGGGGTGTACTGAGTTAATAGGTTAGTCCAAATATGATCAAAAGTGTATGGAAGTGCATAAATATCATAGCAATATCACACAAAAGAAGCATGGAGCAAGCAGAAATTATAGATACTTTTTGGACGTATCAACATCACCAAGCTTAATTACTGCTCGTCCTCGAGTAGGTAAATGATAACAAGCATAATTTCTGTGGTGACAAGCTACCAAAGAGTCTTTCACAATCATATGACAAATGCTTATTGAGATAATGAATCTTTAGTAATTAAGTTACCTCATGAGAATATCACAAAGAACTGAAAGTTTACAATATGATACTGAAACACCCAATAGATTTGTAGTGAGCATGGTATCCAAACATGACAAAGTGATACCTCGCTTGCCCCCTTTGGTGAAGCAAAACATAAATGCAGGAGCACCTCCGAAGTTTAAGTGACGACTAGATACAATGATTTCAGAATAAGTGATATCACAATTATGCAGAAGACAATGGTACTTTGGGACAATGCACATTACACTCAGAATGACAATCATGCTCTCAATAGTGGGTGCTTTGAAGAAAGAAGGTGGAGACTCTCAAACCGTGGATTTTGATGGCAAGGTTGAAAACCCGTGGTTGGAAGCAAAGACTAAACATGTACCAGAGCTCTTGGTTTTGAAAGCAGAGGTAAAAATGATTTTTGGGAGGTGCATATTTCGTCAACGAATGTTAGTAGACAACCCAATCACTTCTCGAACTGGACAAGTTTCGAGGAACGGCTCCCGCACGGGGACGATCACATCCCCTTAATCTCCTTTGTTTATCACTGCCAAAAGTTTTCTGATTTCTCATGAACAAAGCGTGAAGGAGGGTTTGTTTGTTGTATTATCTTTTATGAGCCGGGCGCACTCATGCCAGTTCCTCCTCGTATTAGGGGTTTGCAGATTAGACATGCAATCCCGGGGTAAAACTTGTCCAACTTAAAAAGATCATGAATTAACTACTACTTCCTCATGAGCTAAAACAGAGGCACAAAAGAGAAATGCTTTTGAATAATTTTGAGATGGTACAAGAAAGTCTTCGTTAGGAATGGCAAGTAAATACCATATATAGGGAGGTATGGTGGACTCATATGGCATAACTGGTTTCAAGGATTTTGGATGCACAAGCAGTCAGTCCGCTTAGTACAGGTGAAGGCTAGCAAAAGACTGGGAGCGACCAACTAAGAGAGCAATGACGGCCATAATCATGCAGAGCGACAAAGCAACATTGAATCGGGCATGGAAGTTATATCACTACTCAGAAATTAAAGATCATCAAGGCTTGATAGACTTTCTTTACAATCTTAAATATGCGTGAGCATATGCCAAGTCAATCAAAATAAATTCTTGGAGGAAGATATCACTAAACCATACCACATCATAGGCAAACAAATTGTGCTGGTACTTCAATAACACATTAAGAACCCCCCGCTATTTGAGACTAACCATAAGAAAACATGAACTACTAAGCACCATTATGCACATAGCATTTTTATCATAGACATATCAACCAGTGCCACAGAAGCCAACTATCTTAACAAGATAAGCATGATAACTCAAGAGAGTTCCAGAAGCAACAACCTAAACAAAAGCTCTTAAAAAGATAAGCATGAAAACTAAGAGCTAAGCATGACAGCAGCTATGAAAAGATAAAGAACACACACAAGAAGATACGCATGCAAGCCTATGTTGTGTTCTACAGTGGAGTGGAGCGTATTTCTATGGCAAACAATTAAGGCTAGGATCTAACTTATTATGAACAGCAAGCAAAGCTAAAGAAAACTAAAAAGGAAACTAAGAGCAAGACGCTCCAAGCATAGCACATAACGCATGAAGTGATTAAATATAGTGGAACGAAAGACGAACTGATAATTGTTGATGGAGAAGGGGATGCATGGGGGCATCCCCAAGCTTAGACGCTTGAGTCTTCTTGAATATTTCTTGGGGGTGCACGGGGGCATCCCCAAGCTTGAGCGTTTGACACTCCTGAATCTTCTTTTATCATCTTCCCTCGCACACTTGAAAACTCCCTTCATACATAACTCATCATAATCTGATTAGCGAGGTTAGTACCCATAATAAAATAATTTTTCCCTACTGGAAATAAGGATAATCTTGAAGAGCTACTGTTTCTCAAGATTGCCAAAAGGTTTTTGCAAAGAAAAAGCAAGCTCAAGGTTTGCAAAACGAAGAAAAGGCAAAACAGGACAGAATCTGTGAAAAACAGACCAGCAGGTAGTAAACAATTTTTTCGGGGCACTTCCGCAACTCAAATAAAAAAACTCAGAACAGTCGCTCGAAAGCCAATTGTATAGAGCACGCTGTCAAAAAAATTCAGATCAAAAAGATGATCTCGTGATATTATTCGATTTTTTCTGTCCAAGGACAGAATCTGTTTCCTGGACAGCACGTCACAACTTTTGAACTTTCTTGCAATCGGAGGCTAAACTTGGCACAAAGCTGAAAAATAAAGATACAATGATGTTGCTACAGTAGTAACAAACATCAAGACCACTAAAAACTGAAAGAACAAACTGAAAGCAAAGATAACAAGGGTTGTCTCCCTAGAGCTCTTTCTTTATAGCCATAAAGATAGGCTTAAGACTTTAATGATGCTCTCGTAGGAATAAGAGTTGAAGAACAAAAGAGAGCATCAAGAAGCAAATATCAAACACATTTAAGCCTAACATGCTTCCTATGCATAGGAATATTGCAATAGAATAATTCATTGAAGCACAAAGCAACTAGTATAGGAAGGCAAAACAAGCATAACTTCAAAATATTCACCATAAAGAGAGGAAACTTCTTATTATTAAGATATTTAGAACCATGTCTCCCTGTCTCATTATAAATTTCAGTGGCTTCATGGATGAACTCAACAATATAACTATCACATAAGGCATTATTTCCATGATCCAAAAGCATAAAAGTATCATTACTCTTCATATAAGCAAAATCTTTCTTATTAGGAATAGTGAGAGTAAAGCAATCATAACCATCATGGTAATCATCATATTTAGGAGGCATATCATAATCATAATAAATTTTATCCTCAATAGTAGGTGGACTAAAAAGCTCACATTTATCATTGTAATCATCATATATAGGAAGCAAAGTATCATCAAAGTAAATTTTCTCTTCAAAAGTTGGGGGACTAAAAATATCATGTTCATCAAACGTGTCATCCCCAAGCTTAGAGCTTTCCATGTCATTAGAAATATTGATCTTCAAAGAAAGCATACTAATAACATCACCACATCATGATTGTTATGCAAATAATAAAGTTCCAAAGGTTTTTTAATTTTCTCTTCAAACACATCATGTCCAAGTTCAAGGTAGAGCATATAAAGCTCTCTCATATTTTTGTTGTTTTCCATTAAGCAAAACTAGTGAAATAAAAACAAGAAACAAAAAGATTTAATTGCAAGATCTAGAGAAGGTACCTTCACTTACCTCACTTCCCCGGCAACGGTGCCAGAAATAGCTTGATGTCTACTACACGCTTCTATTCCTGTAGACAGTGTTGGGCCTCCAAGAGCAGAGGTTTGTAGGACATCAGCAAATTTCCCTTAAGTGAGTAACCCAAGGTTTATCGAACTCAGGGAAGTGGAGGTTGAACGTACCCCTTTCAAGCAACCCTGCAATCAAGATACAAGAAGTCTCTTGTGTCCCCAACACACCTAATACACTTGTCAGATGTATAGGTGCACTAGTTCGGTGAAGAGATGTTAAATGGCAAGTGATATGGATGGCAAAGCAAAGTAATATAAATCTGTAATAAAAAGTGCAGCAAGCAAACAAGTGGTAAACGTGAGCACAATTGGTATTGCAATGGTGGAAACAAGGCCTAGGCTTCATACTTTCACTGGTGGCAACTCCCAACAACATTAACATAATCGAATCACATGATATTTCCCATAAAACATGCAACAGAGACGCACCTGGAGGTCATTCCTTTGTGGTCAAGAGAGGACGAGAATTATGTAGGGCTACAAAAGCACACCTCAAAGTTCGTAGTTCTCAATCTATGGATTTCCCAATGTCACCGCGGCCATCCAAAGAGAATACCACAATCACCACAACATATCTCAAGGATAGTCAAAGACAAGCACCAAGAGACTCTCAATCTTCAATCCACACACAAAAGAGGAAATCACTCATGAAAATATTCTTCTAATCCATGTCCAATAGACCGCTGTCACCTTGGTCTCGGGGATTATACTAGATAAAGACAAGTGGGTACATCAATCAAATACATAGAGGAAGGGGAAATATCATGGGATCACCTTAGATTAACATAGCCTATGATCACAACGAAGATCACATCATGGGAGAGAGAATTGACCACATTGCTACTGGTAAAAACCTCAACCCCGAGGAGGAACTACTCCCGCATCATGGAGGGTGGAAGCATCGTCAATGGAGATGAATCCGGGGGCACTTCCCCGTCCCGGCAGGGTGCCGGCACAGGAATTCTGGTCCCCCGAAACTTGGTGGCGATGGCGGCGGAGATCGGAATTGCTTCTGGAGAAAAGGGTTCCGGAATCAGGGTTTCCGCGACGGGAGATAAATATATGCCAAAGGGGGTCACCAGAGGCGGAGAGGGGGGCCCAGGCGCCCCCCTGGCGCGGCCAGGGGTGGGGCCGTGTGGGCTGCCCCTGGCTCCCCTCTGGCCCCACTTCTGGCGCGTGGAAGCTTCTGGAGCGCTGATTTTTTATATATTTTTCCCGGAATTTTTCTGGCAATTTAAGTAATGGGAAAACCTGAAATACAAAAATAGCAGAAAACAGAAACTGGCACTGGGGTGCACTGAGTTAATAGGTTAGTCCAAATATGATCAAAAGTGTATGGAAGTGCATAAATATCATAGCAATATCACACAAAAGAAGCATGGAGCAAGCCGAAATTATAGATACGTTTTGGACGTATCAATCTCTACAACCCTAGCGTCACCGAACCTTAAGTGTGTAGACCCTACGGGTTCGGGAGACACGCAGACATGACCGAGACGACTCTCCGGTCAATAACCAACAGCGGGATCTGGATACCCATGTTGGTTCCCACGTGTTCCTCGATGATCTCATCGGATGAACCACTGTGTCAAGGATTCACTCAATCCCGTATGTTATTCCCTTTGTCTATCGGTACGGTACTTGCTCGAGATTCGATCGTCGGTATACCCGATACCTTGTTCAATCTCTTCATGGCAAGTCTCTTTACTCGTTCCGTAATCCATCATCCCGTGACTAACTCCTTAGTCACTTTGAGCTCATTGTGATGATGTCTTACCGAGAGGGCCCAGAGGTACCTCTCCGTCATACGGAGTGACAATATCCCAGTCTCGGTTCGTACCAACTCAACAGACACTTTCGGAGATACCCGTTGCGTACCTTTATAGCCACCCAGTTACGTTGTGACGTTTGGCACAGCCAAAGTATTCCTACGGTATCTGGGAGTTGCACAACCTCATGGTCTAAGGAATAAATACTTGACACTAGAAAAGCTTATGCATTACGAACTATACGATCTCGTGCTAGGCTTAGAATTGGGTCTTGTCCATCACATCATTCTCCTAATGATGTGATCCCATCATCAATGACATCCAATGTCCATGGTCAGGAAACCGTGACCATCTGTTGATCAACGAGCTAGTAACTAGAGGCTTACCAGGGACACGTTGTGGTCTATGTATTCACACATGTATCGCTGTTTCCGTACAATACAATTCAAGCATGAATGACAGACAATTATCATGAACAAGGAAATATAATAATAATACTTTTATTATTGCCTCTAGGGCATATTTCCAACAGGGGCGTCACGAGGCTGCTCCTGCCAATGGTCTTCACGAGGCTGTTCACGCCACCCTTGGCGCGAGTTCCTGCCGTCCCAGCGTCCTCCACCATCGCCTCCTCCGCGGCCGTAGCCGCGGTTGTCGCGCTCAAGGCGCTGCCGAACGCGTCCGCCGTGCATCGCCCTGAGCTCCTGATAGTCGTTGGTGTTGTGGCTGTGGACATCGTGGAAGACGCAGTATGGATGGTTGTCTCTGGGGGGGTCGTTGTAGTCGCAGCCACGCTTCACTTCTGGCTCTGCAGCCAGCACGGTGGGTCCCTTGCGCTTTGCTTCTTTGGCCTTGGCCTTCTTGTCGTCAGCCTCCACTTCAGGCAGCTCCTAGAGGGAGAGGCTTCCTTCCTCCGCCCTGGCGCACTTTGTTGCGAGCTTGAACATCTCGAGGGCCATGCACAAATCCTCGTGGATGACCAGCTCCTCCCTCATCCTGACGTCGCGGACAACGACGGAGAATGCCGAGATGATGGCCTCGTCCGAGACCCTAGGGATCCTGACGCGCATGGTGTTGAAACGCTGGATGTACTTCTGTAGGGTCTCCCAGGCTGCTGCTTCATGCGGCGCAGATCCGCGGCCGCCGGGGCTGGTCGCGGGTGCCCTGGAAGTTGGCGACGAAATGCTTACGAAGTTCCTCCCAGGAGGAGATGGATCCCACGGGGAGGTTCAAGAGCCAGGAGCAGGCGCCATCCTTGAGGGCCATAGGGAACCAGTTCGCCATGACCTGCTCGGTGCCTTTGGATGCCTCAATGCTCAGCTCGTAGAGTTGGAGGAACTCCGTGGGGTCGGCGGTGCCATCGTAGCGCGGAGGCAGATCTGGCTTGAACTTGCTGGGCCAGACGAGGCGTCGCAGCTCGGGAGCCAAGGCGCGACATCCAGCCACGCTCATGATGGCAGGCGCCCCCTGCGCGTGCGGTGCTGGTTCTTGGGGCGCAAGCGCCACCACCTCCTGTGGTGCGCGGTCTTGGCGCTGCGGGACGGGGGGCCGCAAGCTCCTGCCTGGGGATGTGGGATCAGCTGACAGCTCTCCTCGTCGCGCGTAGGGGCCCTGCGGGGCGGCTCACGCCACAGAGCCTCGTGCCTGACCTCCTGGCCGGCGCCGTAGAGTGGAGGTGGAGCCCGGACACCGTGGCCCTCGTTCCCCGCCATGGGCGACGGGGGACGGGAGGAGTGAGTTGGTGCAGGTACCTCCTCGGTGGCGTTGACGAGCTCGGTGATGCGGTGGAGCCACTCGTCGTAGAGGTCGTCTGTCGGGCGGTAGCGCAGGAACTCCCGCGCCATTAGTAGCGCAGGCTACTGGTAGACTAGCCCGTGGCGGATCAGCGATGACGATGTCGCGGCCGGCGAGGATGATGGCATCGCCGCGCGGCCACCGGCCCCACGGACGGCGGCGCGCGCTCGGCATGTGTCCACCATGGCGGCGAAGCGAGGTTGATGATGAGAGCAGGACGAGGTCGTCGGAGAGGCGAAATTTCGACACGCCCCCTACCTGGCGCGCCAAGTGTCGGATTACGGGCTCCGCAAACCCAAGAAGTTCGAACACAGGGGCGTGAACGAAGATCTCTCCCACTCACGCCTACCTAGCGTCTCGCCCTCGTCCAGTGAAGAGATTCTAGTGAACAACAAGTAAAGCACACACAAGTTTACCCAGGTTCAGGCCACCTTGCGTGTAAAACCCTTCCTGCTTTGGTGGATTGTCCCCAGGAGGGCTTGAGTATGAATGAGGACAGTGGTTCCTGGGCTCAGGAGGAGAGCTCAGGAGGGCCAGGAGGCAAGGGTTGTTGCTCCTTCGTGTGAGGGCAGAGTTTCTGGATCCGATCCTGCTTGATTCGACCCCTTCATAATGGAGGTCCTAGATACTTATATAGGCGTCCAGGGTCCTCTTCCCCCAAAATGTTTAGGCGGGAAGGGGTCCCACAACAGCCATTTTGAGTGGGAACACAAGGACGTTCCTATCCTGACAAAAGCGGTCTTTGCCTGCAAAGGGATCAGGCGGTGACGCGGTGGTGGGCTCGGCGGTGACATCCTCTCTATCGTCCTTGCGGTCTTCGGTCTTGTTGCACCGAAGGGGAAACCTTTGTCTTGCCCCTTGGGAACCTGCGCCTGCACTGTCTCCTTTGCACCAAAATGGCAACTGCTCCGCTGGCACGCGCTGGCACCCGCTAGCGCGGTGCGTCATTGCTTGCGTCACTGCCTCCTCCTGAGGTAGGCTTGGCCTTGGATTCTCCGCCCCTCCGGAGTAACCTAGCCGAGGCCGCTCCTAAGGGGGTCTTGATGTCGTTCTTCTCGCGAGGCCTAGCCCCCTCACGAGGGTCTTGGGCAGCTGGTCGATCGGCTGGGCCGTACCAGGCCGTGATAGGAGCGCGATGCGGCCCGCAGATAGGCAAGTCTGGGTACCCTGGTTCCCAGGACGTCGACAGACCCCCTTTTATAGGAGGGGGGAAATCCAACCGTTATACCCACCAACCAGCCCGTAGCAAGCGGTACTACCGCTGGGGCCGTGCACAGCGCCAACGGGAGAAGGAACATGACAGAGAGAGCCCCCGAACAACACTAGTAGCAGTGGTAGGGCGGTACTACCACTTATAAGCAGTACTACCGCTCCCACTGCCGCCCAACCCGACACGAGAAGCAACGGTCTCGAATTGAGGCGATACTAGCGCGGAACCAGAGCATACTACCGCATATAGCCATGGGTTGTACTACCGCTGTGAACCAGTGGTACTACCACTTGTGGCTATAAGCGGTACTGTTGCTCCGGCCCAGCGGTACTACCGCAAGAGCAATAAGAAAGCCCGGAACAACCATAACTTCTGCAAATGAGCTCCAAATTGAGCAAACTCAAGGTTGTTGGAAAGGTGAGAACGAGTAGCAACAAAACAACGAACCCTCCATTAGAGAAGAACCATCATAACCTCCAACATAGAAAACATCATAGAAGATGGATGAGTGAACTCCGTTTTCGATGAACTCGAGCTTGTCATCAAGATGACAATAAGCTCCTAATCTCACAAGGAGAAAAACCAAACCAGAACCGATAAAGATGATGCAAGGATGCAATGGTTTGAGCTCTCTACGAATGATACGATCAAGCTACTCATCGAGAGCCCCCCTTGATAGTACGGCAATCGATAATTTAACCCGGTCTCCCAACTACCACCATGAGACCGGTAAAATAGACAACCTATTAAGGGCAAACCTTTGCCTTGCACATAGTCCACTTGAGATGGATGATGACGATCTTGACTTCCTCAAGTTGGACCACCTTTCTTGATTGCGTTGGCTTGATGAAGACTAGTTCATTGCTCCCCCATACTCCACTATGGGTGAGACACTCTTCGGCACATCTTCACAAGTTCATTGACACCGCAATGGACTGCAAGCTTCCAGCACTTGATCTATTCGTGATGCTCCACTTCAACTTGCACACCGTAATCTTGATGACGGCCACCACTTGATGTCATCCTCCATGGGTTGTATAATATCTTCCTCTTGATGCAAGCCCATGGAAACATACCTAACCCCATATAGAACTCTCACGTAGACTATGGGTTAGTACACAAAGCCTAATGGACAATGCTTACCATACAATGGGATCACTTTATCCCTCTTGGTACTTCTTCTATGCTTTGTGTGTTGATCAACCTGAATCACTCTCTGTACTTAGTCTTGATCAACATTGAATCTTTCCAACTCTCTTCATTTGGATGATGTCTTGAAGATAAACATGAATGATCACACACTCTTCTTCTTCAAGACATGCTTGCAATAAGCTCAACACTCATATGACCAATATTTGGATAATTCCTTGATAGCACCTTGGTCATCACAAACTCTCCTTGAAACCAACAAATGGACTCCAAGAAAAGCCTATGGACAAACCCTTCAAATATAACTCAAGGCAACCATTAGACCATAATGATTGTCATCAATTACCAAAACCACCATGGAGGCACTGCATGTTCTTTCAACCTTGCTGCAATTTATTTACCTTTACTTTCTTTTACACTTTTATTTATCTTTTATACCTATCTCTATCATATCTCATCCTTGCAAGTAATCGTGAAGGGATTGACAACCCTTTATCGCGTTGGTTGCAAGTATTTGTTTGTTTGTGTAGGTGCAACTATTGATGACTTGTGTGTTCCTCCTACTGGATTGATACCTTGGCTCTTAACGAAGGAAAATACTTGTCTCTACTTTGTTGCATCACCCTTTTTAAGGGAAACCAACGCAGGCTGAAGAAGTAGAACATGTATCCAGACAACCACTAAAATACATTGCTACATCGAGCGCATGGTTCCTTCGATGGTTGATTCATCGCGCTAGCTAGTGTTCGAATGGGATTAGGTCTCGACACCTCGGCTGTGCCAGGAATCCTAACGCCTAGCTCAAGCGTGGTGTGGCGGCCGCCGTCGGCGACATCCAAACATGGGCGCAAGACACAATCTTCATGTCGCAACCCACACTTTTCTCCAAGTTGCAACACAGGGTAGTGTAAGTGGCGTGGCACCGTCGGACTTGCCGATGGCAGTTAAGTTAGGCTGGTGGCTAGCTAGATGGACATAAAGGAAGGGATAACAAAGGTTAAACTTTTTCATGAATTATGTCCTCCTTTCCATATTATTATGCGTACTAACTTTTGCATGCAATCCCATATTGTTAGGTGCCGGAGGCAATCTCTGTTTGGGATTAAATCGGTCAACCAAGACTTGGTCAAAGGAGATCGTGGATGCCTCCCTCCTTTTGTTTCCTGGGTCATGGATGACATCCTCCCTGCAAATCTGCAAAATCTGTATGACGGCTGAAGCAACAATTGTTGTGCGGTAATCTTCATGCTGAAACTAATCGCCTAATAATATGGGAAGGAGGGAGTACAACTTTTTGCATTTGTGTGTGAAATGAATTGTTGATCTTAGTAGTTTTCTCGTGTTGTGGGCCACCAATTTGATGTTTATGTACCATTTGAGTGTGACAATGAACCATCTACTTTTTGACATTTTTAAAGTTTATTTTTGGCACGCAGGAGGATGTAGAGCCAAAATGAATTTCCGTATTAGTATGGACTACTTTGTTTCTGTTTTTCATCATATTTTCAATATTTAGAGTTGTGTCCCACCTTATAGCATGATTAATAGTAGAGCCAACATCTGGCTTTATCTAGTATCCATGACATCTTTAGGCCTCGTTTGACAGGGGAGGTTTTGCAGCCCCGGAGTGGAGGGAGGTCTGAGGGGATTTGGTTAATCCCTCTCCTCCACCAAATCCCCTCAATTCCCCACTAATCCCTCCCCCCCCCTTCTCATAAACTCCTCTATTTGGTTAAACCTCCTACAACAACATCATCATAGTAAGCGTCTAGTTCCCTGGGTGCCTTGGTTTTTTTTGTACCACAAGGATTGAGGAGGATTCGTGGGGATCGAAGACGATTGGCCTGCTCAATCCCTACGCGTCAAATGGGCTGATAAGGATTTCTGGGGATTTTGAACCGTGCGAGGATATTCCCCTTCAAACCTCCTCCATCAAACAAGTCCTTAGAGCATCTCCAGCCGTTCGGCCCCCCAGGGCGCCTAAAAAGTGAAGGAAATATGCCCTAGAGGCAATAATAAAGTTATTATTTATTTCCTTATATCATGATAAATGTTTATTATTCATGCTAGAATTGTATTAACCGGAAACTTAATACATGTGTGAATACATAGACAAAACAGTATGTCCCTAGTATGCCTCTACTAGACTAGCTCATTGATCAAAGATGGTTATGTTTCCTAGCCATAGACATGAGTTGTCATTTGATCAACGGGATCACATCATTAGGAGAATGATGTGATGGACAAGACCCATCCGTTATCATAGCACTATGATCGTTTAGTTTTACTGCTATTGCTTTCTTCATGACTTATACATGTTCCTATGACTATGAGATTATGCAACTCCCGAATACCGTAGGAACACCTTGTGTGCTATCAAACGTCACAACGTAACTGGGTGATCATAAAGATGCTCTACAGGTGTCTCCGAAAGTATTCGTGGTGTTGGCATAGATCAAGATTAGGATTTGTCACTCCGAATGTCGAAGAGGTATCTCTGGGCCCTCTCGGTAACACACATCACAATAAGCCTTGCAAGCAAAAGACTAATGAGTTAGTCACGAGATGATGTGTTACGGAACGAGTAAAGAGACTTGCCGGTAACGAGATTGAACTAGGTATAGAGATACCGACGATCGAATCTCGGGCAAGTAACATACCGTTTGACAAAAGGAACAACGTATGTTGTTATGCGGTTCTGACCGATAAAAGATCTTCGTAGAATATGTAGGAGCCAATATGAACATCCAGGTTCCGCTATTGGTTATTGACCAGAGGTGAGTCTCGGTCATGTCTACATAGTTCTCGAACCCGTAGGGTCCGCACGCTTAACGTTTGATGACGATCGGTATTATGAGTTTTTGAGTATTGATGTACCGAAGGTAGTTCGGAGTCCCGGATGAGATCACGGACATGACGAGGAGTCTCGGAATGTCCGAGACATAAAGATTGATATATTGGACGGCTATATTCGGACACCGGAAGTATACCGGAAAAGTTTCGGATTTATCGGGAATACCGGAGGGGGTTACCGGAACCCCCTACGAGAGGGGATGGTCCATAGTGGGCCTAAAGGGTGAGAGAGAGGCAGCCCATAGGGCTGGCCGGCGCCCCCACCTAGGAATCCTAGTTGGACTAGGATTGGGGGGAGCGCCACCTCTCCTATTCCTTTCCCCCTTCTTCCTTTCGGTGAATCCTACTAGGAATAGGATTGCAATCCTATTCCTAGTAGGACTCCCTCCCTAGCCGCACCAGGAGAGGTTGGCCGGCCTCCCTCCCCTGCTCCTTTATATACGGGGGCAGGGGGGCACCCAAAGACACACAAGTTGAATTGTTTTAGCCGTGTGCGGTGCCCCCCTCCACAGAATCACACCTCGGTCGTACCGTCGCGGAGCTTAGGCGAAGCCCTGCGCCGGTGAACACATCATATCCGTCACCACGCCGTCGTGCTGACGAAACTCTCCCGTGAAGCTCAACTGGATCAAGAGCTCGTGGGACGTCATCAAGCTGAATGTGTGCTGAACGCGGAGGTGCCGTACGTTCGGTGCTTGATCGGTTGGATCGCGAAGAAGTTCGACAACATCAACCGCGTCACTTGACGCTTCCGCTCCCGGTCTACGAGGGTACGTAGACACACTCTCCCCTCTCGTTGCTATGAATCTGGTAGATAGATCTTGCGTGATCGTAGGAAAATTTTAAAATACTACGTTCCCCAACAGTGGCATCATGAGCCAGGTCTATGCGTAGATGATATGCACGAGTAGAACACAATGAGATTGTGGACGATACTAGTCATACTGCTTACCAGCATGTCATACTTTTCTTCGGCGGTATTGTGAGATGAAGCGGCCCGGACCGACATTACCCGTACGCTTACGCGAGACTGGTTTCACCGTTACGAGCACTCGTAGCTTAAAGGTGACTGGCGGGTGTCTGTCTCTCTCACTTTAGCTGAATCAAGTGTGGCTACGCCCGGTCCTTGTGAAGGTTAAAACAGCACATACTTGACGAAACATCGTTGTGGTTTTGTATGCGTAGGTAAGAACGGTTCTTGCTAAAGCCCGTAGCAGCCACGTAAAACTTGCAACAACAAAGTAGAGGACGTCTAACTTGTTTTTGCAGGGCATGTTGTGATGTGATATGGTCAAGACATGATGAGTTATACGGTTTTGTATGAGATGATCATGTTTTGTAAAGTTATCGGCAACTGGCAGGAGCCATATGATTGTCGCTTTATTGTATGAAATGCAATCGCCATGTAATTGCTTTACTTTATCACTAAGCGGTAGCGATAGTCGTAGAAGCAATAGTTGGCGAGACGACAACGATGCTACGATGAAGATCAAGGTGTCAAGCCGGTGACGAAGGTGATCATGACGGTGCTTTGGAGATAGAGATCAAAAGCACAAGATGATGATGGCCATATCATGTCACATATTTTGATTGCATGTGATGTTTATCTTATTATGCTTCTTATTTTGCTTAGGACGACGGTAGCATTATAAGATGATCCCTTACTAAATTTCAAGGTATAAGTGTTCTCCCTGAGTATGCACCGTTGCGAAAGTTCGTCGTGCCGAGACACCACGTGATGATCGGGTGTGATAAGCTCTACGTTCAAATACAATGGGTGTAAGCCAGTTTTGCACACGCAGAATACTCGGGTTAAACTTGACGAGCCTAGCATATGCAGATATGGCCTCGAAACACTGGAGACCGAAAGGTCGAGCGTGAATCATATAGTAGATATGATCAACATAAGATGTTCACCATTGAAACTACTCCATCTCACGTGATGATCGGACATGGTTTAGTTGATTTGGATCACGTGATCATTTAGATGACCAGAGGGATGTCTATCTAAGTGGGAGTTCTTTAAATTAATATGATTAAATTGAACTTTAATTTATCATGAAGTTAGTCCTGGTAGTATTAGCATATCTATGTTGTAGATCAATAGCTCGCGATGTTGCTCCCCGTTTATTTTTCATATGTTCCTAGAGAAAACCAAGATTGAAAGATGTTAGTAGCAATGATGCGGAATTGTTCCGTAATCTGAGGATTATCCTCATTGCTGCACAGAAGAATTATGTCCTTGATGCACCGCTAGGTGACAAACCTATTGCAGGAGCAGATGTAGACGTTATGAACGTTTTGACAAAAGCTCGATATGATGACTACTTGATAGTTTAAAGTGCACCATGCTTTACGGCTTAGAACCGGGACTTCAAAAACGTTTTGAACGCCATGGAACATATAAGATGATCCAAGAGTTGAAATTAGTATTTCATACTCATGCCCGTGTCGGGAGGTATAAGACCTTTGACAGTACTTTGCCTACAAGATGGAGGAGAATAGCTCAACCAGTGAGCATGTGCTCAGATTGTCTGGGTACTACAATTACTTTAATCAAGTGGGAGTTAATCTTCCAGATAAGATAGTAATTGACAAAGTTCTCTAGTCACTATCACCAAGTTAGTAGAACTTCGTGATGAACTATAATATGCAAGGAATGACGAGAGGAATTCCCAGCTCTTCGTGATACTGAAGTAGGCGAAGGTAGAAATCATGAAAAAGCATCAAGTGTTGATGGTTAACAAGACCACTTGTTTCAAGTAAAGGGCAAAGGGATAGAAGGGGACCTTCAAGAAGAATGACAAGCAAGTTGTCACTCCCGTGAAGAAACCCAAAGCTAAACTCAAGCCTGAAACAAGTGCTTATACTGCAAAGGAAATGGTCACTAGAAGTGGAACTGCCCTAGATACTTGGCGGATAAGAAGGATGGCAAAGTGAACAAAGGTATATTTGATATACAGATTATTGATGTGTATTCTACTAGTGTTCATAGCAACCCCTCGGTATTTGATATTGGTTCAGTTACTAAAGAGTAGTAACTCAAAGTGGAAGTTGCATAATGAACATAAACTAGTTAAAGGATGAAGTGACGATGTGTATTGGAAGCAGTTCCAAGATTGATATGATCATCATCGCACACTCCTTATACTTTCGGGATTAGTATTGAACCTAAATAAGTGTTATTTGGTGTTTGCGTTGAGCATGAATGTGATTTGATCATGTTTATTGCAATACGGTTATTCATGTAAGTTAGAGAATAATTGTTGTTCTGTTTACATGAATAAAACCTTCTATGGTCATACACCCAATGAAAATAGTTTGTTGGATCTCGATCGTGTGATACACATATTCTTAATATTGAAGCCAAAAGATGCAAGGTTAATAATGATAGTGCAACTTATTTGTGGCACTGCCGTTTAGGTCATATTGGTGTAAAACGCATGAAGAAACTCCATAATGATGGACTTTTGGAATCACTTGATTATGAATCACTTGGTGCTTGCGAACCATGCCTCATGGGCAAGATGACTAAAACTCCGTTCTCCGGAACTATGGAGCGAGCAACAGATTTGTTGGAAATCATACATATTGATGTATGTGGACCAATGAGTGTTGAAGCTCGCGGCGGGTATCGTTATTTTCTGATCTTCACTGATGATTTGAGCAGATATGGGTATATCTACTTAATGAAACACAAGTGTGAAACTTTTGAAAAGTTCAAAGAATTTCAGAGTGAAGTAGAGAATCATCGTAACAAGAAAATAAAGTTTCTACGATCTGATCGTGGAGGAGAATATTTGAGTTACGAGTTTGGTCTTCATTTGAAACAATGTGGAATAGTTTCACAACTCACGCCACCCGGAACACCACAGCATAATGGTGTATCCGAACGTCGTAACCGTACTTTATTGGATATGGTGCGATCTATGATATCTCTTACCGATTTACCACTATCGTTTTGGGTCATGCATTAGAGACAGCTGCATTCACGTTAAATAGGGCACCATCTAAATCCGTTGATACGACACCTTATGAACTATGGTTTGGCAAGAAACCAAAGTTGTCGTCTCTTAAAATTTGGGGCTGCGATGCTTATGTGAAAACACTTCAACCTGATAAGCTCGATCCCAAGTCGGAAAAATGTGTCTTCACAGGATACCCAAAAGAGACTGTTGGGTACACCTTCTATCACAGATCCGAAGGCAAAATATTCGTTGCTAAGAACAGATCCTTTCTAGAAAAAGAGTTTCGCTCGAAAGAAGTGAGTGGGAGGAAAGTAGAACTTGATGAGGTAATTGTACCTTCTCCCATATTGGAAAATAGTACATCACAGGAAATTGTTCCAGTGATTCCTACACCAATTAGTGAGGAAGTTGATGATAATGATCATGAAACTTCGGATCAAGTTTCTGCTGAACGTCGTAGATCAACCAGAGTACATTCCGCACCAGAGTGGTACGGCAACCCAGTTCTGGAAATCATGTTACTAGACCATGATGAACCTACGAACTATGAGGAAGCGATGATGAGCCCAGATTCCGCAAAATGGCTTGAAGCCATGAAATCTGAGATGGGATCCATGTATGAGAACAAAGTATGGACTTTGGTTGACTTGCCCGATGATCGGCAGACCATCGAAAATAAATGGATCTTCGAGAGGAAGACCGACGCAGACGGTAATATTACTGTTTACAAAGCTCGACTTGTTGCGAAAGGTTTTCGACAAGTTCAAGGAGTTGACTACGATGAGACTTTCTCACCTGTAGCGATGCTTAAGTCTGTCCGAATCATGTTAGCAATTGCCGCATTTTATGATTATGAAATCTGGCAAATGGATGTCAAAACTGCATTCCGAAATGGATATCTCAAAGAAGAGTTGTATATGATGCAACCAGAAGGTTTTGTCGATCCAAAAGGTGCTAACAAATTATGCAAGCTCCAGCAATCCATCTATGGACTGGTGCAAGCATCTCGGAGTTGGAATATACGCTTTGATGAGGTGATCAAAGCATATGGTTTTTACAGACTTTTGGAGAAGCTTGTATTTACAAGAAGTGAGTGGGAGCACTACAACCTTTCTGATAAGTATATGTGAATGACATATTGTCGATCGGAAATGATGTAGAATTTTCTGGAAAGCATAAAGGAGTGTTTGAAAAGAGTTTTTCAAAGAAAGACCTCGGTGAAGCTGCTTACATATTGAGCATCAAGAATCTATATAGATAGATCAAGATGCTTGATAAGACTTTCGATGAGTACATACCTTGATAAGATTTTGAAGTAGTTCAAAATGGATCAGTCAAAGAAGAAGTTCTTGCCTGATTTGTAAAGTGTGAAGTTGAGTAAGACTCAAAGCCAGACCACGGCAGAAAAATATAGAGAGAATGAAAGTCATTCCCTATGCCTCAGCCATAGGTTCTATAAAGTATGCCATGCTGTGTACAAAACACGTTGTGTACCTTGCCAAGAGTTTGACAGGGAGGTACAATAGTGATCCAGGAGTAGATCACTGTACAGCGGTCAAAATTATCCTTAGTAATTGGATGACTAAGGAAATATTTCTCGATTATGGAGGTGATAAAGAGTTCGTCGTAAAGGGTTACGCCGATGCAAGCTTTGACACTAAATCCAGATGACTCTAAGTATCAATCTGGATGCGTATTGAAAGTGGGAGCAATTAGCTAGAGTAGCTCCATGTAGAGCATTGTAGACATAGAAATTTGCGAATTACATAGGGATCTGTATATGACAGACCCGTTGACTAAACTTCTCTCACAAGCAAAACATGATCACACCTTATTACTCTTGGGTATTAATCACATAGCAATGTGAACTAGATTATTGACTCTAGTAAACCCTTTGGGTGTTGGTCACATAGCGATGTGAACTATGGGTGTTAATCACATAACGATGTGAACTATCGGTATTAAATCACATGGCGATGTGAGCTAGATTATTGACTCTAGTGCAAGTGGGAGACTGAAGAAAATATGCCCTAGAGGCAATAATAAAGTTATTATTTATTTCCTTATATCATGATAAATGTTTATTATTCATGCTAGAATTGTATTAACCGGAAACTTAATACATGTGTGAATACATAGACAAAACAGTATGTCCCTAGTATGCCTCTACTAGACTAGCTCATTGATCAAAGATGGTTATGTTTCCTAGCCATAGACATGAGTTGTCATTTGATCAACGGGATCACATCATTAGGAGAATGATGTGATGGACAAGACCCATCCGTTAGCATAGCACTATGATCGTTTAGTTTTACTGCTATTGCTTTCTTCATGACTTATACATGTTCCTATGACTATGAGATTATGCAACTCCCGAATACCGTAGGAACACCTTGTGTGCTATCAAACGTCACAACGTAACTGGGTGATCATAAAGATGCTCTACAGGTGTCTCCGAAAGTATTCGTGGTGTTGGCATAGATCAAGATTAGGATTTGTCACTCCGAATGTCGAAGAGGTATCTCTGGGCCCTCTCGATAACACACATCACAATAAGCCTTGCAAGCAAAAGACTAATGAGTTAGTCACGAGATGATGTGTTACGGAACGAGTAAAGAGACTTGCCGGTAACGAGATTGAACTAGGTATAGAGATACCGACGATCGAATCTCGGGCAAGTAACATACCGTTTGACAAAAGGAACAACGTATGTTGTTATGCGGTTCTGACCGATAAAAGATCTTCGTAGAATATGTAGGAGCCAATATGAACATCCAGGTTCCGCTATTGGTTATTGACCAGAGGTGAGTCTCGGTCATGTCTACATAGTTCTCGAACCCGTAGGGTCCGCACGCTTAACGTTTGATGACGATCGGTATTATGAGTTTTTGAGTATTGATGTACCGAAGGTAGTTCGGAGTCCCGGATGAGATCACGGACATGACGAGGAGTCTCGGAATGTCCGAGACATAAAGATTGATATATTGGACGGCTATATTCGGACACCGGAAGTATACCGGAAAAGTTTCGGATTTATCGAGAATGCCGGAGGGGGTTACCGGAACCCCCTACGAGAGGGGATGGTCCATAGTGGGCCTAAAGGGTGAGAGAGAGGCAGCCCATAGGGCTGGCCGGCGCCCCCACCTAGGAATCCTAGTTGGACTAGGATTGGGGGGGCGCCACCTCTCCTATTCCTTTCCTCCTTCTTCCTTTCGGTGAATCCTACTAGGAATAGGATTGCAATCCTATTCCTAGTAGGACTCCCTCCCTAGCCGCACCAGGAGAGGTTGGCCGGCCTCCCTCCCCTGCTCCTTTATATACGGGGGCAGGGGGCACCCAAAGACACACAAGTTGAATTGTTTTAGCCGTGTGCGGTGCCCCCCTCCACAGAATCACACCTCGGTCGTACCGTCGCGGAGCTTAGGCGAAGCCCTGCGCCGGTGAACACATCATATCCGTCACCACGCCGTCGTGCTGACGAAACTCTCCCGTGAAGCTCAACTGGATCAAGAGCTCGTGGGACGTCATCAAGCTGAACGTGTGCTGAACGCGAAGGTGCCGTACGTTCGGTGCTTGATCGGTTGGATCGCGAAGAAGTTCGACAACATCAACCGCGTCACTTGACGCTTCCGCTCCCGGTCTACGAGGGTACGTAGACACACTCTCCCCTCTCGTTGCTATGCATCTGGTAGATAGATCTTGCGTGATCGTAGGAAAATTTTAAAATACTACGTTCCCCAACAAAAAGAGCGGCCTGGGGGCGAACCGGCGCTAGCTCGGCCCCTGGGGGCGACCTAGCTCCCAGTCACGCCCCCATGTGCCGGCCCTAGGATGCGGGAAATTTGAACTAGGTCGTCCCGCTCACAAAAGACGCCACAAATCCGGCGATCGGATGTAGTCTGGCGTTATAAAAACAGAGCGCCGCAAGTTCGCGTGCGTAACGAAACACTCGGCAGGGTCGGCTCCAGGCGTTGGCGGAGTCGGCGTGCGCGGGCTCGACGGTGTCGGAGCTGCTTTGGTGCTGGGCTGTGTCGGCGCGGCTTCTGTACTGCTGGGCGGCGACGTGGAGGCGTCCTCATTCGGGCTTGGCATCGGTGTGGCCCTGGGCGCAGGAGTTGGCATCGTCGATGTCGCCTGCAGCTGGTTCAGGATGAGGCCGCGCTCCGCCATGTACCACGCCTTGAGCTGCTCGTCGTTGCTCTGGAGCATGTCCACCCCGCCCATCAGAAAAGCCATGTCGGTGTTCCTCTTCTTCGCGGCGACGTTCGTCCGGAGCAGGTCGACGTTGGTCCGGAGCAGGTTGAGCTTGATGGCGCTGTTCTTCATCAACGACGACCACCGCTCCGCGGTTTTCTCTTCACGCAGGACGGCCCGGGCCTGTGCGCCGGCGAGGCAATGCTCGATGGACTACTGCACTCGCGCAGTAGCCGCGTCGGTTTGTTTCCCCTTCTTGGCCCCTTTGTGACCGTCCGGCCGCCCCTCTGACGCACCCGGAGTCGTCGTGTCTGGCTTGTATGTCTCCTTGGCCTTGTCGAGGGTACGTCGGACTTCCGCTCACTTCTCGCACTTATCAATGCGCTTGTAAACGTGGAGGTACTTGAAGTCGGCGTCGAGGTTGTCACGCCGATACATGGCGAACATGCGCAGCAACTGCGCGGAGGAACAAACAGTTGGCGGGCATAGACGACGAAGAGAGGCGGGCGAACAGCGTGCATACTTGATCCTCAACGCTGGCGCTGCTCTCCGGGCGAGCCGCGACCTCCTCGACGACACCATGTCATTTGTTGCACGCCCCCTGGATACACTCCCAATGGTTCGCCATCGCCTTGGAGCCGCGCTGCATGTAGACGCCTTTGAAGTAGGGGTCGACGAGCTTCCGCTCGTCGAACTTGGCCTTGATGCGGTCCCAGTACGTCTCGAAGCTCTGGTTCGTGCCGGTGGTCAGGTCGAGGCAGACGACTTTCCATGCTTCGGACAGGCATTCCTCCTCCTTGGACGTCCACTTGATGCGCGGTTCGCCTGGCCTGGCCGCCCGCTTCTTCTTGCGCCCCTTCGTCGGATCAGGCGCCGGCTCCTCCTCCTCCTCCTCCTCCTCGTCCTCCTCCTCCTCCTCCTCCTCGGGGTCCTGCGCCTCGTGCACGTCCTCGCCGTAGACGTAGCCGAGCTCGGCCTCCAATGCCGCCGCTGAGATCCGCCGTCTCGTCCTGGGTGACTGAAAGTGCAACTAATCCCCGGGTGGTTTTGGCAATTAATAACAACATATATATCATTGAACTAATAATTACTTGAGAATAATTTTAGAGAAGTTCAGTGATATGGGTATGGCAAGGACTGAAGAAGTGGACCCCTCAAAATGCTAAGGCAAGCATTGGCAAAAGCTCAAGACTCCATTTTTGGTTTAGTGATCCAAGATCACATTGAGTCCATAGGAAAAGCCAATACTATTAAAAGGGGATGAGGTTATGTTGATGATCTGGTTGCTCAAGTGCTTAGTGATATATCTCCTTAAACTATCAGCAACTTTCACTACAATATACACTCATAAGTAATCTCGGTCCCACCGATTATCCAAACTCAGTCACACCGAGATGAACCACCTCAGCCATATGCCAAACCCTAGCAAAATCGGATTTTCCGATTCTGAAATCGGTTTCACCGAAACATGGGCTGCCAAGCTTCTGTAACCTTCTGTCATCAAATCGGTGTCACCGAGATGATGAAGTCGATCCCACCGAAACTGGCAAGCTCTTATCTTTGCACGAATCGGACTAACCGAGATGGTATTTTCGGTCCCACCGAAAACCCCAACGTTCACATTATTTGAACTTTTGGTCTCACCGAGTTGTCCACTTCGGTCCCACCGAGATTGCTCAAATATGTGTGTAACGGTTGGATTTTGTGTGGAGGCTATATATACCCCTCCACCCCCTCTTCATTCGTGGAGAGAGCCATCAGAAAGAACTACCACTCCTACCTTACATTTCTGAGAAGAGAACTACCTACCCTTGTGTTGAGATCAAGTTGCTCCACTCCCACCATATGAAACTTGATCTCTAACCTTCCCAAGTTGCTTTCCACTCAATCCTTTCTTCCACCACAGCCATATCAGTGAGGAGAGTTGAGTGTTGGGGAGATTATCATTTGAAGCACAAGAGCAAGGAGTTCATCATCATCTACAACATCTATTACCTTTTGGAGGGTGGTGCCTCCTAGATTGGTTAGGTGTCGCTTGGGAGCCTCCGTCATCGAGATGTGGAGTTGAACCAAGAAGTTTGTAAGGGCAAGGAGATCGCCCACTTCGTGAAGATCTACCCCGAGAAAGGCTAGCCCTCCGTGGGCGTAGGCCATGATGGAATAGACAAGGTTGCTTCTTCATGGACCCTTCGTGGGTGGAGCCCTCCGTGGACTCGCGCAGTCGTTACCCTCCGTGGGTTGAAGTCTCCATCAACGTGGATGTACGATAGCACCACCTATCGGAACCACGGGAAAAATCATTGCGTCTCCAAATTGCGTTTGATCTTCTCCACCTCTCTTTACTACATGTGCAATTTACTTTCCGCTGCCTATACTCTAGAATTGCATGTGTAGGGTGATGCTTGACTTGATCATAATTGTGAATCTGCCAAAAACTGTTCTTTGTCAAAAGGCAGAATTTTTATATTTACAAGTAGTCTAATCACCCCCCCCCCTCTAGACATACTTTCGATCCTACAAGTGGTATCAGAGCTTTGGTCTCCATTGTTTTGGTTTCCATTGCACTGGACTCCATAAGCTTGGTTTCACAACCTAGGAGAGTATGGCGTCTAGTGAGGGTAATTTTCGTAGAGGTCCTTACTTTGATGGTACAAATTTTGCTAGTTGGAAGCATAAAATGAAAATGCATATTCTTGGTCATAACCCAGCCGCATGGGGCATTATTTGTGTTGGTATGCAAGGTGAATTCTTCGAAGAAGGAAAAGTTCCGGATCGCGAAGCTACACCGGAAGAATTGCGGATGTTGCAAAACAATGCTCAAGCTTGTGACATTCTCTTCAATGCTTTGTGTCCCGAGGAGTTCAACAAAATCAGCCGTCTTGAAAATGCAAAAGAGATTTGGGATACTTTGGTTGAAATGCACGAAGGTACCGAGTCTGTGAAGGAATCAAAGCTAGATATTCTTCAAGGTCAACTTGACAAGTTCAAGATGAAGGATGGTGAAGGAGTCGCTGAAATGTACTCTAGGCTTGCTCTCATCACAAATGAGATTGCCGGCCTAGGAAGCGAAGAAATGACCGACCGATTCATCATCAAGAAGATTCTCAGAGCTTTGGATGGAAAATATGACACCGTGTGCACTTTGATCCAAATGATGCCAAACTACAAGACTCTCAAGCCAACCGAAGTCATTGGAAGAATTGTTGCTCATGAGATGACACTTAAGGATAAGGAAGAGCTTCACAACAAGTCGAGTGGTGCTTACAAAGCTACAAGTGATGCTCCCACAACCTCAAGTGACAAGTTAGTTTCCAATGAAGAAATAAGCCTAATGGTTAAGAACTTCAACAAATTCTACAAGAATAGAGGCAAAGAGAGAAGCTCAAAGTCTAGATCATATGATGAAAAGAGATCTTCTAGTCGTGATCGAAACTGCTACAATTGTGGAAGACCCGGACACTACTCAAATGAGTGTACGGCTCCCCACAAGAGAAGAGAAGAATCTCCAAGAAGAAGAAGTTCAAGAGATGAGTCACCTCGGAAAGAGAGAAGGAGTAGAGATGATCGTTATGAACGAAGACCCTCTCGGAGAAGCAAGGATTCGGAGAGGAAAGAAAAGTCATCAAGGAGCTACACAAGAAGAAGACATCAAGCTCATGTAGGTGAATGGGTCTCCGGCTCCGACTCCGACAATCAATCCGATGGAAGCTATCACTCCGACTCCGACTACAGTCAAGATGAAGGTGTTGCCGGTCTTGCTCTCGTATCCTCCAACTCCAACTCCTACGACTTATTTGATTCACCAAATGAGGGAATTGGAAGATGCTTCATGGCTAAAGGCCCCAAGGTATCACACCCTGAATTCATTGACTTCAATAGTGATGAGGATGACTTGCTTGGTGAAGATGAGCTCTTGCATGATAAATCTAGTGAGCCTAGTAACGATGAAAATGCTAGTAGTCTTTATAGTCGAGAAGAGTCGAATGACAATGCTATGAAGGAGATTGAGCATCTAACTAAAGAACTAAACATTCTTAAGTTAGCTCATGAAACAACTCAATAAGATCATAGAGAGCTCCTAAGATCTCATGAGAAGCTACGCTTCGAGAAGCTCACTCTAGAGCAAGAACATGAGTTTCTAAAAGCAATCAATGACGATCTTCGAAAGAAGAGTTCTTCATATCTTGCCAAACGACTTCTCTTGTCAAACTTCTTGCCACCCATTAAGACTAAGCATGACAAGCATAAGAAAAATTCTTCCTCTAGTAGTAACAATAACCATGCTAAATCCAATATTGTTGCTTCTAGTAGTTCTCTTGATTCCACTAACGATGTTTCAAGCCAAGTTACACTTGAGCAAGAGAATAGTTTATTGAAAGGGATCATAGAGAAAGGTGTCTACAAGAGCCTTGCCGGAAGCAAGAACTTTGAGGAAATTGTTCGCAAGCAAGGAAGGCACCGGAAGAATCAAGGGATTGGTTTTGAGCGAAAGTTCAACGCCGAAGGTGTTGAGTGGGAAGAAGGTCAATATCCTACTCCACAGTTTGTTTCTCAAAAGGAGAAGTATGATCCTACTTCTTCCAATGTGGAACAAGCTCAAGATGACCTTCCACCACAAGACCACAAGCTAAAAGCCAAGGACAAGCTTCAAGAGGAGATTGATGCATTCATTGAAGCACCTCAAGCCATGGTCAAGTGGGTTCCCAAGGAAACATCAAGTTCTACTTCGTCAAGCTCAACTACAACCCCAAGGGTTCCCATCAAGATGATGTGGATCCCGAAGAAGAAGAACTAGAAAGTTCTTGAGGGTGACTCCGCCAACATACTTCACTCACATTCATTTTGGCAAGAACTTGTGCAATCAACTTCCACATCATGCACTAGTTCATGGAGTCACAAATCCTCTTGTTGGTAAGTCAAGGGACAAGGTAATCATTGCTTTCATGGACATCATCTATTGTGAACTTCAATCTATGTCCATGGATATCCTTGTTTGTTCCTTGTGGGACTAACCCATGTAGGTATTGAAAGTGCCCTAATCCAAAGGATAGCTCCCAACTCTTGATGATCTCCATCAACATTGAGCATCCACATCTTCAACATCTACATGAAGTCTTCTACGACAACCCAAGGTTAGTTTGATCCTTTAAAAGGGGTTCTCACATCTAGGGGGAGCTTTGCTCTAAAAAATTGAGCTAAAGCATCTTCAAACGATGTGAACACATCAATGCTTTATGTAAAAGTGGTAACCCCACTTGTGCTTAAACGATGAGTATGACCTATGATCAAATGTTCTCATTTGGCTCCTAAGTCAAAATACTCATATAAAGATGACCTAGTCATCGACAAATTGTGTGTTAGTAGCTAGAGTTCTGGTTGTGCATGTTTGACACATATTTCATTTGCTATCTTATTGTGTGAGCATGTTGAATGCATGATTTTATCCATTCGAGGACATCCATTTGTTGTTTTGGTTGTTTTGATTTTTCTGACCAAATGGATGGACAAGAATGCCTAAGTACCTCCCCTAGCTGTCTATGCTTTCTTGTCTCAAATTCTATTCATGCTTACATCACAAACTTTGAACAAGTCATTTTCGGACCCTCCGGGTGAGGAGCACTCGGAGCCACCGATCCGTCAAGGGCTAACCTCCAAAACCTTCTAAGTGATTTCGGTCAGACCAACTCACTCAAACTCGGTCAAACCGAAAGCATTTAGACTGATCTAGGTTTCATCTCGGTGAAACCGAGTTGTGATTTTCGGCGTGACCGAAGTGCATAACTGCCTAGCAGTTATCCATCTCGGTGCCACCGAGTTTTGCAACTCGGTTCCATCGACAGCAAAGGGATATATATACCAAGGGTCGCGCGCGTTGATTCCTCCTTCAAACGTTTTCGCCCCCTCATCCCTTGCTGCCGTCGCCTTGATCTCCGGATCGTCGCTGTCGTCGCCTGTGCGCCCTCGCCGCAGGTCTCCATCACCGTCAACGGACTTCTCCTCCGCGCCGTTGCCGCCGTAGAGAAACTCCACCAAGTTAGGGTGAGTTTTGATCCCACTCGTGCTCCCATCTCCGATTCAATGCACGTTTGGATTGCCTAATATCTTGCCACGATTGAAATCTTCATGTACACTAGATTGGTTCGTTTGAACTAGATTCGAGTAAAAATTTTAGGGTTAGGTTTCCACGGAACACATCTCGGTGAAACCGGTTTTATAATTTCGGTGTGACCGATTTGGCCTCTGGCCATTGCACTGCACCCTTCGGTCCAACCGAGTTGTGCAAATCGGTGTGACCGAAATGTAGTTTTTGTGAAACCCTAGTGTTATCGGCAGGACCGAAACCCACTTCGGTCAAACCGAAAGTGGTGTGTAAAGCTTCTGTTTAACACTTCGGATTCACCGATACTCAAACTCGGTCTGACCGAAATGTCTTCTGTGAAAACTTAAAACTAGAATTTGAACTCATTTTTTTTGCAAAAACTTCTGCAGTTTGTGATAACTCTTCTTCTCTGCCTATACCTTATCTATTCACAGGTTGTCAGCCATGTCAGATGCCAGTGACAGTCAGAACAGGTCAGAGTCACCCATTGCAGACATTCCTGAGGCAGACACTAGTCCTGAGACTAGTAGCCCATTTGATGATGGTGAGAGGAGTACACCTAGTGGCATGCCTCCTGCAGCCACCAGAGCTAGAAAGGAGAAGAATTCTGATGATGAGGATTCTGATTTCGTTGTTGAGGAAGAGGTGACCTCAAAGCCTAAGAGGAAGGTTGTTGCCAAAGAGCAACAAGGTCAGCAATCTAAGAAGGGCACCAGCAAAGTCAAGCAATCAACTGTTGCCAAGAAGCTGAATTTGGGAGAGCCAGCTCCAAGCAAAGTGAAGAAAACCTCCAAGAGAAAGAGGGTAGTGTATAGTGATTCTCATGCAGATGCAGCAGTCGAGGATGAAGATGAGGAAGCACCCCAGCCTGCTCCTCAGAAGCAGAAGCTCATGGGTGATGCCATTAAGGCCGGAGCCACTTCAAAGCCCAAGAAATCTGCTCAAGCTAAGGCAGCTCCAGCAAAGCCTGCTGCCAAGCCCAAGAGGACTACCAGAAATATTCCAGCGTCTGAGAAGAACAAGGATGATGTGCCACCAGCTGAGTCTGATGAGGAAGGACAAGTGTTGCTGAAACTCCGTCCAAAACTGCCACTTCACAATGATGCTCATCCTCAAGCCGAGGATATGAAGGCAAGGAAAGATAGAGGTCTCAGGCTATGGAGACAAGCTGACCCATATGCCGTGAGGAGAAGAACTGCTGTAGACCCCAGATTTCACACCAGAGAGCAGCAGGACTTCTATGAGACCGTGCTGATGGACAAGAAGCCCATAGTCGCAGACACCAGATATGTTGACTGGGAATACATTGACAGCGAAGAGCACAGAGATTTCTTTCCACATGTGCATGAAAGCTTCACTGCATGTGGCGTTGCAGAGTTTGTGGGTCAGAAATTGACCAGTTGGAACGATGAGATGATTATGCAATTCTATGCCACAGCTCACTTCTATCCTGATGGAAAGATCACGTGGATGACTGAAGGTCAAAGGTATTCTTCTTCTGTTAAAGAATGGGCTGAAATTCTGAATGCTCCAGTGCAACGAGAAGATGATATTGATGTCTATGGGATTCCAAAGAAGAATCATGATTCCATGAAGAACATGTACAAGGAGATCCCAGCAGCGGATTTGGAAGTATGGAAGCTCGGCTCAGTCTACCATCTCCAGGCAGGCTTACCTACCACTAATACTATTTTGAGGCATACCTTGATGCCCAAGTCTGGATATCATCGCATGATCAGAGGATATTCTATCAACATGCTGCATATACTTGATGAGAAGGCACCTTTCAAGGTGATGGACTTAATGGTAGAGACCATTAAGAGGACTGCAGCTGACCAGAAAAGGTCATGTGGATTTGCCCCACAGATTCAGATGCTTATCAATGCCAAGTTTGGCATGGGCAAATTCTTGTTGGATAGGAAATATTTACCCCTGCAGCCAGAGCATGAAGAAAATGTTGTTGTGATGGACGAGGAGGATCCTACATCTGTTGAAGGTCAAGCCAAGATCGAAGCTGCTAAGAAAGCCAAAGCTGACAAAGAAGCAGCAGCAGCAGCAGCTAAACCAAAGAGTTTCGGAGAGCAGATTCTTGAAGCTACTCAAAGGATTGAACAACGCCTGGCCAGCATTGAACAGTCTCAGGAGAGCTTAGAGAGGATTGTTGACGAGAAGATCCACGCTCTGGACGTGAAGCTGACTGAAATACAAGTGGCCGTCAACAAGCTTGAGGCAGACATTGAGGAAGCAAAGCAGGACAAGGCAGAGCTTATGCAGGATGAGTTAGTCCAGGATTCTCAGCGACAGACTGCTCCGGTTCCCAAAGGATCCCGATCAGCTGCTATTCCAGTGACTGACACCAGGACTACAGCTTCAGCACCTCCCACAGTTCCAGCAATTACTCCAGCTACAGCTCCAGTGTCCACTCCTCCAGCACAGACATCAGCTGAAGTCTTCGCCGATGCCGTCATATCTACTCCGACATCTACCCAGACGGGAGCCGCCAGCAGAGCCCACAGTGACGTTTAGCTCTATGCTTTTTCGAACTTTTTGGTAACTTGTTGCCAAAGGGGGAGAAATTGTATAGATCATAGGGCTTCGAGAGAGAGAGTGCTCTTTCATTCTTTTGCGGTTTCTTTGAGATACTTTTGGTTTTCGAGACATTCCGTGTGCTTGATAGTCCGTTTGATGCTACCTTTATGAGTGCTTAGTCATACTATGCTTTAATGTGTGTTTAATGCTTATCATATGCTATTCCTATCTTGTATGGCTATTTACTCGTGTCTTGGTAATTGGGTGCATGCTGTTCATTCTTATCATTTTGTGCGCTCCACCAAGATGTATGTGACATGGAAGAGTGACCCATGATCCTAATCGATTGTGCATTTGCATTCAAAGGCAAATCTTAAATAATGCACAAATTTAGGGGGAGCTCTTGCTTATCACATACTTCTCAAAGCGACGATATTATTCATTGATTATATCTCTTGTCGAAGCTTTGATCTATATGTTGTCATCAATTACCAAAAAGGGGGAGATTGAAAGTGCAACTAATCCCCGGGTGGTTTTGGCAATTAATAACAACATATATATCATTGAACTAATAATTACTTGAGAATCATTTCAGAGAAGTTCAGTGATATGGGTATGGCAAGGACTGAAGAAGTGGACCCCTCAAAATGCTAAGGCAAGCATTGGCAAAAGCTCAAGACTCCATTTTTGGTTTAGTGATCCAAGATCACATTGAGTCCATAGGAAAAGCCAATACTATTAAAAGGGTATGAGGTTATGTTGATGATCTGGTTGCTCAAGTGCTTAGTGATATATCTCCTTAAACTATCAGCAACTTTCACTACAATATACACTCATAAGTAATCTCGGTCCCACCGATTATCCAAACTCAGTCACACCGAGATGAACCACCTCAGCCATATGCCAAACCCTAGCAAAATCGGATTTTCCGATTCTGAAATCGGTTTCACCGAAACATGGGCTGCCAAGCTTCTGTAACCTTCTGTCATCAAATCGGTGTCACCGAGATGATGAAGTCGGTCCCACCGAAACTGGCAAGCTCTTATCTTTGCACGAATCGGACTAACCGAGATGGTATTTTCGGTCCCACCGAAAACCCCAACGTTAACATTATTTGAACTTTCGGTCTCACCGAGTTGTCCACTTCGGTCCCACCGAGATTGCTCAAATATGTGTGTAACGGTTGGATTTTGTGTGGAGGCTATATATACCCCTCCACCCCCTCTTCATTCGTGGAGAGAGCCATCAGAAAGAACTACCACTCCTACCTTACATTTCTGAGAAGAGAACTACCTACCCTTGTGTTGAGATCAAGTTGCTCCACTCCCACCATATGAAACTTGATCTCTAACCTTCCCAAGTTGCTTTCCACTCAATCCTTTCTTCCACCATAGCCATATCAGTGAGGAGAGTTGAGTGTTGGGGAGATTATCATTTAAAGCACAAGAGCAAGGAGTTCATCATCATCTACAACATCTATTACCTTTTGGAGGGTGGTGCCTCCTAGATTGGTTAGGTGTCGCTTGGGAGCTTCCGTCATCGAGATGTGGAGTTGAACCAAGAAGTTTGTAAGGGCAAGGAGATCGCCTACTTCGTGAAGATCTACCCCGAGTAAGGCTAGCCCTCCGTGGGCGTAGGCCATGATGGAATAGACAAGGTTGCTTCTTCGTGGACCCTTCGTGGGTGGAGCCCTCCGTGGACTCGCGCAGCCGTTACCCTCCGTGGGTTGAAGTCTCCATCAACGTGGATGTACGATAGCACCACCCATCGGAACCACGGGAAAAATCATTGCGTCTCCAAATTGCGTTTGATCTTCTCCACCTCTTTTTTACTACATGTGCAATTTACTTTCCGCTGCCTATACTCTAGAATTGCATGTGTAGGGTGATGCTTGACTTGATCATAATTGTGAATCTGCCAAACACTGTTCTTTGTCAAAAGGCAGAATTTTTATATTTACAAGTAGTCTAATCACCCCCCCTCTAGACATACTTTCGATCCTACAGTGACGAACCCGGGAGACGCGGCGGCCGCGGTCGAACCTGTCGCGATGATGTCGTCCATGTCGGCTCATGTGTCGTCGGTGTCGCCGAGGAGCGAGAAGGGCAGCGGTCCACGGCGGAGAGAGGGCGTCGGTGTGGACGCGTAGGCGGGCGGCGAGTAGTTGTATGAAGGATACTGCACGCCAACGAAGGCGGGCGAGGGTGTGCGCGTCGCCGGGTGGCCATGGGGGAAGGTCACATTTGGGTTGAACCCACCGTGCGCGTTGCCATCGGCGTAGCCGGGCGACGGCGATCCCCATGGCCGCGGAGAACCGACGTCTTGCTGTCCCCAGGGCGCGTACTGGGCGTGGCTGCCGGGTGGATTCATCATCCCCGCGTGGTCCGCCGATGAGGAGGCAGCCGCAGCCGCGCGCGCCGCGTTGTCGCGGGCCTTCTTGGCGATGGCCCTGTTTCGCCGGTCGGCGGTGACTGCGTCGCGTCGCTGAACTTTCGCCCTTCACTCGGCGTTTGACATGCCCGGTGGCTTGGATGGCGGCGCCCTCGGCTTCCTCTGCTTCGGCTGGGCCACGGTGCCGGTCGCGGTTGCCGCTGCGCACGGCATGGCGTACTTCCTCGGCGGCATGGCGGCCGACTGGAAGGCGAGGGGAGGGGGTTTGGCGGGAGAAAGGGAGGGAATGGCGGTAGGAAGGCGAGCGAGCGGGAGGGAAGCGGGGGAAAAACGGCAAGAAATGGCGGGAAGAGGCCCTCGAGTCGCCGACAGGGCGGACCCATGCGCCTTTTTCGCTTGTGCCGGCTCCCCAAGCGCCCCCGAGGGCACCGGGTTCGGCCTGGGTCCGCCGGCATCAGTTTTGGCCCGAACCGACGAAAAACGGGCTTCTGGGGACGCGACTGGGCCGTTTTTTCGGCGTCGGCACGACAAAAACCGCCTGAGGAGGACCTGTTGGGGACGCGGCTGGAGATGCTCTTAGAGTTTTCTTTTTTCTTCTTTATTTATGTGCTGTAGTGGTGGAAAATACTCACGTGTGGTGACAAGGGACATGCGTAGGTCGCTGAACAGCCCAAGGGAAGTACAGAGTTCGCGTGTGTCTTTTTTTAAGGAATTGCGCGTGATGACAACAGGTCAAAAGTCCAAGTCAAGAAAATCCAAAACAGCCCAATTGTGGGTTTTGTTAATTGATGTCGGCATATGGCTGGTGTTTTGACGTGATCTGGGCTCTACAAACTAAATTCGCGAATGGTCAGCCGTTGACACGGTCGAGAGATCGCTCTGGGCCCTCGGCCATGCACGTAGGCAAGCAGTTGAACCGTAGCGAATATATAGCGTCACCTAAAAGATGTCAGCTGTGGTCCGGTACAATTCATTGTGAGAAGTTCTCCCGTACTACACGAAATCGAACCCCAATATTTAAAAAAAAAAACGAAATCAAACCCCAATGCTAATTCTACCCGGCAAAGAAAAAAGCTAATTAACAAATTCCACTGGTGCACTATTAATGCGACGCAGCGACAGTATATAAACTAGCTATAAATGTCTCGTGCGGCGCTATGGATTAACAAAAATTACACATCTCTACTCCGCTATTATTGAAGGAAAAGTTATGATTGTGATTTAGTACTCGCTCCGTTCACTTTTGTAAGATCTTTTAGACATTTAAGACAACACCTAAAACATTTTAATTTCAGCTGTCCTAAAAGACTTAAAAAAGTGAACAGAGGGAGTAGTTAAGATAACAATCTATGTCTTCATCTTCAATGCTATTAATTATATTAAACAAGCAAGTTGAGACAGAAACATCGTATCTCAGCCACATATCCATCATCTATCAATGGACTGGATTGCCCTAATATTGCATCCCATCAAATTCACATATTTACTAATTAATTTTAATCATCTCCACAACACCTTTTCTTAGAGTAAAAGTCCTCACTCTATTTATTCATTAGGTCCAGGAATTTCAGAAGCTACTACATGCAGAATAAATCAGGTGGCACATGCAGCCACACTTTACAGATAACTTTCGTCACTCCTTCCTTTGCCATTGCATGCGCCGCAGAGTTTGCTTCTCGACGAGCCCACCCTACCTTCCACTCCTGCCACGTGCCCAACATGAGCTTGACCTCCTCAACCATAGACCCAACATAGAGAGGTTATTGGCGCTGTTTGGATACTCTAACTCGGTTAGAGATTAGAGTTAGATTATAATCCTGAACTAACTCTAACCAAAGAGGTGTTTGGATGACAGGGTTAGATTGACAATAAATGTTCTTTCTCAACCATTTGGCTACTTTTGGCGAGCCCTGACCGAGAGCTGCGCTGGCCGCAGACGGAGACGCGCTCGGCAAGGAGCCGCACTGGCTTATCGCGCAGCCCGCCGGCCGAATTTGTCGTCCCTACGCAAGGAGCCGCGCTGGCCGAGGCCGGCGAGGACGGGGACGGGCCGCGCAAGGAGCCGCGACCGGCGGACGGACGGGCCGCGGGGAGACGAGGGGGTTGGAACAGGAGGATAGGGCGAGGCTGCTTATCGGCGGCGGACGGGAGCGCGGATACGGCGAGGCGCTTTCACGTGCGGTGCGGGAGGAAGGAAGGAAGAGGACGAGAAGCTTCGAAGAAGTGGGGAGGGATCTGCTGCGGGGAGATCGGGAGAAAAATATATTTTTTTAGTGATCCGGATGAGTACTGACCCAAACAAGCACCTCTTGGGTGGGTTAGTTTTTTTTAAGTGGGTTAGATGACCCCTACTGTTTGGACATTTTTAGGTTAGTTGAGTGTAAACTAACTCAAATTAACTTTAACTCAGGGAACCAAACAGAGTTATTGTTTTCATCGTTTAGCATGGCTACTACCGCCCTGACATCCGTTTCCACGCGAAGACGTTGAATATTTAACTCCGCTGCAAGCAGTACTGCCCACCTACATGCTATTAAGATCAAGTACAATAGAGGTGAGTCAGCGGGCTATAAGGAATGAACTAGTATATTTCTGCTTAGTTGGAGGAAAGAGAAAAGGAGAGAGAACGTAAGCGGACTCTTCGTGAAGAGTCAGCTTTAGCACGTGCTCTAGACACTTTGTGAGAATGAAAGGTGGGTCACATAATAAAAAAGTAGTACACTCTTTTGATCTACTATTGTACATGTTGACTATAAAATAGGTTGTAGATGACATGACACTGGCTTATAGCCAGCAGCTGGCTATACTATTAACGGTGCTCTAAGTTTGACAGTCTACGGATTGGAAATCAACGGTATGAATGACACGTTGCTCCGCGGAAGGCTCCGTCTTGGTATGTAAGAACCACACTGCTCCGCGGAAGGCTCCGTCTTAGTCTGTAAGAGCATCTTCAGCCATTTGTCCCCCAGGACGTCGAAAAAACACGTCCTGGGACGAGCCGGCGTTTTTTTCGGCGTAGGGCGAGCACGTCCCCAGCCGTCGCCCCAGGTCGGCCCCCAGGACTAATCGAATTCGGCGATTTTCGGCACAAACTCATTGATATTCATCCAAACTGATGCAAACTCGTCTGCATTCATTCAAATTTGTTCAAAAAGAAAAAAACATGGCCTAGCCTACGCCGTCCTTCGCCGCGCCTCGCCGCCGTCCGATTTCTACATGCTTAGGCGCTTTTAGAACTCGGTGTAGTCCCCGCCGTCGTCGTCGTCGTCGTCCTCGTCGCCCTGCCACCCGCCGCCGTCTCTACTGCAACCCTGGCCAGGGTCGCCGACGCGGGATGGTCCGGCCTCCTCCTCGTCTCTGTCGAGGAAGATGACGCCGTCCTCCTCGCGGACGGTGCGGCGTTGGCATGCCTTGAGCTCCTCGAGGGCGCGACGTTGGCGAGGCACATGCTCGCGCACGTAGTCCTCCCTCGCCCACCTCATGGCCGTCTCGTCGTCGGTGGCCATCTCGAGGTGCTCCGACTTCACCGGGAGCATGGGTGGCTCCGGCTCGGTTTTCGGCCAGACGAGGCCCATGCGACCGCCGCGGCCCTCCTCGGGCATTGTCAGGGCACCGCGGCGGGTGCGGCGCCCTAGCGGACACTCCGCCGTCGTGTCCTGCGGCTCAGGATTGACGGCGAAGGCTGCCGGTGAGCCGCCCGAGGAGGAGGAGGTCGTGGCGTCCGACATTCGCCGCGGCGTCCACGAACTTCCACGGCGGCGAGAGATGCACGGGGGGCTTGGGCTGGTACTCGAGACGCGGCGTGTTGCCGGTCTCGATGTAGTCGAGGACGTTCTCGAGGGTGCGGCCGGGAACACCCCACCACTCACGCCTCCCTTCGGTGTTGTGGCGGCCGCGCGGCACGACGCCGTTGGTGGAGGCGATCAGGCTGTCGCGGCGGTGGTCGAAGTAGACCGTCCAGAAGGAGCTGTTGTCGGGGGAGTACGCCGGCCGTCGCCGCTCCTCCTCCGCCAGCGACGACCTAATGTGGGTGATCTCTGCCCGCCGGTCCGCCCCGATGGGAGCGGGTGGCACCGGCACACCGCCGGCGCTCAGACGCCATGGGCCCGGCACCCTCATGTCCGGGGGAGCCGGGTAGTCGGCCTCGAAAAGGAGGCGCGCCTCCCACTCGTGGAGGTGACGGCGGCCGAAGCCGTTCTTCGTCACGGAATCGCTTGGGTACCGCACAGCCATTGCTCGTCGTCGGGAGTGGAGTGTGCGAGCGGGGGAAGAGGGGCGATGTGTGCCGTTGTGGCGTCCACCGGCGAGGATGGCGGTTTTATAGCCGGAGTTCGGGCGGTGAGAGGCGCATGCCAGGCGACGTGTGGCGCTGGGCGACGCGACGGTTCACTGCCCGGCATCAATGGCGGGCTTACCGACGCGGCATCGCGGCAGGCGGGGCATCAATGGGCAGGCTGACCGACGCGGCATCGCCGCAGCTTTGGCATTGATTCCCGCGGGAACCGAGGCGATGAGGACGACGAAACTGCGCCTCGCTGACAGGGCGGGTCCATCACAGTTCGCGCCAAAAACGGCTCGTCCGGCGCCCCCAGGCGACCACCAGCGCGCCGGGTTCGAGTTGGGTGCGTCAGCGTCAATTTCGGCCCAAACCGACGGAAAACGGACTCCTGAGGGCGTGACTGGGCCATTTTTTCGGCGTTGACGCCCAAAAAGTGGCCCGAGGGGCCTGTTGGGGATGCGGCTGGAGATGCTCTAAGAACCACACTGTTGCCTCCCCTTTCACCATCTGTATTTGCTTTAATCCATCCCGGCGCCGGCAGCTTCCACGTCTCCCGTACTGCAGGTGTCATCGTCTTCGTTCTATCATTGAGCCATGCAGTAGCATCCACTGCTCCAAATGATACGCAGCAGATCTTGCGATGTTCACTGAGTGTGCAATTTCCTACCCTCCTTAGTGTCATTCCGAGCTAGCCATAGAGTGTATATTCCCCAATGTAAAAAATAGTGCGGCCCTTCTCCAAATGATATACAAGTTATAGTGTGCTATATTCAAAATAGCGTTTTTAATTTTTTTTTTGGCCATATATATCCTAGAAATTAAGGATTTGAACATCTAAAAATTTGCCTAAGAGTCATACATGCATAACTAGTTAAGATGAACAACAACAACAACAATACATCATAGCTATTTTAAGATGAACTAGATGGAGAAACATAGCAATACAACGGTCGATACGACCACATAAAGAGGTACTCGTCCAAAAGTCTAGAAGGGCAGCAAAACAACCAATTGGACCACAACAATACACCATAGTAGTTTGAAGATGGAACTAGCCAACGGGGCAACAAGCCAACAAGTAAACAATACAACATAGCGACAACACAGAAATTATTCGGAATCACTCTCATTGGATGAACCAGATGGTGAATGCATGGCATCAACAAGAAACAGTATAAAGTGTTGTGTTGATAACAATTGTGACAGTAAACATAACTCAAACACATGATGAATTCAGAACTACAGTTAATAAGTAATAACAGAGAAGAGAAGGAGTACTAACAGCAACAAGTACAAAACTCTTCTACACTAACAGCAGCAAGTACAATGCATCATTATAGTACGTTCATGTTGATCATAAATTCATGATCCATCTGTAGTTTAGTGTGAGTCAAAGGAATAGTTATTAACATCAGGAAGTACAAAACTATAGATGAATAGAGAACTACAAATTCTGATTACTACAAATTTAGAAGAGAAGATGATGTCAACGGAGAACTACAAATTCATATTACACTACAGAGAAGAGAGAATTGTCCATCTAAGCAACTACACTTTGGCCGCTGCCTAGCAGAACGTCCTACACCCCACGCTTGTGACTTGTCACCAGGATCAACCGACGGGGGTGCCGCAGAAGGCCATCGGCTAGCACGACGCGCTTGCCATGACGCAGAGGCTGGAAGAGTACGAGGTGGCACCGGACTTCGGGTTGCAACCAATGGTAAAAAAGGGTGCACTCCGAAGTCCGGCAGAGTGCACTTTTTGTAACCATTAGCTGCACCCCACCAAAAATTCGACGAGGTCTCTACAACACCTCAATATAAATAATTGCGCCTTAATTATCTCCAATACTATTAAATAAGCGTGCTGCAAAAACATTGTAGACACACATATCCGTCATCCATCAATGTACCGGATTGCCTCAATATTGCATCACATCAAATTCACATATTTACTATTTTTAATCATATCCACAACACCTTAATTAGGAAACAAATCATCACATCAACCATAATTTCCACAACACCTTAATTATGAATCATTGCATCTTAATTACACCTTCATTGGGAAACAAATCATCACAACATATATCACATAACTGAATAAAAAAAACATCAGGCAAAAATCACACACCGCACATGTCGCTACATTACCTCCTCCTCCAAATATGTCTATGCTCGAGTAAAAAAAACTTCCTATGCATCATATATCCATGCTCATGCCGCTGCCAACGATCACGTGATGTTTGCCCGCCATTCCCGCCTGGCTCACTCCCATCACATGACGCTCCCGACTCGACCGCTCGCACCTTTTGTCATAGAACAATATCAAATATAAAATGACTCCAAAAGGAAAATCCAATTAATCTCGACCATCAAACAATATCAATCCAATGATCTAGTTTGCCCATGAACGCTCAACATGTTTAGCATGCAATTAATATCGTATCATATATAATATCAATGCAATCACACAATTAACATTTAATTGATGTCCTACCTAATATGAGCATGGAATTAATTTCCTCCATAATTGATGTCATCATGTTTGTATTTTAGGAAGGCGATCTCACATATAAGGTGTGATTTATGAATTCTTAATTACCTACTATTTACGTGATTGGATTGAATTGGCCCTGCCAAAGCAAGCATGAAAAACAGCATGGAAGGGGGGTGGGAGATGCAGGCGGAAATAAACCGTGGAGGCGAAAATAAATTGTGTGTACCAGCCTATCAATCCCCATTTAGTAGTAGAGATCACTAGCACTCTGTACTCTTTTAGATATGCTATTGCTAGATGATAGTTTGCACTTTGCAGAACCAAGGGCTATTTGAGTTAACCGCAAGGACCCCACGCCTCCTGGTCGCTCTTAGGCGACTCCGGAGGCCACACCAGCCGCCGCCCCTAGAAACCTCATATTGCTGTCGTAGCCCCGCCGCCGGCGGTGGCAGGCCTCTCCCGCCTGACTCTCTATTTCCCTCCTCCCCGGGGTTGGCCAGCCTCCTCCTGCGCCTTGTGGTTGTTGTACGTACTTGGTCGGATCTGGCTTGGTATGAGGCCAAGGTGTTTTTTGAAAGGATGCAAAAGATTTGCCTCATTCATTAATTAAGAGGGAAAGGAGTATGCAGTTTATGTTACAACACCAGTACAAAATGACTACTCTCCTAGCATGATGGATCCCAATTTATTTGCGCCGGCGGTGACCCAAGTTTGGGCCTCAATCTTGATGTTATTAAGTAGAACCGTCGGCGGGGCACTCTTGAGTTGGAAGATGCGAGCGTTCCTTTCATTCTAGATTGTCCAAGAGATGAGCATGGATAGTGTAGCCATGGCCTTCCTATTCGGAATGGTAGGGTCGGAAAGCCATACCCACCATTCCTCGGTCGAACGTGACAAGTCCCAAGTGGAAGTGTTGATGTTCTCGAGTTGGAGCCAATTTTTTATCATCCCCCAAAGTCTAGTAGTGTACCGGCATTTGAAGAGCAGGTGGTCGATGGATTCTTGCACGCGCTTACAGAGTGGGCAAAGCCCACAATTAGGCCATCCCCGCTTGGCCAAGCGGTCAGCAGTCCAAACACTGTTTTGCATGGCCAACCAAGCAAAAAAATTGACCTTAGGCGGAGCCTAGGCCCTCCAGACCGCAAGTTCCATTGGAGAGCGAAAGGTGCCGAAGAATTGGGCGAGATAGGCGGACTTGGCAGTGTATATTCCGCTCTCGGTGTGCTTCCACACAATGTCGTCTTCAGCGTGCCTCTCCAAAGGGAAGTCGCGGATGGTGGACCAAAGCTCGATGAATTGCCGGAGGTGTTCAAAGGTGAAGCTGGAAGTGACCCTGATCTTGCCAACCCAAGCATCATCCTTGAGGGCTTCGCAAAGCTTCCAATTCTTCCTCGAGGAGGCGTCATAGATAAGTGGAGCGATGTCTTTTGGTTTGCGGTCCTGCACCCAAGGGGAGTCCCAAAAGGGTGTGCGTGCACCATTGCCGACGGTGATTTTCGTGGAAACATAGAAGAGATTTTTGTCCATCTCGTCGCACGGGTTGCCAGACCCAACCCACAACTTGGTGGGCTCCTTCCATTCGAACCAAAGCCAACGTAAGCGAAGCGCCCTAGCAAATTTCTCTGTGTTTAGCACCCCAAGACCTCCGTATTCAATAGGCCAAGGTGTGGGGTTGGCACAGAGGTGCTTTGCGTCGTGGGCACTATGGACTGCGCAGATACGTAGTGCTGCTACTGCAGCGCACGATGGAGTGGTGCGGTGCAGATTCGGCATTGTGCACGGCTGTTGGCTTGTTCATGCCTGGATTGGTACAAGGCCATCCATGGCGTGCAGGGCTTGCCGAAGCGGTGGTTGGGCTGCTGGCTCACTCATCGTGGCTCTCTACAAGTTGACCGGGGGCGCCAAGGTGCTAACCTTTCATGTCTGCGGCGACTGGCCAGCGGCACTAGGTTCATGACTTGGTGATGGTGACACAGATCCGATTGGCGGGATGGTGGTGACTGCAGACTTTACTACAGCAACTTCTTACGGATTCACGACGGCGGTGGTCACAAAAGGTCTTCGGGATGACTCATCTACAGATCCGGGGTTGACTTTAGCGGTGACATACAAATTATGGACAAGGGCTTGACGCAAAGGGGTGGTTGTGATGTGGCGTCGATTAGTTCGTATGTAGGTGTTGGGATCGCGGAAATTACTTCGTATGTGGGTGATGGGATCGCGGAAAAATGGTGGTGACAACATATGACTTCGATGGTGGTGCTACTCTAGCACTTGGTCTCGAGCTCCAATGCGAAAGCCTAGGTTAGTCTCGAGTTGGTCATACCTGGCAATGGTGATGTTTTTATGTCGTTACCTTGTTAAAGGCATTGCTCAAATATGCTTAGACCATTTTTCCAGGGTGAAAACCTAGATTCTAGCTTTGTTGGTTAGATCCGGTGATGACAGCGCTTGAGTGTCGCCCCCTTCCTGAAGGCGTTGTTGTTGAACAACCTCATCATACATGTGATGTCAAGAGATGGTAGTGTGAATATGGTCACTGTTGTAGTTTGCCGATCGCAGATATGATCGCTTTGGGATTTTTTTCATTTTGCCTCGCCTTGAAGGAAATATGCCCTAGAGGCAATAATAAAGTTGTTGTTTTATATTTCCTTATATCATGATAAATGTATGTTATTCATGCTAGAATTTTATTAATCGGAAACTTGATACATGTGTGGATACATAGACAAAACACAGTGTCCCTAGTAAGCCTCTACTAGACTAGCTCTGTAATGGCCAGGATGCGGCTATGTCTCCCACGTGTCGAGGCACGACTTAGAGACATAAGCGCATCCTGGAATGATCGCAAGCGTGGTATCTTTGCACAATGATACGTCTCCAACGTATCTATAATTTTTTATTGTTCCATGCTATTATATTATCCTTTTAGGATGTTTTATGGGCTTTATTATACACTTTTATATTATTTTTGGGACTAACCTATTAACCCAGAGCCCAGTGCCAGTTTCTGTTTTTCTCCTGTTTTAGGGTTTCACAGAAAAGGAATATCAAACGAAGCCCAATTTACCTGATAATCAACGGAGATCATTTTTGGACCAGAAGAAGCCCACGGAGTGCCGGAGGGGGGAAGAGAGGACCCACGGGCTGCCCACGAGGGTGGGGGCGCCCCCCCCCCCCTACTGGGCGCCCCCCTGCCTCGTGGACAGCCCGTAGCCCCCCTTTGCTTGGCCCCGACTCCAACACCTCCTATATATACAGAAACCTCCGGAAATTAACCTAGATCGGGAGTTCCACTGCTGAAAGCCTCTGTAGCCACCAAAAACCAATCTAGACCCTGTTCTGGCACCCTGTTGGAGGGGGGAACCCTCACCGGTGGCCATCTTCATCATCCCGGTGCTCTCCATGACGAGGAGGGAGTAGTCCACCCTCGGGGCTGAGGGTATGTACCAGTAGCTATGTGTTTGATCTCTCTCTCTCTCTCTCTCTCTCTCTCTCTCTCTCTCTCTCTCTCTCTCTCTCTCTCTCTCTCTCTCTTTCTCTCTCTCTCTCTCGTGTTCTTGAGATGGCACGATCTTGATGTATCGCGAGCTTTGCTATTCTAGTTGGATCTTATGATGCTTCTCTCCCCCTACTCTCTTGTAATGGATTGAGTTTTCCCTTTGAAGTTATCTTATCCGATTGAGTCTTTAAGGATTTGAGAACACTTGATGTATGTCTTGCACATGTTTATCTATGGTGACAATGGGATATCATGTGATCTACTTGATGTATGTTTTGGTGATCAACTTGCGGGTTCCGTGACCTTGGAAATCTATGCATAGGGGTTGGCACATGTTTTCGTCTTGACTTTCCGGTAGAAACTTTGGGGCACTCTTTGAAGTTCTATGTGTTGGTTAAATAGATGTTTCTGAGATTGTGTGATGCATATCGTATAATCATGCCCACGGATACTTGAGGTGACAATGGAGTATCTAGGTGACATTAGGGTTTTGATTGATTTGTGTCTTAAGGTGTTATTCTTGTACGAACTCTATGATAGATTGAACGTTACTACGGACTCTTGAATAGATCGATCAGAAAGAATAACTTTGAGGTGGTTTCGCACCCTACCATAATCTCCTCGTTTGTTCTCTGCTATTAGTGACTTTGGAGTGACTCTTTGTTGCATGTTGAGGGCTAGTAATATGATCCAATTATGTTATCCTTGTTGAGAGAACTTGCACTAGTGAAAGTATGAACCCCGGGCCTTGTTTCCTATCATTGCAACACCGTTTATGCTCACTTTTACCACTTGCTACCTTGCTGTTTTTATATTTTCTTATTAGAAAAACCTATATCTACCATCCATATTGCACTTGTATCACCATCTCTTCGCCGAACTAGTGCACCTATACAATTTACCATTGTATTGGGTGTGTTGGGGACACAAGAGACTCTTTGTTATTTGGTTGCAGGGTTGTTTGAGAGAGACCATCTTCATCCTACGTCTCCCACGGATTGATAAACCTTAGGTCATCCACTTGAGGGAAATTTTCTACAGTCCTACAAACCTCTGCACTTGGAGGCCCAACAACGTCTATAAGAAGAAGGGCGCGTAGTAGACATCACACAACTCATGTAAAAGTTTAGGGATGAAAGTCTAAAAGATAGTTGGCTTACACTCGCCATGTCACACAATGAATACAATAACATACATTCATCCAAATAACACAGGGTCCGACTACGGACGAAAATCCAAACGAGAAAAGATACCACAAAACACAAGTCCGGATCACTCCTAGTAGGAACCACTACTGATCGTCGGGATACGAAACATAGTTACGACCATGCTCTTCATCGAACTCCCAAATTAGTTCAGATCCATCTCCTGCATTGTTTTCAGCGGTACCTGCATCTGGTGTGTGTTGAACCTGTGAGCCACAAGGACTCGGCAATCCCATTCCCGGGTATCAAAACGAACAAAGCCTTAGGTGTGGAAGGGTATTAAAGAGTTTGCGGCAAGCACTAAGCAACTAGCTTATGAGTTCAGAGCGAGATGACAACATGTGCCAACGGTCGCCAAGTTGATCAAGAAGTGATCCTAGCTACTCACGTTCATGCATAACCCCACCATGTTCACTTCCCGAAGCCCTTCAGAAAGAGACCATCACGCTTACCCACACAGGTAGTGTATTCTTATGGATATGGTGTCAAGTTATCTACAACCGGATATTAATAAATTCACATCTGCCACATAACTGCGGGCACGGCTTTCGAAAGTTCATAACCCTGCAGGGGTGTCCCAACTTAGTCCATCACAAGCTCACGATCTGCGGAGTCGCAACTCCAAATTGGGAAGACCCGAGTATTCTCGGAATCCCGTGCTCAAGAAACTTCGACAAAGGTAAAACTAATCCAGCAAGACCTCCTGGCGTGCCGACACCCTCATAGTAGCGGCGCGTATCTCGTTTCAGGCCACGACCGGATGGAACATCCTACGGGAGCCAAACCTCGAGTTTCCCCGTGGTGGCCCCGCAGTCTGCCCGTTTGGGACCAACACCATCAGCACTGGCCCCCCCTGTTATGTAGAATTAAGAACCCGGGGACATGACCCCCTATACAATTAATTAATTAAATTTTTATTATGTTGCAAATTAAAAACTAAAGTTGGGCCTTGCTGGAAAAGCTTTAAGCAGTGCGAATTATCAAGGGGGGCCATAAACCCCAACCGTGTTAGGAACGCAAAATCAAGGAACATAACACTGGTTTAACGGGTCATAAGGTGGCATGAGTGGAACAAAACACCAAGCAGAAGGCCAAGCCTTCCACCCATTACCAATATATATGTGCATTAATAAATAAGGTATATATTGTGTTATCCCAATAAAGAAGTCCAAACATGGGGCAATCTTCAACTTCACCTGCAACTAACAACGCTATAAGAGGGGTTGAGCAAAAGCGTACTTAGCCAATCAACGGTTTGCTAGGAAGGCGGTTAGAGTGTTTCATGGCAACATAGGAGGCTGACAAAACAGGAATAGGCACCGAGGCATAGCTAAAGAGCGAGACAACTAGCAAGGCAAAGATAGAGGTGATATCTGGGAACGGTCATCTTGCCTTGGCATCCGCAAGGAAGAAGAACAAGTCCATGAAGAAGACAAACGGATGAAGTCAAACGAATCCTCACGGCTCCGGAACAAAACCGAAGCTAACGAGAGAAGCAACCGGAAAGAAGCAAACAACATGGTAAACACACAAGCATAAAGATGGCATATGATGCACAAACAAGTATGATGCATGTCCGGATTAATAAGCATGGCAAAGTGCACAAATAAAACTACAAATTAAGTGGAGCTCAATATGCAACGAGTTGCATATTGACGAAAGACCACATTTTATTTATTTAGTTGACTCTCGTTTATGAACCCAACAAGTTTAATTGTTTTTTAGCATGGCAAGAGGTGAAGCATAAGTAAATTAGCTATCTAGGCATTTTAAATGAGGCCGGAAATAACAACAACAATTCCGGAAAAAGTCCACGTGCATATTTAGCAATTCTTAAGCAGACAACAATTTTAGTCATTTAAAGGTTGTTATCATGATGCGGATGACAAATGTAAGTTTTATGCACTTTTTATTAAAAGTTGATAGGAGCAAGATATGATTCGTCGTCGTGGTGGAAAGAAAGGGTGCCACGACGGCAATAACCGAATACGGTGCCACGGCAGCGTTCCGGTGATCCGACACCTCGTTCAGATATCGGTGCAAAAGAAGGACGACGGGAGCGTGAGTGTGTCATGCAAAGACGATGGGGTGCTCCCGGTTACCGGGTGTCCCACGTGTCGGTGACAAGGCAAATGAGGGGCATCGCAAGCGACGCTTCGGGCACGGTGCAAACAAGGGGAACATCTCATACAACAAGCATTCGTTCACGGGCGTCGTCTCGGGGTATACCTTCGGAGCGAGCATTTTCGAAGGGGTTCGATATCGTCGAGGGAAGTAGTGGTACACGGGTCGTAGAGGAAGTAGTTGTTCACGGGGCATAGTCGTACACGTCCGTAGAGGTTCGGGGTCACGGCGAGGAACTTGACGTCCATGGGTCGACGGTAGTGGTACACATGTTGTCGGGGTGCTTGTCGGTCCGGTCTTGGTGTAGATGTACATGACAAACTAGTGGTACTAGGCGTAGGTTGTCGTGGTACACATTCCGTAGACGAACTTGGCGTATCCGAGGGCTCCGAGCATCGTGGTACTTGGCGTCTCCGCGTCGTGGTACTTGGCATCTCCCAGTGTAGTTGTACACGGAGTCGAACAGAGGGTCATGACGAGTTGTCCAGTAGCCATACACATTCAAAGAGGAACTTGACGGATTCAACTCGCGGACTTGGCAATCCAAAATGAAGCAAGGCCAAGGGCCTTGGGTGGACAGCAGCACGGCAGCAACGCGAGGGAGATGGTGACGCGAAGAAGAAGTTGAGGCTGGCCATGGCGCTATGAAGAAGGGAAGCGACGGCCAGGTCCTGGATGGCGACGCGGGACCTGGCGACAGCCTGGTGCGGGGCGTCGATGGCGATGTGGCGAGGGAGACCAGTGCGAGGTGGGGCTGTGGATGAGGCGGCGGTGTGGCTGGATCCCGCCGGGTTCGAGGCGGCAGCACCCATCGTGAGGGAGGATTTTGCGGCAAGGAAGCTGGCGGCGACCGGAGCAGGCGGGCGCGGTGGCGGTGGCGGTCAAGAGGCCGGCGACGAAGCAGGTGACGGGAGGAGAAGGACGCCGGTGCGGGTGATGGTGTTGGGGAGGCGAGCGAGCACCGGGTGCAGGGCCTCTCCCCTGCCTGGCGACGCGGGAGGAGGGGGGCGAGAGTGAGGTCGGGCGCAGGGTGAGGGAGATCGAGCAAGAGGGAGTAGCGGCGCTGGAGGGAAGGGATCGAGGTAAGATGGGGAACGGGCGCTGCTGTTGGGGAACGTAGTATTTTAAAATTTTCCTACGATCACGCAAGATCTATCTACCAGATGCATAGCAACGAGAGGGGAGAGTGTATCTACGTACCCTCGTAGACCGGGAGCGGAAGCGTCAAGTGACGCGGTTGATGTTGTCGAACTTCTTCACGATCCAACCGATCAAGCACCGAACGTACGGCACCTCCGCGTTCAGCACACGTTCAGCCTGATGACGTCCCACGAGCTCTTGATCCAGTTGAGCTTCACGGGAGAGTTTCGTCAGCACAACGGCGTGGTGACGGATATGATGTGATCACCGGCGCAGGGCTTCTCCTAAGCTCCGCGACGGTATGACCGAGGTGTGATTCTGTGGAGGGGGGCACCGCACACGGCTAAAACAAATCAACTTGTGTGTCTTTGGGTGCCCCCCTGTCCCCGTATATAAAGGAGCAAGGGAGGAGGGGCCGGCCACCTCCTATGGTGCGGCTAGGGAGGGGACTCCTACTAGGAATAGGATTGCAATCCTATTCCTAGTAGGATTCACCGGAAGGAAGAAGGGGGAAAAGATTAGGAGAGGTGGCGCCCCCCCAATCCTAGTCCAACTAGGATTCCTAGGTGGGGGCGCCGGCCAGCCCTATGGGCTGCCTCTCTCTCACCCTTTAGGCCCACTATGGACCATTCCCTCTCGTAGGGGGTTCCGGTAACCCCTTCCGGCATTCCCGATAAATCCGAAACTTTTCCGGTATACTTCCGGTGTCCGAATATAGCCGTCCAATATATCAATCTTTATGTCTCGGACATTCCGAGACTCCTCGTCATGTCCGTGATCTCATCCGGGACTCCGAACTACCTTCGGTACATCAATACTCAAAAACTCATAATACCGATCGTCATCAAACGTTAAGCGTGCGAACCCTACGGGTTCGAGAACTATGTAGACATGACCGAGACTCATCTCTGGTCAATAACCAATAGCGGAACCTGGATGTTCATATTGGCTCCTACATATTCTACGAAGATCTTTTATCGGTCAGAACCGCATAACAACATACGTTGTTCCTTTTGTCAAACGGTATGTTACTTGCCCGAGATTCGATCGTCGGTATCTTTATACCTAGTTCAATCTCGTTGCCGGCAAGTCTCTTTACTTGTTCCGTAACACATCATCTCGTGACTAACTCATTAGTCTTTTGCTTGCAAGGCTTATTATGATGTGTGTTACCGAGAGGGCCCAGAGATACCTCTCCGACACTTGGAGTGACAAATCCCAATCTTGATCTATGCCAACACCACGAATACTTTCGGAGACACCTGTAGAGCATCTTTATGATCACCCAGTTACGTTGTGACGTTTGATAGCACACAAGGTGTTCCTACGGTATTCGGGAGTTGCATAATCTCATAGTCATAGGAACATGTATAAGTCATGAAGAAAGCAATAGCAGTTAAACTAAACGATCATAGTGCTATGCTAACGGATGGGTCTTGTCCATCACATCATTCTCCTAATGATGTGATCCCGTTGATCAAATGACAACTCATGTCTATGGCTAGGAAACATAACCATCTTTGATCAATGAGCTAGTCTAGTAGAGGCATACTAGGGACATACTATTTTGTCTATGTATCCACACATGTACTAAGTTTCCGGTTAATACAATTCTAGCATGAATAAAAGACAGTTATCATGATATAAGGAAATACAAATAACATCTTTATTATTGCCTCTAGGGCATATTTCCTTCAGTCTCCCACTTGAACTAGAGTCAATAATCTAGATTACAAAGTGATGATTCTCACACCCATGGAGTCTTGGTGCTGATCATGTTTTGCCCGTGGAAGAGGCTTAGTCAACGGGTCTGCAACATTCAGATCCGTATGTATTTTGCAAATCTCTATGTCTCCCTCCTTGACTAGATCGCGGATGGAATTGAAGCGTCTTTTGATGTGCTTTGTTCTCTTGTGAAACCTGGACTCCTTCGCCAAGGTTATGGCTCCAGTGTTGTCACAAAAGATTTTCATTGGACCCGATGCACTAGGTACTACACCTAGATCGGATATGAACTCCTTCATCCAGACTCCTTCATTTGCTGCTTCCGAAGCAGCTATGTATTCCGCTTCACACGTAGATCCCGCCACGACGCTCTGCTTGGAACTGCACCAGCTGACAGCTCCACCGTTCAATAAAAATACATATCTGGTTTGTGACTTAGAGTCATCCGGATCAGTGTCAAAGCTAGAATCGACGTAACCGTTTACGACGAGCTCTTTGTCACCTCCATATACGAGAAACATATCCTTTGTTCTTTTCAGATACTTTAGGATGTTTTTGACCGCTGTCCAGTGATCCACTCCTGGATTACTTTGGTACCTCCCTGCTAGACTTATAGCAAGGCACACATCAGGTCTGGTACACAGCATTGCATACATGATAGATCCTATAGCTGAGGCATAGGGAATGACTTTCATTTTCTCTCTATCTTCTGCAGTGGTCGGGCATTGAGTCTTACTCAACTTCATACCTTGTAAAACAGGCAAGAATCCTTTCTTTGACTGATCCATTTTGAACCTTTTCAAAATCTTATCAAGGTATGTGCTTTGTGAAAGTCCAATTAAGCGTCTTGATCTATCTCTATAGATCTTGATGCCTAATATGTAAGCAGCTTCTCCGAGGTCTTTCATTGAAAAACTTTTATTCAAGTATCCTTTTATGCTATTCAGAAATTCTATATCATTTCCAATTAACAATATGTCATCTACATATAATATTAGAAATGCTACAGAGCTCCCACTCACTTTCTTGTAAATACAGGCTTCTCCAAAAGTCTGTATAAAACCATATGCTTTGATCACCTCAGCAAAGCGTATATTCCAACTCCGAGATGCTTGCACCAGTCCATAGATGGATCGCTGGAGTTTGCATACTTTGTTAGCACCTTTTTGGATCGACAAAACCTTCTGGTTGCATCATATACAACTCTTCTTTGAGATATCCATTTAGGAATGCAGTTTTGACATCCATTTGCCAGATTTCATAATCATAAAATGCGGCAATTGCTAACATGATTCGGACAGACTTAAGCATCGCTACAGGTGAGAAAGTCTCATCGTAGTCAACTCCTTGAACTTGTCGAAAACCTTTCGCAACAAGTCGAGCTTTGTAAACAGTAATATTACCGTCTGCGTCGGTCTTCCTCTTGAAGATCCATTTATTTTCGATGGCCTGCCGATCATCGGGCAAGTCAACCAAAGTCCATACTTTGTTCTCATACATGGATCCCATCTCAGATTTCATGGCTTCAAGCCATTTTGCGGAATTTGGGCTCATCATCGCTTCCTCATAGTTCGTAGGTTCATCATGGTCTAGTAACATGATTTCCAGAATTGGGTTGCCGTACCACTCTGGTGCGGAACGTACTCTGGTTGATCTACGACGTTCAGTAGAAACTTGATCCGAAGTTTCATGATCATTATCATCAACTTCCTCACTAATTGGTGTAGGAATCACTGGAACAATTTCCTGTGATGTACTACTTTCCAATATGGGAGAAGGTACAATTACCTCATCAAGTTCTACTTTCCTCCCACTCACTTCTTTCGAGAGAAACTCTTTTTCTAGAAAGGATCCGTTCTTAGCAACGAATATTTTGCCTTCGGATCTGTGATAGAAGGTGTACCCAACAGTTTCTTTTGGGTATCCTATGAAGACACATTTTTCCGACTTGGGATCGAGCTTATCAGGTTGAAGTGTTTTCACATAAGCATCGCAGCCCCAAATTTTAAGAAACGACAACTTTGGTTTCTTGCCAAACCACAGTTCATAAGGCGTCGTATCAACGGATTTAGATGGTGCCCTATTTAACGTGAATGCAGCTGTCTCTAAAGCATATCCCCAAAACGATAGTGGTAAATCGGTAAGAGACATCATAGATCGCACCATATCTAATAAAGTACGGTTACGACGTTCGGACACACCATTACGTTGTGGTGTTCCAGGTGGCGTGAGTTGTGAAACTATTCCACATTGTTTCAAATGAAGACCAAACTCGTAACTCAAATATTCTCCTCCACGATCAGATCGTAGGAACTTTATTTTCTTGTTACGATGATTCTCTACTTCACTCTGAAATTCTTTGAACTTTTCAAATGTTTCAGACTTGTGTTTCATTAAGTAGATATACCCATATCTGCTCAAATCATCAGTGAAGGTCAGAAAATAACGATACCCGCCGCGAGCATCAACGCTCATTGGTCCACATACATCAGTATGTATGATTTCCAACAATTCTGTTGCTCGCTCCATAGTTCCGGAGAACGGAGTTTTAGTCATCTTGCCCATGAGGCATGGTTCGCAAGCACCAAGTGATTCATAATCAAGTGATTCCAAAAGTCCATCTTTATGGAGTTTCTTCATGCGTTTTACACCAATATGACCCAAACGGCCGTGCCACAAATAAGTTGCACTATCATTATTAACCTTGCATCTTTTGGTTTCAATATTATGGATATGTGTATCACTACAATCAAGATCCAGTAAGAATAGACCACTCTTTAAGGGTGCATGACCATAAAAGATATTATTCATAAAAATGGAACAACCATTATTCTCTGATTTAAATGAATAACCGTCTCGCAATAAACAAGATCCAGATATAATGTTCATGCTCAACGCTGGCACCAAATAACAATTATTTAGGTCTAAAACTAATCCCGAAGGTAGATGTAGAGGTAGCGTGCCGACGGCGATCACATCGACTTTGGAACCGTTTCCCACACGCATCGTCACCTCGTCCTTAGCTAATCTTCGTTTAATCCGTAGTCCCTGTTTCGAGTTACAAATATTAGCAACCGAACCGGTATCAAATACCCAGGTACTACTACGAGCATTAGTAAGGTACACATCAATAACATGTATATCATATATATACCTTTGTTCATCTTGCCATCCTTCTTATCCGCCAAATACTTGGGGCAGTTCCGCTTCCAGTGTCCAGACCCCTTGCAGTAGAAGCACTCAGTTTCAGGCTTGGCTCCAGATTTGGGTTTCTTCGTTGAAGTAGCAACTGATTTGCTATTCTTTTTGAAGTTCCCTTTCTTTCCCTTGCCCTTTTTCTTGAAACCAGTGGTCTTATTAACCATCAACACTTGATGCTCCTTTTTGATTTCTACCTCCGCAGCTTTGAGCATAGCGAAGAGCTCGGGAATTGTCTTTTGCATCCCTTGCATGTTATAGTTCATCACGAAGCCTTTATAGCTTGGTGGCAGTGATTGAAGAACTCTATCAATGACACTATCTTCGTCAACATTGCAACCAAGTTGAGTCATATGATTGTAGTACCCAGACATTCTGAGCAAGTGTTCACTGATAGAACTATTCTCCTCCATTTTGCAGCTGTAGAACTTATTGGAAATCTCATATTTCTCAATTCGGGCATTTGCTTGAAATATTAACTTCAACTCCTGAAACATCTCATATGCTCCATGACGTTCAAAACGTCGTTGAAGTCCCGGTTCTAAGCCGTAAAGCATGGCACACTGAACTATCGTGTAGTCATCAGACCGCGACTGCCAGACGTTCAAAGCGTCTGCATTAGCGGAAGGGGGTTTGTCACCTAGCGGTGCTTCAAGGACATAATTCTTCTGTGCAGCAATGAGGATAATCCTCAGGTTACGGACCCAGTCCGTGTAATTGCTACCATCATCTTTCAACTTAGCTTTCTCTAGGAATGCATTAAAATTCAAAGGAACGGTAGCACGGGCCATTGATCTACAACGACATAGATATGCAAAACTATCAGGACTAAGTTCATGATAAATTGAAGTTCAATTTAATCATATTAATTTAAAGAACTCCCACTTAGATAGACATCCCTCTGGTCATCTAAATGATCACGTGATCCAAATCAACTAAACCATGTCCGATCATCACGTGAGATGGAGTAGTTTTCAATGGTGAACATCATATGTTGATCATATCTACTATATGATTCACGCTCGACCTTTCGGTCTCCAGTGTTCCGAGGCCATATCTGTATATGCTAGGCTCGTCAAGTTTAACCCGAGTATTCTGCGTGTGCAAAACTGGCTTACACCCGTTGTATTTGAACGTAGAGCTTATCACACCCGATCATCACGTGGTGTCTCGGCACGACGAACTTTCGCAACGGTGCATACTCAGGGAGAACACTTATACCTTGAAATTTAGTAAGGGATCATCTTATAATGCTACCGTCGTTCTAAGCAAAATAAGAAGCATAATAAGATAAACATCACATGCAATCAAAATATGTGACATGATATGGCCATCATCATCTTGTGCTTTTGATCTCCATCTCCAAAGCACCGTCATGATCACCTTCATCACCGGCTTGACACCTTGATCTCCATCGTAGCATCGTTGTCGTCTCGCCAACTATTGCTTCTATGACTATCGCTACCGCTTAGTGATAAACTAAAGCAATTACATGGCGATTGCATTTCATACAATAAAGCGACAACCATATGGCTCCTGCCAGTTGCCGATAACTTTACAAAACATGATCATCTCATACAAAACCGTATAACTCATCATGCCTTGACCATATCACATCACAACATGCCCTGCAAAAACAAGTTAGACGTCCTCTACTTTGTTTGTTGCAAGTTTTACGTGGCTGCTACGGGCTTAGCAAGAACCGTTCTTACCTACGCATACAAAACCACAACGATATTTCGTCAAGTATGTGCTATTTTAACCTTCACAAGGACCGGGCGTAGCCACACTTGATTCAGCTAAAGTGAGAGAGACAGACACCCGCCAGTCACCTTTAAGCAACGAGTGCTCGTAACGGTGAAACCAGTCTCGCGTAAGCGTACGCGTAATGTCGGTCCGGGCCGCTTCATCTCACAATACCGCCGAAGCAAAGTATGACATGCTGGTAAGTAGTATGACTAGTATCGTCCACAATCTCATTGTGTTCTACTCGTGCATATCATCTACGCATAGACCTGGCTCATGATGCCACTGTTGGGGAACGTAGTATTTTAAAATTTTCCTACGATCACGCAAGATCTATCTACTAGATGCATAGCAACGAGAGGGGAGAGTGTATCTACGTACCCTCGTAGACCGGGAGCGGAAGCGTCAAGTGACGCGGTTGATGTTGTCGAACTTCTTCACGATACAACCGATCAAGCACCGAACGTACGGCACCTCCGCGTTCAGCACACGTTCAGCCTGATGACGTCCCACGAGCTCTTGATCCAGTTGAGCTTCACGGGAGAGTTTCGTCAGCACAACGGCGTGGTGACGGATATGATGTGATCACCGGCGCAGGGCTTCTCCTAAGCTCCGCGACGGTATGACCGAGGTGTGATTCTGTGGAGGGGGGCACCGCACACGGCTAAAACAAATCAACTTGTGTGTCTTTGGGTGCCCCCCTGTCCCCGTATATAAAGGAGCAAGGGAGGAGGGGCCGGCCACCTCCTATGGTGCGGCTAGGGAGGGGACTCCTACTAGGAATAGGATTGCAATCCTATTCCTAGTAGGATTCACCGGAAGGAAGAAGGGGGAAAAGATTAGGAGAGGTGGCGCCCCCCCAATCCTAGTCCAACTAGGATTCCTAGGTGGGGGCGCCGGCCAGCCCTATGGGCTGCCTCTCTCTCACCCTTTAGGCCCACTATGGACCATTCCCTCTCGTAGGGGGTTCCGGTAACCCCTTCCGGCATTCCCGATAAATCCGAAACTTTTTCGGTATACTTCCTGTGTCCGAATATAGCCGTCCAATATATCAATCTTTATGTCTCGGACATTCCGAGACTCCTCGTCATGTCCGTGATCTCATCCGGGACTCCGAACTACCTTCGGTACATCAATACTCAAAAACTCATAATACCGATCGTCATCAAACGTTAAGCGTGCGGACCCTACGGGTTCGAGAACTATGTAGACATGACCGAGACTCATCTCTGGTCAATAACCAATAGCGGAACCTGGATGTTCATATTGGCTCCTACATATTCTACGAAGATCTTTTATCGGTCAGAACCGCATAACAACATACGTTGTTCCTTTTGTCAAACGGTATGTTACTTGCCCGAGATTCGATCGTCGGTATCTTTATACCTAGTTCAATCTCGTTGCCGGCAAGTCTCTTTACTCGTTCTGTAACACATCATCTCGTGACTAACTCATTAGTCTTTTGCTTGCAAGGCTTATTATGATGTGTGTTACCGAGAGGGCCCAGAGATACCTCTCCGACACTCGGAGTGACAAATCCCAATCTTGATCTATGCCAACACCACGAATACTTTCGGAGACACCTGTAGAGCATCTTTATGATCATCCAGTTACGTTGTGACGTTTGATAGCACACAAGGTGTTCCTACGGTATTCGGGAGTTGCATAATCTCATAGTCATAGGAACATGTATAAGTCATGAAGAAAGCAATAGCAGTTAAACTAAACGATCATAGTGCTATGCTAACGGATGGGTCTTGTCCATCACATCATTCTCCTAATGATGTGATCCCGTTGATCAAATGACAACTCATGTCTATGGCTAGGAAACATAACCATCTTTGATCAATGAGCTAGTCTAGTAGAGGCATACTAGGGACATACTGTTTTGTATATGTATCCACACATGTACTAAGTTTCCGGTTAATACAATTCTAGCATGAATAAAAGACATTTATCATGATATAAGGAAATACAAATAACATCTTTATTATTGCCTCTAGGGCATATTTCCTTCAGCTGCCCGCTAGGGTTAGGTAGGTAGCGGGCTGGGCTTAGAAGGCTGGCCGCCGGCTGGGCCTTAGGGAGGCCGCGGTGGCCTGGGCCAGCTGCGGCTGGTTGCTGGGAGGCCGGCCCAGCTGGTCTATCTCTCTCTCTCTCTCCCTTCTATTCCGTTTTCTTATCTTGTTTAGCAGAAAACAATGAAAAAGAAAGAGGGGGTTAGGGAAAGAATTTGCACATGCGGATAATTTTCCCGGACTCACAAAAATGTGCTTGTTCCGAGAAAATAGGAAGTGGCACGAATGCAAGAGTTAAATTCAAACCCATTTGAATATAATTCAAATGGGTTTGAATAGGATGAGGGTGAGGGAGGTCCAAAATGTTGAAAATTTAGGAAGAGCCTCGATAAGTGGGAAAAGAAATTATTGGCAAGGTTTTAAAGGTGAAACTTGAAGCAAAAGAGGCATGGGAGTATTTGCAAGTGTGTTTGATGATTCCAAACTAATGGAATATATTTATAATAGCTCCATAAATATTAGGAGGATATGTTATAAAGAGAAGTCACTCTTCCCTCGATTTAAATGGATCGAAGATCCACACAAATTATTTAGTTGAGATGCAAAAGATTAATGACATGATGGCATGATGACATGATGCAATGCAAAAAAATAAAGCAAGCACAAATGAAACACACGGTGAAACCCGGAATAACTGGAAGACTTCTGGAGCGTCGGTCTTGGGCCGTCACAACTCTCCCACACTAATAGAGGATCTCGACCCGAGATCCTAAGGATGGCACCGGATAAAAGAGGATAAAGGAAGAGGTAAAACAAAGTTGCTTCTTCGACAAACGAGTGAAACCACGCACCTTGAGGTTGAACAAATTGTAAGAAAGAATACAGCGGAGAAGAAAGAGCTTGGAAACACACCGTTAGCAAAGAGGAACAAGGAACATTATGAGAAACTTGTAGGTTGAAAGGCATGAAACAAGAGCCTAACGAACCAAAAGAATTTGAAACTGCACCAATATAACGAGATAGCCAAGGAACAAGAATGAAGAATTCGGATAGCACTCCGACTAAAAATGGAAGGAATTAACATGAACTTGAGGAGAAGGGATGATACTTGATGAAATCAACAACACACTGCCTCCGAAACTATTAAAAGAATGGCACAAGGAGTAAGAAAGATTTCAGACAGCATTCTGGTTGAAAAGAGAGGCAAAACTTGATAAGATGAGAGAACTTGAACGGATGACACAACACTCCAGTTGAATGGATAAGCAAAGGAAAGAACATGATCTCGATAAAACGAGATGATGGTTTGGAGAGAGCAACATCACAATGCCTCCGGAATGAAAGAATAGATGCTAGATCGTTGGAAAGAAAAGAACGGAGAATACAAATGACAGCTTCTCCCACAAATGAATTAGAAAATCATCCTTACGAAGAAGCGTTGAATGGGGTTGATGGAAAATCAACAATGAAAGAATAAGCTTGTTGTGGGCTTATGGAAAACATCTCAAAACTTGAGGTGAAATTCTGCCACTAACGGAAACCAATTATTGCTAGAGATCAACGAAGAGATGAAAACTTCTTTCACCGAGAGGATAAATGAAGAATTTGGGTGATTTATGAGCACCACAATCGCAACAATCCTTAGGGAAAGCTTTAGGTGAATTATAACCCAAGTTAACTCCAACGAGGAAATTGAAGGTTGAAAAGATCTCATGAACGAAGAAAATGATGGGTTTACATATTTCATTCTTGATAACTTGTGAATCATGAAACACGAAGGAAATTGTCAAGAGTGACATAACACCACCTCAAAATATAAGGGAGCAAGAATTGCACTTCAAAATGCATGGAGAATAATACATGAGCGCCAACAAGAATCTTGATGAAGACTTCGAGGATGAATTAAATCCTGATGAACCACCAAGAAGAACTCCGATAATGAAAGGATGAGAAGTGAAAAGATGAAAAGAGTAAGATTTAAGGCCTACGATGATTAGATGGATCTTTGAAATGATATAATTGAAATAACTTGGAGCTCTGGAAAACAAGATGAACAACTTGGGACCGAGAATATGATATGATGAACAAGCTCCTGAAAATAAGATTAATCACTTCGGGAAAATAAGAATAAGATTTATTGTATGCTTATCGTTCATCAAATTAAATTGATGACAAGCAACAGATTTGGCCTACTACTTATTCTTCTTGAGAAGGATTGGAGAGAGATATAGCCAAACTTGAGAAAAGTCATGAACGACTCACCGGTAGGATTATGAAAAGAACAAATGAATTAATACGATAACAATGGAAGAGTAATCTTGAATGAACCACCGTAAGAACTGAAACGAATGAAGAAAAAGAACGAAGAGATCGCGATCGGACTAAAGAATACTTGAACGAAGCACCGGGAGAATATGGAGACGAACAAAGAGGCATCAATTAAGAATAGTTGGAGGATGAAGTTGAAAACTGAGAACGAAGAAATCTTTTGAAATGATGGCCTTTGGAGGATCACGATGGAAAAATTCATGAAATGCTTCGGATGATATGAAAAAATTCCTCGTGATCGAAACAACTATGAGGATGTCATGAAGCTAGAACCACGAATCTTCAAGAGAACGGGCCAAGATTTAAGAGATACTCTTCTCCGGTCTTCAAATGTTGAGAAGAACGATGAGAAGTACCATGAAGAATTGTTGAGGCACTCCGGAATGAAGAATTAAAAGGTTGAACCAATGATGAAAAGAATTTGAAAGCGATCTTGGAGGATACATTTGACCGATGAGAGATCCATTCTAACGTCAAACTTGAAAGAATTTTAGAATAACTCCGGAAAAATTAGAAGAGTCGGGTAAGATCCTGTAAAAGACCTGTGGGTTAGGGCCCACTGAAAAGAAACACCGTTGGGAAAGATTTCTTGAAAGAGAGATTGCACCGGTTGAACAAAATGGCTTGAATGAGATAACAACCTCAAACAACTTGAACGGATTAAGAATGGAAACACGAATCTTCCGAGATATCTTGAACATTCCGGAGAAGAATTAGAGAGAGTTGAATAAACAAGAGAGACTTTGACAAGAATTCCAACATAAGAAAACATGTGAAACAAGATGGAAGAGATATGATCAACACCAAAGCTTGAATTAAATCCAGGGGAGAAGAAAAAGAGAACGAAGAATAATGAACTTGAAGTTTCCTGGGCAACTTCACGAGAAAACACCGGGTACGAACATTGAAGGAAAGAATGAAGAACTTCACATGAATAAAAAGATACTTAATTTGAGATTTCTGGCTCCGAGAAGAAGAAGGGTGGGAGGGTGGGGAAAAACAAAGACAACTTGGGATGAATGAAATAGAAAATCATCAGGCTTCTCAACGGTGTCCGTATGGAATAACTTGAAGAGAAGGCACGCTTGTTGGAAAAGAATTTACATGACAATCTCGATGATCAAAAAGGATTATCAGTCCCATAAAAATATGAGAACACTGATTAGGAAAGGTGTGGAATCAACACTTGACTTCGAAGCAACTCGAATACCAAAATCAAATCAAAAACAAAGGATAGATATGTTGCAACGTATAGTCTTCACAATATCATTCGAACAGAGAATTGAACGAATGAATTCCATAGCTTAATGGTACATCAACTTGTCGAGAAGCCACTTGGGAGAACAAAATGATAGAATAAAAACAACAAGGTACAGATGGAACAAATAGATAATAGAGGTTTCGTCCCGCATGTTCGTGCTGAATGCCCCATGGCACATGTTACAAAGGCCCTTGCAATCGCCGGATCAGCATAGCCAAGGATCCTTTAAGATGCAACTCCCAATTGGAACAGCACCCATGAAACCTCTTCACTCGATGTTGAACCCCAAACCTCATACCATGCATCCGTTGGAAGATTACCTATGAGCTACTTGAAACCCACCTATTAATTCCCGAAGCTTTCTGGTTATGCAATCTGGTGTTGGGGATACAGGGGAAGCACCGCGCACTCAACTCTAAACCTACATCCAGTTGTATCCATCCGTCAACACATAACCAGTCATCTTTGGAAAATGTTTACCTCGGACCTTTGAAACGCATACGCTATACTAGTTGTGGCAATAGTCCCGAACTATCTCCCCAGTACTGGGTAACGTCGGGGTTATCTCACCACCAGACATGCATAGAAGAGTTTTCTATGTCGGCCGCCTCTGGTATTCTAGAACCGCTATGATACATTTGTGACGACAAGACCTCGGAGCTCAACTCCCCGGGACACTGCCACAACCCCCAAATGACAGGAGGCATCGAGAAGAATGTTCTCGTCACAAAGATATCGGAACAATCAAAACAATACCCGCGTGATCCTAAAAAAAATTGGTGAAATTTTGAGAGTAGTGAAGGTAAGACAACGTCAGGAGTCATCACCAGAGCGACGAAGGGGATGAGGAGTAAAACAAATCCTACTCACCGATGTATATATATATATATATATATATATATATATATATATATATATATATATATATATATATATATATATATATATATATATATATATATATATATATATATATAAGACTCAAAACATTTTTGTGTGTGTGCCTAGACTCAACCGTCAGCGGTTCGATCAATCAGGGGGCTCCTAGGTCGGAGAAGGCTCTGATACCAACTTGTAATGCCCAGGATGCGGCTATGTCTCCCATGTGTCAAGGCACGACTTAGAGACATAAGCGCATTTTGGAATGATCGCAAGCGTGGTATGTTTGCACAACTCATGTAAAATTTCAGGGATGAAAGTATAAAAGATAGTTGGCTTACACTCGCCACGTCACACAATGAATACAATAACATACATTCATCCGAATAACACAGGGTCCGACTACGGACGAAAATCCAAACGATAAGAGATACCACAAAACACAAGTCCGGATCACTCCTAGTAGGAACCACTACTGATCGTCGGGATACGAAACATAGTTACGACCACACTCTTCATCGAACTCCCAGTTTAGTTCAGATCCATCTCCTGCATTGTTCTCAGCGGTACCTGCATCTGGTGTGTGTTGAATCTGTGAGCCACAAGGACTCGGCAATCCCATTCTCGGGTATCAAAACTAACAAAGCCTTAGGTGTGGAAGGGTATTAAAGAGTTTGCATCAAGCACTAAGCAACTAGCTTACGAGTTCAGAGCGAGATGAAAACATGTGCCAACGGTCGCCAAGTTGATCAAGAAGTGATCCTAGCTACTCACATTCATGCATAACCCCATCGTGTTCACTTCCCGAAGCCCTTCAGAAAGAGACCATCACGGTTACCCACACAGGTAGTGTATTCTTATGGATATGGTGTCAAGTTATCTACAACCGGATATTAACAAATTTTCATCTGCCACATAACCGTGGGCACGGCTTTCGAAAGTTCATAACCCTGTAGGGGTGTCCCAACTTAGTCCATCACAAGCTCACGATCTGCGGAGTCGCAACCCCAAATTGGGAAGACCCGAGTATTCTCGGAATCCCGTGCTCAAGATATTTCGACAAAGGTAAAACTAATCTAGCAAGACCTCCCGGCGTGCCGACACCCTGATAGTAGCCGCGCGTATCTCGTCTCAGCCCACGACCGGATGGGACATCCTACGGGAGCCAAACCTTGAGTTTCCCCGTGGTGGCCCCGCAGTCTGCCCGTTTGGGACCAACACCATCAGCACTGGCCCCCCTGTTATGTAGAATTAAGAACCCGAGGACATGACCCCCTATGCAATTAATTAATTAAGTTTTTATTATGTTGCAAATTAAAACCAAAGTTGGGCCTTGCTGGAAAAGCTTTAAGCAATGCGAATTATCAAAGGGGGCCCATAAACCCCAACCGTGTTAGGAACACAAAATCAAGGAACATAACACCGGTTTAACGGGACCTAAGGTGGCATGAGTGGAACAAAACACCAAGCAGAAGGCCAAGCCTTCCACCCATTACCAATATATATGTGCATTAATAAATAAGGTATATATTGTGTTATCCCAATAAAGAAGTCCAAACATGGAGCAATCTTCAACTTCACCTGCAACTAACAATGCTATAAGAGGGGCTGAGCAAAACCGTACTTAGCCAATCAACGGTTTTCTAGGAAGGCGGTTAGAGTGTTTCATGGCAACATAGGAGGCTGACAAAACAGGAATAGGCACCGAGGCATAGCTAAAGAGCGAGACAACTAGCAAGGCAAAGATAGAGGTGATATCGGGGAACGGTCATCTTGCCTTCGCATCCACAAGAAGAATAACAAGTCCATGAAGAAGACAAACGGGCGAAGTCGAACGAATCCTCACGGCTCCGGAACGAAACCGAAGCTAACGAGAGAAGCAACCGGAAAGAAGCAAACAACATGGTAAACACACAAGCATAAACATGGCATATGATGCACAAACAAGTATGATGCATGTCCGGATTAATAAGCATGGCAAAGTGCACAAACAAAAACAGAAATTAGGTGGAGCTCAATATGCAACGAGTTGCATATTGACAAAAGACCACATTTTATTTATTTAGTTGACTCTCGTTTATGAACCCAACAAGTTTAATTGTTTTTTTAGCATGGAAAGAGGTGAAGCATAAGTAAATTAGCTATCTAGGCATTTTAAATGAGGCCAGAAATAACAACAACAATTCCGGAAAAAACCCATGTGCATATTTAGCAATTCTTAAGCAAGCAACAATTTTAGTCATTTAAAGGTTGTTATCATGATGCAGATGACAAATGCAAGTTTTATGCAAGTTTTATTAAAAGTTGACATGAGTAAGATATGGAGCATTTCGTCGCCGTGGTGGAAACAAAGGGTGCCACTACGGCGATAACCGAAAATGGTGCCACGGCAACGTTCTGGTGATCCGACACCTTGTTGAGATATCGGTGCAAAAGAAGGACGACGGGAGCGTGAGCGTGTCATGCAAAGACGATCGGGTGCTCCCGGTTACCGGGTGTCCCACGTGTCGGTGTCAAGGCAAATGAGGGGCATCGCAAGCGACGCTTCGGGCACAGTGCAAACAAGGGGAACATCTCATACAACAAGCATTCGTTCGCAGGCGTCGTCTCGGGGTATACCTCGAAGCGAGCATTTTTGAAGGGGTTCGAGATCGTCAAGGGAAGTAGTTGTACACGGGTCGTAGAGGAAGTAGTTGTTCACGGGGCGTAGTCGTACACGCCCGTAGAGGTTCGGGGTCATGGCGAGGAACTTGACGTCCACGGGTCGACGGTAGTGGTACACATGTTGTTAGGGTGCTTGTCGGTCCGGTCTTGGTGCAGATGTACATGACAAACGTAGTGGTACTATGCGTAGGTTGTCGTGGTACACATTCCGTAGACGAACTTGGTGTATCCGAGGGCTTCGGGCGTCGTGGTACTTGGCGTCTCCGTGTCGTGGTACTTGGCTTCTCCTAGTGTAGTCGTACACGGAGTCGAACAGAAGGCCGGCGACGAAGCAGGTGATGGGAGGAGAAGGACACCGGGGTGGGTGATGGTGTTGGGGAGGCAAGCGAGTGCCGGGCGCGGGGCCTCTTCCCTTCCTGGCGACGCGGGAGGAGGGGGGCGAGAGGGAGGTCGGACGCAGGGTGAGGGAGATCGAGCAGGAGGGAGTAGCGGTGCTGGAGGAAAGGGGTCGAGGTAAGATGGGGATCAGGCGCTGCCCGCTAGGGTTAGGTGGGTAGCGGGCTGGGCTTATAAGGCTGGCCGCCGGCTGGGCCTTAGGGAGGCCGCGGTGGCCTGGGCCAGCTGCAGCTGGTTGCTGGGAGGCCGGCCCAGCTGGTCTATCTCTCTCTCTCTCTCCCTTCTATTCCCTTTTCTTATCTTCTTTAGCAGAAAACAATTAAAAAGAAAGAGGGGGTTAGGGAAAGAATTTGCACATGCGGATAATTTCCCCGGACTCACAAAAATGTGCTTGTTCTGAGAAAATAGGAAGTGGCACGATTGCAAGAGTTAAATTCAAACTCATTTGAATATAATTCAAATGGGTTTGAATAGGATGTGGGTGAGGGAGGTCCAAAATGTTGAAAATTTAGGAAGAGCCTTGATAAGTGGGAAAATAAATTATTGGCAAGGTTTTAAAGGTGAAACTTGAAGCAAAAGAGGCATGGGAATATTTGCAAGTGTGTTTGATGATTCCAAACTAACGAAATATTTTTATAATAGTTCCATAAATATTAGGAGGATATTTTATAAAGAGAAGTCACTCTTCCCTCGATTTAAATGGATCGAAGATCCACACAAATTATTTAGTTGAGATGCAAAAGGTTAATGACATGATGGCATGATGACATGATGCAATGCAAAATAAATAAAGCAAGCACAAATGAAACACACGGTGAAACCCGGAATAACTGGAAGTCTTCTGGAGCGTCGGTCTGTGGGCATCACAAGCTGGTTAATCAAAGATGGTTGAGTTTCCTAACCATAGACATGTGTTGTCATTTGACTAACAGGATCACATCATTAGGAGAACGATGTGATGGACATGACCCATCCGTTAGCTTAGTGTATTGATCGTTCAGTTTTTTCGTTACTGCTTTCTTCATGTCAGATACATATTCCTCAGACTATGAGACTATGCAACTCCCGGATACCGGAGGAATGCCTTGTGTGCTATCAAACGTCACAACGTAACTGGGTGATTATAAAGATGCTCTACAAGTATTTTCGAAGGTGTTTTGTTGAGTTGGCATAGATCGAGAACATGATTTGTCACTCCGAGTATCGTAGAGGTATCTCTGGGCCCTCTCGGTAATACACATCATAATAAGCCTTGCAAGCAAATGACTAATGGTTTAGTCACGAGATGATGTATTACGGAACGAGTAAAGAGACATGCCGGTAACGAGATTGAACTAGGTATGAAGATACCAATGGTCGAATCTCGGGCAAGTAACATACCGATGACAAAGGGAATAACGTATGTTGACATTACAGTTTGACCGATAAAGATCTTCGTAGAATATGTGGGAACCAATATGAGCATCCAGGTTTCGCTGTTGGTTATTTACCGGAGAAGTGTCTCGGTCATGTCTACATAGTTCTTGAACCCGTAGAGTCCGCACGCTTAACGTTGGACGACGATTTGTATTAAGAGTTATGTGTTTTTGGTGACCGAAGATTGTTCGGAGTCCCGGGTGAGATCATGGACATGACGAGAGTCTCGAAATGGTCGATAGGTAAAGAGTGATATATTGGATGATGGTATTCGGACACCAGAAGGGTTCTAAGGGGTACCGGGTACATATCGGAGGTCCGGGGGGGTTATCGGAACCCCCTGGGGGAAGTTATGGGCCCTATGGGCCATAAGAGGGAGGCACACCAGCCCACGTAGGGGTGGCGCGTCCCCCATAAGGTAGGAGGCCGAATTGGAGTAGGGAAGGGGGCGGCGCCCCCCTTTCCTTCTCCTTTCCCCTTTCCCCCTTCATGAGAAGGAAAAAGAAGGGGGTTGAATCCTACTAGGACTAGGAGTCCTAGTAGGACTCCCCTCTCTTGGCGCCCCCCTAGGCTGCCTCCCTCCCTCTCCCTCCTTTATATACATGGGGAGGGCACCCCTAGAACACACAACAGACAATCTCTTAGCCGTGTGCGGTGCCCCCCTCCACATTTTACTCCTCTGGTCATAGCATCGTAGTGCTTAGGCGAAGCCCTACGTGGATCACATCACCAACACTATCGCCATGCCGTCGTGCTGACGGAACTCTCCCTCGACCCTCTACTGGATCAAGAGCTCGAGGGACCTCATCGAGCTGAGCGTGTGCTCAACACGGAGGTGCCGTACGTTCGGTACTTGGATCGGTTGGATCGTGAAGACGTTTTACTACATCAACCGCGTTAATACAACTTCTGCTTTCGGTCTACGAGGGTATGTAGACAGACTCTTCCCGTCTCGTTGCTATGCATCTCCTAGATAGATCTTGCGTGATCGTAGGATTTTTTTTAAATTGCATGCTACGTTTCCCAACAATGGCATCATGAGCCAGGTCTATGCGTATATGATTTGCACGAGTAGAACACAGAGAGTTATGGGCGATAATAGTCATATTGCTTACCACCAACGTCTTACTTTGATTCGGCAGTATTATCGGATGAAGCGGCACGAACCGACATTACATGAACGCGTTCATTAGACTGGTTCTACCGACGTGCTTTGCACACAGGTGGCTGGCGGATGTCTGTTTCTCCAACTTTAGTTGAATCGAGTTTGACTACGGCTGGTCCTTATTGAAGGTTAAAACATCACACTTGACGAAAAATCGTTGTGGTTTTGATGCGTAGGTAAGAACGGTTCTTGCTAGAAGCCCGTAGCAGCCACGTAAAACTTGCAACGACAAAGTAGAGGATGTCTAACTTGTTTTTGCGGGGCATGTTGTGATGTGATATGGTAAAGATGTGATGAGTTATACGTTATTGTATTAGATGATCGTGTTTTGTGAATTATTGGCAACCGGCAGGAGCCTTATGGTTGTCTCTTTATTGTATGAATTGCGAATGCCATTGTGACGCCCAAAGACCGACGTCCCAGAAGATTCCAGATGTTCCGGGTTCTCCCGTGTGTTTCATTTATGCTTGTTTTATTTATTTTGCATTGCATCATGTCATCATGCCATCATGACTTTAATTCTGCAACTCAACCAAATAAGTCGTGTGGACCTTCGGTCCATTTAAATCGAGGGAAGGATGACTTCTTTTTATAACATATATATATCCTCCTAATATTTATGGAGCTATTAAAAATATTCCATTTGCTTGGAATTCACCACAACACACTTGCATATTTTTTTCCCATGCCTTCTCTTTCGCAATTCCTTGTCTCAACCTTGCCAACTTTTCCTTTCCCTTTTATCGAGGCTCCTCCTAAAGTCTCAACATCTTGGACACTTTCTAGCCATGCCCTAATTCAAACCATTTGAATTAAATTCAAATGAGTTCGAATTTAACTCTTGCATTCTTGCCTCTCCTATTTTTCGTGGACCGTGGACATTTTTGCGAGTCCGGGGAAAATAACCTCATGTGCTAATTCTTTCCCAAGGTGCCCTTTTATTTTCCTCTCTCGTTAGTTCTCGGTTTGCTTTTATTTGAGAGAGAGAAGTCAGAAGGGCCTCCTTGCGCCACTTTGGGCCTCTCAGCCGCGGCCAGGCTGAGCAGCCCAACCGCCAGCCTCCAGGCCAGGCCCAACTCCCCTGCAGCGCCGAACCCTAGCTAGTGTTCGATCTCACTCTTCCTCCCCTTGCAGCGCCGCCTCCACATCTCGCTCCCCTCTCCTTCCTCTCGTTTTCCCCGACCTCCTCCCTCCTCTGCGCCTCTCTCCCTCTGCCTCTCCTTCCCCCGCGCCATGGAGCGTCGTCCTCGCCACCCCGACGCACCCCGTCCTCCTCCCTTCTCCTCCCTCGTGCGGGCCTCGTCCAGCCACGCCGGCCACTTCCTCTCATGCCGCCGCCTCGACCACCAGGGAGTTCCTGGCTGCAACGCTGCCGCCAAGCTGCTCCGCCCTAACGGCCTCGCCAGCTCGCCGGCCTCCTGACCTCCTCCATCGCCGAGCCCCGGTCGTCCTCCTTCCCCGACCTCTCCTCCTCCGCGTCCCCAACTACATCGCGCCCGAGCGCCGTCCTCCTCGACGGATCCAGCAACCTCAGCCGCGCCTCGCGTCGCCCTCCCCTACTGCAGCACCCTCAGCCTCGTCCTCGCCTTCACCTCAGCGGCCTCGCTACCATGCTGTTTCGGCGACCCAGCCCGCCGGGGACCTCGACCTCGCCGGCGCCTACCCCCTGCATCGGCCTCTTTTGCTTCGGTCATGCCCAGCCCCGCATTGACTTCCCCGGCATCTTCTGTTGAGAGCACAACATCCGCAAGCCCTGCTGCCTTCTGTTGCAGCCGGTTCATTTTGTCATGTTGGACACCGACGACCGCAGATTTGGATGGGCCAAGTTCCTCTTTCAAATGTACGACTACCCTCGAAGACCTCGGATACGTCAAGTTCGACTACCGGATGCGCCAAGTACCACTACCGTCGCCCCGAAGACGTTCGATTCACCAAGTAACTCTACCGTCGCAAGAACGAGACCTCAAGTACCACTACGACGCGATAAGTACCTCTCCGAGATGAAACGAGAACGACTACATCCTCTACCGTCGACCTCGGAGACCCGTGGATGCGCCAAGTACCCCTTCGGTCCGGAACGCGGCAAGTACCACGACACGATAACGTGAACGGCTACAAAATGTGTACCATGACCCGCGAGTACCACTACTTCCTCTACGACCTCGAACCGCCCCGAAACGAACGTTACGAAGGTATAACCCCGAGACGATGACCCGTGGACTGCATGTGTTGTATGAGATGAATCGCATGTTTGCATCGTGTCCGTTGTGCCCCTCGTTTGCCTCGTCGCCAAACCGTGGGAACCCGGTGATGGGATCACCCCACCTTTCATCTTGTTCGGCTCGCTCACGCTACCTTGCTTTTGCATCGGCATCTTGACGAGTGTCGGATCATTGAAACGTTGCCGTGGCACCGTATCCCTTTTCGCCGCCACGACCCTCTTTTCTTTCGGTCGTGGCGACAAATACTCCTTATCATCTTCATGTTAACGTTTAACTAAAATTGCATAAACCTTGCATTTGTCATCCGCATCATGATAACAACCTTTGAATGTTAAATTGTTGTTGCTTCCTACATAGACTTGTCTTGCATCATACCTTGCCATGTATTGCTTCCTGTATAGACTTGTCATGCATCATACCTTGCCATGTATTGCATCATATAGACTTGTGTTGTTTTTCTGTGCTTCCTACCTTACCATGTATTGCTTCCTATATAGACTTGTCCTGCATCATACCTTGCCATGTATTGCATCATATGGACTTGTGTTGTTTTTCTGTGCTTCCTACCTTGCCATGTATTGCTTCCTATATAGACTTGTCTTGCATCATACCTTGCCATGTATTGCATCATATATAGACTTGTGTTGTTTTTCTGTGCATCCTACCTTGCCATGTTTTGCTTCCTGTACAGACTTGTTGTGCATCATACGTAGACTTGTTTTGCATCATACTTGACTGAGCATATTGTCATGTCTCGTGTGGTGTGTTTACCGTATTGCTTGCTTCTTCTTGTTAGTGCTTGTTCCGTTGCGATCGTGAGGATTCGTTTGTCTACCCGTGGTTCGTCTTCGAGGCATCTTCTTCGTCTACTTCATGGACTTGTTCTTCTTCCTCGCGGAATCCTAGGCAAGATGACCATACCCTTGGATACCTTTACTACCATTGCCATGCTTAGTTGTCTCGATGCTATTGTTACATGTCGCGCTACCCATCATTATTGTCAGCCTCTCCTTGTTGCCATGAAACCTCTAACCTTTGAAACCTTCCTAGCAAAACCATTGTTTGGCTATGTTACCCGCTTGCTCAGCCCCTCTTATAGCGTTGCTAGTTGCAGGTGAAGATGAAGATTGTTCCATGTTGGAACTTGATGCTTTGGGAATATCACAATATCTATTATTATTATTAACACACCTATACACTGGGCATGGGTGGAAGGCTTGTCCTTTTGCTCGGTGTTTTGTTCCACTCGTGCCACCTTAGGCGCCGATAAACCGGCATTATGTTCCTTGATTCTGCATTCCTTACACGGTTGGGTATATGGGGACCCCTTGACACTTCGTCTTTGAATAAAACTCCTCCAGCAAGGCCCAACATTGGTTTTAATTTGCCTCATAATAACAACTTAATTAATTAATTAAAATTGCATAGGGGGTCGCGTCCCCGGGTATTCTTTCTACATAGCAGGGGGGCCAGTGCTGATGGTGTTGGTCCCAAACGGGGAGCCTACAGGGCCACCTTGGGGAAACCCGAGGGCTGGTTTTACCTGTAGCTTCACCCATCCGGACGTGGCCTGAGACGAGATACGCGCGGCTACTATCAGGGTGTCGGCACGCCGGGAGGTCTTGCTGGACTTGTTTTACCATTGTCGAAATGTCTTGTGCACCGGGATGCCGAGCCTGATCGGATTTCCCTAAGATAAGGGGTGATGATATTATATTTATCACTTCAGCTGATCGTGAGAGCTTGTGATGGGCTAAGTTGGGACACCCCTGCAGGGTTATGATCTTTCGAAATCCGTGCCCGTGGTTATGTGGCAGATTGGAATTTGTTAATGTCCGGTTGTAGAAAACTTGATAGAGGATCCGAAGTAAAACACACAACTGCGTGAGTAACCGTGACTGTCTCTTTTCATTTTTAGAAGAGAACACGGTGGGGTTATGTTTGACTCGTAGGTAGTTCAGGATCTTTAGCGGTCACTACTAGTTTGTGACCGTTTGCGTAGATGCTCATCTTATTCTTGTACTCGTAAGCTAGCCACCATATTATGCTTAGCCGCTGCTGCAACCTCACCACTTTACCTCCTCCTACCCATAAAGCTTTGCTAGTCTTGATACCCATGGTTATGGGATTGCTGAGTCCTCGTGGCTCACAGATACTACAACACCAGATGCAGGTTCAGCCGAGAATGATGTAGGAACTGGTTCAAGTACTTCTCTGGGAGCTCGATGAAGAGAGTGGCCGTATGCTTGTGACGTTTTCGACGATCAGTAGTGGTTTCTACTAGGGGCGATTCGGACCTGTGGCTTTATGTATTTGGTATCTTTCTTTTGGATCTTCGCCTGTAGTCGGGTTGTGATGTTTTGAATGATGTTTTGCTTATGTAATGTATTGTGTGACGTGGCGAGTGTAAGCCAACTATCCTTTTGCAATTTCATCCCTATTATTACATGAGTCGTGCAAAGATACTGAACTTGAGATCATTCCAGAATGGGCTTATACCTTTAAGTCGTGCCTCGACACGTAGGAGGTATAGTCCCATCCTGGGCATTACGACCATGTAATTGCTTTAGTTTATCACTATGAGTTAGCGATAGTAGTAGAAGCAATAGTTGGTGAGACTACCACGACGCTACGATGGAGATCAAGGTGTCAAGCCGGTGACAATGGAGATCATGATGATGCTTTGGAGATTGAGAACAAAAGCACAAGATGATGATGGCCATATCATGTCACATATTTTGATTGCATGTGATGTTTATCTTTTATGCATCTTTTTTTGCTTAGTACGACCGTAGCATTATAAGATGATCCCTTACTAAAAATTCAAGGTATAAGTGTTCTCCGTGAGTATGCACTGTTGCGAAAGTTATTCGTGCTGAGACACCACGTGATGATTGGGTGTGATAGGCTCTACCTTCACATACAACGGGTGCAAGAGAGTTTTGCACATGCGGAATACTCGGGTTAAATTTGACGAGTCTAGCATGTACAGACGTGGCCACGGAACACTGGAGACCGAAAGGTTGAACGTGAATCATATAGTAGATATGATCAATATAGAGATGTTCACCATTGAAGACTACTCCATCTCACGTGATGATAGAACATGCTTTGGTTGATTTGGATCACGTGATCGTTTATATGACTTGAGGGATGTCTATCTAAGTGGGAGTTCTTAAGTAATTTGATTAATTGAACTTTAATTTATCATGAACTTAGTCCTGATAGTATTTGCAAAGTATGTTGTAGATCAATAGCTCGCGTTGTAGCTCCCTTATGTTTTTGATATGTTCCTAGAGAAAACTAAGTTGAAAGATGTTAGTAGCAATGATGCGGACTAGGTCCATGATCTGAGGATTATCCTCATTGCTGCACAGAAGTATTATGTCCTTGATGCACCGTTAGGTGACAGACCTATTGCAGGATCATATGCAAATGTTATGAACGTTTGGCAAATCTCAATATGATGTCTACTTAATAGTTAAGTGCACCATGCTTTACGGCTTAGAACCAGGACTTCAAAAACATTTTTGGACGACACAGAGCATATGAGATGTTCCAAGAGCTGAAATTGGTATTTCAGACTCATGCCCATGTCGAGAGGTATGAGACATCTCACAAATACTTTGCCTACAAGATGGTGGAGAATAGCTCAGCTAGTGAGCATGTGCTCAGAATGTTTGGGGTACTACAATCACTTGAATCAAGTGGGAGTTAATATTCTAGATAAGATAGTGATTGACACCATCACCAGGCTACTAAAACTTTGTGATGAAATATAATATGCAAGGGGTGACGAAAATGATTCCCGAGATCTTCGCGATGCTGAAATCAGCGAAGGTAGAAATCAAGAAAGACCATCAAGTGTTGATGGTAAACAAGACCACTAGTTTCAAGAAAAGGGGTAAGGGAAAGAAAGGGAACTTCAAGAAGAATGGCAAGCAAGTTGCCACTCCCAAGAAGAATCCCAAAGCTAGACCCAAGCCTGAAATTGAGTGCTTCTATTGCAAAGGAAATGGTCACTGGAAGTGGAACTACCCCAAATATTTGGCGGATAAGAAGGATGGCGAAGTGAACAAAGGTATATTTGATATACATGTTATTGATGTGTACCTCACTAGTGCTCGTAGTAGCCCCTGGGTATTTGATATATGTTCGGTTACTAAGATTAGCAACTCGAAAGAGGAGTTGCAGAATAAACGGAGACTAGTTGAGGGTTAGGTGATGATGTGTGTTGGAAGTAGTTCCAATATTGATATGATCATCATTGCGCACTCCCAGTACTTTTGGGATTAGTGTTAAACCTAAATAAATGTTATTTGGTGTTTGCATTGAGCATGAACAAGATTGGATCATGTTTATTGCAATACGATTATTCATTTAAGTTAGAGAATAATTGTTATTCTGTTTACATGAATAAAACCTTCTATGGTCATACACCCAAGGTGAATGGTTTATTGAATCTCTATCATAGTAACACACATATTCATAATATTGAAGCCAAAATATGCAGAGTTGATAATGATAGTGCAACATACTTGTGGCACTACCGTCTAGGTCATATTGGTGTAAAGCGCATGAAGAAACTCCATACTGATGGACTTTTGGAATCACTTGATTATGAATCATTTGATGCTTGCAAACCATGCCTCGTGGACAAGATGACTAAAACTCCGATCTCTGGAACAATGGAGTGAGCCAATTACTTATTGGAAATAATACATATAGATGTATGCGGTGCGATGAGTATTGAGGCTCGCGGCGGGTATCGTTATTTTCTGACCTTCACAGATGATTTGAGCATATATGGGTATATCTACTTAATGAAACATAAGTCTGAAACATTTGAAAAGTTCAAAGAATTTCAGAGTGAAGTAGAGAATCATCGTATCAAGAAAAATAAAGTTTCTATGATCTAATCACGGAGGCGAATATTTGAGTTACGAGTTTGGTCTTCATTTGAATCAATGTGGAATAATTTCACAACTCACGCCACCTGGAACACAACAGCGTAATGGTGTGTCCAAATGTCGTAACCATACTAAATGTCGTAATGGTGCGATCTATAATGTCTCTTACCGACTTAGCACTATCTTTTTGGTGTTATGCATTAGAGACAATTGCATTCACATTAAATAGGGCACCATCTAAATCCTTTGAGACGACACCGTATGAACTGTGGTTTAGCAAGAAACCTAAGTTGTCATTTCTTAAAGTTTGGGGTTGCGATGCTTATGTGAAAAACCTTCAGCCTGATAAGCTCGAACCCAAATCGGAGAAGTGCGTCTACATAGGATACCTAAAAAGAAACTATTGGGTACACCTTCTACCACATATCCGAAGGCAAGTTCTTTGTTGCTAAAAATGGATCATTTCTAGAGAAGGAGTTTCTCTCGAAGGAAGTGAGTGGGAGGAAAGTAGAACTTGATGAGGTAATTGTACCTTCTCTCGAATTGGAAAGTAGCTATCACAGGAATCAGTTCCAGTGATGCCTACACCAACTAGAGAGGAAGCTAATAATAATGATCATGAAACTTCAGATCAAATTACTACTAGACCTCGTAGGTCGAACAGAGCATGTTCCGCACCAGAGTGGTACGGTAATCGTGTTCTGAAAGTCATGTTACTAGACCATGATGAACCTACGAACGACGAGGAAGCGATGATGAGTCCAGATTCCGATAAATGGCTTGACGCCCTGAAATATGAGATAGGATCCATGTATGAGAACAAAGTGTGGACTTTGGTCGACTTGCACGATGATCGGCAAGCCATTGAGAATAAATGGATCTTCAAGAGGAAGACGGACATTGATAGTAGTGTTACTATCTACAAAGCTCGACTTGTCGCAAAAGGTTTTTCAACAAGTTCAAGGTGTTGACTACGATGAGATTTTCTCACTCGTAGCGGTGCTTAAGTCTGTCTGAATCATGTTAGCAATTGCCACTTTTTTTGAAATCTGGCAAATGGATTTCAAAATTGTGTTCCTTAATGGATTTCTTAAAAGAAGAGTTGTATATGATGCAACCAAAAGGTTTTGTCAATCCTAAAGGTGCTAACAAAGTGTGCAAGCTCCAGCGATCTATCTATGGACTGGTGCAAGCATCTCGAAGTTGGAATATGCGCTTTGATGAGGTGATCAAAGCACATGGTTTTATACAGACTTACGATGAAGCCTGTATTGACAAGAAAGTGAGTAGGAGCACTACAACATTTCTGATAAGTATATGTGAATGACATATTGTTGATCAGAAATGATGTAGAATTTTCTGGAAATCATAAATGACTGTTTAAAATGAGTTTTTCAAGAAAAGACCTCGGTGAAGTTGCTTACATATTGGTCAGTAAGATCTATAGAGATAGATCAAGACGCTTGATAAGACTTTCGATTAGTACATACCTTGATAAGATTTTGAAGTAGTTCAAAATGGATCAGTCAAAGAAGGAGTTCTTTCCTGATTTGTAAGGTGTGAAGTTGAGTAAGACTCAAAGCCCAACCACGGCAGAAAAATATAGAGAGAATGAAAGTCATTCCTTATGCCTCAACCATAGGTTCTATAAAGTATGCCATGCTATGTACCAAACATGTTGTGTACCTGGCCATGAGTTTGGCAAGGAGGTACAATAGTGATCCAGGAGTAGATCACCGAATAGTGGTCAAAAGTATCCTTAGTAACTGGAGGACTAAGGAAATGTTTCTTGTTTATGGAGGTGATAAAAGAGTTCGTCATAAAGAGTTACACCGATGCAAGCTTTGACACTAATCCGGATGACTCTAAGTGTTGGGGAAAGTAGCATAATTCAAAAAAATTCTACGCCTTCACCAAGATCCAACTATGGAGACATCTAGCAACGAGCAAGTAAGAGTACATCTACATACCGTTATGTAGATCGCGTGCGGAAGCTTTCAACGAAGCAAGGATGAAGTAGTCGTACTCTTCACGTTCTTCATCATCGATGATCCAGCGCCGAACGGACGGCACCTCCGCGTTCAACACACGTACGGTGCAGCAACGTCACCTCCTTCTTGATCCAGCAAGGGGGGAGGAGAAGTCGTCAGAGATCCGGCAGCACGACGGCGTGATGACGGCTGCAGTGGAGATCGCAGCAGGGCTTCGTCGGGCGCCCTGCGTGGGAGTTGGGAGGTGTGACGGGGGGGGGGAGAGGCGCCAGGGCTTGGGTGCGGCTGCCCTCTCCCACCCCCCCACCCCCCACACACATATATATAGGGGGCCAGGGGGGCGCCAGCCCCTTGCAGATCCAATCTGCAAGGGGGGGCGGCGGCCAGGGAGGAGTCCCCCTCCCCCAAGGCAAGTGGTGGCCCCCCTCCCCTTAGGGTTTTAACCCTAGGCGCATGGGGAGGTGGGCCACCTTGTGGTGCGCCAACCCAGAGGGCTGCACACATCCCCTCGCGGCCTAGGGGCCCCACCGGGATAGGTGGCCCCACCCGGTGGACCCCCGGGGCCCCTCCGGTGGTCCCGGGACGCTCCCGGTGACCCCCGGAGATCACCCGTTGGCCGAAACTGGACTTCTCATATATCAATCTTTACCTCCGGACCATTCCGGAACTCCTCGTGACGTCCGGGATCTCATCCGGGACTCCGAACAACTTTCGGGTTTCCACGTGCATTTATCTCTACGACCCTAGCGTTACCGAACCTTAAGTGTGTAGACCCTACGGGTTCGGGAGACACGTAGACATGACCGAGACCACTCTCCGGTCAATAACCAACAGCAGGATCTGGATACCCATGTTGGTTCCCACGTGTTACTCGATGATCTTCATCGGATGAACCACTGTGTCAAGGATTCACTCAATCCCGTATGTTATTCCCTTTGTCCATCGGTACGGTACTTGCCCGAGATTCGATCGTCGGTATTCCCGATACCTTGTTCAATCTCGTTATGGCAAGTCTCTTTACTCGGTCTGTAATCCATCATCCCGTGACTAACTACTTAGTCACATTGAGCTCATTATGATGATGTCTTACCGAGTGGGCCCAGAGGTACCTCTCTGTCATACGGAGTGACAACATCCCAGTCTCGGTTCGTACCAACTCAACAGACACTTTCGGAGATACCCGATGCGTACCTTTATAGCCACCCAGTTACGTTGTGATGGTTGGCACACCCAAAGTATTCCTACGGTATCCGGGAGTTGTACAACCTCATGGTCTAAGGAATAAATACTTGACACCGAAAAGCTTATGCATTACGAACTATACGATCTCGTGTTATGCTCAAGTTTGGGTCTTGTCCATCACATCATTCTCCTAATGATGTGATCCCGTTATCACTGACATCCTATGTCCATGGTCAGGAAACCGTGACCATCTGTTGATCAACGAGCTGGCTACTAGAGGCCTACCAGGGACTCAATGTGATCTGTGTATTCACACATGTATTGTTGTTTCCGTACAATACAATTCTAGCATGAATAACAGACAATTATCATGAACAAGGAGATATAATAATAATACTTTTATTATTGCCTCTAGGGCATATCTCCAACAGTCTCCCACTTGCACTAGAGTCAATAATCTAGTTACATTGTGATGAATCGAACACCCATAGAGTTCTGGTGTTGATCATGTTTTGCTCGTGAAAGAGGTTTAGTCAACGGGTCTGCTACATTCAGATCCGTATGCACTTTACAAATATCTATGTCTCCATCCTGAACATAATTCCGGATGGAGTTGAAACGGCGCTTGATGTGCTTGGTCTTCTTGTGAAACCTGGGCTCCTTGGTAATAGCAATAGCACCAGTGTTGTCACAGAAGAGAGTCATCGGGCTTGACGCGCTTGGAATGACTCCTAGGTCGGTGATGAACTCCTTCATCCAGACTCCTTCCTGTGCTGCTTCAGAAGCAGCTATGTACTCCGCTTCACATGTAGATGCTGCCACCACGCTTTGCTTGCAACTGCACCAGCTGACTGCCCCTCCATTCAAAATATACACGTATCCGGTTTGTGACTTAGAGTCATCCAAATCTGTGTCGAAGCTAGCATCGACGTAACCCTTTACGACGAGCTCTTCGTCACCTCCATAAACGAGAAACATATCCTTAGTCCTTTTCAGGTACTTCAGGATGTTCTTGACCGCTGTCCAGTGTTTCGTACCGGGATCACTTTGGTACCTCCCTACCAAACTTATGGCAAGGTTCACATCAGGTCTGGTACACAGCATGGCATACATGATAGAACCTATGGTCGAGGCATAGGGAATGACACTCATCTTTTCTCTATCTTCTGTCGTGGTCGGCGACTGAGCTTTGCTCAATCTCATACCTTGCAAAACAGGCAAGAATCCTTTCTTTGGCTGATCCATATTGAACTTCTTCAATATTTTGTCAAGGTATGTACTTTGTGAAAGACCAATGAGGCGTCTCGATCTATCTCTATAGATTTTGATGCCTAATATGTAAGCAGCTTCTCCAAGGTCCTTCATTGAAAAACTTTTATTCAAGTAGGCCTTTACATTTTCCAAGAATTCTATATCATTTCCCATCAGCAATATGTCATCCACATATAATATGAGAAATGCCACAGAGCTCCCACTCACTTTCTTGTAAATACAGGCTTCTCCATAAGTCTGTATAAAGCCAAACGCTTTGATCACCTCATCAAAGCGAATATTCCAACTCCGAGATGCTTGCACCAGCCCGTAAATCGAGCGCTGGAGCTTGCATACCTTGTTAGCGTTCTCTGGATCGACAAAACCTTCCGGTTGCATCATATACAACTCTTCCTTGAGGAAGCCGTTAAGGAATGCTGTTTTGACGTCCATTTGCCATATCTCATAATCATAGAATGCGGCAATAGCTAACATGATTCTGACTGACTTCAGCATCGCTACGGGAGAGAAAGTCTCGTCGTAGTCAATCCCTTGAACTTGTCGATAACCCTTAGCGACAAGCCGAGCTTTATAGATGGTCACATTACCATCCGTGTCTGTCTTCTTCTTAAATATCCATTTGTTTTCTATGGCGTGCCTATCATCAGGCAAGTCCACCAAAGTCCATACTTTGTTTTCATACATGGATTCAATCTCGGATTTCATGGCTCCAAGCCATTTATTGGAATCTGGGCCCGCCATCGCTTCTTCATAGTTCGAAGGTTCACCGTTGTCTAACAACATGATTTCCAGGACAGGGTTGCCGTACCACTCTGGTGCGGAACGTGCCCTTGTGGACCTTCGAAGTTCAGTAGTAACTTGATCTGTTTCTTCATGATCATTATCATTGACTTCCTCCCTTGTTGGTGCAGGCACCTCAGGAATAGCTTCCTGTGTTGCGCTACTTTCCGGTACAGGAGTGGTGACTGTCACCTCATCAAGTTCTACTTTCCTCCCACTCACTTCTTTCGAGAGAAACTCTTTCTCCAGAAAGCATCCATTCTTGGCAACAAAGACTTTGCCTTCGGATCTGTGGTAGAAGGTGTACCCAATCGTTTCCTTTGGGTATCCTATGAAGACGCATTTTTCCGATTTGGGTTCGAGCTTTTCAGGTTGAAGTTTCTTGACATAAGCATCGCAACCCCAAACTTTCAGAAACGACAGCTTCGGTTTCTTGCCAAACCAAAGTTCATACGGAGTCGTCTCAACGGATTTTGACGGAGCCCTATTTAAAGTGAATGCGGCAGTCTCTAATGCATAACCCCAAAAAGATAGCGGTAAATCGGTAAGGGACATCATAGATCGCACCATGTCCAACAGAGTACGATTCCGACGTTCGGACACACCGTTACGTTGAGGTGTTCCGGGCGGTGTCAATTGTGAAACAATTCCACAGCTCCTAAGGTGTGTGCCAAATTCATGACTTAAATATTCACCCCCACGATCCGATCGCAAGAACTTTCTTTTTCTATCACGTTGATTCTCAACCTCATTCTGAAATTCCTTGAACTTTTCAAAGGTCTCAGACTTGTGTTTCATCAAATAGATATACCCGTATCTACTCAAGTCATCCGTGAGGGTGAGAACATAACGATAGCCTCCGCGAGCTTCAACACTCATTGGACCGCACACATCGGTATGTATGATTTCCAACAAGTTGGTTGCTCGCTCCATTGTTCCGGAGAACGGAGTCTTGGTCATCTTGCCCAAGAGGCATGGTTCGCACGTGTCAAATGATTCATAATCAAGAGCTCTAGAAGTCCATCCGAATGGAGCTTCTTCATACGTTTGACACCAATATGACCAAGGCGGCAATGCCACAAGTATGTGGGACTATCGTTATCAACTTTACATCTTTTGGCATCTACACTATGAATATGTGTATCACTACGTTCGAGATTCATCAAAAATAAACCATTGACCAGCGGGGCATGACCATAAAACATATCTCTCAAATAAATAGAACAACCATTATTCTCCGATTTGAAAGAATATCCATCTCGCATAAGACGAGATCCAGAAACAATGTTCATGCTCAAAGCTGGTACTAAATAACAATTATTGAGGTTTAAAACTAATCCCGAGGGTAGATGTAGAGGTAGCGTGCCGACGGCGATCACATCGACCTTGGAACCATTCCCGACGCGCATCATCACCTCATCCTTCGCCAGTCTCCGTTTATTCCGCAGCTCCTGTTTTGAGTTACAAATGTGAGCAACTGCACCGGTATCAAATACCCAGGAGCTACTACGAACGCTGGTAAGGTACACATCAATAACAAGTATATCAAATATACCTTTGACGTTGCTAGCCTTCTTGTCTGCTAAATATTTGGGGCAGTTCCGCTTCCAGTGACCCGTTCCCTTGCAATAAAAGCACTCAGTCTCAGGCTTGGGTCCATACTTTGGCTTCTTCCCGGCAACAGGCTTGCCAGGCGCGGCAACTTGCTTGCCGTCCTTCCTTTCTTGAACTTAGTGGTTTTATTGACCATCAACACTTGATGTTCTTTCTTGATGTCTACCTCCGCTGATTTCAGCATTGAATACACCTCGAGAATGGACTTCTCCATCCCCTGCATATTGAAGTTCAACACGAAGCTCTTGAAGCTTGGTGGGAGCGACTAGAGGATTCTGTCAACGACCGCTTCATCTGGGAGATTCATTCCCAGCTGAGACAAGCGATTGTGCAATCCTGAAATCTTGAGGATGTGCTCACGGACAGAACTGTTCTCCTCCATCTTACAGCTATAGAATGCGTCGGAGACATCATATCTCTCGACTCGGGCATGATCTTGAAAAACCATTTTCAGCTCTTCGAACATCTCATATGCTCCGTGGTGCTCAAAACGCTTTTGGAGCCCCGATTCTAAACTATAAAGCATGCCGCACTGAACCAGGGAGTAATCATCACTGCGCGACTGCCAGACGTTCAAAACGTCTTGGTCCGCATCGGGAGCAGGTGCATCACCTAGCGGTGCTTCTAGGACATATGATCTCTTGGCAGCTATGAGGATAATCCTCAGGTTACGGACCCAATCCGTATAGTTGCTACCATCGTCTTTCAGCTTGGTTTTCTCTAGGAACGCGTTGAAGTTGAGGGAAACTGGAGCGTGGGCCATTTGATCTACAAGAGATATTGTAAAGAATTTAGACTAAGTTCATGATAATTAAGTTCATCTTAATCAAATTTTAATGAACTCCCACTCAGAATGACATCTCTCTAGTCATCTTAAGTGATACACGATCCGAATCGAGTAGTCCGTGTCCGATCATCATGTGAGACGGACTAGTCAAAAACGGTGAACATCTTCATGTTGATCGTATCTTCTATACGACTCGTGTTCGACCTTTCGGTCTTTCGTGTTTCGAGGCCATGTCTGTACATGCTAGGCTCGTCAAGTGAACCCTAAGTGTATTGCGTGTGTAAATCTGTCTTACACCCGTTGTATGCGAACATTAGAACCTATCACACCCGATCATCACGTGGTGCTTCGGAGCAACGAGCTTTAGCGACGGTGCACAGTTAGGGGAAACACATTACTTGAAATTTTAGTGAGAGATCATCTTATTTACTACCGTCGTTCTAAGTAAACAAGATGCAAAAACATGATAAACATCACATGCAATCAATTATAGTGACATGATATGGCCAATATCATCTTGCTCCTTGGATCTCCATCTTCGGGGCACCATGATCATCTTGTCACCGGCTCGACACCATGATCTTCATCATCATGAACTCCATCATCGTGTCTTGAAGAAGTCGTCATGCCAACTATTACTTCTACTACTATAGCTAACGTTTAGCAATGAAGTAAAGTAATTACATGGCGTTATTCAGTGACACGCAGGTCATACAATAATTAAGACAACTCCTATGGCTCCTGCCGGTTGTCAAGTTCATCGACATGCAAGTCGTGATTCCCTATTACAAAAACATGATCAATCTCATACATCACATATATCATTCATCACATCTTCGTTTTGGCCATACCACGTCACATAGCACATGCTACAAAAACAAGTTAGACGTCCTCTAATTGTTGTTGCAAGTTTTACGTGGCTTCTATAGGATTTCTAGCAAGAACGTTTCTTACCTACGCCAAAACCACAACGTGATTTGTCAACTTCTATTTACCCTTCATAAGGACCCTTTTCATCGAATCCGATCCGACTAAAGTAGGAGAGACAAACACCCGCCAGCCACCTTATGCATCTAGTGCATGTCTGTCGGTGGAACCAGTCTCACGTAAGCGTATGTGTAAGGTCGGTCCGGGCCGCTTCATCCCACAATACCGCCGAATCAAGATTGACTAGTAACGGTAAGAAAGTTGAACAAGATCATACGCCCACAACTGCTTTGTGTTCTACTCGTGCAAGATGCTACGCATAAAACCTAGGCTCAGATGCCACTGTTGGGGAACATAGCATAATTCAAAAAAATTCTACGCCTTCACCAAGATCCAACTATGGAGACATCTAGCAACGAGCAAGTAAGAGTACATCTACATACCGTTATGTAGATCGCGTGCGGAAGCTTTCAACGAAGCAAGGATGAAGTAGTCGTACTCTTCACGTTCTTCGTCACCGATGATCCAGCGCCGAACGGACGGCACCTCCGCGTTCAACACACGTACGGTGCAGCAACGTCACCTCCTTCTTGATCCAGCAAGGGGGAGGAGAAGTCGTCAGAGATCCGGCAGCACGACGGCGTGATGACGGATGCAGTGGAGATCGCGGCAGGGCTTCGCCGGGCGCCCTGCGTGGGAGTTGGGAGGTGTGACGAGAGGGGGAGAGGCGCCAGGGCTTGGGTGCGGCTGCCCTCTCCCCCCCCCCACATATATATAGGGGGCCAGGGGGGCGCCAGCCCCTTGCAGATCCAATCTGCAAGGGGGGGCGGCGGCCAGGGAGGAGTCCCCCTCCCCCAAGGCAAGTGGTGGCCCCCCTCCCCTTAGGGTTTTAACCCTAGGCGCATGGGGAGGTGGGCCACCTTGTGGTGCGCCAGCCCAGAGGGCTGCACACATCCCCTCGCGGCCTAGGGGCCCCACCGGGATGGGTGGCCCCACCCGGTGGACCCCCGGGGCCCCTCCGGTGGTCCCGGGACGCTCCCGGTGACCCCCGGAGATCACCCGTTGGTCGAAACTAGACTTCCCATATATCAATCTTTACCTCCGGACCATTCCGGAACTCCTCGTGACGTCCGGGATCTCATCCGGGACTCCGAACAACTTTCGGGTTTCCACGTGCATTTATCTCTACGACCCTAGCGTTACCGAACCTTAAGTGTGTAGACCCTACGGGTTCGGGAGACACGTAGACATGACCGAGACCACTCTCCGGTCAATAACCAACAGCGGGATCTGGATACCCATGTTGGTTCCCACGTGTTCCTCGATGATCTTCATCTGATGAACCACTGTGTCAAGGATTCACTCAATCCCGTATGTTATTCCCTTTGTCCATCGGTACGGTACTTGCCCGAGATTCAATCGTCGGTATTCCCGATACCTTGTTCAATCTCGTTATGGCAAGTCTCTTTACTCGATCCGTAATCCATCATCCCGTGACTAACTACTTAGTCACATTGAGCTCATTATGATGATGTCTTACCGAGTGGGCCCAGAGGTACCTCTCCGTCATACGGAGTGACAACATCCCAGTCTCGGTTCGTACCAACTGAACAGACACTTTCGGAGATACCCGATGCATACCTTTATAGCCACCCAGTTACGTTGTGACGGTTGGCACACCCAAAGTATTCCTACGGTATCCGGGAGTTGTACAACCTCATGGTCTAAGGAATAAATACTTGACACCGAAAAGCTTATGCATTACGAACTATACGATCTCGTGTTATGCTCAAGTTTGGGTCTTGTCCATCACATCATTCTCCTAATGATGTGATCCCGTTATCACTGACATCCTATGTCCATGGTCAGGAAACCGTGACCATCTGTTGATCAACGAGCTGGCTACTAGAGGCCTACCAGGGACTCAATGTGATCTGTGTATTCACACATGTATTGCTGTTTCCGTACAATACAATTCAAGCATGAATAACAGACAATTATCATGAACAAGGAGATATAATAATAATACTTTTATTATTGCCTCTAGGGCATATCTCCAACACTAAGTATCAATCTGGATGCGTATTGAAAGTGGGAGCAATTAGCTAGAGTAGCTCCATGTAGAGCATTGTAGACACGGAAATTTGTGAATTACATATGGATCTGAATGTGACAGACCCGTTGACTAAACTTCTCTCACAAAGCAAAACATGATCACACCTTAGTACTCTTTGGGTGTTAATCAGATGGTGATGTGAACTAGATTATTGACTCCAGTAAACCCTTTGGATGTTGGTCACTGATGACCCACAAGTGTAGGGGATCTATCGTAGTCCTTTCGAAAAGTAAGAGTGTCGAACCCAACGAGGAGCAGAAGGAAATGATAGGCAGTTTTCAGTAAGGTATTTTCTGCAAGCACTGAAATTATAGGTAACAGATAGTTTTGTGATAAGATAATTGGTAGCAAGTGACAAAAGGTAAAAGTAAATAAGGTGCAGCAAGGTGGCCCAATCCTTTTTGTAGCAAAGGACAAGCCTGGACAAACTCTTATATAAAGGAAAGCGCTCCCGAGGACACATGGGAATTATCGTCAAGCTAGTTTTCATCACGATCATCTGATTTGCGTTTGGTACTTTGATAATTTGGTATGTGGGTGTGATACGTCCAAAACGTATCTATAATTTCTGCTTGCTCCATGCCTCTTTTGGGTGATATTGCTATGATATTTATACACTTCCATACACTTTTGATCATATTTGGACTAACCTATTAACTCAGTGCACCCCAGTGCCAGTTTTTGTTTTCTGCTGTTTTTGTATTTCAGGTTTTCCCATTACGAAAACTGCCAGAAAAATCCCGGAAAAATTATATAAAAAATCAGCGTTCCAGAAGCTTCCCGACAGCCGAAGTAGGGCCGGAGGGGGCCACCAGGGCTCCAGGCGCCCTGGTGGCGCGGCCCCCCTCCTGGCCGCGCCGGGGGGCGCCTGGGCCCCCCAGGCCTCCGCTGATGCCCCCCTTTGGCATATATTTAACACGCGTCCCGAAACCCTCGAGACAGGAACCCTTTTTCGCGATCTCATCTCTGTTCCGCCGCCGCCGCGATTCCAAGATCGGGAGCACGAGGAGAACTCTTCCCGGCACCCTGCCGGAGGGGAGGATCACCACCGGGAGCCTCTCCACCACCATGGACGCCTCCCGGATGAGTTGTGAGTAGTCTCCCTTGGACCATGGGTCCATGACCAGTAGCTATGTGATGTTCTCCTCCCCTTCTTGTGCTTCACTAATTAGACCTCGTGAGCTGCCCTACATGATCGAGGCACATATGTAATCCTTATGTTGTTGCTATGATGAGTTTGCTGGGATCCGATGGATTGTGAGATTATGTTCAGATTGTGTTTGAGTAATATATTTGATTTACCTCTTTTACATTTATGTTCGTAAGTAATTCTTGCATGTTCTCCGTTGCTATTTATTGCTTTGGCCAAGTAGTAGGTAGTGACTCCAAGAGGGAACGTTATGCTCGATTGTGGGTTCATGCCCCTCGATGACTAGCTTGAGTGACAGAAACATGAGTCTAGGGGATGTGCTGTTGCCACAAGGGGGAAAACAACGGTGCTTGTGCCCGTGGGTGCAAGGATTGTTTACTTTACGCAAAGTTCTTTTAATGCAGTTGTCTGTTGCTTTGAGTTTACACTATGGGTGGGACTCGCAACTTAATACCAGCGAGATGTTCTGGATAGATATCTCAAGGTGGATGATTAGTAGTAGATGCAGATGGATTTCGGTCTACTTGCCTTGGCGTACCGCCCATGCTTTGAACCTCTACCTTTCTTGCAACATAGTTAGCATTGGTTTGCGCACATAATTCTGTCAATTGCCCAGCTGTAATTCGTTTACCTCACATAGCTGTTTTATCGTCTTTTGGGAGAGAGACATCACTAGTTAACATCATGGGACCCCGGTCCATATTACCATCACTGATCACATCCGCTATTTACTTTCCGCTTTTACTTATTATTTGCAGCAATACCTATCACTATTATCACTTGCGTTTGATCCTTTGTAAACGACAAGGCCGGAGGGATTGACAACCTCTCTGTACTCGTTGGGAGCAAAGTTATTTGTATCTGTGTGCAGGTCCATGTTGATTGATAATATCTGGCGCCGTTAGCAGTTAACACCTTCTTGTTGAAACTGGGAGTCTCAGGGGAAATCGATCCTTGGTATCTTTGCCAAGGGAAAACTTCCGCTATACTGCATCTCAAACCTTCCACTTGGGGTAACCAACGAGGGGCGAGAAGCCATCAAGCAAAGTTTTCTGGCGCCGTTGCCGGGGACTCCACTTTTCAAGATAGAGGAGTTGCACGCTATCTTTTACCTTTGCTTTTAGTCTTGTTAGTTTACCTTTCAATTTTGCTTTAGTATCCTTTATCGAAAACCACAAAATATATATATATATATATATATATATATATATATATATATATATATATATATATATATATATATATTAATTATTTGCTAGTAGTCCTTTCTGTTTAGTCAAGCATGTTAGGATTTGGAGCTTTGAGGGAATCAGAAGTCCTAGATTTCCATCAAAGGGATGGAGAAAATATGAAGAAGGCATGGGACAGAATTTCTGATGCACATAGGAGAATTATGCCTTGGATACCTATAAAAATTGTGCTTAGAAATTTTTACCATGGTCTTTTTAAATGGTGTAAACACTCTCTTGATATTATAGCTGAAGGAGATTTCCTAGAGTGTGATGAAGCTAGAGCTCTTGAAATTATACATGGTCTATCTAGTTACTTTGTTTATGATCATAACTTTGATACTGTCATAGATAGACTTGCTACTATTGAGAAGAGAATGGATGCTCTAGACTTGATGAAGGTAGAGAAACCCAAACCCAATAAGAAAGACATTTTGGAAATAGACAATGATTGGGAGCCTTTTGTTAGGATTAGCATCTCTAATCAAGACTTCCTTGCTTACTGTGATATTGGATCTATGGTTCTTACTATGCCAAAAATTGTTCATGATTCTTTAAAATTTAACATGGATAGATTACCATCTTATCATGAACACACTAATGGAGATATTTCTGAAATTCAGGGAAGAATAAAAGACGTGCCAGTTAAATTCCTTAAAGGGATTACAATGGTTGATTTCTTCATCATGGAGCCAAACCAAGGAAATATAGTGCTTGGAAGGGACTTCCTCCGAGCGGTAAAAGGCTTCATCGATATAGGTAAGGGACAAATCCGCTTGCGCGGAAAGGAAAAAGGTGTGTACCCCTTTCCTAGTAGGAACAAGAGTGAACTTGTTGAGGAACCATTTGAAGCGATTTATAACTCCGATTATTATGATGGTTATTGATTCCTTTTTGCATTATGCCTAGCTTAAAGGCATAAAAGAAAGCGCTTTTGGGAGGCAGCCCACATGAATAAAATTTTATTTTGCTTTTGTTGTGTCTTGATGTTGTTACTACAGTAGCATCATCATTGTATCTTTGCTTTTCAACTTTGTGCCAAGTGTAGCCTCTGATTGCAAGAAAGTTCAAAAGTTGTGACGTGCTGTCCAGGAAACAGATTCTGTCCTTGGATAGAAAAATTCGTATAAAATCACCAGATCATCTTTTTGGTCTGAATTTTTTCGACAGCGTGCTCTATACAATTGTCTTTCTTGCGTTTGTTCTGAGTTTTTTGATTAGAGTTGCAGAAGTGCCCCGAAAAAATCATTTACTACATGCTGTTCTGTTTTTCACAGATTCTATCCTGTTTTGCCTTTCCTTCATTTTGCAAACCTTGAGCTTGCTTTTTCTTTGCAAAAACCTTTTGGCAATCTTGCGAAACAGTAGACCTTCAAGAATATCCTTATTTCTAGCAAGGAACAATTATTTTATTATGGGTACTAACCTCGCTAATCAGATTATGATGAGTTATGTATGAAGGGAGTTTTCAAGTGTGCGAGGGAAGATGATAAAAAGATTCAGGAGTGTTAAATGCTCAAGCTTGGGGATGCCCCCATGCACCCCCAAGAAATATTCAAGGAGACTCAAGCATCTAAGCTTGGGGATGCCCCCGTGCATCCCCTTCTCCATCGACATTATCAGTTCGTCTTTCGTTCCACTATATTTTTATCACTTCATGTGTTATGTGCTATGCTTGGAGCGTCTTGCTTTTAGTTTCCTTTTTAGTTTTCTTTAGCTTTTCATAACGAGTCGGAACTCAGCTTTCTTTGTGTGGGAGAGAAACACGCTCCACTTCAACGTAGAACATAACATAGAATTTTCATGTCTATCTTTGCTGTGTGTGTTCTTTGTCTTTCAATAGCTACTATCATGTTCAGCTCTTAGTTTTCATGCTTATCTTTTTAAAGAGCTTTTGTTTAGTTGGTTGCTTGAACTCTCTTTAGTTATCATGCTTATCTTATTAAGAGAGTTTGCTTCTGTTGCATTGGTTGATATGTCTATGATAAAAATGCTACGTGCATAATGGTGCTTAGTAGTTCATGTTTTCTTATGGTTAATCTCAAATAGCTGGGGGGTTCCCAATGTGTTATTGGAGTACCAACATGATTTGTTTGCCTATGATGTGGTATGTTTAGTAATATCTTCCTTCGAGAATTTATTTTGATTGACTTGGTGTATGCTCACGCATATTTAAGACTGTAAAGAAAGTCTGTCAAGCCTTGATGATCTTTTGTTTCTGAGTAGCGATATAACTTCCATGCCTGATTCAATGTTGCTTTGTCGCTCTGCATGATTATGACCGTCATTGCTCTCTTAGTTGGTCGCTCCCAGTCTTTTGGTAACCTCCACCTGTACTAAGCGGGCTGACTGCTTGTGCATCCAAAATCCTTTAAACCAGTTATGCCATATGAGTCCACCATACCTTCCTATACATGGTATTTACCTGCCATTCCTAACGGAGACTTTCATGTACCATCTCGAAATTATTCAAAAAAGAAAAAGCATTTCTATTTTGTGCCTCTGTTTTAGTTCATGAGGAAGTAGTAGTTAATTCATGATCTTTTTAAGTTGGACAAGCTTCACCCCGGGATTGCATGTCTAATGTGCAAACCCATAATACGAGAAGGAACTGGCAAAGAGTGCGCCCGGCTCAAAAATAATATAACAAACAAACCCTCCTTCACGCTTTGTTCATGAGAAATCAGAAAACTTTGGCAGTGATAAACAAAGGAGATTAACAGGATGTGATCGTCCTCATTCGGGAGCCGTTCCTCGAAACTTGTCCAGCTCGAGAAATAATTGAGTTATCTGCTAGCATTCGTTGACGAAACATGCATATCCAAAAAAATATTATTACCTCTGTTTTTAAAACCAAGAGCTCTGGTACATGTTTTGTCTTTGTTTCCGACTACGGGTTTTCAACCTTGCCAACAAAAGCCACGGTTCGAGAGTCTCCACCTTCTTTTAAAGCACCAACTATTGAGAGCATGATTGTCATTCTGAGTGTAATGTGCATTGTCCCAAAGTACCATTGTCTTTTGCATTATTATGATATCGTTTATTCTGAAATCATTGTATCTAGTCATCACTTAAACCTTGGAGGTGCCCCTGCATTTATGTTTTGCTTCACTAAAGGGGGCAAGCGAGATATCACTTTATCATATTTGCACATCATGCTCATTACAAATCTATTTGATGTTTCAGTATCATATTGTAAAACTTTCAGTTCTTTGTGATTTTCTCATGAGGCAACTTAATTACTACAGATTCATTGTCTCAGTAAGCTTTTGTCATATGACTATGAAAGTCCTATATGGTTAATAGCATGTCACCACAGAAATTATTCTTGTTATCATTTACCTACTCGAGGACGAGCAGGAATTAAGCTTGGGGATGTTGATACGTCCAAAACGTATCTATAATTTCTGCTTCCTCCATGCCTCTTTTGGGTGATATTGCTATGATATTTATACACTTCCATACACTTTTGATCATATTTGGACTAACCTATTAACTCAGTGCACCCCAGTGCCAGTTTCTGTTTTCTGCTGTTTTTGTATTTCAGGTTTTCCCATTACGAAAACTGCCAGAAAAATCCCGAAAAAATTATATAAAAAATCAGCGTTCCAGAAGCTTCCCGATAGCCGAAGTAGGGCCGGAGGAGGGCCACCAGGGCTCCAGGCGCCCTGGTGGCGCGGCCCCCCTCCTGGCCGCGCCGGGGGGGCGCCTGGGCCCCCCAGGCCTCCGTTGATGCCCCCCTTTGGCATATATTTAACACGCGTCCCGAAACCCTCGAGACGGGAACCCTTTTTCGCGATCTCATCTCTGTTCCGCCGCCGCCGCGCTTCCAAGATCGGGAGCACCAGGAGAACTCTTCCCGGCACCCTGCCGGAGGGGAGGATCACCACCGGGAGCCTCTCCACCACCATGGACGCCTCCCGGATGAGTTGTGAGTAGTCTCCCTTGGACCATGGTTCCATGACCAGTAGCTATGTGATGTTCTCCTCCCCTTCTTGTGCTTCACTAATTAGACCTCGTGAGCTGCCCTACATGATCGAGGCACATATGTAATCCTTATGCTGTTGCTATGATGAGTTTGCTGGGATCCGATGGATTGTGAGATTATGTTCATATTGTGTTTGAGTAATATATTTGATTTACCTATTTTATATTTATGTTCGTAAGTAATTCTTGCATGTTCTCCGTTGCTATTTATTGCTTTGGCCAAGTAGTAGGTAGTGACTCCAAGAGGGAACGTTATGCTCGATTGTGGGTTCATGCCCCTCGATGACTAGCTTGAGTGACAGAAACATGAGTCTAGGGGATGTATTGTTGCCACAAGGGGGAAAACAACGGTGCTTGTGCCCGCGGGTGCAAGGATTGTTTACTTTACGCAAAGTTCTTTTAATGCAGTTGTATGTTGCTTTGAGTTTACACTATGGGTGGGACTCGCAACTTAATACCAGCGAGATGTTCTGGATAGATATCTCAAGGTGGATGATTAGTAGTAGATGCAGATGGATTTCGGTCTACTTGCCTTGGCGTACCGCCCATGCTTTGAACCTCTACCTTTCTTGCAACATAGTTAGCATTGGTTTGCGCACATAATTCTGTCAATTGCCCAGCTGTAATTCGTTTACCTCACATAGCTGTTTTATCGTCTTTTGGGAGAGAGACATCACTAGTGAACATCATGGGACCCCGGTCCATATTACCATCACTGATCACATCCGCTATTTACTTTCCGCTTTTACTTATTATTTGCAGCAATACCTATCACTATTATCACTTGCGTTTGATCCTTTGTAAACGACAAGGCCGGAGGGATTGACAACCTCTCTGTACTCGTTGGGAGCAAAGTTATTTGTATCTGTGTGCAGGTCCACGTTGATTGCTAATATCTGGCGCCGTTAGTAGTTAACACCTTCTTGTTGAAACTGGGAGTCTCAGGGGAAATCGATCCTTGGTATCTTTGCCAAGGGAAAACTTCCGCTACACTGCATCTCAAACCTTCCACTTGGGGTAACCAACGAGGGGCGAGAAGCCATCAGGGTGGACCGGTGCTTGGGTGCTGCCCTTACTTGGACAAGCCTCCCACTTATGACTAACCTCTAATGCAAGCATCCGCAACTACAAAAGAAGTATTAAGGTAAACCTAACCATAGCCTGAAACATATGGATCCAAATCAGCCCCTTACGAAGCAACGCATAAACTAGGGTTTAAGCTTCTGTCACTCTAGCAATCCATCATCTACTTATTACTTCCCAATGCCTTCCTCTAGGCCCAAATAATGGTGAAGTGTCATGTAGTCCACGTTCACATGACACCACTAGAGGAGAGACAACATACATCTCATCAAAATATCAAACGAAGACCAAATTCACATGACTACTAATAGCAAGACTTCTCCCATGTCCTCAGGAACCAAAGTAATTACTCACAAGACATAATATTGTTCATGATCAGAGGGGTATTAATATGCATAATGGATCTGAACATATGATCTTCCACCAAATAAACCAACTAGCATCAACTATAAGGAGTAATCAACACTGCTAGCAACCCACAGGTACCAATCTGAGGTTTGGTACAAAGATTGGATACAAGAGATGAACTAGGGTTTGAGAGGAGATGGTGCTGGTGAAGATGTTGATGAAGATAGCCCTCCCCAAGATGGGAGAGTTGTTGGTGATGACGGCGGTGACGATTTCCCCCTCCCGGAGGGAAGTATCCCCGGCAAAACAGCTCTGCCGGAGCCCTAGATTGGTTTCTGCCTCGAGACGACGACGTCTGGTCCCGAAAGCCTCCTCCTGATTTTTTTTAGGTCAAAACGCTTCATATAGGAGAAGATGGGCACCGTGGGCCTACCGGCTGGCCCTCGAGGCAGGGGGCGCGCCCTAGGAAGGGGGGCGCGCCACCCACCCTCGAGGCCAACCGGTGGCCCCCCTCGTGGGTTTCTTTCGCCAGATATTTTTTATATTTTTTGAAACGATGTTCTGTGGAGTTTCAGGGCTTTTGGAGTTGCGCAGAATAGGTTTCCAGAGTTTGCTCCTTTTTCAGCCCAGAATTCCAGCTGCCAGCATTCTCCCTCTTCATGTAAACCTCGCAAAATAAGAGAGAAAATACATAATTATTGTGGCAAAACATGTAATAACAGCCCATAGTGCAATAAATATCAACTTATAAGCATGATGCAAAATGGACGTATCAGTCACATGGCGATGTGAACTATGGGTGTTAATCACATGACGATGTGAACTATTAGCGTTAAATCACATGACGATGTGAACTAGATTATTGACTCTAGTGCAAGTGGGAGACTGAAGGAAATATGCCCTAGAGGCAATAATAAAGTTGTTATTTTATATTTCCTTATATCATTATAAATGTATGTTATTCATGCTAGAATTGTATTAATCGGAAACTTGATACATGTGTGGATACATAGACAAAACATAGTGTCCCTAGTAAGCCTCTACTAGACTAGCTCGTTAATCAAAGATGGTTGAGTCTCCTAACCATAGAAATGTGTTGCCATTTGACTAACGGGATCACATCATCAGGAGAACGATGTGATGGACATGACCCATCCATTAGCTTAGAGTATTGATCGTTCAGTTTTATCGCTACTGCTTTCTTCATGTCAAATACATATTCCTCAGACTATGAGACTATGCAACTCCTGGATGCCGGAGGAATGCCTTGTATGCTATCAAACGTCACAACGTAACTGGGTGATTATAAAGATGCTCTACAGGTATTTCTGAAGGTGTTTTGTTGAGTAGGCATAGATCGAGAACATGATTTGTCACTCCGAGTATCGGAGAGGTATCTCTGGGCCTTCTCGGTAATACACATCATAATAAGCCTTGCAAGCAAATGACTAATGGTTTAGTCATGGGATGATGTATTACAGAACGAGTAAAGAGACATGCCGGTAATGAGACTGAACTAGGTATGAAGATACCGACGATCGAATCTCGGGCAAGTAACATATCGATGACAAAGGGAATAACGTATGCTGACATTACGGTTTGACCGATAAAGATCTTCGTAGAATATGTGGGAACCAATATGAGCATCCAGGTTCCGTTGTTGGTTATTGACCGAAGAAGTGTCTCGGTCATGTCTACATAGTTCTTGAACCCGTAGGGTCCGCACGCTTAACGTTCGAAGATGATTTGTATTAAGAGTTATGTGTTTTTGGTGACCGAAGATTGTTCGGAGTTCCGGATGAGATCACGGACATGACGAGGAGTCTCGAAATGGTCGAGAGGTAAATATTGATATATTGGATGATGGTATTCGGACACCGGAAGGGTTCCAAGGGGTACTGGGTACATATCGGAGGTCCGGGGGGTTGTCGGAACCCCCCAGGGGAAGTTATGGGCCCTATGGGCCATAAGAGGGAGGCACACCAGCCCACGTAGGGGTGGTGTGTCCCCCATAAGGTAGGAGGCCGAATTGGAGTAGGGAAGGGGGCGGCGCCCCCCTTTCCTTCTCCTCCTCCTTCTCCTTTCCCCTTTCCCCCCTCCATGAGAAGGAAAAAGAAGGGGGCCGAATCCTACTAGGACTAGGAGTCCTAGTAGGACTCCCCTCTCTTGGCGCGCCCCCCTAGGCTGCCTCCCTCCCTCTTCCTCATTTATATACGTGGGGAGGGCACTCCTAAAACACACAACAGACAATCTCTTAGCCGTGTGCGGTGCCCCCCTCCACAATTTACTCCTCTGGTCATAGCGTCGTAGTGCTTAGGCAAAGCTCTGCGCGGATCACATCACCAACACCGTCGCCATGTCATCATGCTGACAGAACTCTCCCTCGACCCTCTACTGGATCAAGAGCTCGAGGAACGTCATCGAGCTGAACGTGTGCTGAACACGGAGGTGCTATATGTTCGGTACTTGGATCGGTTGGATCGTGAAGTCATTCGACTACATCAACCGCGTTAATACAACGCTTCCGCTTTCGGTCTATAAGGGTACGTAGACAAATTGTTCCCGTCTTGTTGCTATGCATCTCCTAGATAGATCTTGCGTGATCGTATGATATATTTTTTAAACTGCATGCTACGTTTCCCAACACGCCTAGGCATAGCTTTGGTCTTATAAGACTTTTCTATTTTGCTGGTATTGGTTTGTGTGTGTGCGTTGATGTTGACTATGTGCATTCTATCTATGCAGAGGCCGGGTGTGTGCTAATTATGTTTGTATCATCTTGATGCTTCATTTTAAGCAAATAAAGTCCTCCATTTGTCCAAAAAAAGACGATAGTTTGCTACCTTGTCGTTTAAAATACATCGTTTATAGATTTTTTTTCGAAAATCAAACTTTGCAAAGTTTCATCATTTTTTAGAGAAAAATATTAGTGTCCATGATACCAAATAAATATTATATAAAAAGTGTTTCCTGATGCATATAATAGTGTACATATTTTTTGTCTATAGCCTTAATCAAATTTTACTAATTTAGACTTAAAAAAATCTATTAGCACCACATTTTAAATTGGAGGGAGTATTTAGCATCCCCGCTTGTGTCTTCTTCCACTGGTCATATATGAAGACACTTGAAAATGAAAACGAGGGTGTCTTGGGTATTCCTCTTTACGACATTCATCTTCCCCGCCCACTTCTCCCTTGTTACACGCATTCCTCTTTTCTTTACTGTTTTTTCTCCTTCTCCTTTGTGGAGGCTACAATGGAGGTGTCGATAGGAGGTGTCACCTAAATGATGGCAATTGAGCGCGTAGGCTATGGTAGCTTCAAATCAAAATTTCTAACGCGTCAGCCAAGAACAATATGAGGGGCGTAGGTCATGAGTGTACCACTTGACGATCAGGTCAACATAGCGGAAGCGACTGTAGTCAAAGTAGTCGACGTCTTCCAAGAGGGCGTGTCCTATCCAAGCGCAACTACGATGGTCGTGCGTCCAATGTATACATACATACGAGAACATGAATCATACGGCATAGGGTGGTACTAGTAGCCTTGGGTAGCAACCAGAAAACATAAGACATATTAGAGGTGAAGGAAGGGGCGGCAGCGAGATCAGATCGGGTCATGTGGCCATCCCAATTGCCTTCTTTATATATGGGGCACCCCGTAGAATTTAGTGGGGACCATTGTAGGGCTTGGTGCGCCCATTCCCTTCACACTAATGGTCCCTAGTCCTAGTGGAGGGGACAACGGGAGTGGACGGAGGCCCATTTTTATGCACTAATTGGCATAAAACATTAGGTAATGCCCCTCACACACTCAAGCATGGCGTTGTGGCAAGCAGCCGACGCACGTCGAGATTGGTCACCTCACCTACATCATTAACCTTCCCGCTCACTCCCCAGTATCTTGTGTCTTGACGTGACAATCGACGAATCAAATGTCGAGTTGAAACCAACAAAGAAAAACAAATTATCACCTCTTGCATTTGACATATTTTTGTAATCTATGCATTTGACACAAAGTAACCGTACAAACCGAGATATAAGTGAAACATTGAATCGGGCCCAAATCATGTTGGCCCATTCCCCCTCCTCGGTTCTTTGGGACCCTGCATCGGTAGAGTTAGCGAGATACAACGCCAAAAGGGCAAAGCTATGTCTCGCTTCACGTGAGAGAAAAGCTAGTCTCGCCTAAAGCAAGCGCCAGATTGGGCCGCCCAATTCGTGGGAGGCCATAGGCCTCTTAGCGCTTGTTTTTTTTCACATTCTTTTTGTTCCTTTTGTTTTGTTTTTTTGTTTTTATGCTTCCAAATATTGTATATATATTACAAAAAACACTTTACATGTATAAAAAACAATTATGATATATAAGAGAAACGTATACAAAAATATACAATGTGTATGAAAAGCAGACATCAAAAATATATTTAAAAATGTTAATAAATTATCTAAAAAATGTTAAATGCGTATAAAAATTATTCCTAATTTATGCGAAAAATGTATAATATGTATACATAGTAGACATTTAACATATATTAGAAGAAATGTTAATCATGTATTTCGAAATATTAAATGTGTATATAAAAATGTTCCTCATGTATACAAAAAATGTACAATGTGTATGCAAAAAGTAGACATCAAAAACCATATGTATTAAAAAAAATGTTAATCATGTAATTGGAAAATGTTAAACTAGTATATAAAAATGTACAATATTTATGAGCAAGTAGACATAATATATACTCCCTCCGTTCCCAAATATAAGTCTTTCTAGAGATTACAACAAGTGACTATATACGGAGCAAAATGAGTGAATCTGCACTCTAAAATATATATACATACATCCATATATTATAGTCCATTTGAAATGTCTAAAAGGACTTATATTTATGAACGGAGGGAGTATATGTTTAAAAAATGTTAATGATATATTATAAAAATGTCAAATGTGTATATTTTTTGACCATGTACTAAAAAAGTGTTCAAAATATCTATATAAGATAATTGTACATAGTGTATTTGAGAAATGTTGAACATTTATAAAAAATTAGACATGTGTTAAAAACCCAATGAAAATCGACAAAGAAACAAAACCAAAAAAGAGACCAGTAAAAGCAAGAAAGAAACAAAGAAAACCCCCAGTAAAAATTGAGAAGAAAACAAAGAAACCCAATGAAAAAATAATGTAGAAAAAACAGCGAGGAAGTTAAAAAACATAAAGAAAGAGAAAAATCATAGCGAATGAAACCCATCGAAATCGAGCGAACAAAACCTAGCAAATGCACGTGATCGAAACCTATCGAACCAAAAAACAATTGAAAGTGGGTCGACCTAGTAGGTACACGTAGGGAGAAAAATCATTTAGCGAGACACAAGCTATACTCACGTTCAACGAGATATAGTCTTCGAGACGCCAGAATGCCAAATGGGTCGGTCTTAGCGTGTCGGCCTGATAGCCCACTTGCCCGTCACATGTGGGCATGGCCCGAAACGTTTATAGTATGTTCATGCCGGCACATGGCCTGCCTAGGCCGCGAGTGCTGGCACGACATGACACATTTAGTTTTTTTTAATTATTTTATATCCAGTGTAATAAGCTGAATATTGGCCCAAAACAGCCCAATAGTAGACTTAATTATACACGGTCCAGCGGGCTAAACGGTGCGTCGTGGCAGCCCGTGTAAGAAAGGGGTCGTGCGTGCACCAGGGAGGGCAACACGCATGTCGGCCCAACATTTTGCCGGGTCTGGCTACAAATACCTGTGTATGGACAACCCGGCCTGGAGGCCCGAGCCCGAAAGTCCGAAACGACCATATATACCATTTTTATTCCAAATATAGGTATAATATAAATTAATATAAATCCTAAATATAATTATTTTAATAAAAAATGTCACTTTTCATGTGCTTTGGATCGGCCTCAAGCTTGTGATTTTTGTTTCTGGCTTTGCCCGGCCCAGCCGGAGCCCGACCCGCCCAGGATTGTGTGGCCAGGTTTTAGCTATACAAAGCCTACAACCCACCACACCACCCGCCGCCAGCTACTCCTACTCCCATTTCTATAAAAAAAAGCTACTCCTACTCCCCCGTCCCCAGCACGCACTTCGCTCAACGAATAAAAATAAGACAAAAATGCTAAAATAAAAGACAAAAATAGCCCCGCGCACCCCTGCCTCGCTAGTTGCTACACAACCCATCGTACCAACCAGGGGCACCGCCAGCGCGCACGCTCGCCACTCCCGTCGCGCCCCTCCTGGCTGGCTCCTTCGCCGCGCGCCGCCACTTAGGGCATTTAGGGCATGTACAATGGTCGATAAGGTAGTCTTATCTTAAATATTATATGTAATTTAGAGATGACAAAAAAATATGTATACAATGGGTCATTTCTTAGCTCTATCTTCAATAACTAGTTCCTAAAAACATGGTGAGACATATTGTGCTAAGAGATCATCTTTTGCCTCCTCTTAATTAAGAGAAGACAAACTTCTCTTATAATTTTTCTTTCATCCACCTCATCATTTATCTTACATGACATTGCTAAGATAGAACCATTGTACATGCCCTTACCGTCCCGTCACCTTCTCCGCTTCTCCCGCGGCCGACCACAGTAGACCCGTAGTGAGCTGCCTCGGTCCCTACTTCTCTGCACGCTTGCACACACCGGAGGAGCTCCCGGTTACTTCGGCAGAATCTGAAAGCCGAGCCAAATTGTCGGTTTTCTAATTTTGTTCGTCATTTTTACTCCCTCCGTCCGGAAATACTTGTCATCAAAATGAATAAAAGGGGATGTATCTAGATGTATTTTAATTCTAGATACGTCCTTTTTTTCTCCATTTTGATGACAAGTATTTTCGGACGGAGGGAGTAGTACTTAACCGAGCCAAACACCGAACTACACCAACCGAATCTTCGGTTTCTACCCACCTAACGCCGAGGCCCCTTGCTGCTTACGCCGGACTCGCCGCCGGAGGAGGAGGGCCAAGATAAACAAAACCGAAGCGGAATAAAGACGGCAAGTCAATGCAGGCCGCGATCACCACCACCGCGTCCGCGAACCCGCATCTGAAGCCTCTGGTCTCCTTGCTGCGTCCGTCGCCCCCGCACCGGGTCCGAGTCCACCCTCCTCGCCACCGCCTGAACACGAGGGCCAGCGCCATGGCCTCCTCGGCGCCGCAGGAGCTTACTATCACGCGCCCCGACGACTGGCACCTCCACCTCCGTGACGGCGACGTGATGGCCGCGGTGCTCCCCCACAGGTTTGCTCCTTCTGCTAGTGCACACGTACTGTTCGGTGCAATGCCTCAAAGAACTTAGCAGGCAGGGTGTGTGTTTTGTTGTATGCTCTGTGGCAGCGCGAGGCACTTTCAGAGAGCCATCGTGATGCCCAACCTGAAGCCTCCCGTTACAACAACGGCACGTGCGATCGCGTACAGAGATGAGATCCTGAAGGCGCTGCCTCCCGGGAGCAGCTTCGTGCCGCTCATGACGCTCTACCTCACAGACAGGACTAGCCCGGAGGAAATTAAGATCGCAAGTACGGATTCTCCCTACCGCAATTGGTTCTTTAGCTGTTCTTTTTTTGCTGTTTGTATTTTATTTATTGTTACATCTCATGATTATCAAATATGCTCCTCCTTCAGTCATGACTCGTAAATTATGAAGTGCTGGATCATAATGTTTATGTTGCATGCCATGTTTGTTTTGTTGGTTTGTAGGAAAGAGTGGTGTGGTTTTTGCTGTCAAGTTGTATCCTGCTGGAGCAACTACCAACTCCCAAGACGGCGTAACTGATATCTTGGGGAAATGCTTGCCTGTCCTTGAAGAGATGGTCAAGCAGGAGATGCCTTTACTTGTAAGTACTTATTGTTCTTCTCCCTACACAGAATCCGAAAGTTTTGGTTCATCTGCCAAGTTGGTCTCTAGTTTTACTTCAAATGTTAAATGGGATCACCATTTGTTGCCTTGACAATACCGAACCTTTATGGCTATTTTTCATTTCCTTCAGGTTCATGGAGAAGTCACAGATCCTCATGTCGACACCTTTGACCGTGAGAAGGTTTTCATCGAGAAAATATTAGCACCACTTGTACAAAAACTTCCACAGCTGAAAATCGTTATGGAACATATCACTACGATGGATGCAGTGAACTTCGTAGAATCATGCAAAGAAGGTATGTGCTGTTACAATGGCCCTTAATACTTCTGTTTGCCCTTATACATGGTCCTTACATTTTGTTGTGTTTTCAGGTCATGTTGCTGCAACAGTGACTCCACAGCATCTACTTCTAAACAGGAATGCGTTGTTTCAGGGTGGTTTACAGCCTCACAATTATTGCTTGCCAGTGCTGAAGAGAGAAACCCACAGTATGTTCTGGTCACTCTTGTGTCCCTAAGCCAGACAAGTTTCCAGTCTCGTACGTCTAATTCTGCTTTTTCAAGAACACGCAAGAAATCTCTAATTCTGCTCAACTTCCTACCATTAATTATTGTTCTTGTTGAGATAATTGGTAGAAAACATTGACTTGGACATTCCTTCAGCAGTAAAAGACTATCTGCAACATTGCTATTCTTGCATTACATTATCATGTTCCTTTTGATGATCATTATATTCAGCTTCTTGCCCGGCATTACAAATTTTGAATACACGAACATGGCTATGGGCTTTGTTGCATTCTTTTATTATCACCTGCATTTGTAGGATAGCACGAGCAATGTCCTTGGTAAAAATATGCTCAATCTCCCTTTTCTTCTTTCTGCAGCATCCAGTGTGTTTAACTGTCTCTGAATCTTCTACCTCAGGGCAAGCTATTGTTTCTGCTGTAACAAGTGGGAGCAGACAATACTTTCTTGGCACTGACAGTGCTCCCCATGATAAGCGGATGAAGGAGTGTTCCTGTGGATGTGCAGGAATATATAGCGCTCCTGTTGCTCTTTCTCTTTATGCGAAGGTATTTGAAGAGGTAATATATTCTCTCTCTCTCACACACATCGGAGTTCAGTATTTTGTTTGGCCTGGATATCTTACAATCTTACTAGAAACTACAGTCATAATGATTTCAGCTAGAAAAGGCTATCGCAATCTTACAGGCAAAGAACTACTCTGTCAGACATCAAAATGCTAAAATTTCCTACTAATCTGTTTCTTGGACATATTTTGTCCTGTTTCAGGCTGGTGCTCTTGATAAACTGGAGGCGTTCACAAGCTTCAATGGGCCAGATTTTTATGGACTCCCAAGGAACACATCAAAGATTGTTCTGAGAAGGAGCCCCTGGAAAGTGCCTGCAACTTATACGTACGGCTCAGGGGTGATTGTGCCTATGTCCACCGGCAACACTCTGGAATGGCTTCCGTCCGATCAGCCTGAAGAATAAGCAAATTACAGACGGTCCATTTGGGGGAGAAACAATAAGTGGAGACCTTCCATCTTTCCCCCTTTCTGTAGAACGAGCCTGACAAACATGGTTTCCGTCGTAAACTTGCCCCGTGTGGGATTCCTAAAAGCAACTTTGTAAGAGCAACTTATTCGAAGCAAGAGCGAAAAAGTCTTCGTCCGAATAAAAGAAAAGAGGTTCTTGTTGAGTTATCTGCATTTCAGTGGATTGCACTAAAACCTCGTCAGAAGATATGAAAGTGTACTAAGCTATATTCAGGTAAGCGATACTATTTGCCCTGTTTTTGATAGGGCGAGGGGTAAGCACCAATACATCCTTTGAGGCCAGGTATTGAAAATCATTTGGTTTCAATTTGGGGCATGCTACGCGTCCGCCGGCTGATATATTTAAAAGACCAGCCGGCTCGCGAGTCGTCGGATTTGTCGCATCAATCGATCCGAGCACGCATCCAGAACTGCAACATAGGTCTTGTTGCAGAATTATTTCTGTAACATAGGCCTTGTTGCAGGATTTTAATGCAACATTTTGTCATAAAAAAATTATAACTAAGGTTTTGTTGCAACTTTTTCTGCAACTAAGGTCTTGTTGCACAAAATTATCAGTTGTAGAATTTTTTCGCAACAGAGGTTTTGTTGCAAAACTAGACCTGTTGTAGACCATTGAGACACCGCATATGTTTCTGAAACATAGACTCTGTTTCGAAAACGCGTTTAACAATGCAAGCCGTCAATTGGACGCGTGTCATGCAGTGGAGATGGTGGACGCGTCCGCTACGATCCGCCGGATGACGATAAGCTTTTCCCTTTCAACTTTGGATGAGATAAAAAAAACCTTTTGGTAGAGGAGACCCATGAGGGTGCGCCTCGCAACAAAGACATGGACGCGCGACGAGGGATCGCCCGGCCGTCAGATCAATCGCCTGCGAGTCTTGGTTGAGTCGATTGGCACTGCGAGTCTTGTTTGAGTCGATTGGCACTGCAGGTGAAGCGGCAGCCACAGCCATGGCGTCAAGCCGTACGTAGAGTTGTGTCGGCATAGCTCTATCCAACAGGATCAAATGTTGGTGCCACCAATACGAGAAAAAGGAATTTAGCCAGTTCCTTGTTTATTCCTCGTCTCTTTCATTCCACCCTGTGTTTAGAAGACGTGTTGTTCGCGCGCAGTGATAATTCAAGACATTTTAACTCTTCGAACTTAACATTCAATTACACGATCCGTTTTCAACTCGCATGTACCGTTGTGGGCACATTGCACACATGACTCTGTTCCTCCGTCCTCACAAATATGACCCAACTCTATTTTGGAACGGAGGGAGTATAAGATGTTCTACAGTAACTTTTTCCTAAATCGGATGTATTTCAAACCAAATGTAGTCTATATTGACATATCTAAAGCATCTTACATTTGTGAACGGATACTCGAGAATCATCATAGTAAAAAAAAAACATCCGATGCAGACATCAATTCTCTGCTAACTACTTTGTCGTCGTCGCCGATCACCACCTCTCGTGCTCTCGTCAACATCCAGGCCATCGTCGCCGTCCTCGTCGTCTTGGATCGAAGCCAGGAGCTCTCGCCGCTCGGCGACTCTGAGCATGCCCATCTCCTCCATCTCCCTGACCACTCTTTCAGCGTCCTCCCTCTTCCCGGCCCTGCCCAGCTCCTCCACCACCGCCCTCCTCGTGATATGATCCACCACCGCCCCCGCCCTGGCCATATCCCACATCACCCGCTCCGCCTCCGCGGCCTCCCCGGCCACGGCGAGCGCGCTGACGAACGCGTTGCAGGCCGGCTCCGTCGGCATCATCCCCTTGCCCCGCATTTCCTCGAACAGCTCCCGGGCGTTCTTCGTGCGGCCCTGCGCGCTGAGCCCGCGCACCAGGTAGCTGTAGGTGAGGCCGTCCGGCTCGCACCCGTAGACGGGCGCCATCTGGTGGAACACGCGCAGCGCGTCGTTGAGGTGCAGCGACTGCGCGTAGCCCCTGACGAGCACGTTGAGCGACCGGGTGTCCGGCGGGATGCCCTCCTCCAGCATCTGCCGGAACAGCGCGGAGACGGTGTCCATGTACATGTAGTGGACCATGGAGTCGTTGCCCCCGCGCGACAGCAGCGCGGTGAAGAGCGCGTGGTAGGTGTCGGCGGCGGGGCGCGCGGCCGGATCGGCGGAGGCGCGCATGAGGGTGTAGACGTGGAACGCCTTGCCCAGCTTGCGGAACTCGCAGTAGAAGTAGAGGGCGGCCCTGAGGAGGGGTCCCGGGGAGGGGAGGGAGGGGAGGAGGGAGAAGAAGAGGGCGCAGGTGCGGTCGAACTCGTGGTAGAGCTGGGCGGTGCCCAGGCGCTTGATGGCGACGAGGAAGGGCCCCGGGTCGGGCCGGAAGGTGGGCCGGCCGAGGGAGTGGGTGAGGAGCGGGAAGAGGAGGCGGAGGTCGGAGGTGGAGGCGAGGGAGGATGCGAGGACGGCCGGGGTGAGGCGGGAGGGGAGGGAGGCGATGGCAGCGGAGACGGCGTCGGGCGACGGCGACTGGCTGGGCGCGCGGTGGCTGCGGCGGAAGCGGTGCGGGGTGCGGCGGGAGGAGGTGGCGAAGGGGAGGCGGTGGGAGAGGGACGCGCCGGCGGGCGTGCTGCAGAGGATGCGGCGGAGGAGCGTGCTCATCGCGGCGGCGGCGGCGGCGGGGATACTGCAACACCAGTACAGTCCGTAGAACCCACAAAAGGCCACAGACGGCACACAACACAATCCCCCACCCGTTTAGGCAACCGCCACCAAGCACGCACGACACGCTCACATCACATCACAGAGCGCTCAAAGCACAGGCGGCCTGGACGGCTTGCAGAAAGGATGGCCGCCGCGGTCGCCTTGGCAAGCCCTCTCCGGCGACTCCTCCACTCCCCTTGCCCGCGCCGTGCTGTCGCCACACCACTCCGCTTCTTCGCGCGAGGTAAGCCCTAACCCATTGCCCGGTCGGTCTGATGCTCTGATTGAGCTGTTTGTCTAAGACCTGTCCGCTGTGCTCAGGGCGGTGTGACGTGGCCCTCGCCGTCTCGGCGGCCGCAGTCGGAGATTCGTCTGCTAAGGGGAGCGTGCACAGGCATGTAATCGAGGACGTCATGGACATTCTGGATATGGTTACCTCTTTTTCCTAATTCTAGCACATTTGTACTTTCCATTGAACCTCCGTCAGAGTCTAGATGGACGTGAAACAGTTATGTTGAGCGTCCTGTTTACTGAGATTAGATGGTTGACGCCGATACTTGGCCTGTCGACAAACTGTGCCTCGATGGAGCTTCAGGTTGTGTTCTAATAGGCTGATGCTTCCTCTCTAAGAGAGTGTTATTAGCACATGAAAATTAGGGGAAATGAGATGTGCTTCATGTTAGCTGTTTCACTGTTGAATATCGACACATGAAGAAAAGGCTAATTATTGTCCATTTGGTGTGTGAAAACATAACCTTTCAATCATATTGACTCTGGTGCCTTTGTAAGAAGAGAATAAAATTGCTTCTTCCAAGGTATACCAAGTGGCAGGAGTTATAGAATTGGTGAATAGATGTTCGGATAATCTGTAGGGAGGAAATACAAACTTGATCCTGATATCCTGTAGTGTCACATGATGCTTGAAACATAACATAACATAACACAACTGCCTTTTTGCATATATTAACAATGTACCATGTGGTTACCAGTACTGCTTTTCAGTAAATTTGTTCCAGTACTGTAGTTAGTCCATTTCCAAGAGAAGGCATGTCACCCTGTTTTATATTGAGAAAATTACTGGGGTTACAGTTACATGATCATTAGTTCTTCAGTTCATGAATTTGTACTGACATCAAGCGTATGCAGGCACAAAGGGCTTCCCAACGAAGAGATGTCTTCCACACCAGTTTTCTTACACCACCTATCATAGCGGAGGCTATGCTAGCAATTGAAAAGTTAGCTGATATCAAAGCAGTAGCTCAGGGGGGCTATCCACAGGTGGAATTCAATACAATCAAAGGACTTGTTGATAGCTACCACTTTTTTGTGAATAATAGCTTATATTAACCTATATATCTTGTTTTTCTCATCTTCATATCCATCTAGGCTGAGCGGTGCCGAATTTCAGTTGGGCATCCAGATTCTATGAGAAGTGACCCAGATGTAGTTGCTGCTTTGAGGTTTTCTCGAATTTTTATCGTAGCCGCCACTATCTGTTATGTAAGCTGACTTTTAGACCTTTCCCAGCATCTCCGGGAATTTCCGATTGGAACCCTGTTCTCATGGTGATTTTCTCGGTGCTATTCTTGGGGCAGGAATTACAAGGGAGAAAGTTGGAGATATACTTTTACAGGTCCACACTTTCCACAAATACTCGCTTCCCTGATGGGGTGTCCGCCTTTTCTTTTTCCATCTTATCATCATTTGAGTTGTCTCTTTGCTTTTCTGTTAGGGGGAAAGAGGTGCTCAGGTCCTTGTTGATCCAGAGCTCGTTGACTATCTGACTTCCACACTAGAAAAGGTAGGTATCTCACAAATTATGTTGCCAATGTTCCGTTTACCCAAGCTGGATATGCATACTCCCATTTATGTGGCTATGTTTATATAACGGCGAAGATTTGAGATATGGTTCAGTGACTTGCATCCAATGTCATGCAAAGCACATAACCTGTATATTACTTGCTGATGTATTTATTTTTACTCGACATTTTAAGAAATTAGAGCACCTTGTGATCTTAATTTTTATGGCCGCTTAGATCACTGAAAATCTTTGTTCTTTTTATGTTAGCCTTTTGTATTTTTGAGTTTCGACCCAAATCTGTCCGTGAAGAATCTCCCCATGACCTTCGACTGTTCATTTTATTTTCAGCATTATTTTGGTTATTGTAAGTGCATATTCTTCTAATTATGGTTTACTCTGAATGATATTTTATTGAACAGGTGGGGAAAGTAGGTGTTTCATGCACCCAGATTCCCTTGCTAGCTATAGAGTATGAGCCACCAAGGTTTGTTTCACATGTCATCTTGGATCTTAGTGTATTGCATTCTTAAGATCACAACAATTTATGATGTAATACCCTGGAATAAGCTACTCAGCACTGCCATTGAACTGCAGGACCAAATCCTTTAAAACTGTAGAATCATCACTTCGGGTTGATGCTGTGGCCAGTGCAGGATTTAAAATATCACGCACAAAGCTTGGTAGCATGATCAGGTATGAACTTTGAGCTGCTAATTTGTTACTTTATGTTCAGTAAGGCTTTTCGTTACCTTAACATGAATAGCTGGACTTTCTTATCTTATGTTGGACAGTGTTGTTAGCCTGTTGATTTTTCTTTTACCGAGCACAAATGCACAATGCAATTCATTGTAAGTTTCTTTTTCTGTTTGGTAAGTTCTGGAGATGTTCGTGTCAATTGGTCACTGGTTTCGAAAAGTGGAGCTACCCTCAAGGCTGGAGATGTTGTTTCTGTCAGTGGGATGGGGAGATTAAAGGTAAAATCAATCACCAGTTATTGTCTTTTTGAATAAATGCTTGATGATTCTTGAATTTTCTCGAGCAAGTTAGGATAAAATTACGATGTTACTGTTGCACTTAGTTCATGCTGATGGAACTATTTTTTTGGTGCTTGAGAGGCATTCCACCAGTGCAGGTTTTGAGAATATGTTTGGCCTTGCATTGTATTGTGTATGCAGTTAAGTTTGACCCCCATTCTATATGTTTTGTGTTTGTTGTTGTATTAATCCTTTCCTTTTTTTTATTCTGTGAACCATACCCCATAAATGAAAAAATTACAACCTTTGCTGTCCACTTATATTCATAACATATTTGTTGATATATGCTGACAATTGGATCTTTGCATTAGATGATACGCAGAAATACCCATTATAGCATGCTATGGAAGATGTATGCATGCTACTAGAGATGTACTCCCTCCGTCCCAAAATTCTTGTCTTAGATTTGTCTAAATATGGATGTATCTAGTCATGTTTTTGTGTTAAATACATCCATATCTAGATAAATGTTAGACAAGAATTTTGGGACGGAGGGAGTATAATACTTTTTCAAACCTCTGTTATGTGCTTGAGTTACTTTAAGTCGTTATTTCCTGTAGATTGGAGAAATTGTGACTACGAAGAAAGGCAAATATGTCGTTCAGTTGATTCAATATTTGTAGTCCTGTGACTGATCAAGTTCTCTGAAGAATACCTGACTCGTGGTATGCGTTTTGATACTTACTATGTGAATTCAAATAGCAAAGCTGAAAATTTTGCCCTGCTTAGTATATTCTGAAGATTCATCAAGTAATTACTTTATTTTGCTTGAATGAGCTGGGTTCAACAGTTGTAAAGAAACTCGTGAGTAGAGTACATAGTTAGGGTGTAATTGTATTGCCAATTCATCACCGAGGCAGTATAAAAGATCATACTATGATGGAAAAAACAACTTATTTACGCTATGTGTGCTTAACATCTACTCTGTATTTGGATTTGCACTCTTCTACTCTTTACTGTGCACTTTGCTTTCAGAGTTTGCAAACTGCTCAGTTGCTTACACAAGCATAAGGGCTGCAGCTGCCTACCTTTGCCTACCTGCAAATATTTACGATGAAACTGATCCATAATGTTTATAGAATGGAGAAGGACAAGTGGGCCTACCTTTGCAGCTTGTAAAGTATATGTGACAACTTATCTTTAAAGTGCAGCTGAAATTGAGAATGAAATTTAGAAGGTACGCAATTCGCTTATAGTTGCAAGTCCATACGTTTTCAATGTTTTTACGAAGTAAATGGTGTCATACATGCAAAGGTGGGTAGCTGCAGATAGGCTTAGAAAATCTGCTTCCTTTCATCAGAGTTCTTCGTGTGTCAGCTACCACTGATGTAGTCTTTTTGGTATTTTGTAGGATCAAAGTCCCTCTGAACTCCAACTCCTGTGAGGACTTGTTCTGCTTTGGGGCAAAAAGGGAAAGAAAAGTATACGTTTTGGAAACCATGGGAAATGTGTTTCTTCTATTCATACTACTAATAAAGAGCAATTCGCAAACAACATCCTCAGTAATTTCTGTCATCAGGAAACATGTGACATGACTACGATATGGTAGGAAACCTTTGCACTTGGGTAAATTGATAATTATGGGTCTTAACTTGAACCCCCTTTTTCTAAAGACTTCGCAAAGGGCTGTATTCATTGTACCGAATCTCCTGTCCCGACTTCCAAATTGCAAAAATACCTTGATTTTTCTGAGAACTCCGAGTTGCAATATTATCTCAAGACCCCGTGTTGAAAGTCACAAATTACTCTTGCTGCTGCATAAGTTCCTTCTCAGAAACACTAGCTTATTTTCTCGGGTACAAAAACAAGGAGTCTGTTGACCAATAAAGCACAAAATATCTTAGGAAGACTTGCACTTTTGTAAGCTATGGCAGCAGACCTGAACCTGACTGCTAAAGCTCCCGTCTGTACCATCTCATGTGCTTGTCTGTTTTCGCCATCACGCTAAACCTTTGGACCTACTCCCTCCATCCCATAATATAAGTACTACTTTTCTCAAGCTGTTTACAATGCAACAGTGATAAAATATGTACATCTTGGATGGTTCCAGGCAGCACTGTGGGCAAGTCTCCGGTTCCATCTAATCTGATCCAGTCGGGATACTACTCCTACTGGGCTATGCAAAAAAGCAGTAGAGTATCACATGCATGCTCTTTAAAGGAGTGCTGTAGCTGTGTCTCAAACTTTGTGGACCTTAATTGAAGTAACTTGACAGCCTGTGACAAGGAGGTGTTTGATTTAAGCCCACCAATTAATTGGCCGGGGAACTACAGTTCAGCTACAGCTAGTACCTCCGTTGCTGAAGGTGATGCCAAAAGGTCGCTCACTCACATGCTCCCATCCTATCGCCATAGACCTGACCTGGCCACCCGGGAGCAAAAACTGAACAGATGTACATCGGTTTCAGAGCAAAGCTAGTACGTTTGAGACCAAATGGACGGGTTTGTTTATCATTGTGGTTGTTTGATTGATATGGTGTTAAGGAGGGAGGAAGCATTTGGCATGGTGACTTACTTTAAAGTGGACCGCGGTGAAATGAAATGCTGGTGGTAGTGGGCCGAATGAGTGGGACAGGTAAGGCCGAGCTACCTTTTCCACAGCAAAATCATCCAAGTTTGGACCCTTGCACCACAAGTTTTACTATACTTTTTGAGCCGGCGTGGTGTTGTTCTTTCCCGCTGGTAGATAACGTATTCATCTCACCCTGGAGAGTCAAGTCCAAGTACCTATCTTATCTTTTCTCTTGTTTTCTGGAGCCCAACAACTTGTTGAAACACAGACGCTCCTTCCTCCAGGAAGGACGCCCGTTTCTGGACGTGCCATTTGTAGGACAAGATTGGTCGCGACAAAATCGACTCCTATCTGCGTAAAGTTTTCTTGGATTCTACGCTCGCCATACTTTGAAAACACACAAGGCCAACGCCCCCCATTTGCTTGTCCCTGACAAGCCAGTTTGTGAGCATGCGTTGCTCCTTTCCTATCTGAATTTCCTGTTGAGACTTGACCAGTTCGAATGGTTCGTGGCCATTTTCCGTCGCCAATGGCCCAGCCGGGTGAAAGACCATGCCGTCTGGTGATGGAGCAAGATGAAATATTCATGGCCGAGTAGTCTTGCCGTGGTTGGGCTGTCGACGTGAGTAGACCAGGAGCCGTTTCTTCATTCGCTGCATCTAACTAGTAACTGGGACGCTACACCGCACGGTGAATGTCAAACTTCTCTTCTTCTTTTTTGAGCATGTGAATATCAAACTTCTAGTAGTACGTGGCGAGGTTGATCTGCTTTGCGCAGGGTCCGTAAATTCGTAGACCAAATTAAGAGTCAACTTTTCACCATCACTCGATGACCACAAGGCGCGGCTGGCCGGCGAGTGATCTTTTACTCGCACGTTTCGGCCTCCCATTCGCCCGGTCATGAACCCATCGCTGCCGCCACGGTACTTGCGGAAATGAATCAATATCGTGCCAACGACCGCCAGACTGCAGTTTTGTCGCTGCCTGCGTCTTTTAACCTGTGGACCTGAAAATATGTAGAGATGGTTCCAGTAATAACTCGACAAAATTCAGGTTGGCGGTGGGCGGGCGCGGGCTGGCGCGGCTCCGGCGGTGGGCGGCCGCGGCCAAGCGTGGCGATGAGCAGTGCCGTGGTCCGCGGGATGGTGGTGCTCGGCCCGACAGTGTCTCGGTGGTGCTCCGGCAGCTCCTGGCGTTGCGGATCCGGCGGATGGCGGGGGGCGGTAGTCCCGGGCGTGCATGGCTGGCTCTGGCCGGCCCTGGATTCTCCGGATCTGGCTGCTTCGTTGAGGCGAGAGGTTGTTTGGTGGTCCGGTCGGGCTTGGACTCGACAGACAGTGTGGCTGTGCCGGACGAAAGCTCTGCCTCGGGCTTCTGGCCGGGCCCGGTGACGGCGACGCCCTCGGGTGCCGCGCTCTTCTTGAAGACGTCGTCGAGGTGTGATGTCTGCCCTGCTCGTGTCTCCGGTCGGTGAGACCAGTGGTGGATGCATGGTGTGGCGGTGGCTTCTGCTTGGTCATGGCGCGATGGCTTCGTGGGAGGTCTGCGGGTCAGCGGAGGTCCAGTGCGTGAGGGTGTGATGTTGGGCGGTGCTCCGGGCGAAACTTGCCGGGTTTCTACCGGCAGACGGCGTCGGCGTCCGTGGGCGTCGTGTCACCTCCTTGGAGGCGCCGCCATGGAGTCCACCCCCTGCACATCCTCGGTTCTAGCTCTTCGAATGAAAGCCTAAGGCCAAGTCGGGTCGGGCGACGGCGTCGGCATCGTCGCTTCCTCCTTTGGGGCGTCGCCTTGAAGAGCATTGGATCCCGTTTGCACTTTCCTTGGGCTGGACGCTCGCGACATTGCGGTCGGCGGCTGTCTGTCCGGCAATGTGGATGTTGTGCGACTTCTAGTGTGGCAACGATGGCGGCTTCAGACGGAGCGGCTGCTGAGCTTTGGTAGTCAGTCTCATCTGGCGTGTTCGAGGGGTTGTCGGGCCTCATTTGTCTTCCTGAAGTCGGAGCTGCAGAGGAGGTGCTTCCGCGGCGACGATGACACGAGACGGGTGGTCGGTTCCGGTGCTGGCTCGACGCAGGCCCAGCGCTTTTCCCCTGCAATGCTCGTCGACAGAGTCGGAGCTGCCTGATCGTCGGCGTGTGCAGTGGACTGTTTGACATCAACCGACACAGGCCTCGACGCTTGTTCGTGGTTTTCTCTTCGAGGGCGTGTATGCGTTCTTGTGTGGGTTGCTAGGTCGCCCTGTGTGTCTTGTTTTTGCGGCATGTTGTGACGGTTTTCACCTGATTTTCCGTTAATTAACTGGGCATATCTTTTCGACCTTTTTCTAATGAATCAAGCCCTAAGGAACCACGTTTAAAAAAAACAAAAAACAAAAAACAAAATTCAGGTAAGAACTACGGAGGAGAAGGGGGCGTGAAAGCAACTAGCGATGTTAGTATAGTACAGTAGGTACATGAGCTAATTTCGTTGGAGAAAAGATACATAAATTTGAAGTAACTCGGCACTATATATAACTAGTAAGGGTGCACGTGCAATGCACGTATAATCTATAATAAAAAGATCTATTTCAAATCTTACTTTTTAGCCAAAATTATTTCCGAGCCTATGAGTCTTTGGTAGCGGAGATCAAGCATTTGAGGTCTTTTCATATGACTCGTATTACTCATCTCAATCAAAATCAGAATGTAGTTAGTGTTTTTTTGCCTATGTTTGCTACAAATACGAGCAGAGTTGTCATTTGGTTGAAAAAGTCCCCTCTCGTTAGGGTTTCCTCCTCTCGGCGCCCGCCGCCGTTGAGAAAAACTCCGCCGCGATCTCTCCCCGCCTAGGGTTTTCTTCCTCTCGGCACCAGCGGCCGTTGAGAACGACGGATACGTTTGTTGATCCACCTCTCTCACCCCCGCCGCAGGGGGTTTGTTGGAGAGGCCAGGATTACTGCACCGCGCCGGCCCTGGATTGACCTAGGGCTAGGATGGCGGCTCCTTCGACGTCTAGATCTCAGGAGGACAAGGAGCTGGAGGAGATGATGGCAGATCTTGGGATAGTGGAGGACGAGTGTGATGATCTGATCTTTGAAGATGAGGTTACAGATGCTGATGCCATCCCCAGGTGGCTTGCGATCGGTAGGGTTCACACTTCCAAGGATTACGGTGACTTCTGGTTCTACAAGAACATGAGGAGCGCTTGGGATCTAGCAAAACCAGTAAAGTTCAGATCACTAGGGGACAACCTGTATACAATGCAATTTTCGTGCTTGGGAGACTGGATCAAGGTGATGGAGGGTGGACCTTGGGCGTTTAGAGGACAGCCTGTGGTCCTTGCAGTTTATGATGGTTTTACAAAACCATCGTCGATCGATCTAAACAGTTTCAAAATATGGATCCAAATACATGATTTGCCTGATGGCTTCGGCCCGCTGGTAAAAGCCTTAGCTGCGAAAGTGGGAGCTGTGTGCGAGGAAGATGATGATCCGGGAGATTTTGCTGGCAACTTCTACAGGGCTAGGGTTACGTTGGATGTGAGAAAACCTCTTAAGAACCATGTTTCCATTGTCAAAAAACAGAAAAGGCAGATCTTCAAGGTTAAATACGAGCGATTACCGGACTGGTGTGCGGTCTGTGGGATGATTGGCCATCTATATATGGAGCATGGCGATGGTGTTCATGACAAAAAAGCCTTGATATTCAAGGAGCTGAGGGCGACCTGGAGCATGAGGGGGGGAAGTAGAGGAGGAGGCAGAACCAATGAGTCTGACGAAAATTCGGCAAGACCTGTGGGGCAGTCTATTGCAATGGACTTGGATAAAAGAGCAGAAACCGTGGTTTCAGATGAAGATGTTAATAGGAAAAGGGGAGTTGATGCAGGTGCTTCAGGGCAAGCGACACCAAAGAACATCCTGTCCTTGGGTGGGCCGGGGTCAGTCCCAGCAAGCCCGCCCCCGAAAATTGACATCAAGAGAATGAAAGCGGACAACTCAAGTAAGAGCGTGGCTACAACAAGTGTTCAGAAGCAAAACCTTTCTTTGGCGGGCTCCCAGGAGGAGCGCCGCCGGGTTTAATGGATCTAATGAGCTGGAACTGCCGGGGGGGGGGAACCCCCGGACAGTTCGTGAGTTAGCGACGCTAGTGCAGTCGCATTCCCCCATGTTGGTGTTCCTGTGTGAAACAAGACAGAAAGAGGAAAAGATGAGAAGATTAAGAGGTAGACTTGGCTTGAAAGGGTTTACGGGTGTGGACAGCAATGGCCTTAGTGGGGGCCTTGCTCTTTTTTGGCATGAGAATTTGCTGGTGGATATTCTCGACAAGGATGACAGATATGTTGACGTGATGCTACGATCGCATGCTGAAGCGGAACCCTCAAGGATAACCTTTGTGTATGGGGAGCCTAGAGTTGAGAATCGGCATTTTATGTGGCAGAAGCTACAGAATCTACACACAGCATCAAACCTGCCTTGGCTTGTGATCGGGGACTTCAATGAGTGTCTCTGGGATTTCGAACACCTGTCTGCTACATCAAGAGCTGAAGGACAAATGATGGCCTTCAGAGACACGTTGGAGGTCTGCCAGCTGGTGGATTTAGGGTTTTCGGGAGTGCCATTCACATACGATAATAAGAGGAGTGGAACAGCGAATGTAAGAGTACGTCTGGACCGCGCGGTGGCTTCCAGTGCTTGGAGAAATATGTTCCCTTTTTCAGTAGTTACCCATGTTGTATCTCCCTGCTCAGATCACGTTGCGCTTTTCCTCAAAGGCACGTCGGACACAGGTCCAAATCGGGGCCGACGAAACCAGTATGAAATCTTTTGGGAGCGCAGTGGTGAACTACCTGAACTAGTGCAACAAGCGTGGGAAGAAGCAGGCCCGATTGGAAATCTTGATCAGCTGCAGAAAACACTCAAGAAAACCATGGCAACTTTGGGACTATGGAGTAGGAAGAAGTTTGGCAACATTACTCGTGAGCTTGCTAAATCCAGAACACAACTAGAAGAACTAATGCATATGAATGCCGATCGTCGGGAGATACAGCGCGCAACTGATAGGATGAATGAGTTACTCTATCAGGAAGAGATGCTTTGGCTCCAACGATCTAGAATCAACTGGCTGAAGGAGGGGGACAGGAATACTAAATACTTCCAAAGCAAGGCAGTTTGGCGTGCCAGGAAGAACAAGATCCGCGAACTAATTGATGACAGCGGAATTAAACACTCCGATGAGGCGACGATGGGAACTATGGCAAACCAGTACTTTCAAGGAATGTTTACATCTGATCCAAACCTTATCTTTGACCCGGTTTTGAACCTGTTTGACACAAGAGTGTCGGATGCGGATAACGCTAAGCTGTGTGCACCTTTCAGCGATGAGGAGATTGCTGATGCCCTCTTTCAAATAGGGCCGTTGAAGGCACCAGGACCTGATGGTTTCCCTGCCCGATTTTTCCAACGAAACTGGGCCACTTTGAGGGACAGTGTAACCTCATCGGTGAAGGAGTTTTTTGAGACAGGTGTGATGCCAGAAGGAGTTAACACAACCACTATTGCCCTAATACCCAAAGTCTCAAATCCTTCAAGGTTAACTGAATTCAGACCCATCAGTTTATGTAACGTGATCTATAAGGTTATCTCTAAGTGTTTGGTTAACCGGCTGCGGCCACTCTTGGATGATATTATATCACCAGAACAGAGTGCCTTTATACCTGGGAGGATGATCACAGATAATGCACTCATAGCCTTCGAGTGTATTCACCACATCAAGCAAGAAAAGGATCCAACAAGAAGCTTTTGTGCCTACAAGCTCGACTTATCTAAGGCGTATGACAGAGTTGATTGGGGTTTCTTGAAGCGAATGATGCAGAAGTTGGGTTTCTCTCATCGATGGGTTGATTGGATCATGACATGTGTCACATCGGTGAGGTATTCGGTAAAATTAAATGGAACCCTTCTAGATTCATTTGCACCGTCGAGAGGTCTACGGCAAGGTGACCCTTTATCACCCTTCTTATTCCTTTTTGTTGCGGACGGGCTTTCGGCCATACTGAAGCATGAAGTGGAGGTTGGCACTATCACTCCTGTTAGAATCAGCAGAAGGGCACCGGGGATATCACACCTTTTATTCGCCGATGACTCTTTACTGTTTTTTGAAGCAACACAGGGCCAAGCTAGGAGAGTCAAGGAGGTGCTAGACCTGTATGCAACTGCCACGGGCCAAAGCATAAATTTAAACAAGTGCTCTATCATGTTCGGGCGGTCATGTTTGGAAACTGCTCAGGAAGAGGTGCGTGCTGTGCTTGAGGTTGATAAGGTTGAATTCGAAGAGAAATACTTGGGACTTCCTACACCAGAAGGGAGAATGTCAAAAGGCCGATTCCAAAATCTTCAAGCTAGCCTCACCAAGAGGCTCATACAGTGGGGGGACGGCTGGCTGGCACAACCGGGTCGTGAAGTTCTAATAAAATCAGTAGCGCAGGCGTTGCCAACTTATATTATGGGCGTATTCAAACTACCTTTCTCTGTATGTGATGACCTAACGAGAATGGTAAGGAATTTCTTTTGGGGATCCAAGGATGGAAAGAGGAAAGTTCATTGGAAATCTTGGGACTTATTGATGCAACCAAGTTGTAAAGGAGGACTTGGGTTTCGAGATTTCAGAATGTTTAACCAAGCACTACTTGCCCGTCAGGCCTGGAGGTTGATTGATAGGCCAGATAGTTTGTGTGCCCGACTGCTCAAAGCGCGCTACTATCCGGAGGGCCAGCTAGAGGACACGGTCTTCTCGGGCAATGCTTCTCCATCTTGGCAAGCTATAAGCTATGGTTTGGAGCTTTTGAAAAAAGGGTTGATCTGGAGAGTGGGTAACGGTGCAAGTATCCGGGTATGGAGGGATAACTGGATTCCCAGGCTGCATTCTTTCAAGCCAGTAACTCCGAGAGGCAACAGCCGTATACGTTTTGTCTCAGAACTGCTCAATGACAATGGTTCCTGGAATCTAAACCTGTTACAGAATCATTTCTGGCCTTGTGACGTGGATGAGATTCTTAAGATCAGAGCCTCGCCGAGGCTAGAGACAGATACAATAGCTTGGGGGCCAGGCAGATATGGCAATTTCTCGGTTAAATCAGCATATGATTTCGCCTTTGATGAGGCCAGTAGGGAAGTTCAGTCGGCGTCTAGCTCCAATCCGCATGGTGATCGGGCGATCTGGAAGCTCCTCTGGAAAACAAACATCCCTCCTACAGTTAAAAACTTTGCTTGGAGAGTGCTCACTGATTCACTCCCGACCTGGGTTAACAAGCATAAACGGACGCTGGAAACGACGAACATATGCCCTTTGTGTGGTTTGGAACCAGAAGATAATTTCCATCCTTTTTGCCGGTGCCCTAGAGCACGAGATCTCTGGATATTTATGTCTGAAGTATGGGATCTTCCACAGGTGGACTCTGTTGTAAATGTGGGGAAGGAATGGTTGTTTCAAGCCCTCCAACCGCTGCATGAAGTACAACGGTCGATGTTGCTTATGACACTTTGGCGCTGCTGGTTTATACGCAATGAAATAGTGCACTTCAAGACACCTCCGCCTCTTGAGGCATCAAGGAGATTCCTAGTCAGCTATCTTGAGTCCCTGATAGCCATCAAGATGAATGATCAGATGGACCCAGCCAAAGGGAAGTCGGTTGTATCATATGAGCACATGTTGCTTAAGAAGAACACCGTGCCATCGCCATCTAAACGGGTATGGACTGCACCACCGTTGGGGTGGGTCAAACTAAACACAGATGGTTCTTATGATGATGGGAGTGCAGGTGCAGGTATGGTTCTTCGGGATCATCAGGGTCGTATCTTATTCTCTTCATGTAGGACTCTCTATTCTTGCCGGGATGCTTTGGAGGCAGAATTGTGCGCATGCATGGAAGGCCTGTCATTGGCGATCCAAAGAAGCGAGAATCCAGTGGTAATTGAGATGGACTCACTTGCAGCTACAAATCAAGTTCAAGGGAAGGAGCAAGATAGATCTGTTTATGCATCTTTAGTAAAAGAGATTAGATATCTCTTATCTATCAGGGAAGCTTGTATTACTCATGTAAGTCGTGATCAAAACCAGGTTAGCGATAGCTTAGCTAAGTTTGCTCGTGTTGAGGGGAGAACTATGACTTGGCTTGGATCAGGCCCCCCGAATACGCTGCAGTTAGCTGCCATTGATTGTAACAGTTTGGTGATTTGAGTAATACAAAATTCCAACCGCAAAAAAAAAAAGAGTTGTCATTTGGTTGGCCTTCGAACCTAGAGAGGTTACTGATTTATGTAAGGAAGATTGTAATTTTGAACTTCTATGAGTAATACAAGTTCTACCCACAAAAGAGTCAAACCGAACACGCCAGATTGAAAATGATCAAAAGGGAGTTAGTGGATGGTTGGATAGTTAGGTGAATAGTGGTATCTCCAGCACACCAAGGTTCAAGTCTTGATGCTCGCATTTATCCCGAATTTATTTCAAGATTTTCGATGATGCGCGTTCAGTGCGAGGAGACGTTCCCGTCGGTGACTTCGTAAAATCTGAAGACGATATGTCGGCTCAGTCTCTCGAAGATGCTCATGAGGTAAGGTGTGTGTACGTTTATAAGGGCGAGTGTACATGCGTATATATGAGTGGTTGCATCTGTACTGTGTTCAAAAAGAAAAATGGATTTTCCAGCACGTGTAATTTTCTTAAGAGGAATGCATATACTTGTTATTTTTCACAACTAAATGCGTGCAGTACTTGTTACTTGACCAAAAGGCTATCGATCAAGAAAAAGAAAAGAACAAAAGAGACACATCCGACGCTCCATCTCAGTTCTCCACGCCTGACGCTTTATCATTGTGGCAACAATTCTTTCCCCACCGCTCCTCATTTCATGGTGGCCACATCTGTCTCTCTCTCTCTCTACCTCATCAGGCCCCCCTTTGTCCCCACTGCCGGCGCAATGTCTCACACTCCCCCGCTCTTCTCAGCTCCTCGTCGAATTGGTCGCTGAAGTGCCCGAGGATCCGCTCGAGCTCGGCATGCTCGCGGGCCGACCCAGTGCTAGGTGCTGACGAGGCGGGCGCGGAGGCGCGAGGCTCATCTCCACCGGATCGTCTGTTGTGGCAATCGCGCGTCCTTCCTCTCTGTCTCGCTCACCTGGCGCTCAGAGCCTCCGCTCGTCCGCGACTCCCACCGCCTTGCGCGGCTGCGCTGCGTGCTGCCTAGGTGCAGCGGTAGCAGTGATGCAGCGGTGTCAGGACCCGATCTATAGCTACACGATTTGTACACAAGAATGGCGGAATTTGGGTATAGGAAATCTGAGATCCAGATGTATTTGCTATTGAATTGATATAGAGTATTGGCTAAGCCATTTATGCGAATTCTGGAAGAAGGAAAAGCTAAGACGCCAGCCACAACCCGGCTGGTTATATAGGCAGAAGTGACCGACAGTAGGTGAAAAGTAACAGTAACTACTGTCTAACGGTACATTAGGAAACCAACGGCTCTCGACGATGCGGTAAAGCGAGGAGGTATCTCAGTCATTGGATAACTGAATCTCATCGACACTTGCAGGTTCAGGCCTGACATTGCCCCCGTCTAAGCAATGCCATGCCCTCATGGCGGTTGATTTGTGTCTCGCCAAGTTTGCACGGTCGCCTTGAAGAACTCCGAAAATGTATATTTTATAAAATATGCATCTTCCAATGTTGCTTATGTTGGAGAAAGATTTTCCCATTGAATGTACGATTGCACCACAGGAAGGTTGTTTCGAGGTACCTGTCGGACCTGTAACACTGCAGCTGGTCCAGTTTTGACAGTACCATCTTCATTGACCATAGGCAGATTGGGGCTAGGAATTGCTTTGCTTCCAATGTGTTTCTTGAGTTGATCGCATGAAAAACTGGAAGGATTTTAACATGGTTAGGGAACTGTAGTTTGTATGCAGCCCTGCCCACCTTCTGTGTCACCAGAAAAGGCCCGTAATACTTGTTATGCAATTTGAGTGCCCCTTTGAAACCAAAGGCAGCTAGTTTGTAAGGAGCCATTTTGAGATAGACCAAATCTCCAGTCTCAAAACTTCTTTCCACTCGTTTCATTTCAGCAAATCTCTTCATCCTGTTCTAGGCTTGATACAGATTTGCTTTTAGTTGTTCCAACATGATCTGTTTTGCTGTTAGGAAATCCTGAGCTTGCTCATCCTCAGGTCCTGGTATTGCTAACTCATCAATCATTGGATCAGGAAAACCATACAATGCTTGGAAGGGAGACATCTTGATGGTTGTGTGGTAAGTGGAATTGTACCAGTATTCAGCTAAAGGCAACCAAGCATTCCATTTCTTTGGTTCCTGAGTTGTCGTGCATCTGAGATAGGTTTCCAAACATTGGTTAACCTTTTTAGTTTGTCCATCAGTTTGGGGGTGATAAGCTGAACTGTATCTTAGCTCTACTTTCAAGGCTGCAAATATGTCCCTCCATAACTTGCTGGTAAAGATCCTATATATGTCAATGATGATCAACTTAGGCGGGCCATGTAACTTGATTATATTGTCCAGTACTGTTTGAGCTACTGTCAGCACTGAGTAAGGATGAGATCAAGGAATGAAATGTGCATATTTGGTGAATCTGTCCGCTACTACCGATATCACTTCCTTGCCTCCAGAATTGGCAATCCTTCAATGAAATCCATTGATATGTGCTCCCAGGCCATGTGAGCCACATGCAAAGGTTCTAACAACCCTGGTTGCAAGCAATGTTCATTTTTAGCTCTTTGACAAGTAGGACATGCTGCAATAAAGCTTTCTACATCAGCTTTTAACCCTGGCCAGTAGAAAATCCCTTTAACTATGTGGTATGTGGCTCTTACACCAGAATGTCCTCCTACAGGAGAGCTATGGAGAGCTGTGAGCAGTTTGTTTCTCAGCCCAGGAACCTTGCCAACTAGAATTTCCCTTTAAACCTGATAATACCAGATGTTATGGTGTAATCATCCATAGTCTGGTCTTTGTGTAGTAACAACTTTTCCTGAAGTGTTAACTGTCCACTAGCTCCTCAGCCCAAGCTGGTACAGGATAGGATATTGCCAAACACTTACGTAGGAATCTAGATAGAGCATCTGCCACTCTATTTTCTGCACCTTTTTTATACTGGATTATGAAATAGAATTGTAATAGTTTCATCATTAACTTGTTTTGAACTCCCTCAGTAAGCTTCTGATCTGTTATAAACTTCAAGGATTGCTGGTCAGACTTGATTATTACTTCATTTCCCAAGAGGTAACGTCTACATTTCTTTAAAGCTTCCAATATGGCCAAAGCTTCTTTCTCATAAGTTGACATAGCTGCATTCCTAGGGCAGAGAGATGAACTATAATAAGCTAGAGGTCTTCCTTGTTGCATGAGTACAACTCCTATCCCTTTACCAGATGCATCAGTTTCCAGCACAAATGACCGAGAAAATTTGGGCAAGGCTAGCATTGGGGCTGGTATAAGTGCTTGTTTTAGTTGAGAGAATGTAGTTGCCTGTACTGTTGTCCAGAGGAAATTTCCTTTTTTAACAAATCAAGCAATGGCCTACAGATCAATCCATAATTTTTAATGAATCTCCTGTAGTAGCTAGCCAATCCCAAGAAACTTCTTAGTTGAGTAACATTATCACGCATTGGCCAGTCAGCAATGGCAGAGATTTTCTTGGGGTCTGTAGCCACTCCTTCAGAAGAAATAACATGTCCTAGATATTCCACTTGTTTCTCAGCAATACACATTTGGAGAGTTTGGCAAATAACTGATTATCTCTGAGTACTTGCAGCACAATTTTGATATGTTATTCATGCTCTTTCAAGGTCTTACTGTATATCAATATGTCATCAAAGAAAACCAGCACAAATACCCTCATGTATGGACTGAATATTTTGTCATCAGTGCCTGGAAGGTACCTGGTGCATTGGGCAGGCCAAAGGGCATGACTAAATATTCAAAGTGACCCAAGAAGGTTTTGAATGCAGTTTTATGCATGTCCTCAGGGTTCATTCTGATCTGGTGATAGCCAGATCTCAGATCTAGCTTGGAGATTTTTTTTGCTCCATGTAACTCATGTAGGAGGTCTTCAATTCCAAGAATGGGAAATTTATTTTTGATTGTGAGAGAATTAAGTTTTCTGAAGTCAGTGCATAACCTCATAGAAGAATCCTTCTTCTTTACCAAAATCAAAGGTGTTGCATACGGACTCTGGCTATGTCTGATTAAGTGAGCAGCCAATAGCTTTTTAATTTGCTCTTCCATTTCTTTCTTTTGGTGCTGTCGTACTCTGTAAGGTCTCAGTTGAGGAGGGGTTGCTCCTGGTATTAATGGAATGGTGTGCTCCAACTCTCTGTGAGGAGGAAGATTAGTTGGTTCTTCAAACATGTCTGCATATTCCAATAACAACTTTGTATTTGAGGATGTGTTGGAACTTTCTCAGGTACTTCTTTGAGTATAGTTTCCACTTGTAACAATAATCCTTCCACACCCTTGTCCAGCAACTTGTGCATTTTCTCAGCTGGAATATCCTTTACATTTTCCACATCATTATATATAGCTGTTGTGATTGTTTGTTTTCCTCCTTGTGTAAAACCGAAAGTTTTTCTTGGTATATCAAAAGCAATAGGGCTCATTATTGTAAACCAATCATACCCTAAGATCACATCATTGCTGGGCAGTGAAATTGTTCTGAAGGTATGCTTTAATTTGGTTTTGGCAAATTGGAATTCACACTCAGGTACTACTGCTGTGGACAACAATTTTCTTCCTCCTGCTACTGCAATAGATCTGGGTTTAACTGGCAATAATTGACAATTTGCTTCCTCCTGCTACTGCAATAGTTCTGGGTTTAACTGGCAATAATTGATAGTTTGCTTTGACTGCAAATTCAGGATTGATGAAAGAACAAGAACTGCCAGAATCCAACCATGCCACAACTCTCTTGCCATTAATGTGAATGAGGACAGTAGGAGTTTTAACTGCTATCTTCTGTCCCATAGCAAAAGAAGAAATAAACATAACTTGTTCTTGTGCCTCTGTGGTTTCTTCCTGCTCCTGCAATAGATTTTCTCCAGAGTTTAGCTGTATTTCCTCTGATGCTTCGTGTTGTAGGAGATGGACATTTGGGATAAGTTTGCTCTTGTGGCCATGTACCCATTTATCTCCACATCTCCAACATTCACCCACCTTTCTTAACTTCTGAACATTGCCCGTAGAAGATTCAGTATTTTGATTTGATGTATGTTGTTGAACAGAAATAGAGGCAGTATTGGCTTTGCTTGTAGTTCCTCCACTGTTTTTCTGGTAATAGTTGGTATAGGCAAAACCTTGTTTCTTCCCAGCTGCAGATACAGGTGGATGATTAGGTTCTACATCTCTTGCTAAATAGTAAGCATCTGTGAGTGATTGTGATCTTAATGTTCTGATCTGAAACTTAATCCCATCCCTTAGACCATTCACATAACATCTGACAAACCACATCTCTCCTAGCTCAGGATTTTCTTCTTGTACTTCCGCCATCAAATCTTCAAAATCCTTGGTATATGCTGATACTGTATTGTTGAGCTATTTCAGACTAATAAACTTCTCTGTTAGATCATAAGTGCCCTGCTCAGAGAACCTTTTTACCACTTCAGCTCCAAATTGCTTCCAGTTCAATCGTTTCTTTAATAAACCAGACATTCTCAACCAAGTAGCTACTTCATCCACAATGTACATTTGAGGTAAAGATACTTTATATTCTTCAGGTGCCCCAGACATTTGAAAATATTTGTTACATTGTCTTATCCACCCCACAGGGTCTGTTCCAGAAAATCTAGGGAAATCCAACTTGGGTCCTCTAGTAATAGATTTCATGAACTGTGTATTCATATCCTGCTCATATGTTTTGTAATACCCCTGCCACAACTGCCTATCTCTGTTTTGTTGATATATTTGATTGAATGCAGGAGTAAATTGTCTGTTTCTACCTATTACAGGAGTCCCCATCTGACTAGTTGCATCTTGTCTGCCTTGTTATCATATCCAGGAGGAGCTGCTCGCCTATTTGTCCTGATTGGAGGTAAGTTGTTTAACTGTGTTTCTTCTAATTGCTTTGATTTCTCCTTTTCTGTCGCTAGCTGTTTCCTGATGACCCACAAGTGTAGGGGATATATCGTAGTACTTTCGATAAGTAAGAGTGTCGAACCCAACGAGGAGCAGAAGGAAATGATATGCACTTTTCAGTAAGGTATTTTCTGCAAGCACTGAAATTATCGGTAACAGATAGTTTTGTGATAAGGTAATTGGTAGCGAGTAACAAATAGTAAAAGTAAATAAGGTGCAGAAAGATGGCCCAATCCTTTTTGTAGCAAAGGACAAGCCTGGACAAACTCTTATATGAAGGAAAGCGCTCCCGAGGGCACATGGGAATTATCGGCAAGCTAGTTTTCATCACGTCCATATGATTCACGTTCGTTAATTTGATAATTTGGTATGTGGGTGGACCGGTGCTTGGGTGCTGCCCTTACTTGGACAAGCATCCCACTTATGATTAACCTCTATTGCAAGCATCCGCAACTACAAAAGAAGTATTAAGGTAAACCTAACCATAGCATGAAACAAGTGGATCCAAATTAGCCCCTTACGAAGCAACACATAAAGTAGGGTTTAAGCTTCTGTCACTCTAGCAACCCATCATCTACTTATTACTTCCCAATGCCTTCCTCTAGGACCAAATAATGGTGAAGTGTCATGTAGTCGAAGTTCACATGACACCACCAGAGGAAAGACAACATACATCTCATCCAAATATCGAACGAATACCAAATTCACATGACTACTTATAGCAAGACTTCTCCCATGTCCTCAGGAACAAACGTAACTACTCACAAGACATAATATTGTTCATGAGCAGAGGGGTATTAATATGCACTAGATCATTGATGGCGCGCGTTGCTACGCCCGTCCATTGTTGCGATGGAATAATATGATTTTTCTAAATAAAGTGACGAATGTTGAACATTTTTTGGGTTAAATTTGTGTAGTGCAAATAGTAGTGAAGTATTTTACTACGAAGCCAACACGATTTCTGTCTTCAGTCATACATGTATAAAAATGTAATGCATAGACCATGGACAATAACCAACAAATTTAGGACCCAATAAAGTGATGTTTCTATCATGCATGAATTTCAAGGCCGTATAGTGCATATCAACATTAAGTGGTAGTATCGAAAATGACAGTAGCAACATAGGCAAACCTTGCCAAGAGTCATTTAAATTTAGTTCCCATGCCATACATAAAACTCTTGCATAAAGTACACAGACTACACCTAAGTAACAAAGGAGCAATAAGCTATACATAAGGATGGAGCCAAGACGTTAATCCGGGTCGATTACTGTTCTGAAAGAGCCACAAAAAGGATCATGCACATGGAACAAATGCTGACTGGTGTCAAATAGACAAAACCTTGTCTACATCCAAGCATATACCAGCACGTTTTGCACCACCTTGGACATTTGTGGTATATGATTAATAAGTCATGTTGATATGATGTGCTAGGTCCTGCAAACTACTGCATTGTACAACACTGAAATTATACAACAGACACAAGGTGACAACGTCACAAGCTATCAAACACCTTATTGTGGAAAGTAATAACTACTTTGTTTGACAATACCTTATTAAATTTCTTCTTGGCGAAATTAGATGGACCTAGAAGAAATGTACAACCGCTGCCTGTTTTTATAAGGTTATGAATTTAAAATAAATGGTAGCATTTGTTTTATTGTCATCTGCCATTTAAATTATATCTCATGTTCTTCTAATTGTACACATAGCTTTAAGGTTGCACAAGTCCAAAATAGCATCAGATTAATCAAATAGAATTACACGTACCAAGCTGAGGTCAGAGACTACATAGTCCGCTTACCTCTAGATGCACAATCATTGGTGCCACGGGTTGTTGCTCGTCCACTTTGGCGTAATGTTGGGGATAACAAAAGAAAGTAAGAGACAATAAAGCAAACAATTTAAGCGAAAACAGTACAAATGCAATGGTTGGGACAAGTATCCAGAAATATCCAATGAAGACATCACAATGCTATCACGTAGTAAGTTGCACTTTCACATCATTGCTCCTGTAAGCCTCCTGTTGAAAATGTAAGATTCGTAAAACCTTAATACAACAGGGAAAGGATTAAAAAAGACACTAAATCAATTTCCATGTAAATACCTAATCTTACACTCAAAAAACTTACTTCATAGATGTTAACTAAAAGTAAATACGACCAATGAAACCACATGGCTCACAAGAACCATGTAATTTCACAGCAGGAAAATGGCTTAAAAAGACAATAAATTCATTGCTATGTAACAACTAATCTTTACACTGAAAAACTTGTTTAACAGATGGTAATAAAAAATAATCAGACCAGAGAAACCACATAGATCACAAGAACCACTGAATTTCACCAGCCAACTAAGACATTCAGTGCACCTTGTTTCTAGGTTCTTAAAAAATAGTCGGTAATACTAAGATCTTAAAGCACCAAACTGCACCAGCAGCTATAGAACTTTATTCTCAAGTTAGAAAAGATCCACGCCGATCCCAAGATACACACGCCAGAGATCCTGAATCCTGAATGTCGGAGCAACTACTTTCTCAAGACATGAGCTTTTCGCAGGTTTGTCTTCGGATGATTCAAGAATCCTGAATCCCATCGAGTACCTTTGTCATCTGAAAATATGCCAGAAGGATTAGTGAGATCATGTAATTATACAAACGAAATGGCTAATGAAATGCCGATGAGCAATTCCTCTCGTAAGAATATATGCAAGCAGAGCATGAGCCTGAGAGGAGAAAATAGTAAGTTTGCCAAAAACAGAAAGTTGGTTTCTCAGGGACACAACATTTGGTTTCATTAGAAGTAAATCAAAAACATGGTCTACTTTTATACAGAAAAGTGAAGATCTTCAAAAATAAACTACTTGAAAAACATCTTTCAGTCAAGAGAAAACTTCGGTGAGTCACATAGCATAAAAACTACTTGACAAACTTCAAAAAACAAGGGTGTTCAATGAAAGAAAGGAAGTTCAACAAAAGTAGAAGAAAGCTATAACAAAAGCCAATACAGAGTCGTTGCTCAGGCCAAGAAAGAAACTGCAACAAGACTGGAACTGGGATTGCCATCGTACCACAAATGATATTTATCTCATTAAATTTAAAATGGGAGGGTGCATATGCAGAGATCAGACCTTCTTGCGCAATCAGTATAGCGCCATATGCCGAACCTTTATAAATTATAACTGAAGTGACAATCACTGGAACCTGATGCAATAAATCAAGAATTTTGTTAGAATGATCATGGCGGCAAACACGTGCAGTATCACCATTAGTTTCAATAGGAACGATAGCAGAACGACATAACTAAATTCACACGAATGGTTTACCATCACAACAACTATCATGGATGAATTAAGTAGAGTGGTGAGGGGATCCTGTGAGCGGTAATGCAAAACTACAATACAGTGACACGAAAGTGACCGCCTGAGGTAGAGGCTGGGCCCGGGAGAGCAACGAGCGTTCCACAGGAGCGAGAGCATCAGCCACAACAACGACATGTGTCGTTTCATGTTGCCGCAGCCTCTGGGGGAATCAACGGCAGGCTGGTGATACGTCCAAAACGTATCTATAATTTCTGCTTGCTCCATGCCTCTTTTGGGTGATATTGCTATGATATTTATACACTTCCATACACTTTTCATCATATTTGGACTAACCTATTAACTCAGTGCATCCCAGTGCCAGTTTCTGTTTTCGGCTGTTTTTGTATTTCAGGTTTTCACATTACAAGAACTGCCAGGAAAAATCCAGAAAAATATATAAAAAATCAGCGTTCCAGGAGCTACCATGCGGCCAAAGTACAGCCGGGGGGGACCCACAGGGGCTCCAGGCGGCCTGCCCAGGCGGCCCACCCCTAGGCCGCGCCGGGGGGGCGCCTGGGCCCCCCTGACCTCTTCTGGCGACCCCCTTTGGCATATATTTACAACCCGTCGAGAAAACCCTGATTCCGGACCCCTTTTCTCCAGACGCGATTACGATCTCCGCCGCCATCGCCATCAAGCTTCGGGGGACCAGAATTCCTGCGCCGGCACCCTGCCGGGACGGGGAAGTGCCCCCGGATTCATCTCCATCGACGTTGCTTCCTCCCTCCATGAGGCGGGAGTAGTTCCTCCTCGGGGCTGAGGTTCTTACCAGTAGCTATGTGGTCAATTCTCTCTCCCATGATGTGATCTTCGTTTTGATCATAGCTATGTTAATCTAGGGTGATCCCATGATATTTCCCCTTCCTCTATGTATTGGATTGATGTACTCACTTGTCTTTATCTAGTATAATCCCCGAGACCAAGGTGACAGCGGTCTATTGGACAATGATTAGAAAAGTATTTTCATGAGTGATTTCCTCTCTTGTGTGTTGATTGAAGATTAAGAGTCTCTTGGTGCTTGTCTTTGACTATCCTTTAGATATGTTGTGGTGATTGTGGGACTCTCTTTGGATGGCCGCGGTGACATTGGGAAATCCTTAGATTGAGAACTACGAACTTTGAGGTGTGCTTTTGTAGCCCTACATAATTCTCGTCCTCTCTTGACCACTAAGGAATGACCTCCGAGTGTGTCCCCTTTGCATGTTTTATGGGAAATATCATGTGATTCGATTATGTTAATGTTGTTGGGAGTTGCCACTAGTGAAAGTATGAACCCTAGGCCTTCTTTCCACCATTGCAATACCATTTGTGCTCATGTTTACCACTTGTTTGCTTGCTGCACTTTTTATTACAGAATTATATTACTTTGTTTTGCCATCCATATTACTTGCCATTTAACATCTCTTCGCCGAACTAGTGCACCTATACATCTAACAGGTGTATTAGGTGTGTTGGGGACACAAGAGACTTCTTGTATCTTAGTTGCAGGGTTGCTTGAGAGAGACCATCTTCAACCTCTACTTCCCTGAGTTCGATAAACCTTAGGTCATCCACTTGAGGGAAATTGCTACTGTCCTACAAACCTCTGCGCTTGGAGGCCCAACATAGTCTACAAGAGTAGAAGCGTGTGTAGACATCAAGCTATTTCTGGCGCCGTTGTCGGGGAGGTGAGCGCTTGAAGGTATATCTTTAGATCTTGCAATTAAATCTTTTTGTTTCTTGTTTTTATTTCACTAGTTATGTTTATGGAAAACCTTGCTATTGGATCGTTGCTTGCGGGAGGACGCCCCACACCTGTGGTGGTTGCTCCTCCTCCTACTGAAATTGTGCCCTATAAAATACCGGTTGGTATTATCGATTATGTTTTGGCTAATCGTTATGCAGGAGACAGACATCCCGGTGAACACTTGCTATATCTGTCACAACTATGTTCATTATTTAAGCTTGAAGGTGTATCGAGGGAGTTTGTCATGAGGAAATTATTTGCCTTGTCACTGAAAGGAAAAGCATTGGAATGGTATAGGCTACTAAATGACTCTCACCTGCTGGAGTGGGAAGAGATCCAGTCTCTCTTTTACTCCAAGTTTTATCCTCTTCATGAAGTCCATGAGAATAGGAATTATGTTTATAATTTTTATCCTCATGACGGAGAGAGCATAGCTCAAGCTTGGGGGAGACTGAAAACGTTAATGCTAAAATGTCCTAACCACGGGCTCCCCAAAGATATTATTATTACTAACTTCTATGCGAGGCTCTCTCGACAGGATAAAGATTTGCTCGATGCTTCCTCTATGGGTTCTTTCACAAACGAAAAGATTGATGCTAAAGGAACTCCTTGAAAGAATTCAACGCAACACTGAAGATTGGGAGATCGACAAAGGTAAAGAGTCAGGTATAATTTATGAGTATGATTGCATTAAGTCCTTTGTTGAAACTACAAGTTTTAATAAGTTTAGTGCTAAGTTTGGGCTTGATTCTCAACTCCTTGTTGATTTCCTCAAATCTTTTGCTTCACATCTTAATATGCCTAAGGAGGATTGGATCAAGCATTTAAAGAGACTTGCAAAGAAAATGAAATTGTTCATGGTGATTGCAACATGCATGATCCAATTCCTAAAAATGAAGTTTTATATAAGCATGTTAATTTTTGTGGAGTGGATAGACCTTGTGAAAGGCCTATGATTGAAGAGGAGAAGTATTGTAAGCAACATAAGCATGAAAGAACAATCACTTGGGTCAGAGATTTAAATGAAATTGCTAGAGAATTGTGTGACCTTTATCCTTTTACTTGTGAACTTTGCCGTATAGAGGGTCACTTTAATTTTCAATGCATGAACTTTCAAAACATAACTGTTAACCGGTTGTGTGATAACATGATCACCTCTGATCTTTATGATGAGTTTATGTTATTTTTGATGTGTGAAGAGTTATCAGAAAAGACTTCTTGGCTGGACGATAATGCCATAGGAATAAAAAACACTTTGCAAAATTGCCATCTCTATTGTGTTGTTAATTGCCATGAAAATGATTACATAAGTAAGATTAGAAAGGAGGGAACTTTACCAAAGTATAAAAATGTCTCTTATATTTCTGCTAATAAAAAGGAGAGTTTCTCCCAAGTTTCCCCTATTGTTTCTAATGATAAACCAGTATATGTGGAGAAGCTTCATCTTCAACCACCCCCTCCTAAGGTGAAGAAGAAGAAAAAGAAGAGGAGGAGGAGGAGGAGCAAGAAGGAAGAAGAATGGGTATCAACCTGGCCTGAGCATATTCCTCCCATCAACTTTTATCCTAACGATTGTAAGTTTAAAGAAGAAGGTGAAGTTTATTGCCTTAATTATCATCTTGATGATACGTCCGTAGGTACTATTGAAGATGATTTTGATTATGATATGCATGTTACTTATTGTGATTGGGAAAATGATGATAATGCTGCTTATGATCTTGAAAATCTTTTTGGTACCAACTCTGAAAGTGAAAATATGGGATGCTCTAAGCTTGGGGATGATAGGATTGCAAATCCTATCCCCACTAGTGATGTGATAATTGATAATTCTCTTGCTAGTAAGAATAAAGACAACATGTTTACAAATATAGTTGCTAGCAATGATAATGCTATTCTCTACCATGATGATGTTATAACTCCAATCTATAGTGATTATAAAGGTACCTATGACATAAGGAGAAATTATCCTTATGAAACTTGTCATAATCATGAAGGGAATTACTCCCTTGTTGAACACCACCCTCCTAATATACAACTAATCTATAGTGTTCAAGTTGTTTATGATAGTCCTACTCCCACTATTACCAATGAGAAAAATTATGCTTATGTGGGGAGTGAGAGTACCTTTTTGCATGTGGATCATGGTAACAATGCTTTATGTGATGCTTATATTGTTGAGTTCATCCATGATGCCACTGAAATTTATAATGAGAGAGGGAGGCTTGGTTCTAAATATCTTAATAATAAGAAGTTTCCTCTCTTTATGGTGAATATTTTGAAGTTATGCTTGTTTTGCCTTCCTATGCTAGTTGCTTCGTGCTTCAATGAATTATTCTATTGCAATATTCCTATGCATATGAAGCATGTTAGGCTTAAATGTATTTGGCATTTGCTTCTTGATGCCCTCTTTTGTTCTTCAGCTCTTATTCTTACGAGAGCATCATTAAAGTCCTATGCCTAGCTTAAAGGCATAAAAGAAAGCGCTTTTGGGAGGCAGCCCACAATGAATAAAATTTTATTTTGCTTTTTGTTGTGTATTGATGTTGTTACTACAGTAGCATCATCATTGTATCTTTACTTTTCAACTTTGTGCCAAGTGTAGCCTCTGATTGCAAGAAAGTTCAAAAGTTGTGACGTGATGTCCAGGAAACAGATTCTGTCCTTGGATAGAAAAATTCGTATAAAATCACCAGATCATCTTTTTGGTCTGAATTTTTTCGACAGCATGCTCTATACAATTGTCTTTCGTGCGTCTGTTCTGAGTTTTTTGATTAGAGTTGCAGAAGTGCCCCGAACAAATCATTTACTACCTGCTGTTCTGTTTTTCACAAATTCTGTCCTGTTTTGTCTTTCTTTCATTTTGCAAACCAAGAGCTTGCTTTTTCTTTGCAAAAACCTTTTGGCAATCTTGAGAAACAGTATAACTTCAAGAATATCTTTATTTCCAGCAAGGAACAATTATTTTATTATGGGTACTAACCTCGCTAATCAGATTATGATGAGTTATGTATGAAGGGAGTTTTCAAGTGTGCGAGGGAAGATGATAAAAAGATTCAGGAGTGTCAAGCGCTCAATCTTGGGGATGCCCCCGTGCACCCCCAAGAAATATTCAAGGAGACTCAAGCGTCTAATCTTGGGGATGCCCCCGTGCATCCCCTTCTCCATCAACATTATCAGTTCGTCTTTCGTTCCACTATATTTTTATCACTTCATGTGTTATGTGCTATGCTTGGAGCGTCTTGCTTTTAGTTTCATTTTTAGTTTTCTTTAGCTTTGCTTGTTTTTCATAACGAGTTGGAACTCAGCTTTCTTTGTGTGGGAGAGAAACACGCTCCACTTCAACCTAGAACACAACATAGAATTTTCATGTTTATCTTTGCTGTGTGTGTTCTTTGTCTTTTAATAGCTACTATCATGCTTAGCTCTTAACTTTCATGCTTATCTTTTTAAAGAGCTTTCGTTCAGTTGGTTGCTTGAACTCTCTTTAGTTATCATGCTTATCTTATTAAGAGAGTTTGCTTCCGTTGCATTGGTTGATATGTCTATGATAAAGATGCTACGTGCATAATGGCGCTTAGTAGTTCATGTTTTCTTGTGGTTAGTCTCAAATAGCTGGGGGATTCTCAATGTGTTATTGGAGTAGCAACTTGATTTGTTTGCCTATGATGTGGTATGGTTTAGTAATATCTTTCTTCAAGAATTTATTTTGATTGACTTGGCATATGCTCACGCATATTTAAGACTGTAAAGAAAGTCTGTCAAGCCTTGATGATCTTTTGTTTCTGAGTAGCGATATAACTACCATGCCTGATTCAATGTTGCTTTGTCGCTCTGCATGATTATGACCGTCATTGCTCTTTTAGTTGGTCGCTCCCAGTCTTTTGCTAACCTCCACCTGTACTAAGCGGACTGACTGCTTGTGCATCCACATTCTTTTAATCCAGTTATGCCATATGAGTCCACCATACCTACCTATATGTGGTATTTCACCGCCACTCCAAGTAAATTTACATGTGCTACCTTTAAAACCTTCATTTTTGCAATACATCGCTCATGGGAAAGTAGCTTAAAAACTATTGTGGTAAAGAATATGTCGCTTATGTATCTTATTTCTTATAAGTTGCTTGCTGAGCGGTATCCATGTTTCTGGGGACGCCATCAACTGTTACACTTTTGTTGAATATCATGTGAGTTGCTATGCATGTTCGTCTTGTCCGAAGTAAGGGTGATTTTCCATGAGTTGAATGGTTTGAGTATGCATATTGTTAGAGAAGAACATTGGGCCGCCAACCAAAGCCATGTATCATGGTGGAATTTTTAGCTTGGACATTAATCCTCAACCTCTTATGAATGCTTAAGCATTAAAGAGGAGTCCATTATCTATTTTCTATGTTGTCCCGGTATGGATGTCCTCAAGTTGAGATCTATCAAAAACGAGAAATCAAATGCGATTTATCTCCTTGGACCTTTGTACAGGTGGCATAGAGGTACCCCTTTGTGACACTTGGTTGAAACATATGTAATGCAATGATAACCCATGGAAATCCGAGCTAATTAGGACAAGGTGCGAGCACTATTGGTATTCGATGCATGAGGCTTGCAACTTATAGGATGTCTTATGCATAAAACATATGAAGTATTACTACCGCTGACAAAATTGCTTCTATGTTTTCAAAATAAAAAGCTCTAGCACATGAGTAATCCCTGCTTCCCTCTGCGAAGGGGCATTCTTTTACTTTTATGTTGAGTCTCCACCTTCTTTTAAAGCACCAACTACTGAGAGCATGATTGTCATTCTGAGTGTAATGTGCATTGTCCCAAAGTAGCATTGTCTTTTGCATGATTGTGATATCGTTTATTCTGAAATCATTGTATCTAGTCATCACTTAAACCTTGAAGGTGCCCCTGCATTTATGTTTTGCATCACTATAGGGGGCAAGCTAGATATCACTTTATCATATTTGCACATCATGTTCATTGCAAATCTATTTGATGTTTCAATATCATATTGTAAAACTTTCAGTCCTTTGTGATTTTCTCATGAGGTAACTTAATTACTACAGATTCATTGTCTCAGTAAGCTTTTGTCATATGACTATGAAAAGTCCTATATGATTAATAGCATGTCACCACATAAATTATTCTTGTTATCATTTACCTACTCGAGGACGAGCAGGAATTAAGCTTGGGGATGTTGATACGTCCAAAACGTATCTATAATTTCTGCTTGCTCCATGCCTCTTTTGGGTGATATTGCTATGATATTTATACACTTCCATACACTTTTGATCATATTTGGACTAACCTATTAACTCAGTGCATCCCAGTGCCAGTTTCTGTTTTCGGCTGTTTTTGTATTTCAGGTTTTCACATTACGAGAACTGCCAGGAAAAATCCAGAAAAAATATATAAAAAATCAGCGTTCCAGGAGCTACCGTGCGGCCAAAGTACAGCCGGGGGGACCCACAGGGGCTCCAGGCGGCCTGCCCAGGCGGCCCACCCCTAGGCCACGCCGGGGGGCGCCTGGGCCCCCCTGACCTCTTCTAGCGACCCCCTTTGGCATATATTTACAACCCGTCGAGAAAACCCTGATTCCGGACCCCTTTTCTCCAGACGCGATTCCAATCTCCGCCGCCATCGCCATCAAGCTTCGGGGGACCAGAATTCCTGCGCCGGCACCCTGCCGGGACGGGGAAGTGCCCCCGGATTCATCTCCATCGACGTTGCTTCCTCCCTCCATGAGGCGGAAGTAGTTCCTCCTCGGGGCTGAGGTTCTTACCAGTAGCTATGTGGTCAATTCTCTCTCCCATGATGTGATCTTCGTTGTGATCATAGGCTATGTTAATCTAGGGTGATCCCATGATATTTCCCCTTCCTCTATGTATTGGATTGATGTACTCACTTGTCTTTATCTAGTATAATCCCCGAGACCAAGGTGACAGCGGTCTATTGGACATGGATTAGAAAAGTATTTTCATGAGTGATTTCCTCTCTTGTGTGTTGATTGAAGATTGAGAGTCTCTTGGTGCTTGTCTTTGACTATCCTTTAGATATGTTGTGGTGATTGTGGGACTCTCTTTGGATGGCCGCGGTGACATTGGGAAATCCTTAGATTGAGAACTACGAACTTTGAGGTGTGCTTTTGTAGCCCTACATAATTCTCATCCTCTCTTGACCACGAAGGAATGACCTCCGAGTGTGTCCCCTTTGCATGTTTTATGGGAAATATCATGTGATTCGATTATGTTAATGTTGTTGGGAGTTGCCACTAGTGAAAGTATGAACCCTAGGCCTTGTTTCCACCATTGCAATACCATTTGTGCTCACGTTTACCACTTGTTTGCTTGCTGCACTTTTTATTACAGAATTATATTACTTTGTTTTGCCATCCATATTACTTGCCATTTAACATCTCTTCGCCGAACTAGTGCACCTATACATCTAACAAGTGTATTAGGTGCGTTGGGGACACAAGAGACTTCTTGTATCTTAGTTGCAGGGTTGCTTGAGAGAGACCATCTTCAACCTCTACTTCCCTGAGTTCGATAAACCTTAGGTCATCCACTTGAGGGAAATTGCTACTGTCCTACAAACCTCTGCGCTTGGAGGCCCAACATAGTCTACAAGAGTAGAAGCGTGTGTAGACATCAGCTGGCTGGTGGCGACAACGGCGAAGGCCACAGCACTGCGACAACGGACCTTGTTCATGCTGGGACAATAAAGCACAGGGAAGGCCACAACTGCATCACCCATTGCTTTGCTTTTGAACTATGGTTTGCAAAATCGAGCAGAGTAGAAAAGGACCAGTGACAAGGTTGGGATTTTATAGGCTAGGGTGAATATACAGAGACACGATTAACCTCTCAAATAATCAATTGACATACATGATCAACCTCGCAATCAACCAATTGGCATGAATAACAATGAAACTGACCTGCCTGGAGCATCGATTGACATTGATGGCCCGATTAACCTCTCAATCAATCATCGTTCGCGATTGAAATTCATGCATGTTGGCCGCCGCACACCAACTGGCCCCGCCGCTAGTGCCCGTGCCCCATCCACCCATGGTCCGTGCCCCATCCGGCCGTGCCACTCGCGTCGACGCGCAGCCGCCAATGCAATCCGAGGCCATCTCAAGCGGCGCAATCGGAACAGAGCACGGTCGTGGTTTAGGGTTCGTATGTTGCGTTTCATCCTGTGTGTTGTGTTTGGATAGGATGGTAGAAAAGGCCCAGTAGGCCAGTAGGCCCAATTGAACGCGAGAAGCCGAAAAAGCCACCAGAGTAGCGGCCCGAAAAGGCCAGCGCAGCCTGAGCGCTAGTTAGCCCGCGAACGAGATTTAGGTGACACTAACAGCAAATCCGACGGTCAAAACGACTAAAAGTGACGATCTAACGGCTAGAAATGATGATGGCCTGAGAGGGCTGGGAGGGTGCTCAGTTTTAATATATCTAAATAATGGATATGAACATATTATCTTCCACCAAGTAAACCAACTAGCATCAACTACAAGGAGTAATCAACACTACTAGCAACCTACGGGTACTAATCTGAGGTTTTGATACAAAGATTGGATACAAGAGATGAACTAGGGTTTGAGAGGAGATGGTGCTGGTGAAGATGTTGATGAAGATAACCCTCCCCAAGATGGGAGAGTTGTTGGTGATGACGGCAGTGACAATTTCCCCCTCCCGGAGGGAAGTATCCCCGGTAGAACAGCTCCACTGGAGCCCTAGATTGGTTCCGCCTCAAGACGGCGGTGTCTGGTCCCGAAATCCTGCTTATGATTTTTTCCAGGTCAAAACACCTCATATAGGAGAAGATGGGCATCGGGGGGTCACCGGCTGGCCCAAAAGCCAGGGGCGCGCGCCCAGGGGGGCGCCCCTCACCATCGTGGACAGGTGGTGGCCCCCTTGGCAGATCTCATTCGCCGGATATTTTTTATATTTTCTGAAACGGTGTTTCGTGGAGTTTCGGAGCTTTTTGAGTTGTGCAGAATAGGTCTCCAATGTTTGCTCCTTTTCCAGCCCAGAATTCCAGCTGCCGGCATTCTCCCTCTTCATGTAAACCTTGTAAAATAAGAGAGAAAAGGCATAAGTATTGTGACATAACGTGTAATAACAGCCCATAGTGCAATAAATGTCAACATAAAAGCATGATGCAAAATGGACATATCAACTCCCCCAATCTTAGACCTCGCTTGTCCTCAAGCGAAATCCGATAACGAAAAATATTCCCACATGTTTAGAGATAGAAGTGTCGATAAAAATAAAATACGGACATGAGGGCATCATGATCATTCT
>LR738711.1:697622920-697683851 GCA_902687465.1 Secale cereale | reverse complement strand
ATATATTCATATGACTCTTATGCTAAAGTAACAATTCATTCACAATGTCAAGTATGAATCAGAAACTTCATTGAAAACCAACAAACTATGATCTCGGTCATTGAAGCAATTGCAATTTATCATAACATCGGAAAGAGTCAATATAAGAGCTTTTCAGCAAGTCCACATACTCAACTATCATCTAGTCTTTCACAATTGCTCACACTCATGCAATACTTATGGGTATGGAGTTTTAATCGGACACAGAGAAAGATAGGGGCTTATGGTATTGCCTCCCAACCTTTTACCTCAAGGGTAATGCCAACTATAATAGACCATGATAACTTACATCCAATTGGGTATATATGTCAGGATCTTTCCAACACAATGTGCTTGCGAAAGGATAAAATGTAAAAATGAAAGGTGGAAATCACCTTGACTCTTATAAGGCAAGAATAATAGATAGACCCTTCGCAGAGGGAAGCAGAGGTTGTCATGTGCTTTTATGGTTGGATGTACAAAATCTTAGCGCAAAAGAACGTCACTTTATATTGCCACTTGTGATAGGGACCTTTATTATGCAGTCCGTCACTTTTATTACTTCCATATCACAAGATCGTATAAAGCTTATTTTCTCCACACTAATAAATCGTACATATTTTAGAGAGTTTGCAACAATGACAACATACTTGAAGGATCTTACTCAATCCATAGGTAGGTATGGTGGACTCTCATGGCAAAACTGGGTTTCAGGATGTATGGAAGCACAAGTAGTATCTCTACTTGGTGCAAGGAATTTTGGCTAGCATGAGGGGGAAAGGCAAGCTCAACATGTTGGATGATCCATGACAATATACTTTATTTCGGATATAAGAAAACATAACCCGTTATGTTGTCTTCCTTGTCCAACATCAACTCTTTAGCATGTCATATTTTAATGAGCGCTGACAATCATAAAGGATGTCCAAGATAGTATATTTGTATGTGAAACCTCTCTTTCTTTATTACTTCCTATTAATTGCAACGATGACCAAAACTATGTTTGTCAACTCTCAACAACTTTTATTCATCATACTCTTTATATGTGAAGTCATTACCTTCCATAAGATCAATATGATCTCTTGATACTTCTTATATTTTCTTTTATTCTCTCATGCCCATAGTGAGGAAATCAAGCCCTTGACTCAACACTAATCTTTATAATATAGCTCACGGACTCGATTACAAAGATAAAGATCAAAAAGCAAAAGCCAACAACTATATCATGCTAACTTTATTCTACTAGATCAAGATATTACAAAAAGATCGAACTAAGAAAAAGGTAAAGATAGGAGTGTGATGGTGATACGATACCCGGGCACCTTCCCCAAGCTTGGCAGTTGCCAAGGGGACTGCCCATACCCATGTGATTATGTCTCCGTCTTTGAAGTTGGTGATGATCTTAGTTGAAGTAAAAAGGTTTGGAAGGGGTTGAAGGATGTCTTCTTCTCCTGTTGCCGGAGCCTGATCTTCCATAGCCTTCTTGACCCTATTCTCCTTGTTGATCTCCTCGGGTTCTTCCCTCTTCAGCTCTATCTTCATTAGCCAAGCATCGTTGCCCTCATTGTTGGAGGAGGAGGACGACATGATGCCTGACCTTGTCAACCCTACCAGGAAATAGCTCGAAACAAAAACAGAGGATTTTTGCGTGATATGATGGTCAAAACCTTCGGGAGAATATATAATGATTTTTTACCGACTGAAAGAAGTAACGTGCAAGAAATCGGAGTCCGGGAGGCACACGAGGCAGGGGGTGCGCCCAGGGGGGTAGGGCACGCCCTCCACCCTCGTGGACGCCTCGTGTCCTTTCCGGACAACCTCTTATTTTTCTATTTTTCTAAATATTCCAAAATGGTGAAAAATTGCCATTAGAACTGTTTTGGAGTCAGTTTACTTACCGTACCACATACCTCTTCCTTTTCGGGGTCTGAATCGTTCTGGAAAGTGTCCCTTATGTATTCCTCCGGGGTTACGGTTTCAATAACATTGGTTTTAACATTTATAGGATTACCTGAGATATAATGTTTGATTCTTTGACCGTTCACCACCTTTGGATTTGTGCCTTCGAAGTTGTTGATTTTTATGGCACCGGAATGATAGACCTCCTCGATAACGTAAGGACCTTCCCATTTAAAGAAAAGTTTTCCTGCAAAAAATCTTAAACGAGAGTTGTATAGCAAGACATAATCACCTACGTTAAACTCACGCTTTTGTATCCTTTTATCATGCCATCTTTTAACCTTTTCTTTAAACAGCTTGGCATTCTCATAAGCTTGGGTTCTCCATTCATCAAGCGAGCTAATGTCAAATAACCTCTTCTCATCGGCAAGTTTGAAATCATAATTGAGCTCTTTAATAGCCCAATATGCCTTATGTTCTAGCTCAAGATGTAAGTGACATGCTTTTCCATAAACCATTTTATATGGAGACATACCCATAGGATTTTTGTATGCAGTTCTATAGGCCCATAATGCATCATCAAGTTTCTTGGACCAATTCTTTCTAGACCTAATAACTGTCTTTTGCAAAATTAATTTCAGCTCTCTATTACTTAGTTCTACTTGACCGCTAGACTGTGGGTGATAAGGGGATGAAATTCTATGGTTAACATCATACTTGGCAAGCATTTTACGGAAAGCACCATGAATAAAGTGTGAACCACCGTTAGTCATTAAGTATCTAGGGACTCCAAACCTCGGAAAAATAACTTCTTTAAGCATCTTAATAGAGGTGTTGTGATCAGCACTACTAGTTGGAATAGCTTCTACCCACTTAGTAACATAATCAACAACAACTAAAATATGTGTATACCCATTAGAGGAAGGAAACGGTCACATATAATTAAAGCCCCAGACATCAAATGGTTCAATAACAAGTGAATAATTCATAGGCATTTCATGACGTCTACTAATATTATCAATTCTTTGACATTCATCACAAGATAAGACAAACTTACGAGCATCCTTGAAGAGAGTAGGCCAATAGAAACCACATTGCAATACCTTATGTGCAGTTCTATCTTCAGCATGGTGTCCTCCATAAGCTTCGGAGTGGCACTTGCGTAGGATCTGTTCCTGTTCATGCTCAGGTACACAACGTCTAATAATACCATCTACTCCTTCTTTATAAAGGTGTGGGTCATCCCAGAAGTAATGTCTCAAATCATAGAAGAACTTTTTCTTTTGCTGGTATGTAAAACTAGGTGGTATAAACTTAGCAACAATGTAATTAGCATAATCAACATACCATGGAGCAGTACGATAAGTATTTATGTCAGCTAATTGTTCATCAGGAAAGCTACCATCTATAGGTAGTGGGTCATCAAGAATATTCTCTAGCCTAGACAAGTTGTCTGCAACGGGGTTCTCAGCTCCCTTTCTATCAGTAATATGCAGATCAAATTCTTGCAGCAAGAGAACCCATCTAATAAGTCTAGGTTTAGCATCTTTCTTTTCCATAAGGTATTTGATAGCATCATGATGAGTGTGAATAGTTACTTTAGAATCAACAATATAATGTCTAAACTTATCACCAACAAATACGACTGCTAAAAACTCTTTCTCAGTAGTAGCATAATTTCGCTGGGCACTGTCTAGAGTTTTACTAGCATATTGGATAACATTCAATTTCTTATCAACTCTTTGTCCTAGAACAACACCTACAACATAGTCACTAGCATTGCACATAATCTCAAAGGGTAAATTCCAGTCAGGAGGCTGGACAATAGGTGCAGATAGCAATGCTTTCTTAAGTATTTCAAATGCTTCTACACAATCATCATCAAAGACAAAAGAAACATCTTTTTGTAAGAGATTAGTCAGAGGCCTGGAGATTTTTGAGAAGTCCTTAATGAACCTCCTATAAAACCCGACATGACCAAGGAAACTTCGTATACCTTTGATATCCTTTGGGCACGGCATCTTTTCAATAGCATCAACTTTAGCTTTGTCAACTTCAATACCTCTTTCAAAAATTTTATGTCCCAAGACGATGCCTTCATTAACCATAAAGTGGCACTTTTCCCAATTCAAGACAAGATTAGTGTCTTCACATCTTTGAAAAATTCGATCAAGGTTGCTCAAGCAATCATCAAAAGAAGTTCCGTAAACGGAAAAATTATCCATGAAAACCTCAACAATCTTTTCACAAAAATCAAAGAATATAGCCATCATGCATCTTTGAAAGGTAGCAAGTGCATTACATAAACCAAAATCCATACATCTATAAGAAAAGGTACTGAAAGGACAAGTAAAAGTGGTCTTTTCTTGATCCCCTTTTGACACAGGTATTTGAGAGAAACCAGAATAACCATCTAGAAAGCAAAAATGAGTATGTTTGGATAACCTTTCTAGCATTTGATCAATAAAAGGCAAAGGGTAATGATCTTTCTTAGTGTCTTTATTTAATGAGCGGAAATCAATTACCATCCTATGACATGTAACAATTCTTTGCGGGATCAATTCATCTTTATCATTAGGAACAACAATCATACCTCCCTTCTTAGGGACACAATGGACAAGATTTACCCACTGGCTATCAATAACTAGATAGATTATACCTGCCTCTAGAAGCTTTAGTTTTTCCTTCCTTACCACTTCTTTCATCTTAGGATTTAACCGTCGTTGATGATCGATAACCGGTTTCGCGTCCTCTTCCAACTTTATCTTGTGTTGGCATAAAGTGGGACTAATGCCCTTAAGATCATCCAGAGTATATCCAATAGCAGCACGGTGCTTCTTCAGAGTTTTCAATAATTTTTCTTCTTCCTAATCTGAAAGGTTAGCACTAATAATAACAGGATATATCTTCTTTTCATTGATATAAACATACTTAAGAGTATTAGGTAATGGTTTGAGTTCAAACACGGGATCACCCTTAGGTCGAGGAGGATACCCTAGAATTTCAACAGGTAAGTTGTTTTCCAATAAGGGTCCCTGCTTAAAGAATATTTCATCTATTTCCCTTCTCTCATTCATATACATATCATTTTCATGGTCTAGCAGATATTGTTCTAAAGGATCATTAGGAGGCACAACAATAGAAGCAAGACCAATAATTTCATCCTTACTAGGCAATTCTTTATCATGGGGTTGTCTACGAAATTTAGCAAAGTTAAAGTCATGAGACATATCCCCTAAACCAACAGTAACAATATCTTTTTCGCAGTCTATCTTAACATTAACAGTGTTCAAGAAGGGTCTACCAAATATAATGGGACAAAAATCATCTTGTGGGGAACTGCGAACAAGAAAATCGGCAGGGTATTTAACCTTCCCACACCAGACTTCAACATCTCTAACAATCCCAACTGGGCTAATAGTGTCTCTATTAGCAAGCTTAATAATAACATCAGTACCTTCTAGCTCAGCAGGTGCAATGTTGTGCATAATTTATTTATATACGGAATGAGGCATTACACTAGCACTAGCACCTACGTCACATAAACCATGATAGAAATGATCTCCTATTTTAACAGAAATAACAGGCATGCCTACAACAGGTCTATGTTTATTCCTAGTATCGGGTTTGGCTATTCTAGTAGCTTCCTCTTGGAGATAAATAACATGTCCATCCAAATTTTTGACCAAGAGATCCTTAATCATAGCAACACTAGGTTCAACTTTAATTTTCTCAGAGGGTGTAGGTGTTCTAGTATTACTCTTACGAACCACAGTTGAAGCTTTAGCATGATACTTTATCCTAACAGGGAAAGGTGGTTTCTCAATATAAGCAGTAGGAACAATAGGAGCAACATTATAAGTGATAGTCTTTTGTTCAACTTTAACAGGTTCAACTACTTTTACTTAATTGGGAGATGGTATTTAAACCACTTCTCCTTAGGGAGGTCAAAATAAGTAGCAAATGATTTACAAAAGAAGCTACTATGTCAGAGTCAAGTCCATGTTTAGTGCTAAATTCACAGAAAACATCGGTATCCATAAAAGATTTAACACAATCAAACTTAGGGGTCATACCTGACTCCTTACCTTTGTCGAGATCCAAATATTTAGAGTTGTGTTTAATTCTTTCCAATAAATTCTATTTGAATTTAATTGTCTTCATCATAAAAGAACCAGTACAACGCGATTATGGAGAGAAAGCCAAGCATAAAATTTTTGAATGATCATTTTTCTTGAGAGCTCATGATTGGGGCATGAATATAACATTGACTTAAGCCTCCCCCAAGCTTGAGTGATACTTTCTCCTTCGTGAATCCAAAAATTATATATATAATTACGATCACGATGAACCTCATGCATAGGGTAGTACTTCTGATGAAATTCCAACTTCAATCGATTGTAGTTCCATGATCCAATATCATCACATAGCCTAAACCATGTCAATGCATCTCCCTTCAAATATAAAGGGAAGACCTTCTTCTTGATAACATCCTCGGGCATACCTACAAGCTTAAATAATCCACAAACTTCATCCACATAGATTAGGTGCAAATCGGGATGCAGTGTTCCATCTCCTGTAAAGGGATTATCTAGCAGTTTCCCTATCATACCCGAAGGAATTTCAAAGCAAATATTTTCAGTAGGTTCAGTAGGTGGAGGAGCAACTCTTTGCTCTACTGGTCGGGGTGAAGATACCCCGAACAATCCCCTCAAAGGATTATGAGCCATAGTAACAAGTGACAGTAAATTTCAGTACACTATATAAAATTTTCCTTACCAAATTCCACTTACCAAAGGCGCTTCACTCCCCCGGCAACGGCGCCAGAAAAGAGTCTTGATGACCCATAAGTGTAGGGGATCTATCGTAGTACTTTCGATAAGTAAGAGTGTCGAACCCAACGAGGAGCACAAGGAAATGATAGGCAGTTTTCAGTAAGGTATTTTCTGCAAGCACTGAAATTATCGGTAACAGATAGTTTTGTGATAAGGTAATTGGTAGCGAGTAAAAAATAGTAAAAGTAAATAAGGTGCAGAAAGATGGCCCAATCCTTTTTGTAGCAAAGGACAAGCCTGGACAAACTCTTATATGAAGGAAAGCGCTCCCGAGGGCACATGGGAATTATCGTCAAGCTAGTTTTCATCACGTTCATATGATTCGCGTTCGTTACTTTGATAATTTGGTATGTGGGTGGACCGGTGCTTGGGTGCTGCCCTTACTTGGACAAGCATCCCACTTATGATTAACCTCTATTGCAAGCATCCGCAACTAAAAAATAAGTATTAAGGTAAACCTAACCATAGCATGAAACAAGTGGATCCAAATTAGCCCCTTACGAAGCAACACATAAACTAGGGTTTAAGCTTCTGTCACTCTAGCAACCCATCATCTACTTATTACTTCCCAATGCCTTCCTCTAGGACCAAATAATGGTGAAGTGTCATGTAGTCGAAGTTCACATGACACCACCAGAGGAAAGACAACATACATCTCATCCAAATATCGAACGAATACCAAATTCACATGACTACTTATAGCAAGACTTCTCCCATGTCCTCAGGAACAAACGTAACTACTCACAAGACATAATATTGTTCATGATCAGAGGGGTATTAATATGCACTAGATCATTGATGGCGCGCGTTGCTACGCCCGTCCATTGTTGCGATGGAATAATATGATTTTTCTAAATAAAGTGACGAATGTTGAACATTTTTTGGGTTAAATTTGTGTAGTGCAAATAGTAGTGAAGTATTTTACTACGAAGCCAACACGATTTCTGTCTTCAGTCATACATGTATAAAAATGTAGTGCATAGACCATGGACAATAACCAACAAATTTAGGACCCAATAAAGTGATGTTTCTATCATGCATGAATTTCAAGGCCGTATAGTGCATATCAACATTAAGTGGTAGTATCGAAAATGACAGTAGCAACATAGGCAAACCTTGCCAAGAGTCATTTAAATTTAGTTCCCATGCCATACATAAAACTCTTGCATAAAGTACACAGACTACACCTAAGTAACAAAGGAGCAATAAGCTATACATAAGGATGGAGCCAAGACGTTAATCCGGGTCGATTACTGTTCTGAAAGAGCCACAGAAAGGATCATGCACATGGAACAAATGCTGACTGGTGTCAAATAGACAAAACCTTGTCTACATCCAAGCATATACCAGCACGTTTTGCACCACCTTGGACATTTGTGGTATAAGATTAATAAGTCATGTTGATATGATGTGCTAGGTCCTGCAAACTACTTCATTGTACAACACTGAAATTATACAACAGACACAAGGTGACAACGTCACAAGCTATCAAACACCTTATTGTGGAAAGTAATAACTACTTTGTTTGACAATACCTTATTAAATTTCTTCTTGGCGAAATTAGATGGACCTAGAAGAAATGTACAACCGCTGCCTGTTTTTATAAGGTTATGAATTTAAAACAAATGGTAGCACTTGTTTTATTGTCATCTGCCATTTAAATTATATCTCATGTTCTTCTAATTGTACACGTAGCTTTAAGGTTGCACAAGTCCAAAATAGCATCAGATTAATCAAATAGAATTACACGTATCAAGCTGAGGTCAGAGACTACATAGTCCGCTTACCTCTAGATGCACAATCATTGGTGCCATGGGTTGTTGCTCGTCCACTTTGGCGTAATGTTAGGGATAACAAAAGAAAGTAAGAGACAATAAAGCAAACAATTTAAGCGAAAACAGTACAAATGCAATGGTTGGGACAAGTATCCAGAAATATCCAATGAAGACATCACAATGCTATCACGTAGTAAGTTGCACTTTCACATCATTGCTCCTGTAAGCCTCCTGTTGAAAATGTAAGATTCGTAAAACCTTAATACAACAGGGAAAGGATTAAAAAAGACACTAAATCAATTTCCATGTAAATACCTAATCTTACACTCAAAAACTTACTTCATAGATGTTAACTAAAAGTAAATACGACCAATGAAACCACATGGCTCACAAGAACCATGTAATTTCACAGCAGGAAAATGGCTTAAAAAGACAATAAATTCATTGCTATGTAACAACTAATATTTACACTGAAAAACTTGTTTAACAGATGGTAATAAAAAATAATCAGACCAGAGAAACCACATAGATCACAAGAACCACTGAATTTCACCAGCCAACTAAGACATTCAGTGCACCTTGTTTCTAGGTTCTTAAAAAATAGTCGGTAATACTAAGATCTTAAAGCACCAAACTGCACCAGCAACTATAGAACTTTATTCTCAAGTTAGAAAAGATCCACGCCGATCCCAAGATACACACGCCAGAGATCCTGAATCCTGAATGTCGGAGCAACTACTTTCTCAAGACATGAGCTTTTCGCAGGTTTGTCTTCGGATGATTCAAGAATCCTGAATCCCATCGAGTACCTTTGTCATCTGAAAATATGCCAGAAGGATTAGTGAGATCATGTAATTATACAAACGAAATGGCTAATGAAATGCCGATGAGCAATTCCTCTCGTAAGAATATATGCAAGCAGAGCATGAGCCTGAGAGGAGAAAATAGTAAGTTTGCCAAAAACAGAAAGTTGGTTTCTCAGGGACACAACATTTGGTTTCATTAGAAGTAAATCAAAAACATGGTCTACTTTTATACAGAAAAGTGAAGATCTTCAAAAATAAACTACTTGAAAAACATCTTTCAGTCAAGAGCAAACTTCGGTGAGTCACATAGCATAAAAACTACTTGACAAACTTCAAAAAACAAGGGTGTTCAATGAAAGAAAGGAAGTTCAACAAAAGTAGAAGAAAGCTATAACAAAAGCCAATACAGAGTCGTTGCTCAGGCCAAGAAAGAAACTGCAACAAGACTGGAACTGGGATTGCCATCGTACCACAAATGATATTTATCTCATTAAATTTAAAATGGGAGGGTGCATATGCAGAGATCAGACCTTCTTGCGCAATCAGTATAGCGCCATATGCCGAACCTTTATAAATTATAACTGAAGTGACAATCACTGGAACCTGATGCAATAAATCAAGAATTTTGTTAGAATGATCATGGCGGCAAACATGTGCAGTATCACCATTAGTTTCAATAGGAACGATAGCAGAACGACATAACTAAATTCACACGAATGGTTTACCATCACAACAACTATCATGGATGAATCAAGTAGAGTGGTGAGGGGATCCTGTGAGCGGTAATGCAAAACTACAATACAGTGACACGAAAGTGACCGCCTGAGGTAGAGGCTGGGCCCGGGAGAGCAACGAGCGTTCCACAGGAGCGAGAGCAGCAGCCACAACAACGACATGTGTCGTTTCAAGTTGCCGCAACCTCTGGGGGAATCAACGGCAGGCTGGTGATACGTCCAAAACGTATCTATAATTTCTGCTTGCTCCATGCCTCTTTTGTAGGGGATCTATCGTAGTACTTTCGATAAGTAAGAGTGTCGAACCCAACGAGGAGTAGAAGGAAATGATAGGCAGTTTTCAGTAAGGTATTTTCTGCAAGCACTGAAATTATCGGTAACAGATAGTGTTGTGATAAGGTAATTGGTAGCGAGTAACAAATAGTAAAAGTAAATAAGGTGCAGAAAGATGGCCCAATCCTTTTTGTAGCAAAGGACAAGCCTGGACAAACTCTTATATGAAGGAAAGCGCTCCCGAGGGCACATGGGAATTATCGGCAAGCTAGTTTTCATCACGTTCATATGATTCGCGTTCGTTACTTTGATAATTTGGTATGTGGGTGGACCGGTGCTTGGGTGCTGCCCTTACTTGGACAAGCATCCCACTTATGATTAACCTCTATTGCAAGCATCCGCAACTACAAAATAAGTATTAAGGTAAACCTAACCATAGCATGAAACAAGTGGATCCAAATCAGCCCCTTACGAAGCAACGCATAAACTAGGGTTTAAGCTTCTATCACTCTAGCAACCCATCATCTACTTATTACTTCCCAATGCCTTCCTCTAGGCCCAAATAATGGTGAAGTGTCCTGTAGTCGACGTTCACATGACACCACTAGAGGAAAGACAACATACATCTCATCAAAATATCGAACGAATACCAAATTTACATGACTACTTATAGCAAGACTTCTCCCATGTCCTCAGGAACAAACATAACTACTCATAAGACATAATGTTATTCATGAATAGAGGGGTATTAATATGCATAATGGATCTGAACATATGATCTTCCACCAAGTAAACCAACTAGCATATACTAAGAGGAGTAATCAACACTACTAGCAACCTACAGGTACCAATCTGAGGTTTTGATACAAAGATTGGATACAAGAGATGAACTAGGGTTTGAGAGGAGATGGTGCTGGTGAAGATGTTGATGAAGATAACCCTCCCCGAGATGGGGGAGTTGTTGGTGATGACTGTGATGACGATTTCCCCCTCCCAGAGGGAAGTATCCCCTGCAGAATAGCTCCACCGGAGCCCTAGATTGGTTCCGCCTCGAGACGGCGGCGTCTGGTCCCGAAAGCCTCCTTATGATTTTTTCCAGGTCAAAACACCTCATATAGGAGAAGATGGGCATCGGGGGTCACCGGATGGCCCACGAGGCAGGTGGGCGCGCCAGGGGGGCACCCCCACCCTCGTGGACAGGTGGTGGCCTCCCTGGCAGATCTCTTTCGCCAGATATTTTTTATATTTTCTGAAACGGTGTTTCGTGGAGTTTCGGAGCTTTTTGAGTTGTGAAGAATAGGTCTGCAATGTTTGCTCCTTTTCCAGCCCAGAATTCCAGCTGCCGGTATTCTCCCTCTTCATGTAAACCTTGTAAAATAAGAGAGAAAAGGCATAAGTATTGTGACATAACGTGTAATAACAGCCCATAGTGCAATAAATATCAACATAAAAGCATGATGCAAAATGGACGTATCATTTCCTTAGATGTTCCATTCTAGCTTCATGCTCAAGATTTTGTTCCTGCTGGAGAGTGGGTGTCACCACTTCTGCTGAACTGGATGGTCGATCAAGATATGTTGTTGCTTGATTTGATTTCACCAGAGATGTGAGAACATTACTAATGGCAGATAGCTGTTTACCGAGATCCAAGACCACTTGTTCCACTGTGCCCACTGTTTTTGCGATATCTCCTCGCTTGGAGCTGATGGATTGTACCTCATCTTGCAACTTGGACACCTGAGCTTGCATATCCATGTTGTCCTTCTATAAGACTGCGAAATCATCATGGATTGCTAGCACCACTTGTAGATTTGCATTGTCAATTGCCTTTGCTCGCCCCATCTCCTTGATCCGAGGTGTGGGTTTGGAATTTTACCTCTGGATCACCAGGAACCCTTCCCAAACCTCGAATCCTGCAGCCGCCATGATCTACGCCTCCCTAGCACATGGATCAACGCTGGAACACAGAATTTTACCGATCGAGCAATGCACTCGAACAACCATTTCCGCTCGGTCGATCTGTGCCCGAATTCTCGCCGCCACCAGCGCCAACCAGCCGCACCCCGCCGCCAACGCCACCGGAAAACCTTACCGCTACCGTTGTTCACGAAGAGGGGAGGGAATAAGGGTGGGAATCGCCGATCTGAAAAAAAAATCCCCACCGGAGCTTGTTTCTGCCGAAGAACGATGGCTCATGATACCATTCGTCAGGACCCGATCTGTAGCTACACGATTTGTACACAAGAGTAGCAGAATTTGGGCATAGGAAATCTGAGATCCAAATGTATTTGCTATTGAATTGATATAGAGTATTGGCTAAGCCATTAATGCATATTCTGGAAGAAGGAAAAGCTAATACGCCAGCCACAACTCGGCTGGTTATATAGGCGAAAGTGACCGACAGTAGGTGAAAAGTAACAGTAACTACTGTCTAATGGTACATTAGGAAATCAAGGGCTCTCGATGACGCGGTAAAGCGAGAAGGTATCTCAGTCGTTGGATAACTGAATCTCATCGACACTTGCAGGTTCAGGCCCGACAGGCGGCTGGTGCCCGTGTAACTGCAAGCCAATGCCGGTTGTTTATTTCCCACTTCGGCACTCTGTTATGCTTATTTCTGATTTGAGGTACTCCCGATTCCCCACTTTTGCTATCCTACTTGCTATCCATTCCAGTACAGTACATAAGTAACTTATCAGTTTACCAGCAGGAAAGCGTGTTTTTAGAAATTAAGGGTTAATTTTTCAAATGCAAAGCAAAGAGGGTCAAGAGAAGATTAGTAGGATAATATGTATTCACATGAATGTAGTACTCTGTCACCATCAGCTAGCCCAAGTATGTATGAATGTAGGACAATGCACGTTCACATAGATGTAGTTATCTGTCACTATCAGCTGGCTCTAACTGATTTTTTTTGGAGCAGTTCCATTTGAAATAGACCAGCTACAAGGGCACACACATACGCACACGCGCACCCTAATTGAGATATCATATTACAATGGCAACAAATATATTAGTATTTCTTACATGCTGACAGCTTAATCAAGCATCCCGCGCTATTAACTTCAGCTAGATGTAGTAATCTGACATAAGAATGTGACCAGTTCAGACCACCATATAAAAGAGCGGGACTAGCAGCAGACTTCAGAGGAAAGTTGATTTTATCCCTAAATAAGATGCCCCATTTGACATGCTCTAAATGGACTAATGAAATAATGTATAACTCCTCAACAACACCGAGGATTTTGTAATTAACTGCAGATTGTACAAAGTGTCAAATATGTGATTTAAGTAAAATGTAGAGCAATGGAAGTACAAGTGATATGCCTGAATAAAGCATAACCTACAAGAATCACAAGGGATAAAAATTCAGAACACATAAAATATACATATGCCAAGAAGGTCACTCACCAATAACCATGTGTACTTCCATACCGCGTAAACAGGGGACAAAATTAGTTGATCTGCAGTTAATCACCTAAGTGTTGGGTCAACACAGTGGTGCTACTTTTCTTTTTCGTCCAAAACGGAACCATCATGTCTTGAGTTTCCTAATAAACAGTAGACATGCATATGAATCCTAGTACTAATTAACAACTTATAAAAGATGTTGATCAAGCTTTAGAAACTTAGCGGCTGCATATTGAGTTCCATCATTGTGTTCCTCGAAACCACAATCCATAACACCTGCATATATCTTACCTGGAGTATTATTAAATACATGTCTTCATGCCCTCGAGTATATATCACCTGCAAAATAAGACATGTGCTACTTAGAAAGATTCTTCTTTTTATCTGACAAAGCACTGGATCAAATAATTCCTTTGCCCATGAGTCTATGTTTCTAACAATTTACTGAGAAGGGCAAAAAAGGTGCAGCTTTTGTAGGACATGCCAACACAGAAAAGTAAACATGTAGCAGAAGTGGGAAGGAGGGAACAAGGATGATGGTAATTATATGGAGGTTATGGAGCTGAATTTCTCCCTCTGACGTCCGGTTATGGGATAACCAATCTGCGGCAAGTTGAAAGAGGGCCCCTGTTCTGCCATTTGTTGGGGAAATTTGCTCTTATGCAAGAAGGCAATTAGATTAAAAGTTGTCAACACAACTTGCCACAGAGCTTAATCCATGTTTTGCCGCAGAACAAAATACATCGCCTAGCATAAGTGTTCCATAGTACATGACCTACCAGAAAAAAATTGGAGATAGAGGAGAAAGGATCAGACATTAGCGAAGAAAAGGGGTAACCTTAGAATCCTGTTTTTTCAGCCGAAGTTTATCTCATGATTCATACTCATCAGCATGTGTCCCCTCCCTGGTTCACCACTTCTGATTACTGCAACTTCTTCCTTCTTCTCCCTGTCAGCTAATCTAGCAGGAAGTGGCGGCCACGGTCTAGTAGGAAAACGTGGCCACGAAACCACAAAATAGGACGGCGGCCAACCTGGACCGCAGCAGCCACGACGGTGATCTCGTCGGGAGGAAGGTTGGCAGTCACGATGGAAGGTCCGGCGGAGCTTTGGTCCATGGCCATGGTGTCCTACACGAGAACAGAGAGAAGGAGAGAGATCAACGAGGAAAGGGAGAGAGAAATGAGGAGGAGGGTGCTAGGCATGGCTAGCCAACAGAGGAGGTCGGCGACGGCTTGCAGGAGCGAGGGCGGCGACCGGAGGCGGGGTGAATGGGGGCGAGCGCACGGGGGGAGGGGAAGAGAGGAGCGGCGACGTGAGGTTTGCTGCTGATTCCCCATCAGATGTGGAATTGATCCGGAAATTAGGGAGTTGCGGGTGAGGCTGCGGGGATCTGTAGACGCGGAGCGTGAACGATTAGCAAATGATGGCATCTGCCAGGTAGAACATTTGATCTCAGACATTGACTGAGATGGCAGATTATTGATGTATATGGTCAGTAGGATGTGTTTAAGTTGATTTGATCGAAGGGTCCGAGTTACCCCGTGTACAGTTTGTTGTGTAGCTTTAGACAAGATTATGTTTGCTCTTTTAATAGTAAGTATAGATATAGATAGGTGCGCCCTGTTTCAGTTGGACGAACTCGACCACGATCGTACTGCAACCAGACCTCGGAGAGAGACGCTGGTGACCGCTCCATATGCATGCACCGGAGAAGGCACTGGCCGACGAGTGGCACGCCGGCGACTGCTCCGTATGTATGCACCATGTACCGCGACGCTGTGGCAACCGGGCAGCGGGGAGCGAGGTGCCCGCGTTGCCCAGCATTGCGACGTGCCACCGGAGGTAGCTGTAGCTGAAATGTAGTACCCCGGCCAACTAATTGGTATGATTTGCATGGAACTAACCCGGACTGACATTGTTTTCAGCAGAACTACCGTGGTGTTGTTTTTTGTGCAGAAATAAAAGTTCTCGGATGGGCTGAAACTTTTTGATGATTTGTTTTGGAACAAAAGAGGCCCCCAAAGCTTTGTGGAAGGACCAGAAGGTGAAGGAGCAGGGCACAATACACCGGGGCACGCCTGGGCCCTTGCCCATATCCGGGTGTATCGTGTTCACCTCGAGGCCCATCTTCGCGTGAAACCAATGTCCAAAAATCCTGTAAATAGAGAAACCATCAGAAATAACCCTAAATCAGAAGTTCCGCCACCGCAAGCCTCTGTAGTCCACGAAAAACCATTCTAGACCCTTTTCGGCACTCCGCCGGAGGGGGAAATCATCACCGATGACCATCTTCATCATCCCGGCGGCCACCACGACGAGGAGGGAGTAGTCCACCCTCGGGGCTACGGGTTTGTACCAGTAGCTATGTGTTTAATCTCTCTCTCTCTCTCTCTCTCTCTCTCTCTCTCTCTCGTGTTCTTAAGATGCAGAATCTTGATGTATCGCGGGCTTTGTTGATATAGTCGGATCATATGGTGTTTCCCCCTCTCTATCTTGTTGTGATGAATTGAGTTTTCCCTTTGAGATTTCTTTGGATTGAATAATTTTATGGATTTGAGAACACTTGATGCATGTCCTGCTATGAATTCCCATGGTGACAATGGGGTATTATATTGATTCACTTGATATGTGTTTTGGCACTCAATTTGTGGATTCCCGAAGTGACATTGGGGTAATCTATGTATAGGGGTTGATGGACGTTTGTCGGTGTACTAAGATAGGGGTACCTTAATACCCCAACTTGTGCACGGGCAGTAGCAGCTTCCCGTGGCAGGGCTTACCTCGTGCTCGCCAGGAACCGTTCTGGTCCCTATGAAGCCATTCAAGAACAAAGTATACAAGTCAGAAGATCAAGGCCCCGACAAGAGGAGCTTGCCGGGAGGGCCGCACCAGGCCCAAGGTTATCACTTTAGCACAAGACCCTGGCAAAAGGAGCTTGCCAGGAAGGCCAAGGAAGACATGCCTCAAGAGATGTCTCAGCGCATCATGCGCCCCGGCAGGACCCGGAAAGCGACAAGCTTCCGGGCCCGGCAAGATCACGACCCCGGCAAGGTGCTTGCCGGGGAAACCTACGCTGTGTGCCCGCGCTCCAGCTCATCTGCCCACGCGTCACCCTGGGGCCCTTCCAGGGGCACGTGGCAGGCGGCTGTGCAGCCTGGGGCACACGGTGGCAAGCCACGGTGACGAGGCTACCGCCGTGGCGAACGGAGAAGCATGGACGGAAGCTTTTGGGGGCGACGGCGACGGGCATTTAATGCCCTTGTCCCCCACTGTCAAAGTTAGGTGAAGACCACTGTTCATACACTGTTCATGCACTGTTGCAACTACCACCAAATTTACATTTTTACCCTCCTCTACGTTGACACCTGTCGGTGACCCCTTTGAGCTATAAAAGGAGGCCCATGCACAACGTAGAGGGGGTTCGAAACCTAGACAACTCTCTCGCTCGGTGTAGCTAGTACTGTAGATCTTCAAGCTCCCGAGCTCAAGAACTCAATACAACCTAAGCAGGAGTAGGGTTTTACGCGTCCGCGCGGCCCGAACCTGGGTAAACTGCCCGCGTGTGCCCCTCGATCTGCTCTCCGTGCTCCCTCCACTCCCTTACCGCAACGTAGAAGGGGCTCCGGTCCCATAGGTGCTCGTGGGAGGACAGTTTCCCCCGACAACGTTCTTGTCATTGTTTCTCCGGTAGAAATCTTGGGGCACTCTTTGAGATTCTTTGTGTTGGATTGAGTATTATGAATCTGAAATTGTTTGATGCATATCATATAATTAACTCCCGGATACTCGTTGTGACATTGGAGTATCTAGGTGACATTAGAGTTGGTTGATGTGTATCATATGGTGTTATTTTAGTATGAACTCTTGATAGATCGATCGGAAAGGATAACTTGATGTTATGTTAGTACGAACTCTTGATAGATCGATCGAAAAGAATAACTTTAAGGTGGTTTCATACCCTACAAACAATTTCTTCTTATGTTCTACGCTAGATAGGAACTTTGGAGTGATTCTTCATTGCACGTTGTGGGATGGTTATGTGATCCAATTATATTAGTATTGTTGAGAGATTGCACCAGCGAAAGTACGGACCCTAGGCCTCATTTTCAAGCATTGCATTATCGTTTGTGCTCACTTTTGTTACTTGCTACCTTGCTGTTTTTTATTGTTACTATTACAAAAATCAATATCTACTATCCATATTACACTTGTATCACCATCTCTTCGCCGAACTAGTGCACCTATACAATTTGCCATTGTATTGGGTGTGTTGGGGATACAAGAGACTCTTTGTTATTTGGTTGCAGGGTTGTTTGAGAGAGACCACCTTCATCCTACACCTCCCACGGATTGTTAAACCTTAGGTCATCCACTTGAGGGAAAATTGCTACTGTCCTACAAAACTCTGTGCTTGGAGGCCCAACACGAGTCTACAAGAATAAAGTTGCGTAGTATACATCAAGCTCTTTTCTGGCACCATTGCCGGGGAGGTTAGGTAACCGGCACTCACACCCTGTCAACGAAGCTCTTTTCTGGCACCATTTCCGGGGAGGTGATTGCTTGAAGGTATATCTTTAGATTTTGCAATCGAATCTTTTAGTTTCTTGTTTTATCACTAGTTTGGTTCATAAAAATAAAATTACGAAAAATGGAATTAAGGTTGAACCATATTGTTCATCTTTATAATGACTTTTATGAAAATGATGCAAAGGAAAATTGTGCTCAGTTGATAGAAGAAGAATGCTATAAAATGTTTGGCATAAAATATTTGAATGATGAGCATGATTGCAATGTTTCTATTATGAATTCTTTGGATATCCAGGATGCTAGTGATAATGAAAGCCATAAGCTTGGGGGTGCTATGTTTTATGAAGATAATATTTGTAGTCCCCCAAGTTTTGATGTGCAAAATTATTATGATGACAGCATGCGTCCTATTTATGATGATTACATTGATAAACGTGGATTTGGAGGGGTCATGACTTTATTTAGTGATGAATCCAATACTTTGGAGGATGTTTCAATTGACTATGATAACAAAGTTGCTATGTATGATGATTATGGTGATGGCATGTATGATATATTGAATAATGATAACCATGAAACTTGTCATCATAAATTTAATTTTCAATCTCATGATAGTTATTTTGTTGAGTTTGCTCCCGCTACTATTCATGAGAATAAATTTGCTTATGTGGAGAGTAGCAAAATTTCTATGCTTATGCATCATGAAAAGAATGCTTTATGTGATGGTTATATTGTTGAATTCATTCACGATGCTACTGAAAATTATTATGAGAGAGGAACATATGCTTTTAGGTATTGCAATAATATCAAGTTTCCTCACTATGTGTTGAAAGTTTTGAAGTATTGCTTGTTTTGCCTTCCTATGCTAGTTGATTCTTGTTCCCATAATTTGTTTGCTCATAAAATCCTTGTGCATAGGAAGTGGGTTAGGCTTAAATGTGGTTTCCACGTGTTTCATTATGCTCTCTTTGTGTTTCAATTATTTACTTCTATGTGAGCATCATTGAAATCATCATGCCTAACTAAGGGCGTAAAATGATAGCGCTCGTTGGGAGACAACCCAACTTGTATATTTTTTATTTTTGGGTTTCTTGCTGTTTTCAATAAAATACCCAATAATACATCTGGTTTGATGTGTTTTTGTGGTTTAAATAAATGTTTGTGCCAAGCAAAGCCTTTGGGATGATTTGGTTGATAGTTGATTTGATCGCGTTGGAAATTCACAAACTTTTGCCTCCAGAGTTAGAATTTTTGATGATTACTGGAGCATGATAAACTCTTGAATTTTTTTGGAGTTATCAATATGCACATTTTTCACATTGTCCAATGTTTTTTAGAATTTTCAGAGTTACAGAAGTATGGTCAAAAATCGCAACTTTAGAGACTGTTCTGTTTTTGACAGATTTTGTTTTTGTTGTGTTATGTGCTTGTTTTGATGATTCTATGGTTTTTTTGAAGATTTTTTTGCCATAGAGAAGTTAGAATACAATAGATATAATAAAACTACAAAATATAAATTGGTTTACTACAGTACTTAGAGTAAAGATTGGTTTTGTTATACTAACGGATCTCGCGAGGTTTTGTTGGGTTTTGTGTGATTGAAGTTTTCAAGTTTTGGGTGAGATCACGATGGATGAAGGAATAAGGAGTAGAAAAAGGCTAAGCATGGGGATGCTCGAGGCACCCCAAGATAATATTCAAGAAATATCAAGCAACGAAGCTTGGGGATGCCCCCGAGTGGCATCCCCTCTTTCTTCTGACGACCATTGGTATTTTACTTGAGACTATATTTTTATTCGTTACATATAATGAGTTTTGCTTGGTCTTGTATGATATGAGTCTTTGCTTGTATTTCCTTTTAATTTTTAATAAGTATCCTTACTGTACACACCTATTTGAGAGAGTCAAATTATGCTATGCTTGCTCCTATGCTTCACTTATTTTTTTAGAGCTACTATATGGAATTGCTCTAGTGCTTCACTTATATCTTTTTGAGAATGGTGTGCTTTGCTATCTTTGAAGAAATTCTCTCATGATTCACTTAGATTAATTTGGGAGAAAGAAATATGATGCTTATGTTCTTCACTTATATTTGTTTGAGCTTATCAAAAGCAACATATGAAACTAGTCCCAAAGTGATAGATATCGAAGGGGGGTATAATAAAAACTTTCATGAAGATCATTGGACAAAATAAACTTGATTCTTTGTAATAGTTTTGAGATATGATGATAGTGATATGTGAGCCATGTTAATGAGTAATTATGTTTTATTAAGAATATTGATGTTAAGGTTTGTGATTCCCTATGGAAGCACGGAAGTTAATAGTTATGCAATGAAATTACATCCTACTTATGGTGCATTATTCGGTATTAGTTATGCTCAATGCTCGATTATGTGATTTTTTGTTTCTTGGTTGGTTGCTTCTATCTATTTGCTAGCCTCCACTTGTACTAAGTAGAAATACTACTTGTGCATACAAAATCCTTAAACCCAGTTTTGCCACATGAGTCCACCATACCTACTTATATGCATCATTCCCTTTCCGTTCTAAGCAAATTTGTATGTGCCATCTCTAAATTTCAAAATAAACTTCTCTTTTGCGTGCTTGTACCACTCATGACGCAGTGAGGGGTGGCCAATATTTTCCATGCTAGATGTGTTATTCTCAAGATGAGTGTTTATTCACTTGTCATTGCACGAGAGTACGACAAAGGTATTAGGGATGCCCAGTCCCGAAATGAAAAATGAATTTACTTTATGTTGTCAAATAGTAAATTCCTTGGAAAGTGTTGGTATGGAGGGCACCAGTGGATAAGGTTAGCCATGGATTGTGAAAGAATGGTGGAAAAAAGAATAAACTTTATTTTCTTTTTGGGAACCGCCTATGATGTATCTAGCATGCAAAGTATTGGAAATCTAAGTCATTTTCGTTGACGGGAAAATTATGCCTCCCAAAATTATTTTTATCTCTCAATTTAAGCTTTGAGCTCTGGCACCTCTACAAATCCCTACTTCAATCTGCGAAGGGCCTTTTTATTTACTTTATGCAATTTTATTTTTATTTGAGTCTCCATCTTCTCTTATAAAGCACCAACTAAGGGGCACTATGATCGTACTTGAGCATTGGATGTAGCTAATATGCGAGTGTGTTTGATGAATGGATCAATGATTGAGCATGGTGGGCTAGGGATAACTTGCTTTAGTATTGATATTTTGAAAGGCATGGTTGCTTGTTGGTATGCTTGAGTATTACAGTCTTCATGTCAAAACTATACTATTGCTTTGAACCATATAAAAGTCCAAATTTCTATGCTATAAAGAAAAGAATATGTGATGAATATGTTAGGAAACTTTCCACATCAAAAATTCCATTTTCAATTCCTACTTTATGGTGATGAGTTTTATGAGAAAGAGTTGTTTTTATGATGCTAGGAATAATGATTGAACTTATCATTGACCAAACTTGTGCACTTTGCTAGCATTCAGACTTCATAAATTATTTCTTTTATCATTTACCTACTTGAGGACGAGTAGGAATTAAGCTTGGGGATGCTGATACATCTCCAATGTATCTATAATTTATGAAGTATTCATGCCATATACATATAACAATTTTATATGGTTTTGGTATGATTTGCATGGAACTAACCCGGACTGACGCTATTTTCAGCAGAACTACCGTGGTGTTATTTTTTGTGCAGAAATAAAAGTTCTTGGAATGGGCTGAAACTTTCTGACGATTTTTTTGGGAACAAAAGAGGCCCCCGAAGCTTCGTGGAAGGACCAAAAGGTGAAGGAGTAGGTCACAATACACCGGGGTGCGCATGGGCCCTTGCCCATATCCCGACGTATCGTGCTCACCTCGAGGCCCATCTTCGCATGAAACCAATGCCCAAAAATTATATAAATAGAGAAACCAGTAGAAATAAGCCTAGATCAGAAGTTTTGCTGGTGCAAGCCTCTATAGTCCACGAAAAACCAATCTAGACCCTTTCCGGCACTCCGCTGGAGGGGGAAATCATCATCGGTGGCCATCTTCATCATCCCGGCGGCCACCACCATGAGGAGGGAGTAGTCCACCCTCGGGTATGAGTGTTTGTACCATTAGCTATGTGTTTAATCTCTCTCTCTCTCTCTCATGTTCTTGAGATGCACAATCTTGATGTATCGCGGGCTTTGTTAATATAGTTGGATCATGTGGTGTTTTCCCCTCTCTATCTTGTTGTGGTGAATTGAGTTTTCCCTTTGAGATTTCTTTGGATTGAATACTTTTATGGAGTCGAGAACATTGATACGTCTCCGTCATATCTATAATTTTTTAGTGTTCCATGCCAATATTATACAACTTTCATATACTTTTGGCAACTTTTTATACTATTTTTGGGACTAACATATTGATCCAGTGCCCAGTGCCAGTTCCTGTTTGTTGCATGTTTTTTGTTTCGCAGAAAATCCATATCAAACGGAGTCCAAACATGATAAAAACTGCCGGAGATTTTTTTTTGGAATATTTATGAATTTTGGAAGAAGAATCAACGCGAGACGATGCCTGAGGGGGCCACGCGGCAGGGGGCGCGCCATGGCCCTCGTGGCGACCCTGTAAGACGGTTGATTCCCTTCTTTTGCCGCAATAAAGCTAATATCCGGATAGAGATCGTGTCCAAAATTTAGCCCAATCGGAGTTACGGATCTCTGGGGATATAAGAAACAGTGAAAGGCCAGAATCTGGGAACGCAGAAATAGAGAGAGACAGATCCAATCTCGGAGGGGCTCTCGCCCCTCCGCCGCCATGGAGGCCATGGACCAGAGGGGAAACCCTTCTCCCATATAGGGAGAAGGTCAAGGAAGAAGAACAAGGAGGGGGCTCTCTCCCCCTCGCTTCTGGTGGCGCCGGAACGCCGCCGGGGCCATCATCATGTGACGGCGATCTACACCAATACCTCTGTCATCTTCACCAACATCTTCATCACCTTCCCCCATCTATCTACAGTGGTCCACTCTCCCGCAACCCGCTGTAATCTCTACATGAACATGGTGCTTTATGCTTCATATTATTATCCAATGATGTGTTGCCATCCTATGATGTATGAGTAGATTTTCATTGTCCTATAGGTAATTGGTGAATTACTATGATTGGTTTAATTTGCTTGTGGTTATGTTGCTGGCCTTTGGTGCCCATCACATGAGCGCGTGCGTGGATCACACCATAGGGTTAGTTGTATGTTGATAGGACTATGTATTGGAGGGCAAGAGTGACAGAAGCTTCAACCTAGCGTAGAAATTGATACATACGGGATTGAAGGGGGACCAATATATCTTAATGCTATGGTTGGGTTTTACCTTAATGAACGTTAGTAGTTGCGGATGCTTGCTAATAGTTCCAATCATAAGTGCATAGAATTCCAAGTCAGGGATGTCATGCTAGCAGTGGCCTCTCCCACATAAAACTTGCTATCGGTCTAGTAACGTAGTCAATTGCTTAGGGACAATTTCGCAACTCCTACCACCACTTTTCCACACTCGCTATACTAACTTTATTGCTTCTTTATCTAAAACAGCCCCTAGTTTTTATTTACATGCTCTTTATATTCTTGCAAACCTATCCCATTACACCTACAAAGTACTTCTAGTTTTATACTTGTTCTAGGTAAAGCGAACGTCAAGCGTGTGTAGAGTTGTATCGGTGGTCGATAGAACTTGAGGGAATATTTATTCTACCTTTAGCTCCTCGTTGGGTTCGACACTATTACTTATCGAAAGAGGCTACAATTGATCCCGTATACTTGTGGGTTGTCAAGACCTTTTTCTGGCGCCGTTGCGGGGGAGCAATAGCGTGGGGTGAATATTCTCGTCTATGCTTGTTTGCTTTATCACTAAGTAGATTTTATTTGTTGTTCTAAGTTGTTCTCTATCTTTAGTTATGGATATGGAACACGAAATACCAAAAAAATTAGGTGTACTTGCTACTCATGGAGATGGGGAACCTCCTAAAACCCTCGATGCTCATTATGTGAAAGATATTATGTACTTCTTTGATAATCATGAGAAAACCCCATTCAACTATATAATGGGAGTAACGTTGGATGAACTGAATACTTTAGGGATTATCGCTTGACTCATAATGAGAAATTGTTATGGGATCAAATTCATATGTTGCATTGGTATGCTCGGGAACTTTCCTTGAGATATGATTATACTTGTTGCTCTAGGATGAAGGCTCCACACCTTCCCTTTTCATGCGAATTTAATGATAATGAAACCTTAGCATCTTATGCTAATGGTATATATGATTACTATGATGTTGAACAAATAGAAGAATTTGTTGCTTTTTAAGGGTGCTTGTGAAATTAAATGTTTGTTTGAAGAGTATATAAATTATGATGATGCTGTTTATAGATATGAAAATCTTGCTACATTTAAATATTGCTATTTGAATTATAAATACAATGCCAATATTGATGCATTTATTGAGAAGGTCTCTGTTGTCCAAGAAGAGACTAATATTTTGCAGGAAACTATGGAAGAAGGAATTGATGACACTGTGAGCTCATTAGATGAAAATGATGAGGAGGAGAGCAAAGAACAAAAGGAGGAAGAGCGGATTAGCTACCCGTGCCCACCTTGTAATGAGAGTAACTCTTAAACTCATACATTGTTTAATTTCCCTTCGTTCTTACCGAAGGATGAATGTTATGATGATTGCTATGATCCATTTGATTCGTTTGAAATATCCCTTTTTGATGAAATTGATGCTTGCTATGCTTGTGGCCAAGATGCCAATATGAATTATGCTTATGGATATGAACTTGCTATAGTCCCTTATGTTAAACATGAGATAGTTGCTATTGCACCCACACATGATAGTCCTAATATCTTTTTGAATTCTCCCGACTACACTATATCGGAGAAGTTTGCCCTTATTAAGGATTATATTGATGGGTTGCATTCTACTACTACACATGATGATTTTGATAGATATAATATGCATGTGCTTGCTGCTCCTACTTGCAATTATTATGAGAGAGGAAATATATCTCCGCCTCTCTATGTTTCCAATATGACAAAATTGCAAGAAACTGTTTATACTATGCATTGGCCTTTACTATGTGTGCATGAATTGTTCTTTTATGACATGCCGATGCATAGGAAGAGAGTTAGACTTCGTTGTTGCATGATATATGTTACTTTGTGCTCACTGCTAAATCACAACTCATTGTTAATTAAAATTGGCTTTGATATACCTTGGGATCCGGGTGGATCCATTACTTGAGCACTATATTCCTAGCTTAATGGCTTTAAAGAAAGCGCTGTCAGGGAGACAACCCGGAAGTTTTAGAGAGTCATTTATATCTGTTGTGTGCTTTTATAAAGTTTAAAAACAAAAAAATAAAGAGGGGAACCTAAAACTTTTTCAAAAAGAAAAGTGAAAGTAAGAAGGACGAGCACCGTTGAAATGGGGGAGCTCCTTGAACTTTGTTCATGCCCATGGAAACTTTGCAAATCTTGAATTACAGAAACTTTTCAACAAAAATAATTATCCCCTTGTACAAATCCATTGTGTTATAAAAATAATGTGCCAAGAATTTCCTTTAGGATGATTAAACTCTTGTTGGTTTGTGCGGTGCAAAAACAAAAACTTTGGCTGTAGTGCGCACTTTTAATTTGTTTTTTACTGGAACGTCGAAAGGATTTGAAACTTTTTGCAAAGTCTTGCTATACAAATTGTTGATTTTTCCTAATTTTGCCAGAATTTTTAGAGTTACAGAAGTATGGTTAAAGTTCAAATTACTACAGACTGTCCTGTTTTCACAGATTGCTGTTATAGCTTCATTTTTTGCATATGTTTGAATTCTTGTTGAAGCCTCCATGACTTGGGGGTAGTATAGTGATAGCATACAGTGGGTAATGTTTGTTCATAATTATACAATAATGTTAGAGCAGTACATGATGGGATTTCATTGATGATATGCACTAACCCCGCTACTAAAAGTTCGGTTAAGTTTCGTGTGGATGAAGTGTTCGAAGATCGAGGAGGTCTCGATGTGAGAAGAAGGAGGAGAGGCAAGAGCTCAAGCTTGGGGATGCCCAAGGCACCCCAAGTACATATTCAAGGATACTCAAGCATCTAAGCTTGGGGATGCCCCGGAAGACATCCCACCTTTCTTCAACAAGTATTGGTATGTTTTCGGATTCGTTTCGTTCACATGTTATGTTTAAACTCTTGGAGCGTCGTGTGCTTTTTATTTTTCCTTTTAATAAATGCGCCATGCTAGTATGAGATAATCCTTGTTTGATTTGTAGAATGCTCTTTTGCTTCACTTATAATTGTTAGAGCGTGGGCATATCTTTTGTAGAAAGAATTAAATTATCTTGCTTGACTTATATCTATTTAGAGAGTTGACAGGAATTGGTCATTCACATGGTTAGTCATAAAATCCTATAAAATTGTAGATTGCTGAATATGATATGTTTGATTCCTTGCAATAGTTTTGCGATATAGAGATGCTAATATGTGGGAGGTACTAGAGAATGATTGTGGTTTAGTAAAAATATTGGTGTTAAGGTTTGTGATTCCCGAAGCATGGACGTATGGTCTCCTAACTATGTGACCAAATTGGCGTGCATTGTATTTTGATTGTTTATCTTTGCGTGAAGGTCGGGGGCGCGCGATGGTTAACTCATACCAATCTTCCCCCCTAGGAGCATGCGTCGTAGTATTTTTGCTTCGATGGCTAGTAGATTTTTCGCAAGAAGTATGTGAGTTCTTTATGACTAATGTTGAGTCCATGGATTATACACACTCTCACCCTTCCACCTTGCTAGCTGATACGTCTCCAACGTATCTATAATTTTTGATTGTTCCATGCTATTATTTATGAAGTCTTGGATGTTTAATGGGCATTATCATTCACTTTGATATCATTTTTGGGACTAACCTACTAACCCAAAGGCCCAGTCCAGATTGCTGTTTTTTGCCTATTTCAGGGTTTTGCATAAAAGGAATATCAAACGGAGTCCAAACGGAATGAAACCTTCGCGAGAGATATTTTTGGAGGAACTCACGCTCGGGAAACGTCAGGACCAAGTCAGGGGACGAAGGGCCAGCCCTCGAGGGTGGGGGGCACCCTCCTGCCTCGAGGCTGGCCCACACGGCCCCCGGTGCCCTCCTTCTTCCTATATATACCTACGTACCCTAGAAACTCCATACGCAGAGTGAAAACCCTAATTCCACCGCCGTAGCTACTGTTCCCGTGGAGATCCCATCTTGGAGTCTGTTCCGGGAGGGGGATCTATCACGGAGGCCTTCATCATCATCATCATCGCCCTCACCATGAGTTGTGAGTAGTTTACCATAGACCTTCGGGTCCATAGCTAGTATCTAGATGGCTTCTTCTCTCTCTGGATCTCAATACAAAGTTCTCCTCAGTCTTCGAGGAGATCTATTCGATGTAATCTCTTTTTGCGGTGTGTTTGTCGAGATTCGATGAATTGTGAGTTTATGATCAAGGTTATCTATGAAAGATATTTGGTTCTTCTCTGAACTTTTTATGTGTGCTCATAATATCCTCGCAAGTCTCTTTGAATTATTGGTTTGGTTTGGCCTACTAGATCTATAGTTCTTGCAATGGGAGAAGTGCTTGGCTTTGGGTTCAATCTTGCGGTGTCCTTTCCCAGTGACAGTAGGGGCAGCAAGGCACGTATTGTATTGTTGCCACCGAGGATAAAAAGATGGGGTTTACATCATATTGCTTGAGTTTATCCCTCTACATCATGTCATCTTGCTTAAAGCGTTACTCTGTTCGTATGAACTCAATACACTAGATGCATGCTGGACAGCGGTCGATGTGTGGAGTAATAGTAGTAGATGCAGGCAGGAGTCGGTCTACTTGTCTCGGACGTGATGCCTATATACAATAATCATGCCTAGATAGTCTCATAATTATTTGCTTTTCTATCAATTGCTCGACAGTAATTTGTTTACCCCCCGTAGAATATCGCTATCATGAGAGAAGCCACTAGAGAAAACTATGGCCCCCGGGTCTATTCTCAACATATCAATCTATATCTTCTTTACTTTTCTTGCTTTTATTTGCTGTTTTATTAAACTAAAAATACCAAAAATATAATTATCATCTCTATCAGATCTCACTCTCATAAGTGACCATAAAGGGATTGACAACCCCTTATCGCGTTGGCTGCGAAGTTCTTATTTGTTTGTGCAGGTGCGAGGGACTCGCGCGTGGTCTCCTACTGGATTGATACCTTGGTTCTAAAAAACTAAGGGAAATACTTACGCTACCGTGCTGCATCTCCCTTTCCTCTTCGAGGGAATACAACGCAAGCTCAAGAGGTAGCAAGAAGAATTTCTGGTGCCGTTGCCGGGGAGGCTTACGCAAAAGTCATATACCAAGTACCTATCACAAACCCTTATCCTTCGCATTACATTTATTTGCCTCTCGTTTTCCTCTCCCCCACTTCACCCTTGCCGTTTTATTCGTCCTTCTTCCGCCGTGTGTTTTTTGTTCGCTTGCTTCTTGTTTGCTTGTGTGTGTTGGATTGCTTGCTTGTCACTATGGCTCAGAACAATACCAAATTGTGTGACTTCTCCAATACCAACAACAATGATTTTATTAGCACTCTGATTGCTCCTATTACCGATGCTGAATCGTGTGAGATCAATGCTGCTTTGTTGAATCTTGTCATGAAAGATCAATTCTCCAGCCTTCCTAGTGAAGATGCCGCTACCCATGTAAACAACTTTGTTGATTTGTGTGATATGCAAAAGAAAAGGGATACAGATAATGATATTGTTAAATTGAAGTTATTTCCGTTTTCACTTAGAGATCGTGCTAAAACTTGGTTCTCCTCTTTGCCTAGAAATAGTATTGATTCGTGGAATAAGTGCAAAGATGCTTTTATCTCTAAGTATTTTCCTCCTGCTAAGATCATCTCTCTTAGAAACGATATTATGAATTTTAAGCAACTAGATCATGAGCATGTTGCACAAGCTTGGGAGAGAATGAAATTAATGATACGTAATTGCCCTACACATGGTTTGAATCTATGGATGATTATTCGGAACTTTTATGCTGGCTTGAATTTTGCTTCTAGAAATCTTTTAGATTCATCCGCCCGAGGCACTTTCATGGAAACTACCTTAGGAGAAGCTACCAAACTCCTAGATAATATTATGGTTAATTATTCTCAATGGCACACAGAAAGATCTACTAGTAAAATAGTGCATGCTATCGAAGAAATTAGTGTTTTGAGTGGAAAGATGGATGAACTTATGAAATTGTTTGTTGCTAAGAGTGCTTCTTCTGATCCTAATGATATGGCTTTCTCCACTTTGATTGAGAATAACAATGAATCTTTGGATGTGAATTTTGTTGGTAGGAATAATGCTACTATATTTTTTCCACACTTGTGCTTCATCATAGCACCGTGTTCTTCATGATAGAGAGTCTCCTATGTTGTCACTTCCATATACTAGTGGGAATTTTTCGTTATAGAACTTGGCTTGTATATTCGAACGATGGGCTTCCTCAAATGCCCTAGGTCTTCATGAGCAAGCAAGTTGATGCACACCCACTAGTTTTCCTTTGAGCTTTCATACACTTATAGCTCTAGTGCATTCGTTACATGGCAATCCCTACTCACTCAGATTGATATCAATTGATGGACATCTCCATAGTCCAATGATTTGCCTAGTCGATGTGAGACTTTATCCCTACTTTTGTCTACTACCACCTTCTATTCCACCCATAGTGCTATGTCCATGGCTCACGCTCATGTATTGCATGAAGGGTTGAAAAGGTTAGAAAAAATAAAGTATGAAAACAATTGCTTGGCTGACACCGGGATGGGCATGAGGGTACCTTGTGTTAAGAAAAGGGAGCATAAAAGACTATATGATTTTGTAGGGATAATGTTCTTTAGCATTGATATTTTGAAAGGCTTGATTGTTTGTTGGGATGTACGAGTATTAAATTCTTTTATGTCAAATGATAGACTATTGCTTTGAATCACTCGTGTCTTAATATTCATGCCATGATTAGATTACAAGATCAAGATTTTGCTAGGTAGCATTCCACATCAAAAATTATCCTTTTTTATCATTTACCTATTCGAGGATGAGTAGGAATTAAGCTTGGGGATGCTGATATCTCTCCGTTGTATCTATAATTTTTGATTGTTCCATGCCAATATTATACAACTTTCATAAAATTTTGGCAACTTTTTATACTATTTTTGGGACTAGCATATTGATCCAGTGCCTAGTGCCAGTTCCTGTTTGTTGCATGTTTTTTGTTTCGCAGAAAATTCATATCAACCGGAGTCCAAACGGGATAAAAGCTGACTGAGATATTTTTGGAATATTTATGAATTTTGGGAAGAAGAATCAACGCGAGATGATGCCCGAGGGGGCCACGAGGCAGGGGGAGCCCCCAGGGGGTCAGGGGAGCCTCTGGCCCTCATGGCTACCCAGTAAGGCGGTTGGTGCCAATCTTTGGACGCAAGAAAGCTAATATCTGGATAGAGATAGTGTCAAAAATTCAGCCCAATCGGAGTTACGGATCTCCAGGAATATAAGAAACGGTGAAAGGCTAGAATCTCAAAACGCAGAAACAGAGAGAGACAGAGAGACAGATCCAATCTCAGACGGGCTCTCGTCCCTCCGCCGCCATGGAGGCCATGGACCAGAGGGGAAACCCTTCTCGCGTCTAGGGAGAAGGTCAAGGAAGAAGAATAAGGAGGGGGGCTCTCTTCCCCTCGCTTCCGGTGGCCCTGGAACGCCGCCGAGGCCATCATCATGTGACGGCGATTTACACCAACACCTCTGTCATCTTCACCAACATCTTCATCACCTTCCCCCATCTATCTACAACAGTCCACTCTCCCGCAACCCGATGTACCCTCTACTTGAACATGGTGCTTTATGCTTCATATTATTATCCAACGATGTGTTGCCATCCTATGATGTATGAGTAGATTTTCATTGTCCTATCGGTAATTGGTGAATTGCTATGATTCGTTTAATTTGCTTGTGGTTATGTAGATGTCCTTTGGTGCCCATCATATAAGCGCGCGTGTGGATCACACCATAGGGATAGTTCTATGTTGATAGGACTATGTATTGGAGGGCAAGAGTGACAGAAGCTTCAACCTAGCATAGAAATTGATGCATACGGGATTGAAGGTGGACCAATATATCTTAATGCTATGGTTGGGTTTTACCTTAATGAACGTTAGTAGTTGTGGATGCTTGCTAATAGTTCCAATCATAAGTGCATGGAATTTCAAGTCAGGGATGACATGCTAGCAGTGGCCTCTCCCACATAAAACTTGCTATCGATCTAGTAACGTAGTCAATTGCTTAGGGACAATTTCGCAACTCCTACCACCACTTTTTCACACTCGCTATACTAACTTTATTGCTTCTTTATATAAAATAGCCCCTAGTTTTTATTTACGTGCTCTTTATATTCTTACAAACCTATCCCATTACACCTACAAAGTACTTCTAGTTTTATACTTGTTCTAGGTAAAGCGAACGTCAAGCGTGCGTAGAGTTGTATCGGTGGTCGATAGAACTTGAGGGAATATTTATTCTACCTTTAGCTCCTCGTTGGGTTCGACACTCTTACTTATCGAAAGAGGCAACAATTGATCCCCTATACTTGTGAGTTATCAAACACTTGATGCATGTCTTACTTAGAATTCCCACAGTGACAATGGGGTATCATATCGATTCACTTGATATGTGTTTTGGCAGTCAACTTGAGGATTCCCGAAGTGACATTGGGGAAATCTATGCACCGAGGTTGATGCACGTTCCTGTCTTTATTTGACTCGTAGAAATCTTGGGGCACTCTTTGAGGTTCTTTGTGCTGGATTGAGTATTATGAATCTGAAATTGTTTGATGCATATCGTATAATCAACTCACGGATTGATAAACCACAAGTATAGGGGATCGCAACAGTTTTCAAGGGTAGAGTATTCAACCCAAATTTGTAGATTCGACACAAGGGGAGCCAAAGAATCTTTGTAAGTATTAGGAGCTGAGTTGTCAATTCGGCGACACCTGGAGATTAATTATTTGCAGTAAGTGATCAGTAGCAAAGCAATATGATAGTTTTGATAGTAGTGGCAGCAACAATAGTAACGATAGAGTAGTAACTTAGCAAGATCAATATAGGATAAATTCATAGGCATTAGATCGACGATTTGTTGGATGATATTCATCATGTGATAGTCATAACATAGGGCGATACGACACTAGCTCCAGTTCCTAAATATAATGTAGGCATGTATTCCATAAATAGTCATACATGCTTATGTAAAGAACTTGCATGCCATCTTTTGTCCTACCCTCCCGTGGCAGCGGGGTCCATATTGGAAACTAAGGGATATTAAGGCCTCATTTTAATAGAGAACCGGAACAAAGCATTAACACACGATGAATACATGAACTCCTCAAACTACGGTCATCATCGTGAGTGGTTCCGGCTACTGTCACTCCGGGGTAGCCGGGTCATAACACGTAGTAGGTGACTATAACTTGCAAGATCGGATCTAAAACATGAATTTAATGATAATATCATAAACGGTTCAGATCTGAAATCATGGCACCCAGGCCCAAAGTGAAAAGCATTAAGCATGGCAAAGTCATAGCAACATCAATCTCAGAACATAGTGTGTACTAGGGATCGACCCTAACAAAACTACCTAGATTACATGATGAATCTCATCCAACTCCTCACCGACCAGCAAGCCTGCGACGGAATTACTCACCCCCGGTGGGGAGCATCATGGAATTTGCGATGGAGAAGGGTTGGTGATGTCGAAGGATGAAGATCCCCCTCTCCGGAGACCCAAACGGACTCCAGATCTGGCCCCCCGATGAAGAACAGGAGGTGGAGGCTGCTCCGTCTCGTAGATCACGATAATTCTTTCTCCCTTATTTTTTCTCTCCGCAAATGTGAATATATAGTATCAGGGTCGACGTTTGCATGGCCATCAGGTGGGGACAACCCACCTGGGCGCGCCAGGAGGGGGGCTCCAGTATTTTTCATTTATTGTATAAAAAATCCTCGCGAAGTTTCTTTCTATTCCGAGAACTTTTATTTCTGCACAAAAACAACACCATGGTAGTTCTGCTGAAAACAACGTCAGTCCGGGGTTAGTTTCATTCAAATCATGCAAATTAGAGTCCAAAACAAGAGGAAAAGCGTTAGGAAAAGTAGATACGTTGGAGACGTATCAACTCCCCAAGCTTAAACCTTTGCTTGTCCTCAAGCAATTCAGTTGATAAAATGAAAGTGAGAACGAAAAACTTTTACGAACTCTTTTACTCTTGTTTGCATAAATAAGCTTAAACATCACCCAGGTTTTAGCCAGCATTATAACCAACCATGTCGACTATAACTATTAAAAATTATATTAAGTCATATCAATGACATAATCAGCTAGCGAGCAATAATAAGATATGTCAAACAGCAACACGTTATCAAAACAACCACAATATAATATGACAATAGTGGTATCTCACTAGCCCTTTTTAGACCGCAAAACATAAATGCAGAGCACCTCCAAAGTCCGAGCAGCGACTAAACATTGTAATCAATGGTAGAAAAGATCCAGTCATGATAACACCCAACATTCACTACACACAATGCATAGGCATGACAACAGTGCTATCAGATCTGGCGCTTATTAGAGAAGGTGATGACACAACATAAAAGTAAATAGATAGTCCCTTCACAGAGGGAAGCAGTGACTTGCAGAGGTGCTAGAGCTCAAGTTTTTAAAACAGAAGTAAATGATATTTTGAGAGATGCACCCTTCTCATTTACTTCACGACTATCAGTTATCAATATCTCCCAAAACATGCTAGTGGCGGTTCCCAAGCAGGAAAGAAAGGTTTGGACTCCATTGGGAGTTTTTCTTTGTTTATTTATAAGCCTTTTTTCTTTTTGCAATTTGGAACTGGGAATCCCTATTACCGCCCTTTTCTCGTGCGATGGCGAGTAAATAAACACTCGACCTGAGAATAACCCGCTTAGTATGGAATATACTGACCACCTCTTGTCGTTCCATAACGATCAAGCACACATAAAGGATCTTATTTGAAGTTTTGAGAGGTGGCACATGCAAGTTTACTTACGATGGCACGGTAATACCGCATATAGGTAGGTATGGTAGACTCATCTAGAATAACTTGAATTTTTGAATTTGATGCACAAGTAGTAATCCCGCTTAGTACAGGTGAAGGCTAGCAAATAGGTTGAGAAGCGGCTATCTAGAGAGCAACAATGGTCATGAACACGCATCATGCATAATAAACATAGGACACCTGCATGATTAGGATATGGACACCATGAACATAAATATCATAGAGGCTATGTTGGTTTTGATTCAACTACATGCACAAACATGTGCCAGGTCAAGCCACTCAAACATTCAGAGGAGGATACCATACCATCATACTACATCACAGTCATTTTAACGCGATGTTAATATCCAAGATAAATCATTATCAACTCCTAGCTACTTATGCATGGCATGTGAAACTATAATCTCTAATTGTCATTGCAAACATCTTTAATCATAATGGGCTGAATCATGGACACTAGGTTAAACCTATTTACAAAACACAACAAGTCGAGTTCATACCAGTTTCTCTCTGCCACGGCCAGGTCATCGAATATCGTCATTATTGCCTTTCACTTGCACGACCGAATGATGTCAAACAATAATAATGGTGCCCGAGCGTTGTGGATTAAGCTGGAATCTGCAAACATTTTATTCAATGGGAGAAGACAAGGTAAAATGGGCTCTTTATTAGATCAACAATTATGCATAAGAGAGCCACTCAACATTTTCATCGTGGTCTTCTCCTTAGTACGACTCGGAAATAAAAAGAAAGAAATTCAGAGAAACATACTGAAATATTTTTGGAGTTTTTGGTTTTCCAGAACAAGCAAACGCAAGACGAAAGCAAAAACGAGAAAAACTATTTACACGGGAAAACTCCCAACAAGCAAAAGAAGAACAAGGAAATCGTTTTGGGTTTTCTTCTTAATATTACAACTAGGCAAGCATAGAAAGTAAACTAACTACAGCTAGACATTTTTTGTTTTTCCAAGGTCTTTCAAACACACAAGAAGAAGGCGAGAAAATAAATTATGCATGGTTAATACAATGAAAACGTGTAAACACCGACAATTGAAATGAGTGAACATGAATGGAAAGTCGGTGAGAAACACGTACTCCCCCAAGCTTAGGCTTTTGGCCTAACTTGGTATGCAGTTAGTAGCCTGGATAGTAGTTGGGGTACTGAGGAGCAGGCATCCACTCATCCCACTGTTGAGGCTCCTCCTCTCCTGCATCCTGGGCGTTTCGATAGGCAATGATATCCCCAGGCATAATCTCGTATCTGCCCCTGGCGATAGGATCAAACAAAGCATGTGCAGGCAGTGGAATGATATCACGAGTAGTCACGCTAAAAACTAGGTTATAAGGAATATGATTGTTAGGATAATCGACAGCAGTAAACTGGTGGTGATCCATAGCAGCGCAATCTAGGTAAACCTTGGGTAAAGAAAAATCATGGAGGCATATCTAAACATTAAAGCAAGTCGCCAAACGAGTGGCGTAAATACCTCCATGTATTTTACCCTTAGACTTATTAATGTGGAGGCGACGTGCCACAATAGCTCCCAAGCTATAAGTGTTGTCGCCCTCTAGTGCACGACGCAAAACAGCAAGGTCTGGTGAACTAAGTGCACCCACCTTCTCTATAGTTAGCAAGCATTTTGTAATGAAAAGAGCAAAATAATGAACAACAGGAAAATGCAAGCCAGCGGCAGTGATACCCGACACCCTGATACGTCTCCAACGTATCTATAATTTATGAAGTATTCATGTTATTATATTATCCATCTTAGATGTTTTATATACATTTATATGTTATTTTATATGATTTTTGGGACTAACCTATTAACCTAGAGCCCATTGCTCATTTCTGTTTTTTCCTTGTTTTTGAGTTTTACAGAAAAGGAATACCAAACAGAGTCCAATTGACGTGCCGATTTTTGATGATTTTTTATGGACCAAAAGAAGCCCATGGAGTGAAAGAGTTAGGCCAAAAGAGTCCCGGGCTGCCCACGAGGGTGGGGGGCGTGCCCACCCCCCAGGCTCGCCCCCCTATCTCGTGGACAGCCCGGAGACCCCCTGGACGTGAGACCGATGCCAAAAATTCCTATAAATACATAAACCTCCAGAAAATAACCTAGATCGGAAGTTCCACCATCGCAAGCCTCTGTAACCACGAGAAATCAATCTAGGCCCTCTCTGGCACCATGCCGGAGGGGGCCATCATCACCGGAGGCCATGGAGGAGGATCTCGGAGGGGCCATCATCGCCATGAAGGCCAAGGACCAGAGGGAGAACCTCTCCCCATCTAGGAGGGAGGCCATGGAGGAGGAAGCACAAGGGGGAGAACCTCTCCTCCTCTCTCTCGGTGGCGCCGGAGTGCCATCGGGAGGGGAATCATTGTCGCGGTGATCGTCTTCATCAACATAACCATCATCATCCCTTTTACGCGGTCCACTCTCCCGCACCCCACTGTAATCCCTACTTGAACATGGTGCTTTATGCCACATATTATGATCCAATGATGTGTTGCCATCCTATGATGTTTTGAGTAGATATCCTTTGTCTTTGGGTTGATTGATGATCTAGATTGGTACGAGTTGTATGTTCTATTTTGGTGCTGTCCTATGGTGCCCTCTGTGTCGCGCAAGCATGACAGATACCCGCTGTAGGGTGTTGTAATACGTTCATGATTCTCTTATAGTGGGTTGCTTGAGTGACAGAAGCATAAACCCGAGTAAGGGGATTGTTGCGTATGGGATAAATGGGACTTGATGCTTTAATGCTATGGTTGGGTTTTACCTTAATGATCTTTAGTAGTTGTGGATGCTTGATAGAGTTCCGATCATAAGTGCATTCGATCCAAGAAGAGAAAGTATGTTAGCTTATGCCTCTCCCTCATATGAAATTGCAATGATGACTACCAGCCTTGTTAACAATTGCCTAGGACAATTCCGCACACCGATCCATCATTATTCCACACTCGCTATTTATAATATTTAGTAATATATTCTAACTTTATGATAACATCACCTACTTTTATATTTTAGCTCTCCGATATCATGCAAAGTTATCCTCTTCATACCCACAACGTAGTTTTATTTCTCATTTCTAGTTGGAAGCAAACGTTCGGTGTACGTAAAGTCGTATCAGTGGCAGATAGGACTTGAGAGAATATTGATCTTACCTTTAACTCCTTGTGGGTTCAACACTCCATACTTATCACTTCCACCATTGGGAATTGCTACGAGGAATCCCTGCACTTGGGGACCATCAAGCTCTTTTCTGGCGCTGTTGCCAGGGAGCAATAGCGTGGGGTTGATATTCTCGTGTGTGTGCTTGTTTGCTTTCTTGACTAAGTAGATTTTATTTTTACTTTTTGTTTCTGTTTAGTTGTGGGTGAAACATACAAAAAAATGAAAATACAAAAAAATACTTGCCTCTTAGGCCTAAAAAGTTTTTCAAAAAGAGAAGTGATTGGAAAGTTATGCATTGAAGAAGTGAGGGTCGACCTTGAGCACTTGTGTTCATGCGCACGGAAAGAATGTAGAATTTTTCATGGAAGTTTCTTTGTAAATAATTATCCCCTTGTATATATCCATTGTATTATAAAAATAATGTGCCAAGCTTCAGTTTTAGGATGATTAGATTGCTTGTTTTCTATGTGCAGAACAAAAAACAGAAACTTTGGCTGTAGAGCATGATTTTACATTTTTTACTGCAAGGTCAAATGGGTCTGAAACTTTTTGCACATTACTTATGTACAAATTGTTCAAATTTTCATATTTTCTTATAAGTTTTTAGAGTTACAAAAGTTTACTAAACTTCCAGATTAGTACAGACTATCCTGTTTTTGACAGATTCTGTTTTCTTTGTGTTGATCCCTTATTTTGATGAATCTATGGGTAGTATTGGGGGTATGAACGGTGGTGAAGTTGGAATACAGTAGATAAAGTGCTAATATGAAATTGGAATAAGTTTGCAACAGTACCTAAAGGTAGTTATTTGCTTAATAATACTAACGGATCTCACAAAGTTTTTGTTAAAGTTTTGTGTGGATGAAGTGTTCAAAGATCGGGGAGCTATCAATATGAGAAGAATAAAGAGAGGCAAGAGTTCAAGCTTGGGGATGCCCAAGGCACCCCAAGTAAATATTTCAAGGATACTCAAGCATCTAAGCATGGGGATGCCCCGGTTGGCATCCCATCTTTCTTCTCCAACAATTATCGGTATACCTCGGTTTTGTTTTGTTCACATAATTTGTGTCCCTTGTGTTTTTCTTTCTTTTTCTTTAAGAACCATGCTAATATGAGATAGCCCTTCCTTTATTTATAGAATTCTTCATGTGCTTCACTTATATCTTTTGTGTATGATCTTTGTGCTTCACTTAAATCTTTTGAGTACGGTTTTATAGAATGCTTCGTGTGCTTCACTTATATATTTTGAGCTTGGATATTTGTTAGTCGATATTAATCCTATAATAATCCATGAACTTCACTTATATCTTTTGGAGTATGAAAAATACTATCATCTAAAGTGGATTTGGACAAGTGTCAACTTTAGTTAGTAATGATTCCACTATTTCGAGTTTGCTCCCACTATTCTAAATGAGAAGAATTTTGCTTATGTGGAGAGTAGTAAAATTTCTATGCTTGTAGATCATGAAAAGAGTACTTTATGTGATGGTTATATTGTTGAGCCCATTCATGATGCTACTAAAAAAAATTAAGAGGGAGGAATACATGCTTGTAGAAGTTGCAATAATATCAAGTTTCTTCTCTATGTGCTTAAAGTTTTGAAGTTATACTTGTCTTGCATTCCTATGCTAGTTGATTCTTGTTCCTATACTTTATGTTCTCACAAAATCCCTAAGTATAGGAAGTGGGTTAGATTTAAATATTCTAATCATATTCTTCATGATGCTCTCTTTATGTTTCAATTCTTATCTTTTATGTGAGCATCATTGAAATCATCATGCCTAGCTAAAAGGCATTAAAGAAAAGTGCTTGTTGGGAGAACACCCAATATTTACCCTTATTATTTTTGTGTTTTTACATGATTAAGCTACTGTAGTAATAATGTTTTGTAGCTTTTGTTTCAATAAAGTGCCAAGTAAGACCTTTGGGAAGACTTGGGTGAAAGTTATTGTGATCTTGCTGTGAAAAAATAGAAACTTTGCGCTCACAGGATTACATGTCATTTTTTACAGAAGGGTGCTTTTTAGTTGATTCTTTTTGCAGAAGATAAATAGACAAATTCCTCACGTCCACCAATTTATTTCATAATTTTTAGAGTAGCAGAAGTATGGTTATTGTTCAGATCATTATAGACTGTTCTGTTTCTAACAGATTCTGTTTTCATTGCATAGTTTGCTTGTTTTCTAGTTTCTATGGCTTATATTTCTCAATATAAATTGTAGAAATGATATGGTACAGTAGGCATTGTGTGAGAACAATTAACCTATCTCACGAAGTTACGTTAAGTTCTATGTGGTTGAAGTTTTCAAGCTTTGGGTGAGATATCAATATGAGGAGAATAAGGAGTGGAAAGACCCTAAGATTGGGGATGCCCAAGGCACCCCAAGGTAATATTCGAAGAAGACTCAAGCGTCTAAGCTTGGGGATGCCCCGGAAGGCATCCCCTCTTTCGTCTTCAAAACTATCGGTATACCCTACTCAGAGCTATATTTTTATTCGTCACCTAATATGTGATTTGCTTGGAGCGTATTTTCAATTTTACTTGTTGTTTGAATAAAATCATTGGATCTGAAATCTTGAATGTAAAAGAATCCTCCCATGGCTAGTTAATTATTTGACTACTCAGTGACCTTCACTTATATCTTTTGGAGTAGTTTGTCATTTACTCACATGCTTCACGTACATCCTATGAGTAAATGGTTGAATGAATTGAATATCATAAATCTGAATTTATATATGTTTCATATGCTTATACCATGTGGAGTAATGACTTCACACAGAATAAGTATAGGTAGTAAACTTATTGAAAGTTAGCAACACAGAATTGGTCACTTGAACAATTCATGAAATAATATTGAAGGAAGAGAGATTTCACATATAAATATACTATCTTGGACATCTTTTGTAATTGTGAGCACTCATTAAAATATGACATGATAAAAGGTTGATGTTGGATAAGGAAGACAACTTAATGGGTTATGTTTTCCTATATCCGAAACGTTATATTGTCTTGGATCATCCAACATGTTGGTCTTGCCTTTCCCTCTCAGGCTAGCCAAATTCTTTGCACCAAGTAGAAATACTACTTGTGCTTCCAAACATACCTTAAACCAGTTTCGCCATGAGAGTCCATCATACCTACCTAAGGATTGAGTAAGATCCTTCAAGTAAGTTGTCATAGGTGCATGCAATAAAAATTGCTTTCTAAATATGTATGATCTATTAGTGCGAAGAAAATAAGCTTTATACGAACTTGTGATAGGGAAGAAATAAAAGCGACGGACTACATAATAAAGGTCTTTATCACAAGCGGCAATATAAAGTGACGTTCTTTTGCATTAAGATTTTGTGCATCCAACCATAAAATCTCATTACAACCTCTGCTTCCCTCTGCGAAGGGCCTATCTTTTACTTTTATCTTCCACCCTTATACAAGAGTCATGGTGATCATCACCTTTCCTTTTTACACTCTTTCCTTTGGCAAGCACTTTGTGTTGGAGCGATCCGGATATATATCCACTTGGATGTAGGTTTTCATAAATTATTATTATTGACATTACCCTTGAGGTAAAAGGTTGGGAGGCAAAACTCTAAGCCCCTATCTTTCTCTGTGTCCGATTAAAACTTTGAACCCATAAATATCACATGAGTGTTAGCAATTGTGAAAGATTAAATGATAGTTGAGTATGTGGAGTTTGCTGAATCAAAGCTCTTACATAGACCCTTCCCGAAAATAAGATGAATTGCAATTGTTTGATGACAAAGAGCATTGTTTGTTAGTTTTCAAGAAAGTTTATGATCTATACTTTAACATGTGAATAGCCTGTTAGTTGATCATGAAAAGTTTTATACTGTTATGACACATAATGATGCTAGAAAAGGTGATTGAAATTATCATTGATCAAACTTGTGCACCTGCTAGCATTCACACTTCATAAATTATTTCTTTTATCATTTACCTACTCGGGGACGAGCAGGAATTAAGCTTGGGGATGATGATACGTCTCCAACACATCTATAATTTATAAGTATTCATGCTATTATATTACCCATCTTAGATGTTTTATATACATTTATATGCTATTTTATATGCTTTTTGGGACTAAGCTATTAACCTAGAGCCCAGTGCCAGTTTATGTTTTTCCTTGTTTTTGAGTTTTACAGAAAGGAATACCAAACGGAGTCCAATTGACGTGCCAATTTTTGATGATTTTTTATGGACCAAAAGAAGCCCCTGGAGTGAAAGAGTTGGGCGAGAAGAGTCCCGGGCTTCCCACGAGGGTGGGGGGCGCGCCCACCCCCCCCCCCCCCCGACTCGCCCCCCTATCTCGTGGACAGCCTGTGTAACCACGAGAAATCAATCTAGGCCCTCTCTGGCACCCTACCGGAGGGGGCCATCATCACCGGAGGACATGGAGGAAGATCCCGGAGGGGCCATCATCGCCATGAAGGCCAAGGACCAGAGGGAGAACCTCTCCCCTGATGACCCACAAGTGTAGGGGATCTATCGTAGTCCTTTCAATGAGTAAGAGTGTCAAACCCAACGAGGAGCAGAAGGAAATGATAGGCAATTTTCAGTAAGGTATTTTTTGCAAGCACTAAAATAATAGGTAACAAATAGTTTTGTGATAAGGTAATTGGTAGCAAGAAACAAAAGGTAAAAGTAAATAAGGTGCAGCAAGATGGCCCAATCCTTTTTGTATCAAAGGACAAGCCAGGACAAACTCTAATATGAAAGAAAGCGCTCCCGAGGACACATGGGAATTATCGTCAAGCTAGTTTTCATCACGATCATCTGATTCGCGTTCGGTACTTTGATAATTTGGTATGTGGGTGGACCGGTGCTTGGTTGTTGTCCTTACTTGGACAAGCCTCCCACTTATGATTAACCTCTAATTCAAGCATCCGCAACTACAAAAGAAGTATTAAGGTAAACCTAACCATAGCATGTAACATATGGATCCAAATCTGCCCCTTACGAAGCAACGCATAAACTAGGGTTTAAGCTTCTGTCACTCTAGCAACCCATCATCTACTTATTACTTCCCAATGCCTTCCTCTAGGCCCAAATAATGGTGAAGTATCACGTAGTCGACGTTCACGTGACACCACTACAGGAGAGACAACATACATCTCGTCAAAATATCGAACGAATACCAAATTCACATGACTACTTATAGCAAGACTTCTCCCATGTCCTCAGGAACAAAAGTAACTACTCACAAGACATAATAATGTTCATGATCATAGGGGTATTAATATTCATAATAGATCTGAACATATGATCTTCCACCAAATAAACCAACTAGCATCAACTACAAGGAGTAATCAGCACTACTAGCAACCCACAGGTACCAATCTAAGGTTTGGATACAAAGATTGGATACAAGAGAGGAACTAGGGTTTGAGAGGAGATGGTGCTGGTGAAGATGTTGATGAATATAACCCTCCCCAGGATGGGAGAGTTGTTGGTGATGACGCCGGTAACGATTTCCCCCTCCCGGAGGGAAGTATCCCTAGCAGAACAGCTCTGCCGGAGCCCTAGATTGGTTTCCGCCAAGGTTCCGCCTCGAGACGGCGGCGTATGGTCTTGAAAGCCTCCTTTTGATTTTTTTACAGGTAAAAACACCTCATATAGGAGAAGATGGGCATTGGGGGACCATCGTGTGGCCCACGAGGCAGGGGGCGCGCCCAGAGAGGGGGGGGGGCGCCGCCCACCCTCGTGGACAGGTGGTGGCCCCCCTGGTGATTTTCTTTCGCCAGATATTTTTTATATTTTCTGAAACGGTGTCCCGTGGAGTTTCGGAGCTTTTTGAGTTGTGCAGAATAGGTTTCTAGTGTTTGCTTCCTTTCCAGTCCAGAATTCCAGCTACCGGCATTCTCCCTCTTCACGTAAACCTTGTCAAATAAGAGAGAAAAGGCATAAGTATTGTGACATAATGTGTAATAAAAGCCCATAGTGCAATAAATATCAACATAAAAGCATGATGCAAGATGGACGTATCAACTCCCCCAAGCTTAGACCTCGCTTGTCCTCAAGCGAAAGCCGATATTGAAAAATATGTCCACATGTTTAGAGATAGAGGTGTCAATAAAAATAAAATACGGACATGAGGGCATCATGATCATTCTTATAACAGCAACACAACTATATTGTCATATGATTCTTATGCTAAAGTAACAATTCATTCACAATGTCAAGTATGAATCAGAAACTTCATTGAAAACCAACAAACTATAATCTCGGTCATTGAAGCAATTGCAATTTATCGTAACATCGGAAAGAGTCAACATAAGAGCTTTTCAGCAAGCCTACATACTCAACTATCATATAGTCTTTCACAATTGCTCACACTCACGCAATACTTATGGTTATGGAGTTTTAATCGGACACAGAGAAAGATAGGGGCTTATGGTGTTGCCTCCTAACCTTTTATCTCAAGGGTAATGTCAACAGTAATAGACCATGATAACTTACATCCAATTGGGTATATATGTCAGGATCTTTCCAACACAGTGTGCTTGCCAAAGGATAAAATGTAAAAAGGGAAAGGTGATTTTCACCTCGACTCTTATAAGGCAGAGATAAAAGATAGGCCCTTCGCAGAGGGAAGCAGAGGTTGTCATGTGCTCTTATGGTTGGATGCACAAAGTCTTAGTGCAAAAGAACGTCACTTTATATTGCCACTTGTGATAAGGACCTTTATTATGCAGTCCGTCGCTTTTATTACTTCCATATCACAAGATCGTATAAAGCTTATTTCCTCCACACTAATAAATCATACTTATTTTAGCGAGTTTGCAACATGACAACTTACTTGAAGGATCTTACTCAATTCATAGGTAGGTATGGTGGACTCTCATGGCAAAACTAGGTTTAAGGATGTATGGAAGCACAAGTAGTATCTCTACTTGGTGCAAGGACTTTTAGCTAGCATGAGGGGGAAATGCAAGCTCAACATGTTGGATGATCCATGACAATATACTTTATTTTAGATATAAGAAAACATAATCCATTATGATGTCTTCCTTGTCCAACATCAGCTCTTTAGCATGTCATATTTTAATGAGTGCTCACAATCATAAAAGATGTCCAAGATAGTATATTTGTATGTGAAACCTCTCTTTCTTTATTACTTCATATTAATTGCAACGATGACCAAAACTATGTTTGTCAACCCTCAACAACTTTTATTCATCATACTCTTTATATGTGAAGTCGTTACTTCCCATAAGATCAATATGATCTCCTTGATACTTTTTATATTTTCTTTTATTCTATCATGACCAAGGTGAGGAAACCAAGCCCTGGACTCAACACTAATCTTTATTATATAGCTCACGGACTCGATTACCAAGGGGTAAAGATCATAAAGCAAAAGCTCACAACTAGATCATGCTAACTTTATTCTACTAGATCAAGATACTACCAAAAGGATTGAACTAAGAAAAACAGTAAAGATAGGAGTGTGATGGTGATACGATACCGGGGCAGCTCCCCCAAGCTTGGCAGTTGCCAAGGAGAATGCCCATACCCATATGATTATGTGACGCCCGAAGACCGACGTCCCAGAAGATTCCAGATGTTCCGGGTTCTCCCGTGTGTTTCATTTGTGCTTGTGTTATTTATTTTTGCATTGCATCATATCATCATGCCATCATGTCATAATTCTTTTGCTTTCTAATTAAATTGTGTGGATCTTCGATCCATTTAAATCGAGAGAAGTGTGATTTCTCTTTAAAACATATCCTCCCAATATTTAGTGAGCTATATTAAAAATATTCCATTTGTTGGAAGTAACCATAACACACTTGCATATCTTCCCCATGCCTTTTCTTTCTCAATTCATTGCCTCAAACCATGCTAACTTTTCCTTTCCCTTTTTTCGAGGCTCTTCCTAGATTCCCAACACTTTTTGGACACTCCTAAAGTCTAGACTCCATTCAAACTCCTTTAATGCAAGTTAAATAATTTTGGTTTGCACTTCCCTATTTTGTTGGAACCACTTTTGTTGGGTTGGTAATATTCCATAAAGCCTTACAAAAATGTTCCATCATTTATTTTCTGTTGACGGCCTCTTTTCTTAATAAATTTTGAACTCTCTATTTTTTTCTGCTAAAGAAAAAAATAAGGAGACAGAGAGATAGGCCATCTGGGCCTCCCAGCCGCAGCCGGCAAGGCCCAGCTTCCCTCCCCGCGGCCCAGGCCTCCCTAGGCTAGGCCCTTTCGCCCCAAGGCCCAGCCTCTCTCCCCTAACCCTAGGCCCGGACTGAACTCTCCTCCATCGCACGTCCCACTCCCCTCGTCCTCCCGAGCGCCGCCAGCCTCTCCCTCCTGCTCGATCTCTTCGCCGCTCGCCCCTCTCCCTCACGCTCCCTCGCTAGCGCGGGCCCTCCCCCTCTTCTCCTTCGAGCCGCGCCCCTCACCCCTCCTCCGTCGCTGGAGCGCCCTGCGTCGCCACCCTTCTCCTTTCCTCTCCAACGCCGCCGCCTCCCTGCTTCCTCCGATCCCCGACGCCACGCCGGCTCCGCCGTCTTGCCGCGCCACCACGGGCCACCCGACAGCGCCGGCGCTGTCGCCCTGCCGGTGCTCTTCGCCAAGCCCCTCGAGCATCGCCGCTGCCCCGAGGGAGCTCGCCCCGGCCTCCTCCAGATGACCGGCCCTTAGCATTGCTGGCGCCCACCTCCAGCGAAGGCTCCTCCCTAGCGACCTCGCCCCTCGTTCGCGAGCACCCAAGGCCGCCTCCTCGTCAGACCTGCTGGACCCCATTGCCTCTTCGAGGGAGCTCGCCGGAGCAGGCATCACCAGGCCCTCCCCGCGACGGCCTCGAAGACTGGATGTGTCAAGTTCTCCTACGAGATGTGTACGACTACACCACCATCGGCGCCTATGGATTCGGCAAGTCCGACGACGCTCTTGTACAACTACGACGCGAGACCGAGACCGGCAAGACCGCTACGACCGAACGACTACACGATGCGTCAAGTTCCTCTCCGGTGCCCCGAGGACCGAGTACGACTACACATGGAGATACGTCAAGTTCCACTACCGTCGCAAGAACGAGAACCCCCAAGTACCACGACACCGACCCCGAACATCTACGGAGTTGTACCACTACTTCCACGACGAGTCCAACTACCGCCGCGTGAACGGCTACAAAACGTGTACCACGACCCGCGAGTACCACTACTTCCTCTACGATCTCGATCCTCTCCGAAACGAACATTCCGAAGGTATAACCCCGAGACGATGCCCGTGAACGAATGCTTGTGGTTGTATGAGATGTTTCCCTTGTGTGCACCATGCCCGATTCGTCTTTTGTCATGCTCCTCGGTTTCCTCATCGCCAACCCGTGGGAACCCGGTGACGGGATCACCCCACCTTTTCATCTTGTTCGACTCGCTCACGCCACCTTTCTTTTGCACCGGTCTCTCGACGAGTTACCGGAACCGATATGTTGCGTGGCATCATTTTCGGATTCGCCGCCGTGGCCCCTTTCTTTCCACCACGACGACAAATACTTCATATCTCTTCATGTCAACTTTTACTAAAAATTGCATAAAACTTGTTCATGTCATCCGCATCATGTTAACAACCTTTGAATGTTAAATTGTTGTTTGCTTAAAATTGCTAAACATGCATATGGGGATTTTCCGGAATTGTTGTTGTAGTTTCCGGCCTCATTTAAACATGTTGCTTTTGTTGTTTTTCTGTGCTTCCTACCTTGCCATGTATTGATTCATGTATAGACTTGTCATGCATCATACCTTGCCATGTATTGCATCATATAGACTTGTGTTGTTTTCTGTGCTTCCTACCTTGCCATGCATTGCTTCATGTATAGACTTGTCATGCATCATACCTTGCCATGTATTGCATCATATAGTCTTGTGTTGTTTTTCTATGCTTCCTACCTTGCCATGTTGTGCTTCCTGTGTAGACTTGCTTGCATCCTATGTAGACTTGTGTTGCATCATACTTGTTTGAGCATATTGTCATGTCTCGTGTGGTGCGTTCACCGTGTTGCTTGTTTCTTTCTGGTTTGCTTCCCTCGTTAGCTTCGGGTTCGTTCCGGAGTTGTGAGGTTTGTTCGACTACTTCATGGACCCATTCTTCTCCCTTGCGGAATCCCAGGCAAGATGACCATACCCTTGGATACCTTTACTACCATTGCCATGCTTAGTTGTGTCGATGCTATCGTTACATGTCGCGCTACCCATCATTATTGTCAGCCTCTCCTTGTTGCCATGAAACCTCTAACCTTTGACACCTTCCTAGCAAAACCCTTGTTTGGCTATGTTACCCGGTTGCTCAGCCCCTCTTATAGCGTTGTTAGTTGCAGGTGAAGATGAAGACCGTTCCAGGAGGGAACTTGTTGTTGGTATATCACAATATCTATTATTATTATTAACACGCCTATATACTGGGCATGGGTGGAAGGCTTGGCCTTTTGCTCGGTGTTTTGTTCCACTCATGCCACCTTAGGCGCCGATGAACCGACATTATGTTCCTTGATTTTGCGTTCCTTACACGATGGGTATATGGGGACCCCTTGACAGTTCTTCTTTGAATAAAACTCCTCCAGCAAGGCCCAAGATTGGTTTTAATTTGCCTCATAATAATAACTTAATTAATTAATTAAAATTGCATAGGGGGTCGCGTCCCCGGGGATTCTTTCTACATAGCAGGGGGGCCAGTGCTGATGGTGTTGGTCCCAAACGGGGAGCCTGCAGGGCCACCTTGGGGAAACTCAAGGGCTGATTTTACCTGTAGCTTCACCCATCCGGACGTGGCTTGAGACGAGATACGCGCGGCTACTATCAGGGTGTCGGCACGCCGGGAGGTCTTGCTGGACTTGTTTTACCATTGTCGAAATGTCTTGTGCACCGGGATGCCGAGCCTGATCGGATTTCCCTAAGATAAGGGGTGATGATATTATATTTATCACTTCAGCTGATCGTGAGAGCATGTGATGGGCTAAGTTGGGACACCCCTGCAGGGTTATGATCTTTCGAAAGCCGTGCCCGTGGTTATGTGGCAGATTGGAATTTTTTAATGTCCAGTTGTAGAAAACTTGACAGAGGATCCGAAGTAAAACACACAACTGTGTGAGTAACCGTGACTGTCTCTTTTCACTTTGAGAAGAGAACACGGTGGGGTTATGTATGACTCGTAGGTAGTTCAGGATCTCTAGCGATCACTACTAGTTTGCGACCGTTTGCGTAGATGCTCATCTTATTCTTGTACTCGTAAGTTAGCCACCATATTATGCTTAGCCGCTGCTGCAACCTCACCACTTTACCTCTTCCTACCCATAAAGCTTTGCTAGTCTTGATACCCATGGTTATGGGATTGCTGAGTCCTCGTGGCTCACAGATACTACAACACCAGATGCAGGTTCAGCCGAGAATGATGCAGGAGTTGGTTCAAGTACTTCAATGGGAGCTCGATGAAGAGAGTGGTCGTATGCTTGTGACATTTTCGACGATCAGTAGTGGTTTCTACTAGGGGCGATTCGGACATGTGGCTTTATGTTTTTGGTATCTTTCTTTTGGATCTTCGCCCGTAGTCGGGTTGTGATGTTTTGGATGATGATTTGCTTATGTAATGTATTGTGTGACGTGGCGAGTGTAAGCCAACTATCCTTTTGCAATTTCATCCCTATTTTTACATGAGTCGTGCAAATATACCAAACTTGAGATCATTCCAGAATGGGCTTATACCTTTAAGTCGTGCCTCGACATGTAGGAGGTATAGTCCCATCCTGGGCATTACAGATTATGTCTCCTTCTTCGGAGGTGGTGATGATGGAGTTGTTGATGATGTAGGCTTGTCGTTCACCTTCCAAGGCATGGACACACCATCGTAGAAGGATGATCGAGTCTCCGGAATACTTAAATCTGCATCCAAACTCATCTTCTTGAATCTATATTCATACTCACAGTTTTGGTTTTGCAGGTCATAGATCTGGGCCTGGAGGTGTTCGAATTTCTCTTGGAGATTGGAGATGGCTTCCCCAAAGATCCTTGAGCCTAGCTTGAGGTTGTTGGCGAGCTCCGTGATCATCATGTGGTTGGCGTTGAGTCCTCGTTCTACCATACCTTGGCACTTGAAAACTTGTTGATCCGTTGCTTCGAGTCTCGTCTCCATGCTTCCAGTCCTCTTGGGCCCCTCAACATCGCGGATGTGCAGCACCCTTTCACGCAACTCCATGGTTTCAGGGTGATGCAGCACCTCCGCGAGGTAGGGGTTGATGACCTTCTCGAAGAACTTGTCCTTGGGGGTACTGGGAGACGCCGTGATGATCTAGATCTGTCAGAAACAACAGCTCAAAACGAAAACAGAGGATTTTTGCGTGATACGGTTCTCAAAGCCTTCGGGAGAATATATAATGAATCAGAGTCCGGGAGGCACACGAGGTGCCCACGAGGTAGGGGGCGCGCCCTCCACCCTCGTGGACTCCTCGTGTCTCTTCCGGACTGCCACTTATTTTTCTATTTTTCTAAATATTCCAAAACGGTGAAAAATTGATATTAGAACTGTTTTTGAGTCGGTTGACTTACCGTACCACATACCTCTTCCTTTTCGGGGTCTGAATCATTCTAGAAAGTGTCCCTTAAGTATTCCTCTCGGGTTACGGTTTAAATAACATTGGTTTCAACATTTATAGGATTACCTGAGATATAATGTTTGATTCTTTGACCGTTCATCACCTTCGGATTTGTGCCTTCGAAGTTGTTCATTTTTATGGCACCGGGATGTTCCACCTCCTCCATAACGTAAGGGCCTTCCCATTTAGAGAGAAGTTTTCCTGCAAAAAAATCTTAAACGAGAGTTGTATAGCAAGACATAGTCACCTACGTTAAACTCACGCTTTTATATCCTTTTATCATGCCATCTTTTAACTTTTTCTTTTAACAACTTGGCATTCTCATAGGCATGGGTTCTCCATTCATCAAGAGAGCTAATGTCAAATAACCTCTTCTCACCGGCAAGTTTGAAATCATAATTGAGCTCTTAATAGCCCAATATGCCTTATGCTCTAGCTCAAGGTAAGTGACAAGATTTTCCATAAACCATTTTATATGGAGACATACCCATAGGATTTTTGTATGCAGTTCTATAGGCCCATAATGCATCATCAAGTTTCTTGGACCAATTCTTTCTGGACCTATTAACTGTCTTTTGCAAGATTAATTTCAGTTCTCTATTACTTAATTCTACTTGACCACTAGTTTGAGGATGATAAGGGGATGCAATTCTATGGTTGACATCATACTTAGCAAGCTTTTTACGAAAAGCACCATGAATAAAGTGTGAACCACCATCAGTCATCAAGTATCTAGGGACTCCAACCCTCGGAAAAATTACTTCTTTAAGCATCTTAATAGAAGTGTTGTGATCAGCACTACTAGTTGGAATAGCTTCTACCCACTTACTAACGTAATCAAAAGCAACTAAAATATGTGTGTACCCATTAGAGGAAGGAAACGGTCCCATATAATCAAAGCCCCAAACATCAAATGGTTCGATAACAAGTGAATTATTCATAGGCATTTTTTGACGTGTACTGATATTACCAATTCTTTGACATTCATCACAATTTACAACAAACTTACGGGCATCCTTGAAGATAGTAGGCCAATAAAAACTAGATTGCAATACCTTATGTGCAGTTCTATCTCCAGCATGGTGCCCTCCATAAGCTTTGGAGTGGCACTTGCGTAGGATCTGTCCCTGTTCATGCTCAGGTACACAACGTCTAACAATACCATATACTCCTTCTTTATAAAGATGTGGGTCATCCCAGAAGTAATGTCTCAAATCATAGAAGAACTTTTTCTTTTGCTGGTATGTGAAGCTAGGAGGTATAAACCTAGCAACAATGTAATTATCATAATCAGCATGCCATGGAGCAGTACGAGAAGTATTTATTACAGCTAATTTTTCATTAGGAAAGCTATCATCAATAGGTTGTGGGTCATCAAGTATATTCTCTAGCCTAGAGAAGTTATCTGCTACGGGGTTCTCAGCTCCCTTTCTATCAATAATATGCAAATCAAATTCTTGCAGCAAGAGAACCCATCTAATAAGTCTAGGTTTAGCATCTTTCTTTTCCATGAGGTACTCGATAGCAGCATGATCAGTGTGAATAGTTACTTTAGAATAAGCAATATAAGGTCTAAACTTATCACAAGCAAATACAACTGCTAAAAATTCTTTCTCAATAGTAGCATAATTTCTCTAGGCACTGTCTAGGGTTTTACTAGCATATTGGATAACATTCAATTTCTTATCAACTCTTTTCCCTAGAACAGCACCTACAGCATAATCACTAGCATCGCACATAATATCAAAGGGTAAATTCGAGTCAGAAGGCTGGACAATAGGTGCAGAGATCAATGCTTTCTTAAGTATTTCAAATGCTTCTAGACAATCATCATCAAAGACAAAAGGAACATATTTTTGTAAGAGATTAGTCAGAGGCCTGGAGATTTTGGAGAAGTCCTTAATGAACCTCCTATAAAACCCGGCATGACCAAGAAAACTTAATATACCTTTGATGTCCTTGGGACACGGCATCTTTCAATAGCGTCAACTTTACCTTTGTCAACTTCAATACCTCTTTCAGAAATTTTATATCCCAAGACAATGCCTTCATTAACCATAAAGTGGCACTTCTCCCAATTCAAGACAAGATTAGTATCTTCACATCTTTGCAAAACTCGATCAAGGTTGCTCAAGCAATCATCAAAAGAAGTTCCATAAACGGAGAAATCATCCATGAAAACCTCAACAATCTTTTCACAAAAATCAGAGAATATAGCCATCATGCATCTTTGAAAGGTAGCAGGTGCATTACATAAACCAAAAGTCATACGTCTATAAGCAAAGGTACCGAAAGGACAAGTAAAAGTGGTCTTTTCTTGATCCCCTTTTGACACAGGTATTTGAGAGAACCCAGAATAACCATCTAGAAAGCAAAAATGAGTATGTTTGGATAACCTTTCTAGCATTTGATCAATAAAAGGCAAAGGGTAATGATCTTTCCTATCAGCTTTATTTAATTTGCGGAAATCAATTACCATCCTATAACCTGTAACAATTCTTTGTGGGATCAATTCATCTTTATCATTAGGAACAACAGTCATACCTCCCTTCTTAGGGACACAATGGACATGACTTACCCACCGGCTATCAACAACTGGATAGATAATACCTGCCTCTAGAAGCTTTAGTATTTCCTTCCTTACCACTTCTTTCATCTTAGGATTTAGCCGTCGTTGATGATCAATAATCGGTTTAGCATCCTCTTCCAATTTTATCTTGTGTTGGCATAAAGGTAGACTAATGCCCTTAAGATCATCCAGAGTATATCCAATAGCAGCACGGTGCTTCTTCAGAGTTTTCAATATTTTTTCTTCTTCCTGCTCTCAAAGGTTAGCACTAATAATAATAGGATATATCTTCTTTTCATCAAGATAAACATACTTAAGATTATCAGGTAACGGTTTAAGTTCAAACACGGGATCCCCTAGGATTTCAACATGCAAGTTGTTTTTCAATACGGGCCCCTGTTTAAAGAATATTTCATCTATTTCCCTTCTCTCATTCATATACATATCATTTTCATGGTCTAGCAGATATTGTTCTAAGGGATCATTAGGAGGCACATCAATAGAAGCAAGACCAATAATTTCATCCTTACTAGGTAATTCTTTGTCAAGGGGTTGTCTATGAAATTTAAAAAAGTTAAAATCATGAGACATATCCCCTAAACCAACAGTAACAATGTCTTTCACGTAGTCTATCTTAGCATTAACAGTATTCAAGAAGGGTCTACCAAATATAATGGGACAAAAATCATCTTGTGGGGAACTAAGAATAAGAAAATCAGAAGGGTATGTAACCTTCCCACACAAGACTTCAACATCTCTAACAATCCCAACTGGTGAAATAGTGTCTCTATTAGCAAGCTTAATAGTAACATCAATCTCTTCCAACTCAACAGGTGCAATATCATGCATAATTTCTTAATATAGGGAATGAGGGGTTATACTTGCACTAGCACCTACATCACATAAACCATGATAGAAATGATCTCCTATTTTAACAGAGATAACAGGCAAGCCTACAACAGGTCTATGTTTATTCCTAGCATCAGGTTTGGCTATTCTAGCAGCTTCCTCTTGGAGGTAAATAACATGTCCATCTAAATTTTCAAACAAGAGATCTTTAACCATAGAAACACTAGGTTCAACTTTAATTTTCTCAGAGGGTGTAGGTGTTCTAGTACTACTCTTACGAACCACAGTTGAAGCTTTAGCATGATCCTTAATTCTAACAAGGAAATGTGGTTTCTCAATATAAGCAGTAGGAACAATAGGATCAACATTATAAGTGATAGTCTTTTCTTCAACTTTAACATGTTCAACTACTTTCACTTCAATGGGAGGATGGTATTTAAACCACTTCTCCTTGGGAAGATCAACATGAGTAGCAAATGATTCACAGAAAGAAGCTACTATCTCAGAGTCAAGTCCATATTTAGTGCTAAACTCACGGAAAACATTGGTATCCATAAAAGCATTAACACAACCAAACTTAGGGGTCATACCTGACTCCTTACCTTCGTCGAGATCCCAATCTTCAGAGTTGCGTTTAATTCTTTCCAATAAACCCCATTTGAATTCAATAGTCTTCATCATAAAGGAACCAGAACAAGAATTATCGAGCATGGTGCGATTATTGAGAGAAAGCCAAGCATAATTTTTTTGAATGAACATCTTTCTTGAGAGCTCATGATTGGGGCATGAATATAACATTGACTTAAGCCTCCCCCAAGCTTGAGCGATGCTTTCTCCTTCGCGAGGCCAAAAATTATAAACATAATTACGATCACGATGAACCTGGTGCATAGGGTAGAACTTCTGATGAAATTCCAACTTCAGTCGATTATAGTTCCATGATCCAATATCATCACATAGCCTAAACCATGTCAATGCATCTCCCTTCAAAGATAAAGGGAAGACCTTCTTCTTGATAACATCCTCGGGCTGATACGTCTCCAACGTATCTATAATTTTTTATTGTTCCATGCTATTATATTATCCTTCTAGGATGTCTTATGGGCTTTTATATACACTTTTATATGATCTTTTGGAACTAACCTATTAACCCAGAGCCCAGTGCCAGTTTCTGTTTTTCTCCTGTTTTTGAGTTTTACAGAAAAGGAATATCAAACGGTGTCCAATTGACGTGCCAATTTTTGATGTTTTTTTCTGGACCAAAAGAAGCCCCCGAAGTAAAAGAGTTGGGCCAGGAGAGCCACGGGCTGCCCACGAGGGTGGGGGGCACGCCCTGGGCAGGGGGCGCGCCCTCCTATCTCGTGGACAGCCCAGAAGCCCCCCTGACTTGTGCCCTACGCCAAAAAAATCCTATAAATACTGAAACCTTCGGAAATTAACCTAGATCGGGAGTCCCGCTGCCGAAAGCCTCTGTAGCCATCGAAAACCAATCTAGACCCCGTTCCGGCACCCTGACGGAGGGGGGAACCCTCACCGGTGGCCATCTTCATCATCCCGGCACTCTCCATGATGAGGAGGGAGTAGTCCACCCTCGGGGCTGAGGGTTCCAGCAGCTATGTGTTTGGTGTTTGATCTCTCTCTCTCTCTCTCTCTCTCTCTCTCTCTCTCTCTCTCTCTCTCTCTCTCTCTCTCTCTCTCTCTCTCGTGTTCTTGAGATGGCACGATCTTGATGTATCGCGAGCTTTGCTATTATAGTTGGATCTTATGATTCTTCTCCTCCTCTACTCTCTTGTAATGGATTGAGTTTTCCCTTTGAAGTTATCTTATCGGATTGAGTCTTTAAGGATTTGAGAACACTTGATGTATGTCTTGCATGTGCTTATCTGTGGTGACAATGGGATATCACGTGATTCACTTGATGTATGTTTTGGTGATCAACTTGCGGGTTCTGTGACCTTGGGAATCTATGCATAGGGGTTGGCACATGTTTTTGTCTTGACTTTCCGGTAGAAACTTTGGGGCACTCTTTGAAGTTCTATGTGTTGGTTGAATAGATGTTTCTGAGATTGTGTGATGCATATCGTATAATCATGCCCACGGATACTTGAGGTGACAATGGAGTATCTAGGTGACATTAGGGTTTTGGTTGATTTGTGTCTCAAGGTGTTATTCTGTTACGAACTCTATGATAGATTGAACGTTACTACGGACTCTTGAATAGATCGATTAGAAAGAATAACTTTGAGGTGGTTTTGTACCCTACCATAATCTCTTCGTTTGTTCTCCGCTATTAGTGACTTGGAAGTGACTCTTTGTTGCATGTTGAGGGCTAGTAATATGATCCAATTATGTTATCCTTGTTGAGAGAACTTGCACTAGTGAAAGTATGAACCCTAGGCCTTGTCTCCTATCATTGCAACACCATTTATGCTCACTTTTACCACTTGGTACCTTGCTGTTTTTCTATTTTCAGTTTACAAAAACCTATATCTACCATCCATATTGCACTTGTATCACCATCTCTTCGCCGAACTAGTGCACCTATACAATCTACCATTGTACTGGGTGTGTTGGGGACACAAGTTACTCTTTGTTATTTGGTTGCAGGGTTGCTTGAGAAAGACCATCTTCATCCTACGTCTCCCACGGATTGATAAACCTTAGGTCATCCACTTGAGGGAAATTTGCTACTGTCCTACAAACCTCCGCACTTGGAGGCCCAACAACGTCTACAAGAAGAAGGTTGTGTAGTAGACATCAAGCTCTTTTCTGGCGCCGTTGCCGGGGAGGTTAGTGCTTGAAGGTATATCTTTAGATCTTGCAATCGAATCTTTTAGTTTCTTGTTTTATCACTAGTTTAGTTTATAAAAGAAAACTACAAAAAATGGATTTAAGGTTACCTCATATGCTTCATCTTTTTAATATCTTTCATGAAAATGATGGGAAGGAAAATTGTGCTCAAGTACTAGAATAAGAATTACATTGAATGCTTGGCATAAAATATGTGCATGAGGAGCATGATTGCAATGTTGTTAGTATGAATTCTTTGAATACCCATGATGCTAATGATATGCAAAGCCACAAGCTTGGGGAAGCTATGTTTGATGAAGATGATATGTTTAGTCCCCCAAGTTTTGATGAGAAAATTTATTATGATGAAATCATGCCTCCTATTTATGATGATTATATTGATGAAAGTGGATTTGGAGAGGTCATGACTTTATTTAGTGATGAATCCACTTTTTCGGAAGAGGTTCCAATTGATTATGAGAAGAAAGTTGCTATCTACGATGATTATTGTTATGACTTGTATGCTATTAAGAATAATGATAACCATGAAACTTGTCATCATGATTTTAGTTTTCAATTGGATTATGCTTCAGATGATAGTTATTTTGTTGAGTTTGCTCCCACTACTATTGATGAGAATAAATTTGCTTATGTGGAGAGTAGTAAAATTTCTATGCAAGTAGATCATGAAAAGAATGCTTTATGTGCTGGTTATATTGTTGAATTCATTCATGATGCTACTGAAAATTATTATGAGAGAGGATCATATGCTTGTAGGAATTGCAATAATATCAAGTTTCCTCTCTATGTGCTTAAAGTTTTGAAGCTATGCTTGTTTTCCCTTCCTATGCTAGTTGATTATCGTTCCCATAAGTTGTTTGCTCACAAAATCCCTATGCATAGGAAGTGGGTTAGGCTTAAATGTGCTAGTCACACTCTTCATGATGCTCTCTTTATGTTTCAATTCTTATCTTTTATGCGAGCATTATTGAAATCATCATGCCTAGCTAGGGGCGTTAAACGATAGCGCTTGTTGGGAGGCAACCCAACTTTATTTTAGTTCCTTTGTTTTTGCTTCTGTCTAGGAATAAATATTGCATCTAGCTTCTGTTTAGATGTGGTTTTGTGTTTTAATTAGTGTTTGTGCCAAGTAGAACCTTTGGGAAGACTTGTGTGAAGTTTATATGATCTTGCTGTGAAAAATTGAATCGTTAGCGCTCGCTAGAATGGTCATCAGATTTTACTGGAGCGTGCTATTTAGTTGATTATTTTTGCAAATGATTAATAGAAAAATTCCTCACGTTTACCAATTTAGTTTGAATCTTTTGGAGTTACATAAGTATGTGAAACCTGCAGATTACTACAGATTGTTCTGTTTTTGACAGATTCTGTTTTTCGTGTGTTGTTTGCTTATTTCAATACATCTATGAGTAGTATTGGGAAGTATGAACCATAGAGAAGTTGGAATACAGTAGGTTTAACACCAATATAAACAAAGAATGAATTTATTACAGTACCTTTGAGTAGTGGTTTGCTTTCTTATACTAACGGAGCTCACGAGATTTTTGTCTAAGTTTTGTGTTGTGAAGTTTTCAAGTTTTGAGTATTGCTTTGATGGACTATGGAACAAAGAGTGGCAAGGGCCTAAGATTGGGGATGCCCAAGGCACCCCAAGGTAAAATTCAAGGACAACCAAAAGCCTAAGCTTGGGGATGCCCTGGGAAGGCATCCCCTCTTTCGTCTTCATCCATCGGTAACTATACTCGGAGCTATATTTTTATTCACCACATGATATGTGTTTTGCTTGGAGCGTCAATTTAGTTTATTTTGTTTTGCTCGCTGTTTGAATAATATCCCAAGATATGAAGTTATTAAATGTTAGAGAGTCTTCACACAGTTACATAATTATTCAACAACTCATTGATCTTCACTTATATCTTTCGGAGTAGTTTGTTGTTTGCTCTAGTGCTTCACTTATATCTGTTAGAGCATGGCGGTGGTTTTATTTTAAAGAAATAGATGAACTCTCGTGCTTCACTTATATCCATTTGAGAGCCTATTAAAATGGCATGGTAATGTGCTTAGGCTATTAAACTAGTCTTCACATGATAGACATCCAATATCAATGTAGTAAAAACTTTCACACTAAGTGCATTGAATATGATGAGAAGTTGGATGCTTGATAATTGTTTTGAGATATAAGGATAGTGATATTAGAGTCATGCTAGTGGAGTTATTATAAAATTGATAAATACTTGTTTTAAGGTTAGTGATTCCCGTAGCATGCACGTATGGTGAACCGCTATGTGATGAAGTTAGAGCATGAGGTATTTGTAAAGTGTCAACCTTTGTGTGGAGGTCGGGGGCGCGCGATGGTTAACTCCTACCAACCTCCCCCCTAGGAGCATGCATTGATTGCTTTGTTTTGATGACTCATAGATTTTTGCAATAAGTATATGAGTTCTTATGACTAATGTTGAGCCCAACAACGTCTACAGGAATAAGGTTGTGTAGTAGACATCACGGGCATACCTGCAAGCTTAAATAATCCACAAACTTCATCCACATAGATTAGATGCAAATCGGGATGCAGCGTTCTGTCTCCTGTAAAAGGATTATCTAGTAGTTTCTCTATCATACCTGAAGGAATTTCAAAGCAAACATTTTTAGTAGGTGCAGTAGGTTTAGGAGCAACTCTTTACTCTTCTGGTCGGGGTGAAGATACCCCAAACAAGCCCCTTAAAGGATGATGAGCCATAGTAACAAGTGACAGTGAACTTCAGCACACTATATAAATTTTTCCTTACCAAATTCCACTTACCAAAGGCGCTTCAGTCCCCGGCAACGGCGCCAGAAAAGAGTCTTGATGACCCACAAGCGTAGGGGATCTATCGTAGTCCTTTCGATAAGTAAGAGTGCCGAACCCAACGAGGAGCCGAAGGAAATGATAGGCAATTTTTAGTAATGAATTTTCTGCAAGCACTGAAATTATAGGTAACCGATAGTTTTCTGATAAGGTAATTAGTAGCAATTTACAAAAGGTAAAAGTAAATAAGGTGCAGCAAGATGGCCCAATCCTCTTTGTAGCAAAGGACAAGCCTGGACAAACTCTTATATGAAGGAAAGCGCTCCCGAGGACACATGGGAATTATCGTCAAGCTAGTTTTCATCACGATCATCTGATTCGCGTTCGGTACTTTGATAATTTGGTATGTGGGTGGACCGGTGCTTGGGTGCTTTCCTTACTTGGATAAGCCTCCCACTTATGATTAACCTCTAATGCAAGCATCCGCAACTACAAAAGAAGTATTAAGGTAAACCTAACCATAGCATGAAACATATGGATCCAAATCAGCCCCTTACGAAGCAACGCATAAACTAGGGTTTAAGCTTCTGTCACTCTAGCAACCCATCATCTACTTATTACTTCCCAATGCCTTCCTCTAGGCCCAAATAATGGTGAAGTATCATGTAGTCGATGTTCACGTGACACCACTAGAGGAGAGACAACATACATCTCATCAAAATATCGAACGAATACCAAATTCACATGACTACTTATAGCAAGACTTCTCCCATGTCCTCGGGAACAAAAGTAACTACTCACAAGACATAATATTGTTCATGATCAGAGGGGTATTAATATGCATAATAGGTCTGAACATATGATATTCCACCAAATAAACCAACTAGCATCAACTACAAGGAGTAATCAACACTACTAGCAACCCACAGGTACCAATCTGAGGTTTGGATACAAACATTTCATACAAGAGATGAACTAGGGTTTGAGAGGAGATGGTGCTAGTGAAGATGTTGATGAAGATAACCCTCCCCAAGATGGGAGATTTGTTGGTGATGACGGCGGTGATGATTTTCCCCTCCCGGAGGGAAGTATCACCGGCAGAACAGCTCAGCCGGAGCCCTAGACTGGTTTCCGCCAAGGTTCCGCCTCGAGATGGCGGCGTCTGGTCCCGAAAGCCTCCTTCTGATTTTTTCCAGGGCAAAACACCTCATATAGGAGAAGATGGGCATCGGGGGACCATCATGTGGCCCACAAGGCAGGGGGGCGCACCCAGAGAGGGCGGGCGGGCCCCCCACCCTCGTGGACAGGTGGTGGCCCCCATGGATATTTTTTATGTTTTCTGAAACAGTGTCCCGTGGAGTTTCGGAGCTTTTTGAGTTGTGCAGAATAGGTATCCAGTGTTTGCTTCCTTTCAAGTCCAGAATTCCAGCTGCCGACATTCTCCCTCTTCATGTAAACCTTGTAAAATAAGAGAGTAAAAGCATAAGTATTGTGACATAATGTGTAATAACAACCCATAGTGCAATAAATATCAACATAAAAGCATGATGCAAAATGGACGTATCATCCCCATCTAGGGGGGAGGCCATGGAGGAGGAAGCACAAGGGGGAGAACCTCTCCTCCTCTCTCTCGGTGGAGGCGGAGTGCCATCGGGGGGGGGGGGGGTC
>LR738711.1:697611465-697622888 GCA_902687465.1 Secale cereale | reverse complement strand
GGGGGGATCATCGCCACGGTGATCGTCTTCATCAACATCATCATCATCATCATCATCACCATCCTCATCCCTTTTACGTGGTCCACTCTCCCGCACCCCGTTGTAATCCCTACTTGAACGTGGTGCTTTATGCCACATATTATGATCCAATGATGTGTTGCCATCCTATGATGTTTTGAGTAGATATCCTTTGTCTTTGGGTTGATTTATGATCTAGATTGGTACGAGTTGTATGTTTTATTTTGGTGTTGTCCTATGGTGCCCTCCGTGTCGCGCAAGCGTGAGGGATTCCCGCTGTACGGTGTTGCAATACGTTCATGATTCGCTTATAGTGGGTTGCTTGAGTGACAGAAGCATAAACCCGAGTAAGGGGTTTGTTGCATAGGGGATAAAGGGGACTTGATGCTTTAATGCTATGGTTGTGTTTTACCTTAATTGTCTTTAGTAGTTGCAGATGCTTGCTAGAGTTCCAATCATAAGTGCATATGATCCAAGAAGAGAAAGTATGTTAGCTTATGCCTCTCCGTCATATGAAATTGCAATGATGACTACCGGTCTTGTTAACAATTGCCTAGGACAATTCCGCACACTGATCCATCATTATTCCACACTCGCTATTTATAATATTTAGTAATATATTCTAACTTTATGATAACAACACCTACTTTTATATTTTAGCTCTCTGATATCATGCAAAGTTATCCTCTTCATACCCACAATGTAGTTTTATTTCTCGTTTCTAGTTGGAAGCAAACGTTCGGTGTACGTAGAGTCGTATCAGTGGCAGATAGGACTTGAGAGAATATTGATCTTACCTTTAGCTCCTTGTGGGTTCGACACTCCATACTTATCACTTCCACTATTGGGAATTGTTACGATGATTCCCTGCACTTGGGGACCATCACACCCCTCTCTTATCACCCACTGTGAGAGTACGGTAAAAGCTTTCAAACTTTACGGGTCTAGGCTCTACCACACTACCATCAGTAGGAAGCAAGCATATTTCGCAAAAATCAGTAAGCGATATCTGATGGGGTTCAACATATAAATTAAACTACATCTCAGGAGGATTATTCCTAGGAAGGAAATTAAAACTTTGCACAAAGGTATTTGTGAGGAGATGATACTGTTCACATTCAGCCGTAATGAAGTCGGTGAGGCCGGCATTAGCAGCATATTATGCAAACTCTTGAAGGATTCTGGCATCTTCCATGAACGGAGTATGCGGCCACTCGCATGGCCATATCGCCGCCATTCTCCGGATGTGGAGATCACTATCAGATGACTCCCCTATCACTCCTTTGGAGTTCTTCTTGGAAGCAAACTTCCTAAAGATACTCATGTTTTTCCTATGAACAAAATTCTGAAATTTTTAGTCCACAAAATTTTTCTCAACGAAAATTTTACAAAATTGATAGCAACTACTCATAGGGATACATAGAAGCCATATCAAGCATTCAAACTACTTAGAACTCTAAGAATTTAACATGCAAACTCATCTACAGTAGCACCAAGAGTAGCTAATTATTGAAAATATAAACCACTAAAACAAAAATTAATTGGACAAACAGAGGAGTTTAATACCAGGAAACAATCCCCTAAAATAGTTTCGGAAACGGATCTTCGAGCAAAGAGATCGAAATCCACGGATTTGAGAGAAAGAACACAAGAGAGAGAGAGAGAGAGAGAGAGAGAGAGAGAGAGAGAGAGAGAGAGAGAGAGAGCAATGGAGAATATTTTTCTGGAGGTAGGTGATGAAGTGGTATAAAGAGATAAGGGAGGGGGCCCACGTGGGAACCACAACCCACCAGGGCGCTCCTGGGGGTCCTGGCGCGCCCAGGTGGGTTGTGCCCACCTGGTGCACCTCCCTCTCATATTATTTGCACCAGAAATTCTTAAATATTCGGAAAAAATCATGTTAAATTTTCAGGGCATTGTAAGAACTTTTATTTTTGGGCCATTTTCTATTGCATGGGAAATTCAGAAAACGGAAAAAACATGGCATTTTATTTTATTTAACTAATAAAAACAGAAAACAAAAGATAGGGACAGAAGGTAGTGCTTACTAAATTCATCAACTTCATACCGCTCAAAAATTATCCATTAATAAGGTTGATCAAGTCTTATTAACAACCACTTTCGATTAGCATGAAACCGAAGAACTTTCGTAAATCACTAAGTTACGTCAACGGGGATATGAAAGTCCCCAACAATAAGCATTTCATATTTCTTTTTATCAGTAGGTAGAGGTAGTTAAAAACTTCCAATAGTGATTGTCGGAGATTTTTCAATAACATTGATACCATTCACTTGGAATAGTTTCTTCGGAAAGTGCACCGTATGCTCATTACCATTGACATGAAAAGTGACCTTGCTTTTATTGCAATCAATAGCATCCCCTACAGTATTCAAGAAGGGTCTACCAAGGATACTTGACATGTTTTCGTCCTGGAGCATCTCAAGCATAACAAAGTCAGTCAAAATAGTAACATTAGCAACAACAACGGGCACATCCTCACAGATACCGATAGGGATGGCAGTTGATTTATCAGCCATTTGCAAAGATAATTCAGTAGGTGTGAGTTTATTCAAATCAAGTCTTTTATATAAGGAGAAAGTCATAACACTAACACCAGCTCCTAAATCACATAAAACAGTTTTCACATAATTATTTTTGATGGAGCAAGGTATAGTTGGTATTCCTGGGTCTCCAAGTTTTTTAGGTACTCCATCCTTAAAAGTATAATTAGCAAGCATGGTGGATATTTCAGCTTCTGGTATTTTTCTCTTATTGGTGATGATGTCTTTCATGTACTTTGCATAAGGAGGCATTTTCAAGATATCAGTCAAGCGAGTACGCAAAAAGACTGCCTCAGCATTTCAGCAAAGCATTCAAATTCTTCATCATCTTTCTTTTTAGTTGACTTGGGTGGAAAGGGCATAGGTTGTTGAACCCACGGTTCTCTTTCTTTACCGTGTTTCCTAGCAACAAAGTCTTGTTTAACATATCTTTTATTCTTAGGTTGTGGGTTATCAAGATCAACTGGTGGTTCTATGTCAACATCATTATCTGGTTATCTTTCGTTATTTAATTAAATATCTTCATGAACATCAACATTGTCTTTTTCATTATCACTAGGTGGATGTTCATTACCAGATTGAGTATCAGCATCAGAGATAGAAACATCATTATCATTGTCAAGAGGTTTTTCTAGTTCAGGTTCACTAGTAGCATGCAAAGTCCTATCAGTTTTCTTTTTCCTTTTCTTTTTAGTGGGACTAGGTGCAGTGGTGTTGTTTCTTTGTGAATCCCGTTCAATTCTTTTTGGGTGTCTCTCAGGATAAAGTGGTTCCTGAGTCATTTTTCCTCCTCTAGTTGCAACTCTAACAGCAAAGTCATGTATGTTGCTATTCATTTCATCAAGTAATTCTCTTTGAGATTTAGCAACTTGTTCTAGCCGGGTTTGCATCATTGAAGCATGTTTTCCTACACCTCTAACATCATTTGAAATTCTAAATAACAAGTCACTCAAGCGAGCAATCATATCAGAATTGTATTTCAATTGTTTCATAGCATTTGCACTGAAGTGATCTTGTTTCCTAATGTAATTTTCAAACTCATGAAAACATTGGCTAGGGTGCATATTGTGAGGATTATGATTGTCATTGGATTTCATTAGAGAATTTACCTCTACCACCTTAGGCAGAGGTGGTGCATCAAGCCCATGTATTTCTTCAATAGGAGGTAAATTTTTAACATCCTTAGCTTTAATACCTTTTCCCTTCATAGATTTCTTTGCCTCTTGCATATCTTCAGGGTTGAGAGTAGGCTTAGGCGGTGGTTCGGGAAGAGGCCAATCATCATAATTTTTCAATATGTTATTCAATAGTTCTTAATCTTGTCCAATAGTTCGTTCCCTGAAAACACAACAAACACAACTATCTAGGAAGTTCCTAGAAGCATCGGTTAGTCCATTATAGAAGATATCGAGTATTTCATTTTTCTTAAGAGTATAATCAGGCAAAACATTAAGTAACTAGCAAAGCCTCCCCCAAGCTTGTCGGAGACTCTCTTCTTTAATGCACAAAGTTAAATATTTCCTATAAGGCGGCTTATTTCTTATGAGCAGGAAAATATTTTTCAGAGAAGTAATAAATCATATCATGGGGACTACGCACACAACCATGAGTAAGATTATTGTACCAAGCTTTAGCATCACCCTTTAATGAGAATGGAAATAATTTGAGAATATAGTAGTAACAGGTTTTCTCATCATGAGTAAAAAGGTGGCTATGTCATTTAACTTAGTGAGATGTGCCACAACATTTTTAGTTTCATAACCATGGAAAGGATCAGATTCAACCAAAGTGATTAACTTTGGGTCGACAAAGAATTCATAATCCTTATCATCAATAAAGATAGGTGAGGTAGCAAACTTAGGATCATATTTCATTCTAGCATTCAGAGACTTTTCTTTATACCTACATAATAATTTCTCTAGATCATCTCTAACATTACAAGCAAGAATATCTCTAGTTGTTTCCTCACTCATAACATAACCTTCAGGTACCTTAGGTAATTCATATCTAAGAAGGCTAGTTCTAGCAGGTGTTTCCAAATTTTAAGTTTCAAGCTAATCACGAGATTCAACAACATCATGTTGTCTTAATCTAGTAATTTGTTCATCAAGAAAGGCACCAAGTGGCACATCATCATCATGCAAGGTACTAGCATCATCATAAGTATCATGCATAGCAGAAGTAGCATCATCTATAACCTACGACATATCAGGATTAATAGCATGTGGTGGTGTTGCAAGTTTACTTATAACAGAAGGTGAATCTAAAGCAGAACTGGATGGCAGCTCCTTACCTCCCCTAGCCTTAGAGGGAAAAATATTAGTCTTAGCGTCCTTCAGATTCTTCATGGTGATAAATTGATAATAGTCCCGAGTGACTCAACAAATATAGCTATGCTCCCCGGCAACGGCGCCAGAAAAAGGTCTTGATAACCCACATGTATAGGGGATCACAACAGTTTTCGAGGGTAGAGTATTCAACCCAAATTTATAGATTCGACACAAGGGGGTCCAAATAATATTTGTAAGTATTAGCAGTTGAGTTGTCAATTCAACCACACCTAGAGATTAATTATCTATAGCAAGTGATCAGTAGCAAAGCAATATGATAGTTTTGATAGTAGTGGCAGCATCAATAGTAACGATAGCAGTAGTAACTTAGCAAGATCAATATAGGATAAATTTGTAGGCATTGGATCGGCAATTTGTTGGATGATATTTATCATTTGATAGTCATAACCTAGGGCGATACGTCACTAGCTCTAGTTCATAAATATAATGTAGGCATGTATTCCGTAAATAGGCATACGTGCTTATGTAAAGAACTTGCATGACATCTTTTGTCCTACCCTCCCGTGGCAGCGGGGTCCAGATTGGAAATTAAGGGATATTAAGGCCTCCTTTTAATAGAGAACCGGAACAAAGCATTAACACACGGTGAATACATGAACTCCTCAAACTACGGTCATCACCGGTAGTGCTTCCTGTCGGCGTCCTAGGAACCAAGGTACCCAGACTTGCCTGTCTGCGGGCCGCGATGCGCTCCTACCATGGCCTGGTACAGCCTGGCTGATCGATAAGCTGCTCAAGACCCTCGCGAGGGGGCTAGACCTCACGAGGAGAACGACGTCAAGACCCCTGATGTCTACACACGCTTCTATTCTTGTAGACTATGTTGGGCCTCCAAACGCAGAGGTTTGTAGGACAGCAGCAATTTCCCTCAAGTGGATGACCTAAGGTTTATCGAACTCAGGGAAGTAGATGTTGAAGATGGTCTCTCTCAAGCAACCCTGCAACTAAGATACAAGAAGTCTCTTGTGTCCCCAACACACCTAATACAACTAGGAGTTGTATAGGTGCACTAGTTCGGCGAAGAGATGGTAAAATATGGATAATAGGAGTGGCAAAGCAAAGTAATATAAATCTGTAATAAAAAGTGCAGCAAGCAAACAAGTGGTAAATGTGAGCACAAATGGTATTGCAATGGTGGAAACAAGGCCTAGGCTTCATACTTTCACTAGTGGCAACTCCCAACAACATTAACATAGTCTAATCACATGATATTTCCCATAAAACATGCAATGGAGACGCACTCGGAGGTCATTCCTTTGTGGTCAAGAGAGGACGAGAATTATGTAGGGCTACAAAAGCACACCTCAAAGTTCGTAGTTCTCAATCTATGGATTTCCCAATGTCACCGCGGCCATCCAAAGAGAGTACCACAATCACCACAACATATCTCAAGGATAGTCAAAGACAAGCACCAAGAGACTCTCAATCTTCAATCTACACACAAAAGAGGAAATCACTCATGAAAATATTCTTCTAATCCATGTCCAATAGACCGCTGTCACCTTGGTCTCGGGGATTATACTAGATAAAGACAAGTGAGTACATCAATCCAATACATAGAGGAAGGGGAAATATCATGGGATCACCCTAGATTAACATAGCCTATGATCACAACGAAGATCACATCATGGGAGAGAGAATTGACCACATAGCTACTGGTAGAAACCTCAGCCCCGAGGAGGAACTACTCCCGCATCATGGAGGGAGGAAGCAACGTCGATGGAGATGAATCCGAGGGCACTTCCCCGTCCCGGCAGGATGCCGGCACAGGAATTCTGGTCCCCCGAAACTTGGTGGGGATGGCGGCGGAGATCGGAATTGCTTCTGGAGAAAAGGGTTCTGGCCTCGAGGGTTTCGGGACGAGAGGAATATATATGCGAAGGGGGACAACCAGAGGCGGAGAGGGGGCCCCAGGCGCCCCCCCCTGGCGCGGCCAGGGGTGGGGCCGCGCCAGGTGGCCGCCTGGGCCTCCCCTGGCTCCCCTCTGGCCCCGCTTTGGTTCTTCGCGAAGCTTCCTGTACGCTGATTTTTCCTGTATTTTTCCCGGAATTTTTGGAGCACTTTTAATATGGGGGAAACCTGAAATAGAAAAACAGCAGAAAACAGGAACTGGCACTGTGGTGCACTGAGTTAATAGGTTAGTCCAAATATGATCAAAAGTGTATGGAAGTGCATAAATATCATAGCAATATCACACAAAAGAAGCATGGAGCAAGCAGAAATTATAGATACGTTTTGGACGTATCAACCCCCTCAGGAACGGCCTCGGCTAGGTTGCTCCGGAGGGGCGGAGAATCCAAGGCCAAGCCTACCTCAGGAGGAGGCAGTGACGCACCACGCCAGCAAGTGCCAGCGCGTGCCAACGGCATAGTTGCCATTTTGGTGCAAAGGAGACAGCGCAGGCGTAGGTTCCCGAGGAGCGGGACAAAGGTTTCCCCTTTGGTGCAACAAGACCGAAGACCGCAAGGACGGCAGGGAGGATGTCACCACCGAGCCCACCACCGCATCATCGCCGGATCCCTTTGCAGGCGAAGACTGCTTTTGTCAAGATAGGAACGTCCTTGTGTTCCTGCTCAAAATGGCCGTTGTGGGATCCCTTCCCGCCTAAACATTTCGGGGGAAGAGGACCCTGGTCGCCTATATAAGTAGCTAGGATCTCCACTATGGAAGGGGATCGGATCTAGACACTCCGCCCTCACACAAAGGAGCAAGAACCCTTGCCTCCTAACCCTCCTGATCTCCCCTCCTGAGCTCAGGAACCACTGTACTCATTCATAGTCAAGCCCTCCCGAGGCTAATCCACCAAAGTAGGAAGTAGGGTTTTACACCGCAAGGTGGCCTGAACCTGGGTAAATTTGTGTGTGCTCTACTTGTTGTTCGCTTGAATCTCTTCACCAGAGGAGGGCGAGGCGCTAGGTAGACGTGAGTGGGAGAGATCTTCGTTCACGCCCCTGTGTTCGAACTTCTTGGGTTTGCGAAGCCCGTAATCCGACATTTGGTGCGCCAGGTAGGGGGCCTGTCGAAATCTCGCCTCTCCGATGACCTCGCCTCCCCTCTCATGCTCCGCGCCGCCATGATGACTGCGGCCTGCCGCATCCGCGTGGAGGGTGGTGATGTCCTCGTCGTCCGAGCAGCATCGGTGGACCGCGCCACCCATGGGCGCTCCGCCTCCTTCCCCAACAACGTTTTCGCCGGCCGGGCCACCGGAGAGCGGCTTGCTCCGCCACTTCCGCTCCCTGTGGCCACGCTAGCGGCGCTCTTAGTGGAGCAGAGGCTGCCCCGGCACCGGCCACCCACGGAGGAGCTCGGCACTCGAGCGGCCCGGCTGCGGGGCGCTGTCGGCCGGGGTTGCCCCGCCGCGGGGTCGCCTGCATCCTCGGAGGATCCCAAGCACCGGCGTCGGCCTAGCATGTCAAGTCACACTTTTGGCGCATCGGGGCCGCCGGCCAGCCACGGGAGGCCCCGCGGGCACAGGGCGCGCAGGGGCACGTCGTCACCTTCGGCCCTGGCGACCGCGCCACAGTTGTAGCTGGCACGAACGTCCTCCCCACGGTATGCACTCCCACCATCTACGGGGTGGCCGTCACGAGGTCCCTCATCGACGGCGGCGCCGGGCTCAACATCCTCTCCCCCAAGGCCTTCGGTCATCTGCCTATGTCCTACAAGCAGCTCCTCCCCACCAAGCCCTTCTCAGGGGTCGTGGGCTAGTCCGTCTCGCTCGGCCAGATCCGCCTCCCGGTCACCTTCGGCACACCCGCTAACTACCGAACTGAGCTCATCGACTTCGACGTTGCGCCCATCCACCTGCCCTACAACGCCCTCCTCGGCTGCCCAGCCTTGGCGAAATTCATGGCGGTGACACACCCGGGCTACAACACCGGCAAGATGCCCGGGAGCAGCAGCGTCATCACTATCAAAGGGGACCCAAGGCCGCCCTTCAGGTCCTCGGGCGCGCTTACAGGGCTGTCGCCGCAGCTTATTCAGATACGAAGGGGGCTCCGGAGACACCAGAAGCCACGCCTGCCAAGAAGAAGCAGCTCTTCTCTCAGGACCCGGCCGAGACGAAGCTGGTGCCCGTTGACGAGGAGGGCTCAGGACCACCTACACCATTGGCACGGGCATGGACCCTGAGCAAGAGGCAGCGTTGGTTAGCTTTCTCAGGGCTAACAAGGATGTATTCGCTTGGAAAGCCGTTGACTTGGTCGGGCATCACCTTACGGTGTGCCCCAATGCGCGCCCTATCAAGCAAAAAGCACGCAGACAGGCCCCGGAGAAGCATGCCTTCATCGTTCAGGAGGTTCGAAAGCTAGAGGAAGCAGGCGTCGTACGGGAGGTACGACACCCGGAGTGGCTGGCCAAACCCGTCATAGTCCCGAAGAAAGGAGGCAAGGAGCGCATGTGCGTCTACTTCACGAGCCTCAACAAATTCTTCCATCAAGACCCGTTACCTCTCCCGCGCATCGACCAGATCGTGGATTCAACGGCTGAGTGCGACCTGCTCTGCTTCCTCGATGCCTTCTCGGGCTACCACCAAATTAAGATGGCGGTGGAGGACGTGGAGAAAACGGCGTTCCTGACCCCTTGCGGGGTCTACTGCTACACCTGCATGCCTTCCGGGCTGAGAAACGCAGGCGCCACCTTCCAGCGCCCGATGCACATCATTCTCGGCCCTCAGCTCGGGAGGAACACGGAGGCCTATGTCGATGACATCATGGTCAAGACCAGAGAGGCCAGGACTCTCATCCAGGACCTAGAAGAAACATTCGCCAACCTGCGCAAGGTGAAGCTGTGCCTCAACCCAGAGAAGTGTGTGTTTGGTGTACCCTCTAGCAAGTTGCTAGGGTTCCTGGTTTCACACCGAGGCATTGAAGGTAATCCGGAGAAGATCAAGGCCATCGAAAGAATGAAGCCGCCCACAACCTTGAAGGAGATGCAGAAGCTTGCGGGATGCGTAACGTCCCTGGGGCGCTTCATCTCCAAGCTTGGTGAACGCGCCCTCCCGTTCTTCAAGATCATGAAGATGAAGGGGCCCTTTGAGTGGACTCCGGAGGCCGATGTCGCCTTCCGGGATCTCAAGGAATACCTCACCAGCCCGCCAGTTATGGTGGCACCACGACCCCTGGAACCCATGACTCTCTGTCTCGCTGCTACGCCTCACTCCGCCAGTTCGGCGTTAGTGGTGGAGCGCGAGGAGAGGCCCCGAAGCGCGAGGCCACGGGGCAATTTGGCATCATCAGGACCCCCGTCGCCCCCTGACGAAGCTCTGGGGGTAGATTCAACCACGGTTACTGGTGGCCCCGCCGTCCAGCAAGAAGCACCCAAGATTCCTGAGGCGCCCGAGGATCCTGCGGCGCCGACCCTCGTGGAGCACCAAGTGTACTTCGTCGGCACCGTACTGCGCGACGCGCGCTCGCGCTACCCGATGCCTCAAAAGCTGCTCCTGGCATTCCTTGTCGCCTCCAGGAAGCTACGCCATTACTTCCAGGGCCACCCTATCAAGGTTGTCTCGTCATACCCTCTCGAGAAGGTGCTCCGGGGCCCGAATGTTGTCGGGAGGGTCGCCGAGTCAAACATCGAGTTCCGGGTGTTCCAGTTGGAGTTCAGCACCACACGAGTAATCAAAGGAGCAGCTCTGGCAGACTTTGTGGCAGAATGGACCGACGCGCTGGAGCAGGGGGGTGGCGAGGATCGCTAGCTGGCCCCGGCGATGAAGCCCCGGACGGATGGGTGGTACACTTCGACGGTGCTTTCTCGCGCCTTGGCGCGGGACCTGGTGCCGTGTTGGTATCTCCCACTCAGGACAAGTTGTACTACGCCGTGCATCTTTGCTTCCAGCAAGGAGAGAAGGTCTCCAACAACATCATAGAGTAGGAGGGCCTGATTGCTGGGCTCAAGGCCGCCGCTGCACTGGGGGTCAAGTGCCTCACCATCAGAGGCGATTCGCAGCTCCTCGTCAACTTCTCCAACAAGAAATACAAGCCCAAGGACGAGCACATGGAGGCTTATCTGGAGGAGGTGCGTAAGATGGAAAAGCGATTCCAGGGGTTGGAGGTGCAGCACTTGCCAAGAGGCATGAACAAGGAAGCAGATGGCATCGCCAAACGAGCCTTTAGGCGGGAGCCTCAGAGGCCAAACGTCTTTGAGGAGCGGCTACTCAAGTCGTCGGCAACACCGCCCGTTCCTGAGCCAGCGTCCCCTCGGCAGGGGCTACCTGCGGTGCCTGCTGACGGAGCCCCGCCCTATGGACCGGCCTCCGGAGCCCGCCTGCTACTCGCCGCGGAGCCCGATGAGGGTTGATGGACCCAAGAGCTCAAGATGTACCTGCAACACGACACCTTGCCAGACAAGGAGGAAGACGCGGAGCGCATGGTCCGAGAGGCCTCAGCTTACTGCATCCAAGACGGCGAACTTTACAGGAGGCGCCCCAATCACGTCTCACTAAAGTGCATCTCGAGGAAACAAGGATGCGAGATGTTGGTTGACATCCACGGG
>LR738711.1:697574324-697611383 GCA_902687465.1 Secale cereale | reverse complement strand
GTGGGGACTGCGTTCACCATTCGTCGTCCCGCACCCTCGTGGGCAAGGCCTTCACTGGCCCACGACGCTTAACGATGCCACAGCTTGTGCAGGCTTGCGAGGCGTGCCAGTTTCATGCCAAGTAGATCCACCAACCAGCGCAGGGCCACCAGACGATCCCGCTCTCCTGGCCCTTCGTGGTCTGGGGATTGGACATCCTGGGTCCATTTCCCCGGGCAACGGGGGGCTACCGCTTCCAGTACGTCGTCATTGACAAATTCACCAAGTGGGCAGAGGTGGAGCCTGTTCGTGCGATCCCAGCCGGGTCGGCTGTCAAGTTCATCCAGGGCCTCGTGAGGTGATTCGGGGTCCCCAGCCGCATTATCACGGATAACGGTTCGTAGTTCACAAGCAATCTCTTCAGGTCATATTGCGCTAACCTTGGAACACAGTTCTGCTACGCCTCGGTGGCCCACCCCAGGAGCAACGGTCAGGCCGAACGCGCCAACGCGGAAGTCTTGCGTGGCCTCAAGACGCGCAGCTTTAAGAAGAAGCTCGAGGCTTGTGGCAGGGGCTGGATCGACGAGCTCCAGTCCGTGTTGTGGTCGATCCGAACCACCACTACCAAACCCATGGGAGAAACTCATTTCTTTCTCGTTTACGGGGTGGAGGCAGTCCTCCCTCACGAGGTCAAGCATCGCTCCCCACGGGTCCTGGCTTTCAACGAGGAATGCCAGGACGCTGCCTGGCGGATGGACCTCGTGCTCGGCGAGGAGGGCCGCCGCCGAGCTGCCCTCACGGCGGCGCGATATGAGCATGCGCTGCGGCGGTACCACTGCCGCAGCGTCTGCACAAGAACACTCGAAGTTGGTGACTTGGTCCTGAGGCGGGTCCTCTCCAGGGAGGGGTTACACAAGCTCTTGCCCATGTGGAAGGGCCTGTTCAGAATGGCCCGTGTCTCTAGGCCTGGTGTTGTGCGCCTCGAGACACAGGATGGGGTACCTATCCAGAATTCCTGGAACATTGAGCACCTCAGGAGGTTCTTTCTGTAATCAAGGCTCCGTGCCCGTGAAGGTCTCCGCTCATGACACTCTCACGTAATAATGAGTTGGGGTTGTACACGCCTCGGAGTCTCCTGAGCGTTGCCCGCGGGCCATCAGACGGGGCTCCCACTCACGTCCCAGTGGCTGTCCTTAGCTCCGCGCTGGGAAGAAGACGTAGTGTAGGGGTCGGACGCGACCTTTTTCCTTTTTTGGCTTGGTGTTTGGCTGTCAGCCTTTTCTACTTCCTTGGCTATCAGCCCTTCCTCTACCCCATGCTATGAAGTTCTCGTGTTTCTTGCATTTGGTTGGAAGTCTTGCTTGGGATTTTCTCTCGCCGGTTTTAAGTTTAGCTTGTTAAGCAGGGGCTGCGCCGCTTGCTCACCTTCACGTGCCTCGCGCGTGGGGGCTGGGCACGGTCGGTCCCTGCTCTCGTCTGTCATGGTCCCGTGACCTCGCCTGGCCAAGCCTGCTCAGGCTTTGGCATCGGACTTCTTAGTCCACGCGACCTATTCTACCGAGCCAGCTCAGGCCTTGGCGCCTTAATCCACGATCGGCGCTCTCAAGAGAGCCCAAGGGTGCAAGCCTCGGTAGCTTACGGCGGCTCGCTCGCACTCGGGGGTTGCGTAGGTCAGGACCCCCTGAATTCAGCAATCCTCATGGCCCATCGGGGGCTCATGACGCAGGTGAGTCAGGAGCACTTCGCCTCAAGACGTCGCAGCACATAAGCTAAGTAATCTCACCCAGACCAAAAACATGATAGCAAGTTCTCGCTTCATACATATGTCATAGTCCGTTACACGCCTTCTCGAGGCAACTTAAAATTTTGACACAGGAAGGAAATGAAGAAAAAGAAGAAGCAGAGGCCGACCCACCAAGCCGCGGCTTGGGCTTAGCGTTGTTGCCCCACTCAGTCGGAGTCTCCCAGCTCCTCCCGCTTCATCGAGCCACAGCGACACGATGACCCCCTCCCCTCCCCGAGCCAAGCTCGCCGGCACGGTGGCTCATTGCAGCCGCCGCTGCTGGAGGAGCCGCCGCTGCTGCCACAGAAGGGGGACCTGTGGCGCCCTCCAGGGGCAAGCTCGTCCGCACGGGAAGAGATGCTCCTCCGGACGCCGTCCCCACCATCCTCTTCGTCGCCAGCCTCGGGACAGCACCCAAGGCGCCTTCCTTCCTCCAAGAAGACCCTGACGAATAGTGTTGAGGCACCATCATACCTGAAGTGGAGCGTGCACCTCCCCTGCAGCTCGCGCGCGCGCGCAAACGACTGCCAGCCGCGCTCCAGGAACATGTCGCCCGAGGGAGCAACGTCGACCTCCACCCAGGACGAACCACTGCAGCAACCGTCAGTCTACAGCCAGAGGCCGCCGGGGCCTCCAGCTAGTAGCACGTTGCCGAACGAGCGGGAGAGCCGGAGCCACAAGCCGACAGGCTTCTCCGTCCACACCACGAACTCCGACGACACATCGAAAGAGTGGAGCTGCGGGCGCGGAGGACGCGCGACCACCAAACGCTGCCTCGCGCCTCCTCCCCCACCGCGGCCACGACCACCTTCGCCGCGGGAAGAGGCACCGCGCCTCTCACCGGCGACCACGTCGGGACCCGGAAGGCCATGCCCGCCCCCTCGAGGAGCCGCCGAGGGCGTAGCGGCATACTTGCAGGGGCGGCCGCGGCCCTCTTCAACGATGGCGAAGCCAAATCCTTCGGGGCCTTCCCCTTCTCCGCGGCGGACGGCTTCCTCGATGGCGCCATGAAGACCTCGCGGCAAGAAGAAGGGCGGGGAGTGAACAAGGAGGCAGACGGCGCTGGCTGGAAGATGGCTTGGAGGCTCCCCCCTAATCCCATTTTATAGGATGGAGGAGCCCAACCGCCAATCACTGGCGTCACAGCCATAACGACCCCGTCATCCGCGCCGGGGAGTTTTCAAGTCGCACGGTTGCCAAGACTGCGTGGGGAGCGGAGTCGCCACGTCCCATCCAGCCGTCACGCGCCAGCCTGGCCCGCAGCCTTTTGGGGCCCGCGGCACTTCGTCCTCGACTAAGGCTTCGCCTTGAAGCCAACTCCACGCGCGCCTTGGGCCCGGGGGCTACTGTCGGCGTCCTGGGAACCAGGGTACCCAGACTTGCTTGTCTGCGGGCCGCGACGCGCTCCTACCATGGTCTGGTACGGCCCGACTGATCGACCAGCTGCTCAAGACCCTCGCGAGGGGGCTAGACCTTGTGAGGAGAACGACATCAAGACCCCCTCAGGAATGACCTCGGCTAGGTTGCTCCGGAGGGGCGGAGAATCCAAGGCCAAGCCTGCCTCAGGAGGAGGCAGTGACGCACCACGCTAGCGGGTGCCAGTGGCGCAGTTGCCGTTTTGGTGCGAAGGAGACAACGCAGGCTTAGGTTCCTGAGGAGCGGGACAAATGTTTCCCCTTTGGTGCAACAAGACCGAAGACCGCAAGGACGGCACGAAGGATGTCACCACCGAGCCCACCACCACATCATCACCGGATCCCTTTGCAGGCGAAGACTGCTTTTGTCAGGATAGGAACGTCCTTGTGTTCCCGCTCAAAATGGTCGTTGTGGGATCCTTTCCCGCCTAAAAATTTCGGGGGAAGAGGACTCAGGCCGCCTACATAAGTAGCTATGATCTCCACTATGGAAGGGGATCGGATCCAGACACTCCGCCCTCACACAAAGGAGCAAGAACTCGTGCCTCCTGACCCTCCTGAGCTCCCCTACTGAGCTCAGGAACCACTGTACTCATTCATAGTCAAGCCCTCCCGTGGCTAATCCACCAAAGCAGGAAGTAGGGTTATATACCGCAAGGTGGCCTGAACCTGGGTAAATTTGTGCGTGCTTTACTTGTTGTTCGCTTGAATCTCTTCACCAGACGAGGGCGGGACGCTAGGTAGACGTGAGTGGGAGAGATCTTCGTTCACGCCCCTGTGTTCGAACTTCTTGGGTTTGTGAAGCCCGTAATCCGACAGTTCCGACTACTGTCACTCCGGGGTTGCCGGGTCATAACACGTAGTAGGTGACTATAACTTGCAAGATTGGATCTAACACATGAATATAATGATAATATCATAAACGGTTCAGATCTGAAATCATGGCACCCGGGCCCAAAGTGACAAGCATTAAGCATGGCAAAGGCATAACAACATCAATCTCAGAACATAGTGGATACTAGGTATCGGCCCTAACAAAACTAACTAGATTACATGATGAATCTCATCCAACTTGTCACCGACCAGCGAGCCTACGAAGGAATTACTCACTCCCGGTGGGGAGCATCATCGAATAGGCGATGGAGAAGGGTTGGTGATGACGAAGGATGAAGACCCCCCTCTCCGGAGCCCCAAACGGACTCCAGATCTAGCCTCTCGATGAAGAATAGGAGGTGGCGGCTGCTCCGTCTCGTAGATCGCAATAATTCTTCCTCCCTGGTTTTTTTGTTCGCAAATGTGAATATATAGTATCAGTGTTGATGTCTGCGTGGCCACCAGGTGGGGACAACCCACCTGGGCACGCCAGGAGGGGGGCGCCCTAGTGGGCCGTGCCCACCCAGGTGCCCCCTCTGGTGGTTCTTGGCTCCAATATTTTTTATTTTTTATATAAAAAATCCTCGTGAAGTTCCGTTCCATTTCGAGAAGTTTATTTCTGCACAAAAACAACACCATGGTAGTTCTGCTGAAAACAACGTCAGTCCGGGGTTAGTTTCATTCAAATCATGCAAATTAGAGTCCAACAAGAGCAAAAGCGTTAGGAAAAGTAGATACATTGGAGACGTGTCATGGATACTCGCGGTGACATTGGAGTATCTAGGTGACATTAGAGTTGGTTGATGTGTATCATATGGTGTTATTTTAGTACAAACTCTTGATAGATCGATCGGAAAGTATAACTTGATGTTATGTTAGTACGTACTCTTGGTAGATCGATCAGAAAGAATAACTTTAAGGTGATTTCATACACTACAAACAATTTCTTCTTATGTTCTCCGCTAGATAAGAACTTTGGAGTGATTCTTCGCACGTTGAGGGATGGTTATGTGATCCAACTATATTAGTATTGTCAAGAGATTGCACTAGCGAAAGTACATACCCTAGCCCTCATTTTCAAGCATTGCAATACCATTTGTGCTCACTTTTGTTACTTGCTACCTTGCTGTTTTTTATTGTCACTATTACAAAAATCAATATCTACTATCCATATTACACTTGTATTACCATCTCTTTGTCGAACTAGTGCACCTATACAATTTGCCATTGTATTGGGTGCGTTGGGGACACAAGAGACTCTTTGTTATTTGGTTGCAGGGTTGTTTGAGAGAGACCTTAGGTCATCCACTTGAGGGAAAATTGCTACTGTCCTACAAAACTCTGCGCTTGGAGGGCCCACACGAGTCTACAAGAATAAAGTTGCGTAGTAGACATCACATCACAACTCACACTAGGAATGTGGACGTTAATCACCTGCTCACCATGAGGGAGTCTGATTTCTCGATCAAGACCACCAAGAATGCATGGGCTCCTAGATTGTACCCATACAATGACCAATCACAATGGCTGGAGTATCATGGAGTTCAACTATGGCCAATCACGATGTGGCAGATGAAGCTCAACCGCCCAATTGCATATCAATGGGCACCGCATAAGCCAAAGATGCTTTTCCTGCAAGCACATCGGATTAAGCACGAACATGTGTGTTGCACCAAAGCTATCCCGGCACCATATGGTTGCCATTCACCTACAACATAACACATCAAAATTGATGTCGATCTTTCATAGAGATCATGTGATTGAGTGATGTAAGGCCAATGTTTACCTGCTCAGTGGGACGCATATCCATCTCGGTCGTGTACTGCATGTACATGATGTCAACATCGCTCGTCATCTCCGATATCACGTCCCACTTGTAAGCCCAAATGGGGTGCCATAGAGGGTTGTCATGATTATCCCAGTCCTTGAACGATACCGTCCAACCGGCAGGCATTCCCAGCTCCATACCGAAAGTAGGAGCATCGAACCCCCAATTATGTTGTCTTTTGATGACCTACGACAAGCGTCGTCCAACTGCACGTAAAGCAAATAGGGTCCAATTCGGGGCATGTTGCATTTATAATGTACAAAAAAACTAAAAAGGAACAATTGATTACCTGTCGCTACAAGTAGGCAAGTGTCGCCGAACCCCGGGTAAATTTGTTGTCGAATATAATCAATGCCTTCACACACATCCATTGAGTGGTCCTGCCACCGTCGTCAGCAAAGAGAGTCCTAGAGATAATATACCACATGTACATGCGAGCATATGTCTGGATCACATCATCATTAGCAACCCCGGGGCAATGCGCAAAGTTCGCAACGATCCATGTGTAAGGAGCACCGGCTGGGACTCTTTCTTTACTCTTGTCTTCAACCTTTGAAGGAGCCATACCAATAAGGGCCTCCATCTGCTGCCGCCACCCCTCGGAATATGTGCTCATACATAGAGGCTTCCCCTCGATAGGAAGTGCAAGGATCATGCTCACATCGATCTTGAAGTGTCATGGTCATCTCCCCGGTCCGGAGATGGAATCTGTGTGTCTCCGGCCTCCACCGACCAACAAGTGAGGTGATTCCTACAACGTTGAGGTTTGTCGTCGACCGGCTGACAAGCTGGATGAACGAGAGAAGTCATGTCATCTTTATGTATGGTGTGTACTGCTCATCGTACAACATGGTACTCGACGAGGACCCTTAAGACCGAACCTTCAGGGGTAAAAGCTTCTACAAACATACAAGTGAGAGTATTATGACATGTCTATTAGAACTAAACACGAATTACAAACTACCAACTAGTATGCTTATTACCACCTTCTTCTCCACCATCAAGTAGGCCCCATGTTCAACATCATAGTAATCATCGAGAAGATCACATCATCCTACACATTCCAAACAATAAGACATATATGACCATGTGAGTATCTCATACAAATCCCATAAAAAATTCTCTATGTGAGCATGTGATTCTTTTGAAAAAAATACACATAAGGGCCAAATGTGAACAAATATGTTCCTACTATGAACAAATATTGAAACAAATACTATACCAATTGTCGTGGAGTTGTCACGACAGATGTCCTAAGGAAAGGACATAATTGCGGAGCCATAGCAACATGGTTAGCTTAAAGGGGTTAAAATGGGACAAGAGACATGGGAAGTTTATACTGGTTCGGCCCCTTGCGGTGAGGTGAAATTGCTGGGGTGTCGATTGCTAGGGAGCGAATACGCTTGCCTAGCTCTCGATTTGTTGTTTCTTGCCCTAAGCTGATGCCGGGTCGTCCCCTTATATACACAGGTTGACGCCCTGCGGCCTATGGAGTCCTGGTCGGCTCATACAATCGTGTACGGCCTGGTGATTCTTGTTACATGCCTTATAATACAAGTTAACACATATGGCGGTTTTTACTTACATGCCTTAAGCCGCTCCGGGCCTTGGTCCCTTTATGAATTACTCTCATTGAACCTCCATCTTCAACATGCTTCTGGGCTTGGCCCATGAACCGCCATTGGGTAACCTAGCCCCTCCTGGGCGGGTCATATCAAATACTTATATCCCCAACATTAGGCCCCAGGTTGATTTGAACTTGTTCATGTCAATCTTTCTTCATCTTCTCACGAGAAATTATAACCCGCCATGAGGTCAGCCCTTGAAATGGTGGTATCCCGCCATGACGTCACTTGTTACTTAATTTTAAACTGTCGAGATCTTTAACAAATCTTCCGCATTTATTGGGATTCCGATAATCGAGGCGCCTGCACTGTTACTTACCTGTTTTTCCGCCTCCTCGATTCTCACGCGTGACCTTTATCTACTCAGCTTATAAATAGGGTCAGGAGTTCCTTTCCATTCTCTCCCCTTGCCTCTTCCTCTTCATCTCCTTCCTCTCGACGCTCTTGCATTCGAGCTCCGCCGGCGCTGTCGTCCTCTGCTTCGTCTTCAACGGCAGCCGCCGCATCAACCTGACGCGATCAGACTTCTTCTGCGCGTCGTCGTCGTTCACTCGTCCAGGTATGCTCTTCTCTTTCCTCCCTTCTTAGATCTATTAGGGTTCCCGCAAAACTCGCCGGAGTTCATCTCCTTCTTCTTCCGTAACTATGGCTTTCCTTTCGAACTTGATATTCCTCCGTACGCTAGTGTTGATAGCATCTCTTTTGCAAATACTGTAATGCCTCATCTAGTTGAAAAGACTGATTCATCTCCACGAACTGCGTCATACTGATCTTTGGTCCGCCTGTTCGCCATTTTTAGCTTTATTTTCTGAACTGTTGTAGATCCAAAATACCAGCTTCAATATGTGAAAACTGTTTGTTCCCACACTTAGTAAAATCTGATTTTCTGAATATCCGCGCTTGTCATAGCGGCTTAACTTTCCGGTTCATAACTATTCCTATGCCATTAGGCCCCATTTAAGCCGCCATGCAAAATTATGTATCGTAGTCTGATTTCTGGTTTTAATGAATGAAGCTTGAACCGGTAATAATTTTCCTTCTTTTAGGATTGCTGGTTCAAAATGCCGCCGAAGACACTCACCACATGCAACTGGGTCCCTTCCGTTGTCACTGAGGCTACGCTTGCTGATTTTGTCAAAATTGGATATCTGCCAAAGAAATCAGTTATGCACTACCGCGCCCCTAAACCGGGCGAAGAGAGGCCTACTCCAAAGGACAATGAAGTTATTGTCTTTTCTGATCATAGGAACCGAGGTTTTTCACCGCCCGACTCTAAATTCTTCCGGGACGTTCTGCACTTTTTCCAGCTCCATCCACAAGACATCGGACCCAATTCCGTGTCAAATATCTGCAACTTCCAGGTCTTCTGTGAAGTGTATCTTCAAGAGGAACCCATCCTCTTGCTCTTCCGAGAGTTCTTTTATTTAGACCACCAGAATGAGTACACCAACGGACCCAGTTTGGAACTTGGAGCCGTCTCAATTCAAAGAAGAAGAGACTCTATATTCCCTTATGCCTGTCTATCGAGTCACCCCAAAGACTGGAATCAAATCTGGTTTTACTGTAAAGACACTTCCCCGGCTGATGAGCATCCATTGCTGGTTATCGTATCCAGCGTTTAGACACCAAGCATCCTCTTGCTGAGAAACTTACTGCCGCAGAACGCAAGAAAATTGCTCCCACTCTTGCCTAGGTGAAATTACTACTGGGAAACGGGCTGACCGGAATTGACTTGGTCCGGTGCTGGCTCGCCTGGCGGATCATTCCGTTGAGCCGTAGGACCGGCTTAATGTGCGACTATACCGGTGAAACCTCAGATCCATTACGTCACAGTCCCGAGGACTTGGAGGAGGATGTAATCACAGATATGACCAAGACCCTCTTAAACGAGAGTCTAGGAGACTGCAGCAAAGTGGGTCTGAGGCCTTTCTGCAAACTTAACCCGGCACGAGAGGTGAGTCTTAACTTTAACTGTCCTTTATTTATCATTCTGACTCTCCTGTCAACCCAGAATTACCGCTCCTCACAGGCTAAGTCGGCTTTCTGGAAGAAAGCCTACGACCACGAAGCTGCAAAAAAGGCCAGAGCTGTCAAGAAAGCCACCAAAAAGGCCATAAAAAGACAAAGAAGAAAACCGGCCATTCTGAACTGTTTGAACTGAACTACAGTACTGAGTCAGAGGTAACCCTTGACTCTCTTGGCCCATTTTTCAACTATCTTATTGACACTGATTACTGTCAGGACGACACGGAGGCCAGCTAGGCCGTTAATGAAGAGGTAATTACTATTTCCTCTGGCTTAGAATCCTTGCCAAGACAAAAAGTTCGACGGGTAATCGGGAAAGTAAGATTTTCACACCCTTCAGCTCATTTAGATCCTCACTTTCTTTTGAAGCAACAGCAACACGAGAGCCGGCGTTAGACTCATAACTCCGGGGAAGAAGAACTGTCCTCCAGTTTACCGAATACTCCAACTCGACGGAAGCATCAAAATGAGGTCTTTCCACACTTAAACTCTCTTTATCCATTGGCGGGTCTTATTCGTCAACCACTGAACTCTTCCGATTCAAATTATCAGGAGGTCTCTTGCTCTTCCTCTAGTGATTCATCTCAAAGTCAACTACCGGCTTTCAAGACTGCCCCTAGGTAAACAATTTCTTCCCTGTTCATCTTTTCCTTGAATCTTTATAACTTTGTACTAACTCACTTTAACCCATGCAGCGACCAAGCAGGGCCCATTAAGAGAGCCAAGGCGAGTAAACCGACGGCTAATCCAAAAGCATTGAGCCAGAGTAGCAAGTTTTAGCAACAAATGTTCAGAGGCCAACAGAGAAAGCTACTCATGATGTTCCTCCTGAAATTCCTGACGCCTCTATTGATCCTGCCAAAGTCGACTCTGCAACTGTTGAACCGCCGGCCTCGTCTGAGCCGGCAGAGAACCAAACTGGAGATGTTACAATCACTAGTACTACTTTTAGAGAGCCGGGCAATCCAACTGTTCTCGCCAAACACACTGCCAAGCAAGAACTAGTTGAGAAACGGAGAGTAAGATTCGACATGGCTCAATACGCCCAGCTGAGCAGCGGTGAAGTACTTTTTGGATACCTCAGTCAAGTCCACAGCAGTCGTGACCTTGAGATTGACATGGTGAAGCAGATGCATAAGAAGTTTGAGGTAAGATTCTTAACCAAATTATATACATCCTTCCAGCCCCCAAGTCTATTGGATATGATAGAAGTGAATATGTTGTTGACTTAAAATAATATGTATAGTAATTGACTCCTTTATGAACCGACACACATCTTTGATAGGAAATCTGACTTTGACGAACGTTGCATGTGTAGCCCCCAAGGGCCGGCTTAATCAGCATGAATGAGTCGGTCCTATTCTTCCTTGTATAGAACTTGTATGTATACCCCTCATAAGCCGGTGGTAATGATTATTTTGCCACTGGGTTAATATAAAATGAATGATAATAAAGAAGCAATATGCATTAGCCCCCAAGTGCCAAGTAATCTTGCTTGCAAAGTGCTTGGGACTTTATTGACATGAACCGGGATATAAAAAGCACTTCGGCATCCATTAGCCCCCAAGTGCCAAGTGTTGTTGCTTGCAAAAGGCTTGGGACTTCAACTCTTGTAAACCGGAAACTAATTTGCTTCATATTCTCTTTGTTTGTACATGATACCACTATGAAACGAATAAGATGAAGGCTGAATTTGAAACGGAGAAGTCTGCTTGGGCTGAAGAGAAAACCGCCTTGATGCAGAGAGCTGAAAAAGCTGAATCAATCCTTGAAAAGGTGACAGCTAAACTCACCGGGTTAAAGCATCGTGTCTCTGAAATGACTTCAGCTATCTTCGGTAAGCCGCCATGTTGCAAATTGAAATTTTCTTGAAGTAACATAAACTGCCACTGACCAATTTATGAATCGTGTAGGTAGCAGAAGCAGTAATCTTGGCACAGAGCCGCTTGTAAAACTTAAAGCCATTTACACCCTTGTGGAGCATCTATACACTGGAGCTCAGCGCGCATTAGCTACTGTCTCTCCGTCCAATCAGGCACCAAAACTTTTTGTATATGTATTGAGGAGACTCTCTGTACTACCTGCCAGGTTTGATTAGATGAAACGGTCATCTGTGAGAGCCGATGCGGTAACAGCTTTGAGCCGGGCTAAGGCATGGGTACCAGAGTTAGATCCAGCCGACTTGGCCACTGGCTATCCAAGTTTGAAGGAGGATGGTACAACCTTTGATCAAAAGGATTTCGCTGCCCGTGTTAAAGGCATCCGCCCTTTGGCTAGTCTAATTGCCAGTGAGACAGATCTGTCGAGATATCAGGCGGCTTATAGCCTTGAAAACCAGAAGATGCCCACTCCGGCTTACAAAGTGATGGAGCTAATCCCTCCAATCAGTAAGCATACTTTTGCCCCTGAAATTGATCTGTCTCATCTTATCGATGAAGAAGCTGAATTTGAAGCTTTGGCTGGCATCGATTGGCTGTCTCAAAACTTTCAGATAGAAGAGGTCGAAGAACCGGAGAAGGATAATCCAGAGGCTTCAAAGCACCAAGGCCAAGGAGAATGAGCCGCCGGGCGGTTCATATGCTTGATCCTGTTTAGAAAACACTTATTTTGATTGGCTCATAGAATCTTGTAATAGAGTAGTTGAACTTGAATCTGGTGTGCCGTCATGCACAACTTTTCATCCGTATGATATTATTAATCCGCCGAGCATCGAAATATGACTTTATATGCTTGTGACAGTATTGACTTGTGTAGACCAATATAACCCTTATCATGCACATAAACAGAGAACATATGCACTGGCCGCTTACCGTCGGGCGGGTCATTATGCCCAACCGGTGCCACTGGGGACAGGTTTCCATAACTAGGGCCGGCTTAATTATCATAGAAAATAGTCATACCTGGAAGATACAATTTAGGCTGCCGGCTTTATTAGTCTTCATGCAGTTATAACCGTGTAGAGGTATTGCTCCAAAAATAAGATTGTTATTTTCTGGCGGCTTAGAGCCGTTCATTTGGTTGGGTTGCAGAGACCCGGAGGGGCTTCAAATATGAGCCATAAGAAGAGGCAGCTTGGCCGAACTTGCAAAGAACGCAAATCAAAATGAAAAACTCACAAAAAGTAAAAGAACCAGAGAAAAGAGATCAAAAAACATCCGAGACTTTTGCAGGCCGCCAAGCCAAAGGTTCTTCTTCAATGAAACTAGCCTTAGTGGCCACTGGAAGGTACGTGCGTGCTATGAGCCGGCTCTCACAGTACCCAGTCGACATTTGAACCTAGACAAGTACATGTCTTTGTTTTAAAGATAGACTTGTCTAGAGTGCGTGGGGTCAGAGTTGCATCTTGCATCATATGCCGAATTACCCAAGTTTCAAGGAAGGCGGCATTTTGAGCCTCGATCTATCCTGACTATCCGTAAGCCGTGCTCTCGCATGATAGCCGACGTTTGAACCTCAGCAAGCTCGGGTCTTGGTCGAATACGCCATATAAGACTGATTGCCAAGAGTTCGCCGGGTCAATCAGGATGACCTGATGGAGTTGAAGCAGCTGGGTACAAGTAGGATGACCCACAGGTTATGTCCTCTTTGGTCGAATATGCCTATGTTTGAACATAACTCGGTCAAATGGGTAGTAATGATGTGTTCTCTTTGGTCGAATACGCCTATGTTTGAACAGGAAGCCCCCAAGTGACATACTTACAAATTATTCTCATCAAAGGCCTATGCTTGAGCTGTGCTATGCATCCAACTCTCTTTGGTCCCTACAATTTGGGCATCAAGCCTCTTGAGTAAACATGTAGGAGGATGACAAGGACTCAGCTTTGAGGAAGTGAAAACGGCAGAGGCCTCGAATTATCAGGGATGCCGGCTTTATTATATTGTTCTAATATTTACATCATCAAACTATAAACATCATGAGAGCCGTAGGCTTAAGTATAGCAAGGCCGGAGATGAGCAATATTCCATGGCCGATTAGTCTCCTCCTCTGATGTGCGTGAATCCTTGTGTTCTCGAACATCAATCAGATAGTATGACCCGTTGTGCAGATTCTTGCTGACGACAAAAGGTCCCTCCCAAGGTGGTGAGAGTTTATGCATATCAGTCTGATCTTGGATGACCTGGAGAACTAAGTCACCTTCTTGAAAGGTTCTGGTTTTGACCCGCCGGCAATGATATCGTTGTAAATCATGTTGATAGATCGCTGAATGAGCCGCCGCGAGATCACGCTCTTCATCCAACAAATCCAATGCATCCTTTCGTGCCTTCTCATTATCAGCTTCAACATAAGTCGCCACTCGAGGCGAGTCATGACGGATATCACTTGGAAGAACCGCCTCAGCTCCATAGACCATGAAGAAGGGTGTGTAACATGTAGATCTGTTGGGTATTGTATTGATGCTCCATAACACGGAAGGTAACTCTTCCACCCAACAACCCGGCGTTCTCTTCAAAGGAACCATAAGCCGGGGCTTGATCCCCCGCATAATCTCTTGATTAGCTCGTTCCGCTTGACCATTAGACTGGGGGTGAGCAACAGAAGAAACATCAAGCCGAATATGCTCTCATTGACAAAATTCCCTCATAGCACCCTTAGATAGATTAGTGCCAATATTTGTTATGATACTGTTGGGAAAACCAAAACGGAAAATCACCTTCTTGATGAATTGAACCGCTATTTCAGCATCACACTTGCTGACTGGCTCTGCCTCAATCCACTTGGTAAACTTGTCCACTGCCACCAAAAGGTGGGTTTTCTTATCCTTGGACCTCTTGAAAGGCCCAACCATATCAAGCCCCCAAGTTGCAAACGGCCAAGTTATTGGATCATCCTCAACTCTTGAGCCGGAAAATGAGCGCGCCGTGAAAATTTCTAGCAACCGTCACATCTGCTGACCAAGTCTTCAGCATCGGCATGAGCCGTCAACTAATAGAACCTGTGACGAAAAGCTTTGGCCACAAGGGATTTAGAGCCAGCGTGATGACCACAATCTCCTTCATGGATCTCCCGCAGGATCTCACAACCTTCCTCAGGTGAGACGCAATGTTGAAACGCCCCTGTAACACTGCGATGGTGCAACTCTCCGTTGACAATCGTCATTGACTTAGACCGTCAGGTTATCTGTCTGGCCAAGATTTCATCCTCGGGTAATTCACCTCGGGTCATGTAAGCCAAATACGGAACCGTCCAGTCAGGTGTAACATGAAGAGCCGCCACCAATTGTGCCTCCAGGTCAGGAATAGCAAGGTCCTCCTCTGTGGGTAACTTGACAGACGGGTTAAGGAAAACATCCAAAAAGGTGTTGGGCGGCACCGAATTACGCCGAGATCCTAACCGGCTTAAGGCATTGATGTCTACTACACGCTTCTATTCCTGTAGACAGTGTTGGGCCTCCAAGAGCAGAGGTTTGTAGGATAGCAGCAAATTTCCCTTAAGTGAGTAACCCAAGGTTTATCGAACTCAGGAAAGTGGAGGTTGAACGTACCCCTTTCAACCAACCCTGCAATCAAGATACAAGAAGTCTCTTGTGTCCCCAACACACCTAATACACTTGTCAGATGTATAGGTGCACTAGTTCGGCGAAGAGATGTTAAATGGCAAGTGATATGAATGGCAAAACAAAGTAATATAAATCTGTAATAAAAAGTGCAGCAAGCAAACAAGTGGTAAACGTGAGCACAAATGGTATTGCAATGGTGGAAACAAGGCCTAGGGATCATACTTTCACTAGTGGCAACTCCCAACAACATTAACATGATCGAATCACATGATATTTCCCATAAAACATGCAATGGAGACGCACCCGGAGGTCATTCCTTTGTGGTCAAGAGAGGACGAGAATTATGTAGGGCTACAAAAGCACACCTCAAAGTTCGTAGTTCTCAATCTATGGATTTCCCAATGTCACCGCGGCCATCCAAAGAGAGTTCCACAATCACCACAACATATCTAAAGGATAGTCAAAGACAAGCACCAAGAGACTCTCAATCTTCAATCAACACACAAAAGAGGAAATCACTCATGAAAATATTCTTCTAATCCATGTCCAATAGACCGCTGTCACCTTGGTCTCAGAGATTATACTAGATAAAGACAAGTGAGTACATCAATCCAATACACAGAGGAAGGGGAAATATCATGGGATCACCCTAGATTAACATAGCCTATGATCACAACGAAGATCACATCATTGACCACATAGCTACTGGTAAGAACCTCAGCCCCGAGGAGGAACTACTCCCGCATCATGGAGGGAGGAAGCAACGTCGATGGAGATGAATCCGGGGGCACTTCCCCGTCCCGGCAGGGTGCCGGCACAGGAATTCTGGTCCCTCGAAACTTGGTGGCGATGGCGGCGGAGATCGGAATAGCTTCTGGAGAAAAGGGTTCCGGAATCAGGGTTTTCGCGACGCGGTGTAAATATATGCCAAAGGGGGTCGCCAGGGGAGCTAAGGTGGGCCCACGCGGCCTGGCGCGGCGGCCAGGAGGGGGGCCGCGCCCACAGGGCGCCTGGAGCCCCTGTGTCCCCCCTCTGGCCCTACTTTGGCCGCATGGAAGCTTCCGGAACGCTGATTTTTTATATATATTTCCCGGAATTTTTCTGGCAATTTACGTAGTGGGAAAATCTGAAATACAAAAACAGCAGAAAACAGAAACTGGCACTGGGGTGCACTGAGTTAATAGGTTAGTCCAAATATGATCAAAAGTGTATGGAAGTGCATAAATATCATAGCAATATCACACAAAAGAGGCATGGAGCAAGCAGAAATTATAGATACGTTTTGGACGTATCAGGCATCAGCCGCCTCGTTCTTCCTCCGATCAATGTTCTCAACTTGGTAACCCTTGAAGTGACCCGCAATAGCATCAACCTCTCGACGATAAGCCGCCATGAGTGGATCCTTGGAATCCTAGGTGCCAGAAACCTGTCGAGCTACCAGATCTGAATCGCCAAAGCATCTTACTCCACACAATGGGCTGCTCAGACCATCACAAGAAACGGGGAACTGCCGGCTCAACAACATTCACCGCCCTTTTATGAAGCTTCTGGTCCCGCTTGCATAGGCTTGTGGTAAAGACGTGGTACTGCCCACTGCTCAACTGCTTCGGGTTACTCTGATAACTGTACTGCTGCTGATTCCCTTGATTGTTCTGCTGGTTGTTGCCGCCTTGATTTCCTTGGCCCTGAAACCCGGAGTTTGAGCCGCCGCCTCCATGACCCGGATCCTGAACCGCAGTTTGGCCCATAGTTGTTCTGAATAGACTCCTTGTAAGACCTCATGATGCTGCAATCTTTCCACATATGGGTAGCCGACTTTTCGTCCGTTCCATGCTTTGGACATGGCTGATTCATCACCTCATCAATGTTATATCTTTGAGGTGGCTTCCCTTTGCGAAGCTGGTTAAAATTCCGTGTCCCAGTATTAGCTACAAAAGCGTCAGCCTTGCGCTTATTGCCACTGTTCTGATTGGTCGGGTTAAATTGATGTCTTCCCGGGTCATTACTCTTCTTTCCCTTTCCCGGTCTTTCAGCCTCAGACTCGGGGTCCTTGGTACTATCAGAGTCGGCATATTTGACGAGAGCCGTCATGAGCTCCCCCATATCGTCACAATGACGCTTAAGCCGCCCCAACTTTAGTTTGAGCGAAAGAAAATGGCATTTTTTTTCTCCAACATTAATATCGCGTATTCGGCGTTGATCTTATCTGAAGAATGCATAATGGTTGAGACTCGGCGCACCCAACTGGTCGTTGATTCATCCTCGTTCTGAACACAAGAATCTAGATCCACAATTGACATTGGTTGCTTGCATGTATCCTTGAAATGCTTGATAAACTTGGCCTTCAGCTCTGCCCACGACCCAATGGAATTGACGTGCAATCCTTTCAACCAATTATGAGCCGTTCCTTCCAACATCATGGTGAAATATTTAGCACATGCAGCTTCACTAACATTCAGCATCTCCATAGCCATCTCGTAACTCTCTATCCAAGCCTCAGGGGGCTGATCCGCTGTGTAGTTAGGCACCTTCTGAGGGCCCTTGAAATCCTTGGGCAGTCGCTCGTTCCGTATAGCCGCCGTTAAGCATGGTACGCCACAAGCTCTAGAAGTTCTGCCTGTCTCTACTAAAGTTGCCGGGTAATATGGCGTCGGCTGATGATTGGCCGTCCGAGCCACCAGCTCGGCCTCTCGGCGCATCCTGCCCTAGTCCACTAAGTCTTGTGTATTGGCGTCATGCCGTGCCGGGTTATGCCCACAAGGCGAGTTACGGCGTCGCTCTGTGCTTGAAACTGCCGGCGAGTCAACATGCCTGCTGTAGCTGGCACTCGGACGGGGGGTTGAGTAAATCCGGTCTCGACTATAAGAATAAGCCTGTTGCTGCTGTAGTGCCGTCTGAAGCAGTTCCTGGGCCCTCCGGGTCTCCACTGCCACTGGAGTTTCGCCCTCGACTGGCAAAGCCGCCAATCTCGTCGCCGCTGCTATCATGTTTTCCAGAGGGTTGGAATAGTGACCCGCCGGCGTCGCCGGGTAATGAGGTGTCGGGCGGTTTTGATTTGCATACATAGAGCCTGTCATACGCGGTTGAACCGGCCCTCCAGCCCTAGGTGCTTCAGCCGTCCGGTTTGCCCCCTGCGGGTTACTGCCCCCCGCTCCAGCTGTGTTGAAAAGATTCCTCGTCTCATAAACGAAAGGCACACGACTCCTTTGCTTTTTTCTCATGACCTCATTAGCAGCGTTATGATCCACCGAGAGCCGGTAACAATCCGCTTGAATCCGCTGAGCCTGAGCGTCCAAGAGAGCTCGTTCTGCAGTCATCCTGGCATTCTCCGTCGTCAGGTCTACTTTGGCTTGTGCTATTTCTTGTCGCAACTTATCAATGTCCGCCTTGTGTTGGTCCTGGTTCTCTGTGGTTACCACCATTCTCATCAGAGTCGCCAGAGCCTCCAATAGATCTGTCAAGACTTGAGCTGACGGGCGTGTTGATCCGCCCACGCCTGCCGCGATTGCCGTCGTCCCGGGCGTTATATCCCCGGCGACTGTTGATCCGAGAGCCGACTGGGTGCTAGTCATGAAAATCACCACCCTGCTCAGCGGCACACATGGGTCTGGAATACTGCTACCATCGGACCAGCCCCCAAGCCGTCCGCTCTGCATCTGATACATTGAATTAGTCTCACCTGTGGACGACTCACCGTCGGAGAGAACGGCCGTCTCACCGCGAGATCTAGAACCTCCAGCGCCTTGGACGTATCCAACAAAAGCACGCTTCATGGCGGGCTGAACCCGGGCGGGTTGCGCACGCTGAGCCATCTCGATGAGGTCGGTGCTGGTGTCCGGCTCAGGGCCTCATTCGCCGATCTTGCCGATGAAGACGTGGATTCCGCTAAAGGGGACCCGGTACCCGTACTCAGCTGAGCCGGCCTCGGGACCCCAGCCTGCGTCGTCGATGTAGAGCTTGCCGCGACGACTCTTGGTCATCCGGCCCACAACGTATCCCTTGATCCCTTCGAAGTTGCCCTTCAAAAACTCGAAACCACAGGCCGCAGACCCCACGGTGGGCGCCAACTGTCGTGGAGTTGTCACGGCAGATGTCCTAAGGAAATGACTTAATTGCGGAGCCATAGCAACGTGGTTAGCTTAAAGGGGTTAAAACGGGACAAGAGACACGTGAAGTTTATACTGGTTTGGCCCCTTGCGGTGAGGGTAAAATATAATCCAGTTTGAGGTGGAATTGCTGGGGTGTGGATTGCTAGGGAGCGAATACGCTTGCCTAGCTCTCGATTTGTTGTTTCTTGCCCTAAGCCGCTGCCGGGTCGTCCCCTTATATACACGGATTGATGCCCTGCGGCCTATGAAGTCCCGGTCGGCTCATACAATCGCTTCCAGCCTAGTGACTCTTGTTACATGCCTTATAATACAAGTTAACACATATGACGGTTTATACTTAGAGGCCTTAAGCCGCTCCGGGCCTTGGGCCCTTTATGAATTACTCTCATTGAACCGCCATCTTCAACATGCTTCTGGGCTTGGCCCATGAACTGCCATTGGGTAAACCGGCCCCTCCTGGGCAGGTCATATCAAATACTTATATCCCCAACACCAATGCTAATATGAACAAATATTGGAAACATGTTCCTCTTTGTGCAAGATTCTACACATATGTTCCTAATATGAACAAATATTGAAACACATACACATAAGGGCCTAATACCATAGCACACTAATTTTCAAATTTGAACAAAACCAACTACCATAATACACATATGTTTCTAATTTGAACAAAACCAACTTATATAGAACATTTGGTTTGAAGAAAATTAACCTCATAAATTTCCCTCAATTAATATTATACAAATGCTAATGCTACACATCAAACAATCATGTCATTGTTCCATAACAATTTCAAAATCGAATAGGATTTAGGGTCTCACCGAAACTTGCACAAAGAGGACAAATGAGATGGATTTTCGGACGAATACTAAGGGATCGAAGAGAATACCTTAGGAGATGTTTCGAGGATCAAATCCCCAGCGAGTTCCTTTAGATTTCTTCGACTTAGGAGAGGGGTTTGAGAGGGCGCACAAACCCTAGCCGTCATCCCCCTATCTGTTCTTGGAGATTGAGGAAAATGAGGTGTGGGTCAGACCGTGGGCCAGCAGCCGTGCCTAAGCCGTAATAGGAGCATAGCGCCTAAGGGAAGGGCATTATCCTCCGCAATATAGCGCATGTGTGATGATCAGGGTGGGGTTGGGCCAGACCCTGGGGTGCCACGCTAGCCAGTCGTGTAGCGTCTGTCACTCCGGCGCTACTCAGTACAGTGTGACGCCGACGCGTCGGGCGCTACCCAAAAGGGTTAGCTGGGTGAAATACTTTCACCCACGGTTCACTTTGTGAAATTCTTTCACCGTTTCTTGTCCATTTGACCTCGCCAGGCGCCATTTCTTGGCTATACGTATAGATCTGCCCATGCTATACGGGACCTTTTGCCTAGCTAGTGTAGTAGTAGTACGAACAGATACACTGTACGAGTACCAGCACAAAATTAGACCCCAATAAAGGGTGGCTCCGCGGAGTTAATGGCGTCACATGGCACCCCTCCAAGCTTAAGCCGTGCCGTGCCGCACCGTCGTCACATGAAAGGAACTAATGACCATGATTATTTAGTCTAGGAACGAGCACGCAGTAACATGGGGGAGCGCTCGGATCCGATCCATCACTGGTTAATTAAACAAGCGGACAGTATAGTACCAGCTCGGTATAGACGGGTGATAATTAGGGTGGCGGACAAGTCAAACAAACAAGCCGAAAGCAAACCGTAACACAGAACGGAAAAGAAAAAGAATCCCGTTAAGATACTCGGTTGGGTTGGGGCCGTTTGACTGTGTCGACTGGAGCACGCCCGTGAAAGGCGAGCGAGCATGCATCCCTGTCCACTTCCCTTCGGTTTTCTTTTTTCCTTGTCTGCAGACTGCAGCCTTTGGCGACCTTGAAATTCCGGCGCTTCTTTCTCCCTTGGTCAGTGCTAAGCGGTACGCACGTGTCGACGCTTGACGGTGGCTTGGTTTCACCAGGTTGTTGCGTGCGTTCATAGAGGCAAGTGTGTGTAGCTGTGTACGAGTATGATTCAAAGCTTGAACGCTGTTGTGGTACGTGGAGTTTTGGTCATACACGCAGCACTGGAGTCCCAAGCTTGAAGCAACAGTGGTCGCAACCGTCGAGGATCGGTCGGTTATGCAAGAGTGTGAGCAATCCATCTCCAAACGGAGCAGTCCGAGCCTCCAATCATGATCGTGAACCATGATCGTGAACCGTGGGGCGTGGAGTGGTGTGCGGGTGTTGGATAAGACGGGTGCGTGATGATGAGGCAACGTGATAATAAGTCCAACAAGGCTGCTGCGACCTTTCACAAGACCCGAAAGGAAACGGACCTTGGGCGAGCGAGCGAGCGAGAGCAGCACCAACCCTTGTCACGGTCGTCGAGCGGGCACAAGTTCCGGACAAAAGGCGTGGCGGCGGGTCATCGGAGCCCATCGGGAGAGACGACCGCCGATCAACCGTGATGACCCGGTGGGTGGGTGGGTGTGGGCGCGTCGCGCGACGGACATGGCACCGCGCCGAAATGGCCCGGCGGCGACGACGGGCCCTGCCCTACCATGTCCAATCCAGCTCCTGTGCAGATGCCCCCCGCCACCTGACAAGATTCATCACGCACGCACGCACGCACGCACGGGCCACCCCAACCAGCAAGCGGCCAACCAGGATTCACGCTAGGCCGGCCGGGCCCGGGCGTACGAGCCAGATAGATACAGATGCGCGGACTGTACCATCTCTGACATGCCGTTTCACCAATCCTTCCTTGAAATGTACAGTGCTCTGGTATTGTGTTTTCTACTTCAACATTTCGCTCGGATCAGTATGGGCTGGGCGCCGAATGTTCGACCACCAAGCACAGTCACTGAAAATGGGAGGAGTAGCTGCCAATCCTGCCGTGGTTGGTGGTACTCCTGGGCAGATGATCCAGGTAGTAGTACTGGTACATCTGCTCGAGGACTGCTGGTTCGAGACTGAAAAGCGCCAAGCGCAGCACACAGCTTGTCAGCAGAATTTGAGCTTTTGCAGTAATCACTCCCATTCTATTTTGTGTATACTACTTGTAGTATACTGTCATACTGCGAGCATACCAGAGAAGAAGACTCGAGGCAGGCATGTTTCCAATACTCCTACGAGTACTTGGATTGCCGAACACCGGATTTTGGACAATTATAGCAGCTTCAGACCATATGCATCCACACTCCTTTCCACAAGATTACAAGGCCGTATTTACGAGCGCGGTCGAAGGAATCAATCCAATTCCAAACAGCAACCGAAAGAAGATCAGAATTGGGAAAGGATCTATAGCGTAGCAAGGTAAGTAGAAAATAAGCTGTAATTAATCGATTAATCGAGTCGCAACCCCAAAAGAGAACCAACTCCCATCTTCCTTTCAAGAAGGGAGCAAAAATTACAGCAGCGCCGGCGCCGGCGCCGGCGAAGAACGACACGGCAAACACCTTACTACTACGATGAAACTAGAACTGCGAACAAAGGACGGCGGCGATACGGCGAGGGCGGTGGCGATAGATTACTTCATGGCTGAGCAGGAAGCGCGCGCAAAGGCGGAGGCTTTTGGGTCGCTCACTCGGCTGGCGCCGCCGTCGCGGACGCGGCCATCCTGGGCGAGCTGACGGGGAAGAGCGGGAGGAGCCGCGGCGGCTCGGCGCCCCGCGGCGAAGGGTGGAAGAAGAAGCCCTTGTCGGCGATGGCCGCGCGCTCGGCGTCCCCCGAGGATGACGCCGGCGAGGGGAAGAAGGGGTCGCCGGTGAGCGGCGTCACCGGGCTGAGCTTGAGGGACGGGAAGTCCAGGACGCTCGGCGACAGGATCTCCGGCGCGGCGGAGGAGTTAGCGTTCCTCGGCGACGGCGGCGCCCCCATGGCCAGCGGCGCGATCATCTTGAGGTTCTTGAGGCTGCTCCGCCGCTCGTACAGCTTGAAGGACGGCTTCTTCGGGCGGCACGGGCCGCTCCCGCTCGCCGCCAGGTTCCCGGCGCTGCCGTTGCCTGCGGCGGTCGTCGCCGCCGCGGCGTTCTTGGAGGACTGCTCGGAGCCGGTGAGCATCTGGACGACCTGCTTGAAGGAGGTGGTGTCCGCCTGCACGAAGGTGGTGGGGAACGGGGTGGTCTCGATGGTGCGGGGGACGGGCCTGGGTGAGGGCGGGAGGTTGTGCGGCGGCTGCGCGCGGTGGTAGGGGTGAGACGGCGAGGTGGAGGAGGAGGACGAGGAGGAGGTGGACGACGACGGGGAGTTGGGGTCCTGCGGCGGCATGGGGAGGAACTGCTTGGTGCACGGCTCCATTGAAGCCTTGCGGTCGCGTATGGTTGGAGTTGGGATGTGTGAGCTTCTCGGGCGGGGGCGAGGAGGAGAGGAAGGGGGAGAAGAGGATTTGGAGCGAGGAAAAAGGGTCGGGGGTTGGTTAAGAAGAGGGAGGGAGGGAGGGAGGTTAGAGATGCATTGTTGATGGTGTGAACTAGACTTTGGACGGACGCTTTCACGTCCGTTACTTCAGCTTTTGTTCCTTTTCTTGCTGGGGTTTCTCAATTTTCTCTCGTCTTTTTCCTCTCCTCTTTCTTTTTTTCTACTTGCTCAGCGGTGTTGGCTAGTGTGCTGCTGGTGAGGGCTCATGTAGACACAACATAGGGGGTTTTCTACAAAGGTTCATGGCATTCTTTATGACAAGAGAGTATCACAAAAACTAAAAGGCAGGTTCACACCGCTTCGAAACGACGCCCCACCTAGGCCCCCGCGTCGCTCCCCACGAGCGGCACGGGCGGCGACCCAAGCCACCGCCGACAGCACTTCCTCCGGCGTCTTCCTCCCTTGCCGCCGCCGGGATGCGCCGCCGGGCAAAGCCCGTGTGGCAGCGGCGACGGCGGGGCTTCTTCTCCACGAGGCGGGCGGCTCGTGGCTGGCTCTTGCGGCGCCGGGGCGTGGTCGTCGCGAGCTCGGCGGCGGCGGCCTGAGGCCCCTCTTCTTCGGCGGGGCGGCGGATCCGGGGCCCTCATGCTCGGATCTGGTGATGTGCGGGCGGGGCCGGCCTGCTACGGCGACCCACCGTGGGGTGGTGCGCGTGCTGCGGCCGATCTGATCTGGCGCGGGCGTGGGCCGATGGTGCTCTGGCTCGAAGGTGTGGCCAGGCAGGAGGCGAAGCTTGAGGTGCGGGTGCGGCCGGATCGCGGTCGTCGTGCGGGAAGGTGCGGCACGAGGTGCGCGTCGCCTTGGTTCTGCCGTCGCGAGGATGTGCAACGGCGCGGGCGGTGGCTGCTGCTCGGGTAGTGCGACTGCCCGGGGTGGAGGCAGCGCAGTCTTGTGGTGCTGGGCGCGTGGGGTGGCACGAATCTGCTGCTCGGACGTCGCTGAGGGTGAGGGTGGTCAGATCCGGCTGAATTTGACATTGGTGGCTCGATGGAGGGCTTGCTGATGCTTGATGTGCGGGGCTCTGAGGTTGACCCGGGCGAAAGCTTGTCTCCGGCGTGTCCGGAGCCGGCGATGGCGACGCTTCCAAGCGTCGTTTCCTTCTTGTTGGCATCGTCGAGGTACTCTCAGCTCCAATCTTCGCAGCTTCGGGGGAAACCTTAGATCCATGGGATCGGATGATGATGGTGCTCTAGCATCGTATCCCCTCTTGGGGGCTTCGTCTTTGGAGCTAGGCATCATCAAGCGGGACCGTTGGAAGTTGGTGGGTGTTGGCGTCAAGGCTTTTGTGGCAACGATGATGGGTGTGTGCGATGTCGTAGACGCGGCAATGGTTGCGATAGTCGGCTCTTCTCCGGCGTGTCCGTGGGATTACCTCGGGTTGTTTTGTTGTGGTGAAGTCGGAGCTGCGGCGGCGAGGCCCCTATGGCGACGATGACAGGCAACAGGTGGTCTGTTCGGTAGTCTTCAGCGGCGCCAGCCTTGCATAGTTCTCCTTCGGAGCTATCATTCAGAGTCGGAGTTGTGCTGCCCTTGACGCGGGTGGCTGAGTTTGGTGCGGGGCTTCTTGTGTTTCATATAGCCTTACGATGTGGGTGGGATCAACATCTGTCCTCGGAGAAGTCGGAGTCGCATGCTCAGAGATTCGGGAGGGCGTTGACGCCTGTTGGGGAGAAGTGATGACGATGACACCGGTGTGTGATGTCGATGAGACCCTTTTTGTGAGATGTGTGTGGTATTATGAGTGTGCCGCTCAGCGGTTTGTGACGGTTTTCGCCCGGTTTTCCGTTTATTAACCGGGCAACTCTCTTCTGCTTTATTAATGAGATGAGGCAAAACTTTTGCCTCTGTTTCAAAAAAAAAGGCAGGTTCTACAGGATGACGGTTCGATCCGCAATATTGTATGGCACTGAGTGTTGGCCGACTAAAAGGCGACATGTTCAACAGTTAGGTGTGGCGGAGATGCGTATGTTGAGATGGATGTGTGCCCCGACGAGGAAGGATCGAGTACGGAACGATGATATACGAGATAAAGTTGGGGTAGCACCAATAGAAGAGAAGCTTGTCCAACATCATCTGAGATGGTTTGGGCATATTCAACGTAGGCCATCAGAAGCTCCAGTGCATAGCAGACGGCTAAAGCATGCGAGAAATGTCAAGAGAGGTCTGGATAGACCGAATTAGATATAGGAGGAGTCCGTTAAGAGAGACATGAAGGATTGGAGTATCACCAAAGAGCTAGCTATAGACAGGGATGCATGAAAGCTTGTTATCCATGTGCGAGATCCACGAGTTGATCGCGAGATCTTATGGGTTTCACCACTAGCCTACCCCAATTTGTTTGGGATTAAAGGTTTTGTTGTTGTTGTTTGTAGGGGTTTCCCGCCGCAACTTTATTAAGCCAAGGTGGAAACCAACATCGGTGATCGCATTTAGTTGTCGTAGTCCTGCATCAGGCTCCCTGCATAATCACCAAACGCTCAACGGGCTGGCGTGCACCAACGACCCCACATCGGCATCAAGTAAGGTAACATCCGCATACGTTCACACGGGAACGTTGGAGCAACGGCCTCAGAGACATGGTGGATGCTGCAAGTCGGTTCTTGTTGGCGTGGAGTGGCAGCGGCCAGATCTGCCTAGCAACATCGTCAGCCTCCTAATGGCCATGGTGATGATCTAAGGTGGGAATATGTCCTACACATTTGCGAGTGCCACTTTAAGTTGGGTAAATAATAGAAGTTTTGTTTACAAGAAGATGACTGGAGCACCGCTTCATGTCCATGGTGAAAAATCTTGTTCCGTCGTTTATTGTTTGGCTTAGTGATGACCCACAATATAGGGGATCCATCATAGTCCTTTCAATAAGTAAGAGTGTCGAACCCCGAAGAGCAGAAGGAATCGATAAGCAGTTTTCAACAAGGTATTCTCTACAATTGATGTAAGACTGTTATGATAGATAGTTTGATAGTAAAATGATTTGTATCAATTAACAAGTAACCAAAGTGGCAAGGTGCATCAAGGTGACCCAATCCTTATTATTGCAAATGACAAGCCGGAAGTACCTCTTATAGTGACTAAAGTGTTCTCAAGGACACACAGGAATATCATTTAGTTACTTTTATAACGATTTATTGACCCGCGTTCATTGCTTTGATAAGTTGTTATGTGGGTAGACCGTTGAAGGAAATATGCCCTAGAGGCAATAATAAAGATGTTATTTGTATTTCCTTATATCATGATAAATGTCTTTTATTCATGCTAGAATTGTATTAACCGGAAACTTAGTACATGTGTGGATACATAGACAAAACAGTATGTCCCTAGTATGCCTCTACTAGACTAGCTCATTGATCAAAGATGGTTATGTTTCCTAGCCATAGACATGAGTTGTCATTTGATCAACGGGATCACATCATTAGGAGAATGATGTGATGGACAAGACCCATCCGTTAGCATAGCACTATGATCGTTTAGTTTTACTGCTATTGCTTTCTTCATGACTTATACATGTTCCTATGACTATGAGATTATGCAACTCCCGAATACCGTAGGAACACCTTGTGTGCTATCAAACGTCACAACGTAACTGGGTGATCATAAAGATGCTCTACAGATGTCTCCGAAAGTATTCGTGGTGTTGGCATAGATCAAGATTAGGATTTGTCACTCCGAGTGTCGGAGAGGTATCTCTGGGCCCTCTCGGTAACACACATCATAATAAGCCTTGCAAGCAAAAGACTAATGAGTTAGTCACGAGATGATGTGTTACGGAAACGAGTAAAGAGACTTGCCGGTAACGAGATTGAACTAGGTATAAAGATACCGACGATCGAATCTCGGGCAAGTAACATACCGTTTGACAAAAGGAACAACGTATGTTGTTATGCGGTTCTGACCGATAAAAGATCTTCGTAGAATATGTAGGAGCCAATATGAACATCCAGGTTCCGCTATTGGTTATTGACCGGAGATGAGTCTCAGTCATGTCTACATAGTTCTCGAACCCGTAGGGTCCGCACGCTTAACGTTTGATGACGATTGGTATTATGAGTTTTTGAGTATTGATGTACCGAAGGTAGTTCGGAGTCCCGGATGAGATCACGGACATGACGAGGAGTCTCGGAATGTCCGAGACATAAAGATTGATATATTGGACGGCTATATTCGGACACCGGAAGTATACCGGAAAAGTTTCGGATTTATCGGGAATGCCGGAGGGGGTTACCGGAACCCCCTACGAGAGGGGATGGTCCATAGTGGGCCTAAAGGGAAAGAAAGAGTCAGCCCATAGGGCTGGCCGGCGCCCCCACCTAGGGTTCCTAGTTGGACTAGGATTGGGGGGGCGCCACCTCTCCTATTCCTTTCCCCCTTCTTCCTTTTGGTGAATCCTACTAGGAATAGGATTGCAATCCTATTCCTAGTAGGACTCCTTCCCTAGCCGCACCAGGAAGGGCCGGCCGGCCTCCCTCCCCTGCTCCTTTATATACGGGGGCAGGGGGGCACCCAAAGACACACAAGTTGAATTGTTTTAGCCGTGTGCGGTGCCCCCTCCACAGAATCACACCTCGGTCGTACCGTCGCGGAGCTTAGGCGAAGCCCTGCGCCGGTGAACACATCATATCCGTCACCACGCCGTCGTGCTGACGAAACTCTCCCGTGAAGCTCAACTGGATCAAGAGCTCGTGGGACGTCATCAAGCTGAACGTGTGCTGAACGCGGAGGTGCCGTACGTTCGGTGCTTGATCGGTTGGATCGCGAAGAAGTTCGACAACATCAACCGCGTCACTTGACGCTTCCGCTCCCGGTCTACGAGGGTACGTAGACACACTCTTCCCTCTCGTTGCTATGCATCTGGTAGATATATCTTGCGTGATCGTAGGAAAATTTTAAAATACTACGTTCCCCAACAGTGGCATCATGAGCCAGGTCTATGCGTAGATGATATGCACGAGTAGAACACAATGAGTTGTGGGCGATACTAGTCATACTGCTTACCAGCATGTCATACTTTGCTTCGGCGGTATTGTGAGATGAAGCGGCCCGGACCGACATTACGCATACGCTTACGCGAGACTGGTTTCACCGTTACGAGCACTCGTTGCTTAAAGGTGACTGGCGGGTGTCTGTCTCTCTCACTTTAGCTGAATCAAGTGTGGCTACGCCCGGTCCTTGTGAAGGTTAAAACAGCACATACTTGACGAAACATCGTTGTGGTTTTATATGCGTAGGTAAGAACGGTTCTTGCTAAGCCCGTAGCAGCCACGTAAAACTTGCAACAAACAAAGTAGAGGACGTCTAACTTGTTTTTGCAGGGCATGTTGTGATGTGATATGGTCAAGACATGATGAGTTATACGGTTTTGTATGAGATGATCATGTTTTGTAAAGTTATCGGCAACTGGCAGGAGCCATATGGTTGTCGCTTTATTGTATGAAATGCAATCGCCATGTAATTGCTTTACTTTATCACTAAGCGGTAGCGATAGTCGTGGAATCAATAGTTGGCGAGACGACAACGATGCTACGATGAAGATCAAGGTGTCAAGCCGGTGACGAAGGTGATCATGACGGTGCTTTGAAGATGGAGATCAAAAGCACAAGATGATGATGGCCATATCATGTCACATATTTTGATTGCATGTGATGTTTATCTTATTATGCTTCTTATTTTGCTTAGAACGACGGTAGCATTATAAGATGATCCCTTACTAAATTTCAAGGTATAAGTGTTCTCCCTGAGTATGCACCGTTGCGAAAGTTCGTCGTGCCGAGACACCACGTGATGATCGGGTGTGATAAGCTCTACGTTCAAATACAACGGGTGTAAGCCAGTTTTGCACACGCAGAATACTCGGGTTAAACTTGACGAGCCTAGCATATACAGATATGGCCTCGGAACACTGGAGACCGAAAGGTCGAACGTGAATCATATAGTAGATATGATCAACATAAGATGTTCACCATTGAAAACTACTCCATCTCACGTGATGATCGGACATGGTTTAGTTGATTTGGATCACGTGATCATTTAGATGACCAGAGGGATGTCTATCTAAGTGGGAGTTCTTTAAATTAATATGATTAAATTGAACTTTAATTTATCATGAACTTAGTCCTGATAGTTTTGCATATCTATGTCGTTGTAGATCTATGGCCCGTGCTACCGTTCCTTTGAATTTTAATGCATTCCTAGAGAAAGCTAAGTTGAAAGATGATGGTAGCAATTACACGGACTGGGTCCGTAACCTGAGGATTATCCTCATTGCTGCACAGAAGAATTATGTCCTTGAAGCACCGCTAGGTGACAAGCCCCCTTCCGCTGATGCAGACGCTTTGAACGTCTGGCAATCACGGTCTGATGACTACACGATAGTTCAGTGTGCCATGCTTTACGGCTTAGAACCGGGACTTCAACGACGTTTTGAACGTCATGGACCATATGAGATGTTCCAAGAACTGAAGTTAATATTTCAAGCAAATGCCCGAATTGAGAAATATGAGATTTCCAATAAGTTCTACAGCTGCAAGATGGAGGAGAATAGTTCTATCAGTGAACACTTGCTCAGAATGTCTGGGTACTACAATCATATGACTCAACTTGGTTGCAAAGTTGACGAGGATAGTGTTATTGATAGAGTTCTTCAATCACTGCCACCAAGCTATAAAGGCTTCGTGATGAACTATAACATGCAAGGGATGCAAAAGACAATTCCCGAGCTCTTCGCTATGCTCAAAGCTGCGGAGGTAGAAATCAAAAAGGAGCATCAAGTGTTGATGGTTAACAAGACCACTAGTTTCAAGAAAAAGGGCAAGGGAAAGAAAGGGAACTTCAAAAAGAATAGCAAGTCAGTTGCTACTTCCACGAAGAAACCCAAATCTGGAGCCAAGCCTGAAACTGAGTGCTTCTACTGCAAGGGAACTGGACACTGGAAGCGGAACTGCCCCAAGTATTTGGCGGATAAGAAGGATGGCAAGATGAACAAAGGTATATGTGATATACATGTTATTGATGTGCACCTTACTAATGCTCGTAGTAGTACCTGGGTATTTGATACCGGTTCGGTTGCTAATATTTGTAAGTCGAAACAGGGACTACGGATTAAACGAAGATTAGCTAAGGACGAGGTGACGATGCGCGTGGGAAACGGTTCCAAAGTCGATGTGATCGCCGTCGGCACGCTACCTCTACATCTACCTTCGGGATTAGTTTTAGACCTAAATAATTGTTATTTGGTGCCAGTGTTAAGCATGAACATTATATCTGGATCTTGTTTATTGCGAGACGGTTATTCATTTAAATCAAAGAATAATGGTTGTTCCATTTTAATGAATAATATCTTTTATGGTCATGCACCCTTGAAGAGTGGTCTATTCTTATTGGATCTCGATTGTAGTGATACACATATTCATAGTATTGAAACCAAAAGATGCAAGGTTAATAATGATAGTGCAACTTATTTGTGGCACTGCCGTTTAGGTCATATTGGTGTAAAACGCATGAAGAAACTCCATAAAGATGGACTTTTGGAATCACTTGATTACGAATCACTTGGTGCTTGCGAACCATGCCTCATGGGCAAGATGACTAAAACTCCGTTCTCCGGAACTATGGAGCGAGCAACAGATTTGTTGGAAATCATACATACTGATGTATGTGGACCAATGAGTGTTGATGCTCGCGGCGAGTATCGTTATTTTCTGACCTTCACTGATGATTTGAGCAGATATGGGTATATCTACTTAATGAAACACAAGTCTGAAACATTTGAAAAGTTCAAAGAATTTCAGAGTGAAGTAGAGAATCATCGTAACAAGAAAATAAAGTTCCTACGATCTGATCGTGGAGTAGAATATTTGAGTTACGAGTTTGGTCTTCATTTGAAACAATGTGGAATAGTTTCACAACTCACGCCACCTGGAACACCACAGCGTAATGGTGTGTCCGAACGTCGTAACCGTACTTTATTGGATATGGTGCGATCTATGATGTCTCTTACCGATTTACCACTATCGTTTTGGGGTTATGCTTTAGAGACAACTGCATTCACGTTAAATAGGGCACCATCTAAATCCGTTGATACGACACCTTATGAACTATGGTTTGGCAAGAAACCAAAGTTGTCGTTTCTTAAAATTTGGGGCTGCGATGCTTATGTGAAAACACTTCAACCTGATAAGCTCGATCCCAAGTCGGAAAAATGTGTCTTCATAGGATACCCAAAAGAGACTGTTGGGTACACCTTCTATCACAGATCCGAAGGCAAAATATTCGTTGCTAAGAACGGATCCTTTCTAGAAAAAGAGTTTCTCTCGAAAGAAGTGAGTGGGAGGAAAGTAGAACTTGATGAGGTAATTGTACCTTCTCCCGGATTGGAAAGTAGTACATCACAGGAAATTGTTCCAGTGATTCCTACACCAATTAGTGAGGAAGTTAAGGATAATGATCATGAAACTTCGGATCAAGTTTCTACTGAACGTCGTAGATCAACCAGAGTATGTTCCGCACCGGAGTGGTACGGCAACCCAGTTCTGGAAATCATGTTACTAGACCATGATGAACCTACGAACTATGAGGAAGCGATGATGAGCCCAGATTCCGCAAAATGGCTTGAAGCCATGAAATCTGAGATGGGATCCATGTATGAGAACAAAGTATGGACTTTGGTTGACTTGCCCGATGATCGGCAAGCCATCGAAAATAAATGGATTTTCAAGAGGAAGACCGACGCAGACGGTAATATTACTGTTTACAAAGCTCGACTTGTTGCGAAAGGTTTTCGACAAGTTCAAGGAGTTGACTACGATGAGACTTTCTCACCTGTAGCGATACTTAAGTCTGTCCAAATCATGTTAGCAATTGCCGCATTTTATGATTATGAAATCTGGCAAATGGATGTCAAAACTGCATTCCTAAATGGATATCTCAAAGAAGAGTTGTATATGATGCAACCGGAAGGTTTTGTCGATCCAAAAGGTGCTAACAAAGTATGCAAGCTCCAGCGATCCATCTATGGACTGGTGCAAGCATCTCGGAGTTGGAATATACGCTTTGATGAGGTGATCAAAGCATATGGTTTTATACAGACTTTTGGAGAAGCCTGTATTTACAAGAAAGTGAGTGGGAGCTCTGTAGCATTTCTAATATTATATGTAGATGACATATTATTGATTGGAAATGATATAGAATTTCTGGATAGCATAAAAGGATACTTGAATAAATTTTTTTCAATGAAAGACCTCGGTGAAGCTGCTTATATATTAGGTATCAAAATCTATAGAGATAGATCAAGACGCTTAATTGGACTTTCACAAAGCACATACCTTGATAAGATTTTGAAGAAGTTCAAAATGGATCAGTCAAAGAAAGGGTTCTTGCCTGTTTTACAAGGTATGAAGTTGAGTAAGACTCAATGCCCGACCACTGCAGAAGATAGAGAGAAAATGAAAGTCATTCCCTATGCCTCAGCCATAGGATCTATCATGTATGCAATGCTGTGTACCAGACCTGATGTGTGCCTTGCTATAAGTCTAGCGGGGAGGTACCAAAGTAATCCAGGAGTGGATCACTGGACAGCGGTCAAAAATATCCTAAAGTATCCGAAAAGAACAAAGGATATGTTTCTCGTATATGGAGGTGACAAAGAGCTCGTCGTAAACGGTTACGTCGATTCTAGCTTTGACACTGATCCGGATGACTCAAAGTCACAAACCGGATATGTATTTTTATTGAACGGTGGAGCTGTCAGTTGGTGCAGTTCCAAGCAGAGCGTCGTGGCGGTATCTACGTGTGAAGCGGAATACATAGATGCTTCGGAAGCAGCAAATGAAGGAGTCTGGATGAAGGAGTTCATATCCGATCTAGGTGTAGTACCTAGTACATCGGGTCCAATGAAAATCTTTTGTGACAACACTGGAGCCATAGCCTTGGCGAAGGAATCCAGGTTTCACAAAGAGAACAAAGCACATCAAAAGACGCTTCAATTCCATCCGCGGTCTAGTCAAGGAGGGAGACATAGAGATTTGCAAAATACATACGGATCTGAATGTTGCAGACCCATTGACTAAGCCTCTTCCACGGGCAAAACAAGATCAGCACCAAGACTCCATGGGTGTGAGGATCATCACTTTGTAATCTAGATTATTGACTCTAGTTCAAGTGGGAGACTGAAGGAAATATGCCCTAGAGGCAATAATAAAGATGTTATTTGTATTTCCTTATATCATGATAAATGTCTTTTATTCATGCTAGAATTGTATTAACCGGAAACTTAGTACATGTGTGGATACATAGACAAAACAGTATGTCCCTAGTATGCCTCTACTAGACTAGCTCATTGATCAAAGATGGTTATGTTTCCTAGCCATAGACATGAGTTGTCATTTGATCAACGGGATCACATCATTAGGAGAATGATGTGATGGACAAGACCCATCCGTTAGCATAGCACTATGATCGTTTAGTTTTACTGCTATTGCTTTCTTCATGACTTATACATGTTCCTATGACTATGAAATTATGCAACTCCCGAATACCGTAGGAACACCTTGTGTGCTATCAAACGTCACAACGTAACTGGGTGATCATAAAGATGCTCTACAGGTGTCTCCGAAAGTATTCGTGGTGTTGGCATAGATCAAGATTAGGATTTGTCACTCCGAGTGTCGGAGAGGTATCTCTGGGCCCTCTCGGTAACACACATCATAATAAGCCTTGCAAGCAAAATACTAATGAGTTAGTAACGAGATGATGTGTTACGGAAACGAGTAAAGAGACTTGCCGGTAACGAGATTGAACTAGGTATAAAGATACCGACGATCGAATCTCGGGCAAGTAACATACCGTTTGACAAAAGGAACAACGTATGTTGTTATGCGGTTCTGACCGATAAAAGATCTTCGTAGACTATGTAGGAGCCAATATGAACATCCAGGTTCCGCTATTGGTTATTGACCGGAGATGAGTCTCAGTCATGTCTACATAGTTCTCGAACCCGTAGGGTCCGCACGCTTAACGTTTGATGACGATCGGTATTATGAGTTTTTGAGTATTGATGTACCGAAGGTAGTTCGGAGTCCCGGATGAGATCACGGACATGACGAGGAGTCTCGGAATGTCCGAGACATAAAGATTGATATATTGGACGGCTATATTCGGACACCGGAAGTATACCGGAAAAGTTTCGGATTTATCGGGAATGCCGGAGGGGGTTACCGGAACCCCCTACGAGAGGGGATGGTCCATATTGGGCCTAAAGGGAAAGAGAGAGTCAGCCCATAGGGCTGGCCGGCGCCCCCACCTAGGGTTCCTAGTTGGACTAGGATTGGGGGGGCGCCACCTCTCCTATTCCTTTCCCCCTTCTTCCTTTTGGTGAATCCTACTAGGAATAGGATTGCAATCCTATTCCTAGTAGGACTCCTTCCCTAGCCGCACCAGGAAGGGCCGGCCGGCCTCCCTCCCCTGCTCCTTTATATACGGGGGCAGGGGGGCACCCAAAGACACACAAGTTGAATTGTTTTAGCCGTGTGCGGTGCCCCCCTCCACAGAATCACACCTCGGTCGTACCGTCGCGGAGCTTAGGCGAAGCCCTGCGCCGGTGAACACATCATATCCGTCACCAAGCCGTCGTGCTGACGAAACTCTCCCGTGAAGCTCAACTGGATCAAGAGCTCGTGGGACGTCATCAAGCTGAACGTGTGCTGAACGCGGAGGTGCCGTACGTTCGGTGCTTGATCGGTTGGATCGCGAAGAAGTTCGACAACATCAACCGCGTCACTTGACGCTTCCGCTCCCGGTCTACGAGGGTACGTAGACACACTCTTCCCTCTCGTTGCTATGCATCTGGTAGATAGATCTTGCGTGATCGTAGGAAAATTTTAAAATACTACGTTCCCCAACAACCATAGCTAAGGTGTTGTTCTTACTTGAATAAACAACCTACTTATGATTATTCCCTCCATGTAAGCATCCGCAAATATAAGAGAAGAATTAAGGTAAATCTAACCATAACATTAAACAAACGGATTCAAGACAGCCCCTTACGGAATAGCTCATAAATCGGGGTTTAGATTTCCATCACTCCCACAACGCACCATCCACAAAATAATCCCACAATGCCTTCCCCTAGGCACGAACATGGTGAAGTGTCATGTAGTCGACGTTCACACGACATCATTAGAGGAAGAACACCATAACATATCATGAAAGCATTGAAAGAAGACTAACTTCACATGATTACATATAACAAGACTTCTCTCTTGTCCTCACGAACAAACAGAACTACTCACAAAGCATAATTGTGTTCATGATCAGAGGATATAAATATGTGATTAACAATCTAAACATACAATCTTCCACCAAGTAAACCAACTAGCACCAACTACAAGATGTAATCAACACTACTAGCACTCCGAGGTACCAATCTGAGGTTTGACACAAAGATTGAACACAAGAGATGAATTAGGGTTTGGAGATGAGATGGTGCCTAGTGAAGATGTTGACGGACATGAGTCCTCCCACGATGAGAGGAGCGTTGGTGATGACAATGGCTTCAATTTCCTCCTCCCGGAGGGAAGTTTCTCCGATGGAATCGCTCTACCAGAGAGCAAAAGTGCTCCTACCCAAGTTCCGCCTTGAGACAACGGAGGCTTGTCCCGAAAGTCTTCTTCTTATTTTTTTCTAGGTCAAATGGCTTCATATAGCAGAAGAGAGGCATCAGTGGGCCTCGGTGGAGCCCACAAGCCTAGCTGACGCACCAAGGTGGTAGGGCACGCCCCGTGGCTTGTGGCCACATCGAGGGTTCTCTCCGACACTTCTTTCTTCTAGTATTTTTCATATATTCCAAAAATAAGTCTTTGTAAATTTTTAGGTCAGTTGGAGCTCCGGAGAGTAGCTATCTCTCTGTAGCTTTTCTTAGGTCAGAATGCCAGTTGTCGGCAATCTCCCTCCTTTGGTGTGACACACTGGATTTTTGCCATTTTTCCTTTTTTGAGTTTTCACTACTGCAGGTTGGTCCAAACACGGCAGTCCAATCTGAGACCCTTCGACAAAACTGTGTGCGATGTATTCATCATAAACAGTGATGTAATAAAACCATCAAAAAAGAAACAAAACATTTGCGATGGCGGTCGCATCAAACACGGTTCATATTAGAGTTGCTTGTGTGATGCGTGGCAAATGGTTAATCCAGAAGAACTGTTTGCGATGAGGAAGAACAACAGAAACAGGCAACCAAATGAGGGTGTGTGCGATATACGACATACAGTTCACTAGGATGAACTATGTGTGATTACGCAACACAATAGAAACGGTCAGCCATATCAAGGTGTGTGCGATGGAGGGCATACAGTTCACTAGGATGAACTGTTTCCGATGAGCCAAGACAACAGAAACAGTTCATCTGAACAAGATGTGTGTGATACACGGCAAACAGGTCCGTAATCAGAAATGTGTGCGAAGACCAATAATAACACATACGATTGCTGCTAATAAGCCGTGTGATTTGCTCTGTCTATAGAATAACACAC
>LR738711.1:697488199-697574133 GCA_902687465.1 Secale cereale | reverse complement strand
ATATAGATCATTCACACACACCTCAATAAACAATTGCATGCATTCTAAACTAGGAGAAATGATCGTCTAGTCATCTACTTCTTGTGATGCTCCCGCCACTGCTCTATGGCTCGATCCCTCGTCTGGGGCAGGAAGAAGACATTTCCTTATGTCAACGATCCGCCTGTACATCTCGTAGCTTGTGTACGCGTCCTTGGTCGCGTACTTGACGTGTTGTTCATATGTTCTCTGATGCCAGACACTGTGCCATGCGTTCTCGTCCTTCTTGCTCTTATCTTTCATCTTCATGTAGTAGGGCTCGATGATGGCCGAGGCGAGGTCAACCAGGGAGTTCTATTTGTTGTTGTCGCTACCCCAGACCTTGTAGTGGTCCTGGATGTTGACAAGATTCTGGCATTTCAAGCCCGAAAGCTCAAGCGCTTTTAGATCGTTGGTGGTGTCCACCGTAGTGAAACTGTAGTCGGAGCTGTTGATAAACCCGAAGAAACGCTCGCAAGGCCTTGTGGCCAGGTGGTAGTGGTAGACGAGGATGTCATGTTGCACACACAACTGGGCGACGGCAACCTACTGATCGTGCCCGACACGACCGCTAGTGAACTCGAGGTCGAAGCCGACCACTTGGTACTTGTCCTCAGCAAGCAGCTGCTCCATACACTACCAAAAAAAGACACATCCGTGACATTTTGGCCCGAACAATTTTTTTTGTCATGCTTATGACACTCCTACGACAATAATTGTGACAAAAACCCGTATCATCATAGACGTGGTGAGCTCCTACTTCTATAAAAAAGTCATGACAGAAAATGGGCTTTTAATCATGGGCGGGCCGGGGACGCTCCTGCATGACATTCTTTGGGCTGTCCATGACGGAAAAAATCGTGGTAGAAGTGAGGGCGAGAAAAATTTCTGGGAGTTTCCGGTTACTGTGGGTGTGGTCGGGGCGGAGCGATGCACGGAGGTTTGCGCGTTTCTATCATACACGTCACGTGTATGTGCGAGACGTTGGGCTCTAACTGAACCCGAGCGAGGCGTTCGCTTACTGAACCCGAGCAATTGCACTAGCCAAGTTACTGAAGCTGAGCGATCGACCCCTGCTAGCTGATAACTGATCTTGACTGATTCCTTCACTACTGTTGCTAACTGAAGCCGATCGAACCCTGCTGCTGCTTCTTGATGAACAGTGACCGTTGTTGGGGGTTGGATGAATAGTTCCCGTGGGGGTTGGATGAACAGGAACCCGTGGTAGTAGAGGCCATTGTCGCTGGATGGACAGGAACCCGATCGAGAGGAGGCCGCCACACACCCGAGCCGGTTGGGGGTGGATGAACAGGACCCCGTGGAGGGCTGGTGTTGAACAGGACCGTGTGGAGGGCTGGTTGAACAAAACCCCCCGTGTGGAGGGCTGGTTGAACAGTAGCCGGTGGAGGCCGGATGAACATGACCCTGTGGTGAACAGTAGCTGGTGAAGGTGGGAGGAAATCAATGGTGGATGAATAGTAGCAGGTGGATAGTGGAGGAAGTCGACGGTGGATGAACAGTAGCCCGTGCAGGCTGGAGCGAGGCAGTAAACGGTGGATGAACAGTAGCCCGTGGAGTCCCGTTTTGCGGTATGCCACACCCCTCCCGATGAATGGGACCCTGTTTTGACCGTAGGTGCTCCAACACAAGTATGTTTCCTCCGTTTTGCGGTACGCCACACCCCTCCCGATCAACAACACCCCGTTTCGACCGTAGGAGCTCGAACACAAGTCCGTTTCCTCTGTTCTGCGGTACGCCAGACCCTTCCTGATGAACAGGACCCCGTTTCAACCGTACGCGGTCAAACAAAAGGCTGCTTTCCTCCGTTTTATGGTACCTCGGACCCCGTTTCGGTTGGTTTGTCCAAGCCGGTTGGCTCCCATTGAACACGAAGCGTTCCGACCCAGTGGCTTCGCTCCCGATGAACAGGACGCGTTCCATCCGAGTCACTTGGCTCTTGGTGAAGATGACGTTGTTTCCTCCGTTCCAACCCAGCCGGTTAGCTGCCGATGAACAAGACGATGTCGCTGCCGTCTGTTGCCTCTCCATGTACACGAGCCCTGGTCGTACAAATCGCGAGTAAGCATTCGAGACCCCGCCCGTATGTACGTACGTGGCCATATTTTTTTGGCATTTGGCTATACGTATGTGTACACGATTTTGACTGGACTGCCTGAACTGCTACGTCGGGGGCTCTAATACTACCCGTGCCGCTACTTGATCAGCCACGGCTCATCGTTGCAAAGAGAACGATCGACCAGTATGTACGTACACGTTCGCGACCAGAATGACAACGCTACGTACGCTTCGACCAGGTGGGTCCCAACTGTTAGGGAGGATAATGAGCCACTTCCTTGCGTGCAAAGTTATTGATGGTGGGTCCCAGCGGTCAGGGAATAGAATCTTTTTTTGCCCGTAATATGGACGCACTTCCCTACGTGCAAAGATGTAGCTGGTAGGTCCCAGCTGTCAGGGAGCAAATGTTTTTTTGCAAAATACAGAGTCCCTTCAGGTGGGTCCCCGCTGTCTGGTGGATGAATAATTATTTTACGCATGGTAAGGAGGCACTTCCTTGGTGTGGCCGTGGACCCAGCTATCAGCCTCTCCACGTACATTCCTCTTCCGATGGAAGTCATTCCTTGACCACGCTGCCCATGCCTGGAACACCTCAACGGAATGGTGTATCCGAACGTTGTAATCGTACTCTGTTGTACATGGTGCGATCTATGATGTCACTTACCGACTTACCGCTATCATTCTGGGATTATGCTTTAGAGACTGCTGAAAGATCGTGGATGTCGCCTAGAGGGGGGTTGAATAGGCGCTTTAAAATAATTACGGTTTAGGCTTGAACAAATGCGGAACCTAGCGGTTAATTTCTCAAGCACAAAACCTACAACAACTAGGCTCACCTATGTGCACCAACAACTTATGCTAAGCAAGATAAACAACTAGGTGATAGCGAGATATATGACAAGAAACAATATAGCTATCACAAAGTATAGTGCATAAGTAAAGGGCTCGAGTAAGAGATAACCGAGGCACGCGGAGACGACGATGTATCCCGAAGTTCACACCCTTGCGGATGCTAATCTCCGTTTGGAGCGGTGTGGAGGCACAATGCTCCCCAAGAAGCCACTAGGGCCACCGTAATCTCCTCACGCCCTCGCACAATGCAAGATGCCGTGATTCCACTAAGGGACCCTTGAGGGCGGTCACCGAACCCGTACAAATGGCAACCCTTGGGGGCGGTTACCGAACCCGTACAAATTGCTCGGGGCGATCTCCACAACCTAATTGGAGACCCCGACGCTTGCCCGGAGCTTTGCACCACAATGATTGAGCTCCGAACACCACAAGGTTGGGGCTATCTCCCCAACGACACCACGAAGCTTCACCACAATGGAATATGGCTTCGAGGTGACCACAACCGTCTAGGGCACCCAAGCACCCAAGAGGAACAAGCTCAAGGGTACCAAGCACCCAAGAGTAATAAGCTTCTCAACTTGTAACTTCCACGTATCACCGTGGAGAACTCAAACCGATGCACCAAATGCAATGGCAAGGGCACACGGAGTGCCCAAGTCCTTCTCTCCCAAATCCCACCGAAGCAACTAATGCTAGGGAGGGAAATGAGAGGAAGAACAAGAAGGAGAACACCAAGAACTCCAAGATCTAGATCCAAGGGGTTCCCCTCACCTAGAGGAGAAAGTGATTGGTGGAAATGTGGATCTAGATCTCCTCTCTCTTTTCCCCCCAAAACTAGCAAGAATCCATGGAGGGATTGAGAGATAGCAAGCTCGAAGAAGGTCAACAATGGGGGAAGAACACGAGCTCAAAGGATTAGGTTCATTGGGGAAGAAGACCCCCTTTTATAGGTGGGGGAAAATCCAACCGTTATGCTCACAGCCCGCACAGAGCGGTACTACCGCTCCAGGAGCGGTACTACCGCTAGGGCAGTAGAACCCCTTTGAAAAACAATAGCGAGGAGGCAAAAAGGTCAGAAGAACCGTCGGAGCGGTAGTACCGCTTGACCTCACGGTACTACCGCTACGGGTAGCGGTACTACTGCTAAGGGTAGCGGTACTACTGCTTGCGAGCGGTACTAAAAAATTACATCCGTGCTTACCACCGCTGGACTTGTGACGAGTTTTTGGTCCCGAGCGGAAGTAGCCACGGAAGTAGCCGCGGTAGTACTGCTCCAAGCGGTAGTACCGCTCCCGAAAGCGGTAGTACCGCGCCCGAAAGCGGTAGTAAAAAATTACTTCTGCTCCAACCCGCGGTAGTACCGCTGCAGCCCTTTCAGTATACCAAAACGACAATAACTTTTGCATACAGACTCCGAATTCGATGAAACCAAGTTTGTTGGAAAGCTAGCGACAAGGGCTAACACAATCTTGATAGAAAAACCAATAAGAAGCAAATTAGAAAAGTCCCATAAGAAAATGGTGAGAACCCTTTCTCGGATAAGACCGGTAAAACCTCCAACACCGAAAACATCATAGAAGACACATGTGAACTCCGTTTTCGATGAACTCAAGCTTGTAATCAAGATGACCATAAGCTCTAAGACTCACACAAGAACCAAGAAACATGATGCAAGGATGCAATGGTTTGAGATCTCTACTAACGATACGATCAAGCTACCAACTTGAGAGCCCCCCTTGATAGTACGGCAAACGATCCTATAACCCGGTCTCCCAACTACCACCACAAGACCGGTAAAATATAAATCCTATCAAGGGCAAACATTTGCTTTGCACAAAGTCCATTTGAGCTGGATGTAGACGGTCTTGACTTCCTCAAGTTGGACCACCTTTCTTGATTGCGTTGTCTCGATGAAGACTAGTAGATTGCTCCCCCATACTCCACTATGGGTGAGCCACTCTTCGGCATATCTTCACAAGTCCATTGTCACCACAATGGACGGCAAGCTTCAAGAACTTGATCTCTTCGTGATGCTCCACTTGAACTTGCACACCGCAACCTAACCCCACAAAGAACTCTCACGAAGACCATGGGTTAGTACACAAAGCGTGATTGACAATGCTTACCATATCATAGGATTGCTTGATCCCTCGCGATACATCTTCTACGCTTTGTGTGTTGATCAACTTGATTCACTCCTTCACTTAGTCTTGATCAACCTTGAATCTTTCCAACTCTCTTCATTTGGATGATGTCTTGAAGGTAAACATGAATGATAACACACTCTTCGTCTTCAAGACATGCTTGCAATAAGCTCAACACTCACAAGACCAATCTTTGGATAATTCCTTAATAGCACCTTGGTCATCACAAACTCTCCTTGAAACCAACAAATGAACTCCAAGAAAAGCCTATGGACAAACCCTTCAAATATAACTCAAGGCAACCATTAGTCCATAGAGATTGTCATCAATTACCAAAACCAAACATGGGGGCACCGCATGTTCTTTCAATCTCCCCCATTTTGGTAATTGATGACAATCACTTTCAAGAGAGTTTATATAAGGAATTATGCATCACCATACCATGCACCAATAATGTATGCGCATGAGATGCAAAAGCTTAGGAACAAAACCAAAGCAAGAAGAGCGAAGAGACAACTCTCTAAACTTCCTCACAAAACTAAACTCTCTGAAACTTCTCCCCCATTGGCATCGATTGCCAAAATGGGCGAATAGCTTAGAAGGTCAATATAAATTGTGTTCCTCCATAAATTATGTATTCCTCAAAATAGAGAGTGGAAGGCAATACATATATCCAACTGTAAATACTTGGAGGAAGACAAACTATATTGAGGCCCAAAGATTGCAAAAGAATGATATGCCACAAAGGCATAACAAAGGGAGAAAAACACGCAATCAAGCAATCAAAGGATACCAATTGAATCAAGCTATCAAATTGACCCAACTAGACCAATGATCCTACATGCCAAATGAATAAAAGATATTATGATAAGAGAAAAGGAGTGTTCTATAGAAACTAGGGAAGCTCCCCATGATTTGTGCACAATTTAGTTTTGTATTTGATACAACGAGCACAAAATAGGATCGTTGCTCCCCCAAGATCAATAGAACCTCACGACATAGCAACGGAGTGTTCTAAAGACATTAGTGAAGCTCCCCATAATTTATGCACTCCTTAGAATATTTTCATTAGGATACTAAGTGCACAAAATAGGATCATCACTCCCCCAAGATCAATAGACACTCACACCAAGTGCAAGTGAGCATGAAGGAAACAAAGCCTAGCACTTGCAACAAACAACTGGTCGAGCAATATATAAAAGAGTCAACTTAAGAGTAGGCTCAACCAAAATGATGTGTGTGAGTCATGGCAAAGCACTTGAGAAGATTAATGTATGGATGAACATTAAGCATCAGTATACTCTTGAATGAATGAGATACACAGTGCAAGGCCTATCATTCCCACACAAAACAACAAATGGGTTCACAAGCTCACTACTAATCATATAGATAACCTATGCTTGTGACAACCTGTGGTGAAGATATAAAAAGGATAGCTTTGTCATGAGGAGGGATACCAATAGAAAAGGAAAAAGCCTCGTCAAGACAAGCAAGAGAAAAAAATGGTCTTCACCACAAAAGAGTGCATGAAGATGCAATGATATAAGATCCGCACTCGAGACACACACCTTCACGGAGCCACCAAAGAAATAAAACAGGAAAGAAAAGGTGGACGTGAAAGAAGGGGATATCAAATAGATATGCAACTTCTCTCAAGTGTATAAGATTCTAGGTAGATGAAGATCATGATGATATCAATCCACAAAGAAGGATGTACACACGAAATTATTGCAAAAAGGAATGAATAAGATATCCCCGAGGAAGTCATAAATATACCAATAAGATATTTGCTTGAAGGCATAGCACATGGCTAGATATGTTCTTATTGTATATAAATGAGTTCCAACCACACGAGCATCAAAGACATCACAACTAGCAACAAGAGATCATTGTTGGGATGCTTTGAGAAAGGAAACAAGTATCATAAGAAGGAATGACTAACATGCCATGATACAACCTACACAAGGTTGGTGCAAGAAATGTGTGCATGAAGTAGATGGTGAGACTTGTTACCGAGATACCATTGGAAGGATGTAGTATATACCAATTGAAGGTAGATAGTAGTTCATTGATCATCCTAGCTTGACTCCAATAAGCACATGGTGACACCACCTTCCTTTTGAATGAGCCGAGCATCCAATGCATCTCCAATTGTTCCTAGAACAACAACGCAAACAAAATGGTACCCAAACTCATTGGGACCAAAGAGTTAGAAACACCAATACATAGGACAAACTCCACAAACACATGTGCATTTATATATGAAAATGAATTTCATGCACATCTCATCCAAATTGAGACTAGGTGGAGTTTCCCCTATATACTGGGTTAAAGAAAGAAAGCAAGCCAAAGAAAATACATGTAGTAAATATGCATGCTCAAGACTTTCAAGAAACGAAACGAAATGAAAAAGAAATACCAAGTGAAAATAGGATACTAAATGGAGAAATCATCACTTGGAGGATATCTATTTAGAAGATACATCAAGGAATGAGATATCCATTGATACACGCAAAAGGAAAGATATCGGACTCCCAAAAGAGAGGATGGTTCCAAACAAACCAACCCATCTACAAAGTTTCATGATGGCACAAAGTACCAAAAAGAAACGGCTTGCCTTCCATCAACACACACTTGAAATGAGTCACAATAAGAGTGTTCTATCGAAAATAGGATAGCTCCCCCAAGAATTGTGCATTATAGAGAATTTGCAGTTGAATACGAAATGCGCACGATGGGATCACCACTTTCTCTATATCTATAAAACACTAGACAAGATCAAGAAAACAACAAGATCCACAAGTGGCACGGAAGGCAATGGGAGTTGATGCAATCTTGGAAAGAAATAGGCCGAACAAAAGCAAAAGCCAATGTAAAGATGATCAACAATTTCTACCACATATATGATTACCAATTGTCAAGAGACAAGAAGTATTTGGGAATAATTTCCGGTGATAGATAGCAATGATATCCAACATCATCTTCACACCAAGCACAAGCAAATTGGAACTTGTAGAGCTAACATGTCACCTAGGAACAACATAATTTATACTATCAACTCTAGGTGACAAAATCTCAAATTTACACATTTTCTAGGATTGTAATATGCACATAGAATATTACTCCCCCATAATGTGATACCAATGAGAAACTTACCAAGATGCAAAAGAGGAACCAACAAGAGATAATTAATGGACACTTTAGAATTTGAATTTCTCATGAGAAGATATACCACATAGTGACTAGATAATCTTGTAATATCAAAACTAGATGGTATTCCTCATGTACACACATTTTTAGGAATGTGAGGTGCACAAAGCACATCACTCCCCCAAAATGGGATGTTCCATTAATCTCTCACAAGAGCCAACTAAGATATAAACAAGATGCACAAAGGCTCCACAGACGACACACGCGTACATGATGTACAAACCAACATACACATACTTGATTTCTCAAGATAAGCAAATTGGAAGCACAACATATACAAGCACATGCAAGGTACAAAACCACAACATGCTAAGGGGCAAGTAACTTTCAATGTAAACAATTTAAGCACGGGTCACCGCAAGGAGGAACATTGGATATACCATAGAAAGATAATCCGAATGACTTGGCTTGAGACAATATGAATGATGAAGACCCCTCAAATCTTCATAATGTAGCCAAGTCTCCAATGCCCTCCAACAACACCTATTGATCAAGTTTGAGCTAGTTGGTCCCCAACCAAGTTGGGTCCTAAGAGGTTAGTCACAATAGGCTTGGCTACCCAAATGGTTCTTTTCTTGACACCACTTTGAGTGCCAAGAAACTTGGCAAACACATTTCCAACCTTATCCTTCCCAAGAGAATAGACATCATCAATAATAATTGGGTTGGATAAGTTACCACTAGTGCATGAAGAAGCAAGGTGACCCTTCTCACGGCATAGGTAGCAACATCTACTCTTCACTTTCTTCTCATTTGATTTCTCAAAATGAGAAGCATTACCATGAGTCTTCTTGGGAAGCGGCCTTTCTCCAACTTGCGGTTGAGCACGAGAATGAACTTGTGACCTCTTCCCTTGCTGCTTGTCACTAATGGCCTTCTTATTCAATGGGCAAGATCTAACATGATGCCCTTCAATTTTGCACTTGAAGCAAATAATCTTGGCCGAATTCTTGAGTTGTTCTTGGCCCTTATTCTTGTTAATGATCTTGGACCTTTTCTTCTTGTTGGAGTTGAATCCAAGTCCACCTTTGTCATTGGGGGATTTTTGCACACTCAAGATATTGTTGAGTGTGGACTTCCCTTCATGACACTTTTCCAAGTCTTTCTTCAAAGAAGTGACTTGGGCCTTGAGCTCTTTGATTTCCTCTACATGGTTAGTATCAACAAAAGTACTAGAGGAAGTATAATCTTCATTGTTAGAGCAACAAGGTGATACGTCCAAAACGTATCTATAATTTCTGCTTGCTCCATGCTACTTTTGGGTGATATTGCTATGATATTCATACACTTACATACACTTTTTATCATATTTGGACTAACTTACTAATCCAGTGCACCCCAGTGCCAGTTTCTGTTTTCGGCTGTTTTTGTATTTCAGGTTTTCACGTTTCGAGAACTGCCCAGAAAAATTATATAAAAAATCAGCGATCCGGAAACAACACTGCGTCTGAAGGGCAGCCTGGGGGGGGGGGCCACCAGGGCTCCAGGCGCCCTGGCGGTGCGCCCCCCCTGGGCCGCGCCGGGGGGGCGCCTGGGCCCCCCGAAGCCCGTCCGGTGCCCCCCTTTCGCATATATTTATAGGGACCTCCGAAACCCTCAGAACAGGAACTCTTTTCGTGATCCCATCTCTGTTCCTCCGCCGCCGCCGCTTCCAAGATCGGGAGCACCAGGAGAACTCTTCCCGGCACCCTGCCGGAGGGGAGGATCACCACCGGGAGCTTCTCCACCACCATGGACGCCTCTCGGATGACTCGTGAGTAGTCTCCCTTGGACCATGAGTCCATGACCAGTAGCTATGTGATGTTCTCCTCCCGTTCTTGTGCTTCACTAATTAGTCCTCGTGAGCTGCCCTACATGATCGAGGCACTTATGTAATCCTTATGCTGTTGGTATGTTGAGTTTGCTGGGATCCGATGGATTATGAGATTATGTTCAGATTGATCTTGAGTAATATATTTGATTCACCTCTTTTATATTTTAGTTCATAAGTAATTCTTGCATGTTCTCCGTTGTTATTTATTGCTTTGGCCGAGTAATAGGTAGTGACTCCAAGAGGGAACGTTATGCTCGATTGTGGGTTCATGCCGCTCGATGACTAGCTTGAGTGACAGAAACATGAGTCTAGGGGATGTGCTATTGCCACAAGGGGGAAAACAACGGTGCTTGTGCCCGCGGGTGCAAGGATTGTTTACTTTACGCAAAGTTCTTTTAATGCAGTTGTCTGTTGCATTGAGTTTACACTATGGGTGGGACTCGCAACTTAATACCAGCGAGATGTTCTGGATAGATATCTCCAGGTGGATGATTAGTAGTAGATATTGATGGATTTCGGTCTACTTACTTTGGCGTACCGCCCATGCTTTGAACCTCAACCTTTCTTGCAATGTAGTCAGCATTGGTTTGCGTTCGTGGTCCTGTCAATTGCCCAGCTGTAATTTGTTTACCTCACATAGCTGTTTTATCGTATTTTGGGAGAGAGACATCACTAGTGAACATCGTGAGACTCCGGTCCATATTACCATCATTGATCACATCCACTATTTACTTTTCGTTATTTACCTACTATTGCAAAAACTATCTATCACTACTATCATTGCTTTTAACCCTTTGTGAACTACAAGGCCGGAGAGATTGACAACCTCTCTGTACTCGTTGGGAGCAAAGTTATTTGTATCTGTGTGCAGGTCCACGTTGGTTGCTACTAATCTGGCGCCGTAGCAATTGACACCTACTTGTTGAACCTAGGAGTCTCTAGGGAATCAATCCTTGGCATCTTTGCTAGGGGAAAACACTTCTACTTACTGCATCTTACACCTTCCACTTGGGGTAACCAACGAGGGGCTCGAGGCCCATCAAGGAGTATTTTCTGGCGCCGTTGCCGGGGACTCCACTCTTCAGGATAGGGGAGTTGCACGCTATCTTTTACCTTTGCTTTTTAGTCTTGTTAGTTTACCTTTCATTTTTGCTTTAGTACCTTTTTATCGAAAATCACAAAAATAGTTATCTTGCTTGCTTGCTACTATGGGTTCCACCGAGAACACCAAGTTGTGTGACTTCACTAGTCACAACAATGATGACTTTATCAGCACACCTATCACTACACCTGCCACTTCAGCACCTTCATATGAAATTAAACCTGCTTTACTGAACTTAGTCATGAGAGAACAATTCTCCGGTGCTGGAGATGATGCTGCTTTACACTTGAACAACTTTGTAGAACTTTGTGATATGCAAAAGTACCAAGAAATAGATGGTAATATTGTTAAGCTTAAGCTTTTTCCTTTCTCCTTGAGAGGAGGAGCTAAAATTTGGTTTCAGTCTTTGCCTAGAAATAGCATAGATTCATGGGACAAGTGCAAAGATGCTTTTATCGGAAAATACTATCCACCTGCTAAAATTATCCAACTTAGAAGTAACATCATGAATTTTAAACAATTGGATAATGAACACGTTGCCCAAGCTTGGGAACGTATGAAGTCTCTTATCAAGAACTGCCCTACTCACGGTTTGACTACTTGGATGGTTATCCAAACTTTTTATGCAGGCTTGAACTTTACCTCACGGAACTTGTTAGATTCGGCCGCGGGAGGAACTTTTATGTCAACTACACTTGGTGCTGCCACAAAGCTTCTCGATGAGATGATGACCAACTATTCCCAATGGCACACCGAACGGGCTCCAACAGGTAGGAAGGTAAACTCTGTCGAGGAGATTTCCTCCCTTAATGAAAAAGTTGACTTGATCATGTCTCTACTTTCGAAGCAATCTACTGTTGATCCTCGTGATGTTCCTTTAAATTCTTTGATCGCTCAAGAACAAGTAGATGTGAATTTTATCTCTAGAAACAATTTTAACAACAATGCTTATAGGAGTAACTTTGGTAACAATTCTAGACCGTTCCCCTCTAACTCTTATGGGAACAACAATGCTTATCCTAGTACCAAGAACTCCAATACTGAACTAGAGACTATGCTTAGAGATTTCATCACTACCCAAAAAGCCTTTAATAAGAATGTAGAAGAGAAACTACATAAACTATATGATCTTTCTTTTAAGGTAGACCACTTAGCCAATGAGGTAAAATTGCTAAATATTGAAACTTCTCCACTTAAGGAGAGGGAAGTCATCCCTATTAATGCTACTCAAGTGCAAATCAATGAAAACATTAGGATGATGGCTAAGCTTAAAGAAAGATGGGCTATAGAAAGGGAGGAAGAGGAAAGAATTAAGAGCCTTCCTACCCACCACACTGTTGCTACTATCCAAGTTATTGAGGATGTTCACACTCTTAGCACCCAATGTACTCCTGGTCCTAATGGACCTATTAATGGTGATGCTATGACTATAGAAGCTACCAAACAAGTGAACCTTAAGGACACCACTACTACTTTACTTGATGCTCGTGACCTTGATTTTGATAATTGCACTCTTACAGAAGTTATTGATTTCCTTCACAAGATGTCTAGAGATCCCCGCACAAGCACGCTTAACCTTGCCTTCACAGAGCATATCACTAATGCTCTCATCAAAGCTAGGGAGGAGAAACTCAGAGTAGAAGCCTCCATACCTAGAAAGCTAGAAGATGGTTGGGATCCTATGATAAAAATTTATTTGAATGACTTCTCTTGTTATGCATTATGTGATGTTGGTGCTAGTACCTCTGTTATGCCCAAAAGGATATATGATATGCTTAAATTGAAACCTTATGATTCTTGTTCTTTTGGTGTTCGTCTCGTTGATTCTTCCATAAAGAAACCTTTGGGGAGGATCGACGATGTTCTTATTGTTGTCAATGATAATTATGTGCCCGTTGATTTTACTATTATGGACATTGAATGTGATCCTTCTTGTCCAATTATTTTGGGACGTCCCTTTTTGCGCACCGTTGGTGCTGTCATTGACATGAAAGAGGGTAATATAAAATTTCAGTTTTCTCTCAAGAAAGGGATGGAACACTTCCCTCGTAAGAAGGTCAAGTTACCTTTTGAGTCCGTTGTACGGGCTAGCTATTCTTTTACTCTTGATAAAACTTGATCTATGCATTATGCCTAGCTTAAAGGCATAAAAGAAAGCGCTTTTGGGAGGCAGCCCACATGAATAAATTTTTTGCTTTTGTTGTGTCTTGATGTTGTTTACTGCTGTAGCATCATCATTGTATCTTTGCTTTTCATATTTGTGCCAATTATAGCCTCCGATTGCTAGATAGTTCAAAAGTTGTTAGGTGTTGTCCAGGAAACAGATTTTGTCCTTGGATAGAAAAATTCGTATAAATCACCAGATCATCTTTTTGGTCTGAACTTTTTCGACAGCGTTCTCTATATAATTTTCTTTCGTGCGTCAGTTCTGAGTTTTTTGATTTGAGTTGCAGAAGTATCCCGAACGGACCAATTACTGCCTGCTGTTCTGTTTTTCACAGATTCTGTCTTGTTTTGCCTTACCTCCACTTTGCAAATCAAGAACTTGCTTTTTCTTTGCAAAAACCTTTTGGCAATCTTGAGAAACAGTAGAAATTCAAGAATATCCTTATTTCCAGCAAGGTATAATTATTTTATTAAGGGTACTAACCTCGCTAATCAGATTATGATGAGTTATGTATGAAGGGAGTTTTCAAGTGTGCGAGGGAAGATGATAAAAAGATTCAGGAGTGTCAAGCGCTCAAGCTTGGGGATGCCCCCGTGCACCCCCAAGAAATATTCAAGGAGACTCAAGCGTCTAAGCTTGGGGATGCCCCCGTGCATCCCCTTCTCCATCAACATTATCAGTTCGTCTTTCGTTTCGCTATATTTTTATCACTTCATGTGTTATGTGCTATGCTTGGAGCGTCTTGCTTTTAGTTTTCTTTTTAGTTTTTCATAACGAGTCGGAACCCAGCATTCCTTTATGTGGGAGAGAAACACGCTCCACCTCTACAGAACATTACATAGAATTTTCATGACTATCTATGCTGTGTGTGTTCTTTGTCTTTTAATAGCTACTATCATACTCTCCTCTTAGTATTCATGCTTATCTTTTCAAGAGCTTTTATTTAGTTGGTTGCTTGAAATCTCTTTAATTACCATGCTCACCTTATTAAGAGAGTTTGCTTCCGTTGCATGGGTTAATGTGTCTATGATAAAGATGCTATTTTCATGATGGTGCTTAGTAGTTCAGGTTTTCTTTTGGTTAATCTCAAATAGCTGGGGGGTTCCCAATGTGTTATTGGAGTACCAACTTGGTTTGTTTGCCTATGATTTGGTATGGTTTAGTAATGTCTTCCTTCGAGAATTTATTTTGATTGACTTGCGTATGCTCACGCATATTCAAGACTGTAAAGACAGTCTGTCAAGCCGTGATGATCTTTTATTTCTGAGTAGCGTTATAACTACCATGCCTGATTCAATATTGCTTTGTCGCTCTGCATGATTATGACCGTCATTGCTCTCTTAGTTGGTCGCTCCCAGTCTTTTGCTAACCTCCACCTGTACTAAGCAAACTAACCATGCAATACATAGCTCATGGGAAAGTAGCCTAAAAACTATTGTGGTAAAGAATATGTTGCTTATGTATCTTATTTCTTATAAGTTGCTTGCTGAGCGGTAACCATGTTTCTGGGGACGCCATCAACTGTCACTCTTTTGTTGAATATCATGTGAGTTGCTATGCATGTTCGTCTTGTCTGAAGTAAGGGTGATTTACCGTGGGTTGAATAACTATGCATATTGTTAGAGAAGAACATTGGGCCGCCAACCAAAGCCATGCATCATGTTGGAAGTTTTAGCTTGGACCTTAATCCTCAATCTCTCATGAGAATATGCTTATGCATTAAAGAGGAGTCCATCATCTATTTTCTATGGTGTCCCGGTATGGATGTCCTCAAGTTGAGATCTATCAAAAACGAGAAATCAAATGCGATCTATCTCCTTGGACCTTTGTACAGGTGGCATAGAGGTACCCCTTTGTGACACTTGGTTAAAACATATGTAATGCAATGATAACCCATGGGGATCCGAGCTAATTAGGACAAGGAGCGAGCACTATTGGTATTCGATGCATGAGGCTTGCAACTTATAGGATGTTTTATACATGACACATATGAAGTACTACTACCGTTGACACAATTGCTTCCATGTTTTCAAAATAAAAAGCTCTAGCACTTAACCTTTCTTTTACCTTTATGTTGAAGCACCAACTACTGAGGGCATGATTGTCATTCTGAGTGTAATGTGCATTGTCCCAAAGTAGCATTGTCTTTTGCATGATTGTGATATCGTTTATTCTGAAATGATTGTATCTAGTCATCACTTAAACCTTGAAGGTGCCCCTGCACTTATGATTTGCATCACTAAAGGGGGCAAGCTAGATATCACTTTATCCTATTTGCACATCATACTCATTGCAAATATTTTTGATGTTTCAGTTTCATGTTGTAAAACTTTCAGTCATTTGTGATTTTCTCTTGAGGCAACTTAATTACTTTAGAATCATTGTCTCAGTAAGCTTTTGTCATATGACTATGAGAAAGTCCTATATGGTTAATAGCATGTCACCACAGAAATTATTCTTGTTATCATTTACCTACTCGAGGACGAGCAGGAATTAAGCTTGGGGATGTTGATACGTCCAAAACGTATCTATAATTTCTGCTTGCTCCATGCTACTTTTGGGTGATATTGCTATGATATTCATACACTTCCATACACTTTTTATCATATTTGGACTAACTTACTAATCCAGTGCACCCCAGTGCCAGTTTCTGTTTTCGACTGTTTTTGTATTTCAGGTTTTCATGTTTCGAGAACTGCCCAGAAAAATCCAGAAAAATTATATAAAAAATCAGCGATCCGGAAACAACACTGCGTCCGAAGGGCAGCCTGGGGGGGGGGCACCAGGGCTCTAGGCGCCCTGGCGGCGCGCCCCCCCTGGGCCGCGCCGGGGGGGCGCCTGGGCCCCCCGAAGCCCGTCCGGTGCCCCCCTTTGGCATATATTTAGAGGGACCTCCGAAACCCTCAGAACAGGAACTCTTTTCGCGATCCCATCTCTGTTCCGCCGCCGCCGCCGCTTCCAAGATCGGGAGCACCAGGAGAACTCTTCCCGGCACCCTGCCGGAGGGGAGGATCACCACCGGGAGCTTCTCCACCACCATGGACGCCTCCCGGATGACTCGTGAGTAGTCTCCCTTGGACCATGAGTCCATGACCAGTAGCTATGTGATGTTCTCCTCCCGTTCTTGTGCTTCACTAATTAGTCCTCGTGAGCTGCCCTACATGATCGAGGCACTTATGTAATCCTTATGCTGTTGCTATGTTGAGTTTGCTGGGTTCCGATGGATTATGAGATTATGTTCAGATTGATCTTGAGTAATATATTTGATTCACCTCTTTTATATTTTAGTTCATAAGTAATTCTTGCATGTTCTCCGTTGTTATTTATTGCTTTGGCCGAGTAATAGGTAGTGACTCCAAGAGGGAACGTTATGCTCGATTGTGGGTTCATGCCCCTCGATGACTAGCTTGAGTGACAGAAACATGAGTCTAGGGGATGTGCTGTTGCCACAAGGGGGAAAACAACGGTGCTTGTGCCCGCGGGTGCAAGGATTGTTTACTTTACGCAAAGTTCTTTTAATGCAGTTGTCTGTTGCATTGAGTTTACACTATGGGTGGGACTCGCAACTTAATACCAGCGAGATGTTCTGGATAGATATCTCAAGGTGGATGATTAGTAGTAGATATTGATGGATTTCGGTCTACTTACTTTGGCGTACCGCCCATACTTTGAACCTCAACCTTTCTTGCAATGTAGTCAGCATTGGTTTGCGTTCGTGGTCCTGTCAATTGCCCAGCTGTAATTTGTTTACCTCACATAGCTGTTTTATCGTCTTTTGGGAGAGAGACATCACTAGTGAACATCATGAGACTCCGGTCCATATTACCATCATTGATCACATCCACTATTTACTTTTCGTTATTTACCTACTATTGCAAAAACTATCTATCACTACTATCATTGCTTTTAACCCTTTGTGAACTACAAGGCCGGAGAGATTGACAACCTCTCTGTACTCGTTGGGAGCAAAGTTATTTGTATCTGTGTGCAGGTCCACGTTGGTTGCTACTAATCTGGCGCCGTAGCAATTGACACCTACTTGTTGAACCTAGGAGTCTCTGGGGAATCGATCCTTGGCATCTTTGCTAGGGGAAAACACTTCTACTTACTGCATCTTACACCTTCCACTTGGGGTAACCAACGAGGGGTTCGAGGCCCATCACAAGGCAAGGAGAGCAATTCATCACAAGATGTACTAACATTGTGAGTAGATGAATTACGAGGACTAGCACATGGCAAGATAGCATTTTGACTTGAAGTAGTGCTAGTATCCACATGAGGCTCACTAGATGTTACCTTGATACTCATAGCCTCATGAGTTATCTTTAGCACATTATGGGATACTAGAAGATCATCATGAGAGCTTGTGAGCTTTACATGACTTTCTTCCAATTTACCATAATTGCCAGATAGCAACTCAAGTTGAGCCCTTAGCTCAACATTCTCCTTCAAGATGGATGCTTCACTAGAAATAGAGTTAGTAGCACAAGCATCATCAATAATAGCAAGAGGAGAAGGCAACTTGGCAAGCTCTTTAGAATATGAAGCTTTAAGTTGAGCATGAGACTCGGTGAGTTTGATGAGCTCACTCTTAATGACCCTTGAGCCATTTTCGAGGTGCTCAAAATCCTCAAGGAGTTTAGCATGTGCAACTTCAAGCTTATCATTTTTAGTTTCAAAATCATTAGCCACCTTGAGAGCTCTATAACGGGATTCCTTTATTCTAGATAGTTCTAGAGCAAAAGTCTCCTCAAGAGATTCCTTGGTGGTTTGTTCAAGTTCAAGAGCTTGCGAAAGGTCGGCGATCTCATTAGCGTAATCACGCTCATGACCTTCCATTTTCTCAATGGTGACCTCATGCTCCTCTAGATGAGATTCCAACTCCTCTATATATTTCTTGCCCTCAATGGCAATAGACATGATTTCCATGAAGTTGGAACGAGCAATTTTATTCTTATGAAGAGCTTTAAAAATCATTTCCCCCTTAATTTTTAAGGAGGCAACATTATCATTTTCTTCATCATTTTCTACATCATCATCATTGTTATCATCACTATCATGACAAGATATATTGGGGTTCAAAGTGGGAGATACCTTTGAAGCCTTAGCCATAAGGCAAAACGCAATAGATGATGATGTAGGATCCCTTGAAACACCATTCAAGACTACATCTTGTTCCATGGGGTGTTGGGTTTCCTCTACATTGTTAAAACAATTCGAGGAAATAGATGCATTTTTATCATGGCAACAAGACATAGCAAGCATATCATCATGAGTTTTAGTCAAGCAATTTCTATATGATATGCAAGGACTATCAATACAAGCATGTGAAACATGTAGGGTGCTCGAAGTGTTAAAGTACAAAAAAGATGCATTGCAGTAAGATAGTGATGAAGGATCATCCACAATAAGCATACTATCATCATTGCAATGACCAACACTACTCACCATATCATTACCTTGTGGCAAACCACATGTTGGTGAAGTAGAAGAAGTTGAGAAGACAACACGGCCAGAGGTGGAGGGTGAACAATCATTCCTACAATTCTTGGACACACCATATTTATTTTGAAGCTTTGTCCACAACTCATGAGCATCCCGGAACGGCATGAGTTGAAATATAACTACATTGCTCAAAGCATCAAAAAGCACATTAGAAGCTTGAGCATTGAGATAAGAGTTTTTCTCATCCTCTAAAGATAATCTTTGTGCATCCTTTGGAGGAGAAAAACCCATATCTACAATTCGCTCTAAATTTGGGTCCATGACCCTAAAGAGATTAAGCATGCGAATTACCCAAACATCAAAATTTGTGCCATTGAAACTAAGAGTGTCACAGAATCCTAAACCCCTAGTCGACATCCTTACTCTCTAGGCGGTTAAGCCCTATGAAGAGAGACGAGGCTCTGATACCAATTGAAAGATCGTGGATGTTGCCTAGAGGGGGGGTGAGTAGGCGCTTTAAAATAATTACGGTTTAGGATTGAACAAATGCGGAAACTAGCGGTTAATTTGTCAAGCACAAAACCTAAAACAACTAGGCTCACCTATGTGCATCAATAACTTATGCTAAGCAAGATAAACAACTAGGTGATAGCGAGATATATGACAAGAAACAATATATCTATCACAAAGTATAGTGCATAAGTAAAGGGCTCGAGTAAGAGATAACCGAGGCACGCGGAGACGACGATGTATCCCGAAGTTCACACCCTTGCGGATGCTAATCTCCGTTTGGAGCGGTGTGGAGGCACAATGCTCCCCAAGAAGCCACTAGGGCCACCGTAATCTCCTCACGCCCTCGCACAATGCAAGATGCCGTGATTCCACTAAGGGACCCTTGAGGGCGGTCACCGAACCCGTACAAATGGCAACCCTTGGGGCGGTTACCGAACCCGTACAAATTGCTCGGGGCGATCTCCACAACCTAATTGGAGACCCCGACGCTTGCCCGGAGCTTTGCACCACAATGATTGAGCTCTGAACACCACAAGGTTGGGGCTATCTCCCCAACGACACCACGAAGCTTCACCACAATGGAATATGGCTTCGAGGTGACCACAACCGTCTAGGGCACCCAAGCACCCAAGAGGAACAAGCTCAAGGGTACCAAGCACCCAAGAGTAATAAGCTTCTCAACTTGTAACTTCCACGTATCACCGTGGAGAACTCAAACCGATGCACCAAATGCAATGGCAAGGGCACACGGAGTGCCCAAGTCCTTCTCTCCCAAATCCCACCGAAGCAACTAATGCTAGGGAGGGAAATGAGAGGAAGAACAAGAAGGAGAACACCAAGAACTCCAAGATCTAGATCCAAGGGGTTCCCCTCACCTAGAGGAGAAAGTGATTGGTGGAAATGTGGATCTAGATCTCCTCTCTCTTTCCCCCCCAAAACTAGCAAGAATCCATGGAGGGATTGAGAGATAGCAAGCTCGAAGAAGGTCAACAATGGGGGAAGAACACGAGCTCAAAGGATTAGGTTCATTGGGGAAGAAGATCCCCTTTTATAGGTGGGGGAAAATCCAACCGTTATGCTCACAGCCCGCACAGAGCGGTACTACCGCTCCAGGAGCGGTACTACCGCTAGGGCAGTAGAACCCCTTTGAAAAACAATAGCGAGGAGGCAAAAAGGTCAGAAGAACCGTCGGAGCGGTAGTACCGCTTGACCTCACGGTACTACCGCTACGGGTAGCGGTACTACTGCTAAGGGTAGCGGTACTACTGCTTGCGAGCGGTACTAAAAAATTACATCCGTGCCTACCACCGCTGGACTTGTGACGAGTTTTTGGTCCCGAGCGGAAGTAGCCACGGAAGTAGCCGCGGTAGTACTGCTCCAAGCGGTAGTACCGCGCCCGAAAGCGGTAGTAAAAAATTACTTCCGCTCCAACCCGCGGTAGTACCGCTGCAGCCTTTTCAGTACACCAAAACGACAATAACTTTTGCAAACGGACTCCGAATTCGATGAAACCAAGTTTGTTGGAAAACTAGCGACAAGGGCTAACACAATATTGATAGAAAAACCAATAAGAAGCAAATAATAAAAGTCCCATAAGAAAATGGTGAGAACCCTTTCTCGGATAAGACCGGTAAAACCTCCAACACCGAAAACATCATAGAAGACACATGTGAACTCCATTTTCGATGAACTCAAGCTTGTCATCAAGATGACCATAAGATCTAAGACTCACACAAGAACCAAGAAACATGATGCAAGGATGCAATGGTTTGAGCTCTCTAATAACGATACGATCAAGCTACCAACTTGAGAGCCCCCCTTGATAGTACGGCAAACGATCCTATAACCCGGTCTCCCAACTACCACCACGAGACCGGTAAAATAGAAATCCTATCAAGGGCAAACATTTGCTTTGCACAAAGTCCATTTGAGATGGATGTAGACGGTCTTGACTTCCTCAAGTTGGACCACCTTTCTTGATTGCGTTGTCTCGATGAAGACTAGTAGATTGCTCCCCCATACTCCACTATGGGTGAGCCACTCTTCGGAATATCTTCACAATTCCATTTTCACCACAATGGACGGCAAGCTTCAAGAACTTGATCTCTTCGTGATGCTCCACTTGAACTTGCACACCGCAACCTAACCCCACAAAGAACTCTCACGAAGACCATGGGTTAGTACACAAAGCGTGATTGACAATGCTTACCATATCATAGGATTGCTTGATCCCTCGCGATACATCTTCTATGCTTTGTGTGTTGATCAACTTGATTCACTCCTTCACTTAGTCTTGATCAACCTTGAATCTTTCCAACTCTCTTCATTTGGATGATGTCTTGAAGGTAAACATGAATAATAACACACTCTTCGTCTTCAAGACATGCTTGCAATAAGCTCAACACTCACAAGACCAATCTTTGGATAATTCCTTAATAGCACCTTGGTCATCACAAACTCTCCTTGAAACCAACAAATGAACTCCAAGAAAAGCCTATGGACAAACCCTTCAAATATAACTCAAGGCAACCATTAGTCCATAGAGATTGTCATCAATTACCAAAACCAAACATGAGGGCACCACATGTTCTTTCAACTGCCGCATTCACTTTAAATAGGGCACCGTCTAAATCCGTTGAGATGACACCGTATGAACTATGGTTTGGGAAGAAACCTAAGTTGTCGTTTGTAAAAGTTAGGGGATGCGATGCTTATGTCAAGAAACTTCAACCTGAAAAGCTCGAACCCAAAATGGAAAAATGCATCTTCATAGGATACCCTAAGGAAACTATTGGGTATACCTTCTACGTCATATCCGAAGGCAAGATCTTTGTTGCCAAGAATGGACCCTTTCTGGAGAAAGAGTTTCTCTCGAAAGAAGTAAGTGGGAGGAAAGTGGAACTTGATGAGGTGATTGTCACCCCTTCCGAACCGGAAAGTAGCGCAACGCAGGAAGATGTTTCTGTGGTGCCTGCACCGACAAGAGAAGAAGTTAATGATAATGATCATGAAGCTTCAGATCAAGTTACTGCTGAACTTCTTAGGTCCACAAGGACACGTTCCAAACCAGAGTGGTACGGCAACCCTGTCCTGGAAATATGTTGTTGGACAACGGTGAACCTTCGAACTATGAAGAAGCGATGGGGGCCCGGATTCCAACAAATGGCTTGAAGCCATGAAATCTGAGACAGGATCCATGTATGATAACAAAGTATGGACTTTGGTTGACTTGCCCGATGATCGGCAAGCCATAGAAAATAAATGGATCTTTAAGCAGAATACTGACGCGGATGGTAATGTGACCATCTATAAGGCTCGGCTTGTCGCTAAAGGTTATCGACAAGTTCAAGGAATTGACTATGACGAGACTTTCTCTCCCGTAGCAATGCTGAAGTACGTCTGAATCATGTTAGCAATTGCCGCATTATATGATTATGAGATATGGCAAATGGACGTCAAAACGGCATTCCTTGACGGCTTTCTTAAGGAAGAATTGTATATGATGCAGCCGGAAGGTTTTATCGATCCTAAGAATGCTAACAAGGTATGCAAGCTCCAGCACTCCATCTATGGGCTGGTGCAAGCATCTCGGGGTTGGAACATTCGCTTTGATGAGGTGACCAAAGCGTTTGGGTTTATACAGACTTGGGGAGAAGCCTGTATTTATAAGAAAGTGAGTGGGAGCTCTGTAGCATTTCTCATATTATATGTGGATGACATATTGCTGATGGGAAATGAAGTAGAATTCTTGGAAAGCATAAAGGCCTACTTGAATGAATATTTCTCAATGAAGGACCTTGGAGAAGCTGCTTACATATTCGGCATCAAGATCTATAGAGATAGATCAAGACGGCTCATTGATGTTTCACAAAGCACATACCTTGACAAGATATTGAAGAAGTTCAATATGGATCAGTCCAAGAAAGGGTTCTTGTCTGTATTGCAAGGTATGAGGTTGAGCACAGCTCAATGCCCGACCTTGGCAGAAGATAGAGAAAAGATGAGTGTCATCCCCTATGCCTCGGCCATAGGTTCTATTATGTATGCCATGCTGTGTACCAGACCTGATGTGAACCTTGCCATAAGTTTGGTGGGGAGGTACCAAAGGGATCCCGGTATGGAGCACTGGACAACGGTCAAGAACATCTTAAAGTACCTGAAAAGGACTAAGGATATGTTTCTCTTTTATGGAGGTGACGACAAGCTCGTTGTAAAGGGTTACGTCGATGCTAGCTTCAACACAGATCTGGATGAATCCAAGTCACAAACCGGATATGTGTATATTTTGAATGGTGAGGCAGTCAGCTGGTGCATTTGCAAGCAAAGCGTCGTGGCAGCATCTACATGTGAAGCGGAGTACATAGCTGCTTCCGAAGCAGCGCAGGAAGGAGTTTGGATGAAGGAGTTCATCACCGACCTAGGAGTTATTCCAAGCGCGTCGGGCCCGATGACTCTATTCTGTGACAACACTAGAGCTATTGCCATTGCCAAGGAGCCCAGGTTTCACAAGAAGACCAAGCACATCAGGCGCCGTTTCAACTCCATCTGAAATTATATTCAAGATGGAGACATAGATATTTGTAAAGTGCATACAGATCTGAATGTCGCAGATCCGTTGACTAAACCTCTTCCACGAGCAAAACATGATCAACACCAGAACTCTATGGGTGTTCGATTCATCACAATGCAACTAGATTATTGACTCCAGTGCAAGTGGGAGACTGTTGGAAATATGCCCTAGAGGCAATAATAAAATGGTTATTATTATATTTCCTTGTTCATGATAATTGTCTAGTGTTCATGCTATAATTGTATTATCCGGAAATAGTAATGCATGTGTGAATACATAGAGCACAACATGTCCCTAGTGAGCCTCTAGTTGACTAGCTCGTTGATCAATAGATGGTTACGGTTTCCTGACCATGGACATTGGATGTCATTGATAATGGGATCACATCATTAGGAGAATGATGTGATGGACAAGACCCAATACTAAGCTGATGGCTTCTCGCCCCTCGTTGGTTACCCCAAGTGGAAGGTTTGAGATGCAGTGTAGCGGAAATTTTCCCTTGGCAATACCAAGGATCGATTTCCCTGAGACTCCCAGTTTCAACAAGAAGGTGTCAACTGCTAACGGCGCCAGATATTAGCAATCAACGTGGACCTGCACACAGATACAAATAACTTTGCTCCCAACGAGTACCGAGAGGTTGTTAATCCCTCCGGCCTTGTAGTTTACAAAGGATCAAACGCAAGTGATAATAGTGATAGATATAATTGCAATAGTAAGTAAAAGCGAAAAGTAAATAGCGGATGTGATCAATGATGGTAATATGGACCAGAGTCTCATGATGTTCACTAGTGATGTCTCTCTCCCAAAAGACGATAAAACAGCTATGTGAGGTAAACGAATTATAGCTGGGCAATTGATAGGACCATGTGCGCAAACCAATGCTGACTAAGTTGCAAGAAAGGTAGAGGTTCAAAGCATGGGCGGTACGCCAAGGTAAGTAGACCGAAATCCATCTACATCTACTACTAATCATCCACCTTGAGATATCTATCCAGAACATCTCGCTGGTATTAAGTTGCGAGTCCCACCCATAGTGTAAACTCAAAGCAACAGACAACTGCATTAAAAGAACTTTGCGTAAAGTAAACAATCCTTGCACCTGCGGGCACAAGCACCGTTGTTTTCCCCCTTGTGGCAACAACACATCCCCTAGACTCATGTTTCTGTCACTCAAGCTAGTCATCGAGGGGCATGAACCCACAATCAAGCATAACGTTCCCTCTTGGAGTCACTACCTACTACTTGGCCAAAGCAATAAATAATAACGGAGAACATGCAAGAATTACTTACAAACATAAATATAAAAGAGGTGAATCAAATATATTACTCAAACACAATCTGAACATAATCTCATAATCCATCGGATCCCAGCAAACTCATCATAGCAACAGCATAAGGATTACATATATGCCTCGATCATGTAGGGCAGCTCACGAGGACTAACGGGAGGAGAACATCACATAGCTACTGGTCATGGACCCATGGTCCAAGGGAGACTACTCACAACTCATCCGGGAGGCGTCCATGGTGGTGGAGAAGCTCCCGGTGGTGATCCTCCCCTCCGGCAGGGTGCCGGGAAGAGTTCTCCTGGTGCTCCCGATCTTGGAAGCGGCGGCGGTGGCGGAATAGAGATGAGATCGCGAAAAAGAGTCCCCGTCTCGAGGGTTTCGGGAGACGGTATAAATATATGCCAAAGGGGGGCATCAGACGAGGCTCCGGGGGCCCAGGCACCCCCCCGGCGCGGCCAGGGGGGGGGGGGCGCCACCAGGGCGCTTGGAGCCCTGGTGCCCCCCCGGCTGTACTTTGGCTACCGGGAACCTTCTGGAACGCTGATTTTTTATATGATTTTTCCGGGATTTTTCTGGCAGTTCTCGTAATGGGAAAACCTGAAATACAAAAACAGCCGAAAACAGAAACTGGCACTGGGGTGCACTGAGTTAATAGGTTAGTCCAAATATGATCAAAAGTGTATGGAAGTGTATAAATATCATAGCAATATCACCCAAAAGAGGCATGGAGCAAGCAGAAATTATAGATACGTTTTGGACGTATCAACATCCCCAAGCTTAAATCCTGCTCGTCCTCGAGTAGGTAAATGATAACAAGAATAATTTCTGTGGTGACATGCTATTAACCATATAGGACTTTTTCATAGTCACATGACAAAAGCTTACTGAGACAATGAATCTATAGTAATTAAGTTGCCTCATGAGAAAATCTCAAAGAACTGAAAGTTTTACAATATGATACTGAAACATCAAATAGATTTGTAATGAACATGGTGTGCAAATATGATAAAGTGATATCTCGTTTGCCCCCTTTAGTGAAGCAAAATATAAATGCAGGGGCACCTCCAAGTTTTAAGTGATGACTAGATACAATGATTTCAAAATAAACGATATCACAATCATGCAAAAGACAATGCTACTTTGGGACAATGCACATTACACTCAGAATGACAATCATGCTCTCAGTAGTTGGTGCTTTAAAAGAAGGTGGAGACTCTCGAACCGTGGCTTTTGTTGGCAAGGTTGAAAACCCGTAGTCGGAAACAAAGACAAAACATGTACCAGAGCTCTTGGTTTTAAAACAGAGGTCATAATTTTTTTAGATCATGCATGTTTCGTCAATGAATGCTAGCAGACAACTCAATCACTTCTTGAGATGGACAAGTTTCGAGGAACGGCTCCCGAATGAGGACGATCACATCCTCTTAATCTCCTTTGTTTATCACTGCCAAAGTTTTCTGATTTCTCATGAAAAAAGCATGAAGGAGGGTTTGTTTGTTATATTAATTTTGAGCCGGGCGCACTCAATGCCAGTTCCTTCTCGTATTATGGGTTTGCACATTATACATGCAATCCCGGGGTGAAGCTTGTCCAACTTAAAAAGATCATGAATTAACTACTACTTCCTCATGAACTTAAAACAGAGGCACAAAATAGGAATGCTTTTCTTTGAATAATTTCGAGATGGTACATGCAAGTCTCCGTTAGGAATGGCAGGTAAATACCATGTAGGAAGGTATGGTGGACTCATATGGCATAACTGGTTTAAAAGAATGTGGATGCACAAGCAGTCAGTCCGCTTAGTACAGGTGGATGTTAGAAAAAGATTGGGAGCGACCAACTAAGAGAGCAATGACGGTCATAATCATGCAGAGCGACAAAGCAACATTGAATCAGGCATGGAAGTTATATCGCTACTCAGAAACAAAAGATCATCAAGGCTTGACAGACTTTCTTTACAGTCTTAAATATGCGTGAGCATACACCAAGTCAATCAAAGTAAATTCTCTGAAGGAAGATATTACTAAACCATACCACATCATAGGCAAACAAATCATGTTGGTATTCCAATAACACATTGGGAACCCCCCAGCTATTTGAGACTAACCATAAGAAAACATGAACTACTAAGCGCCATTATGCACGTAGCATCTTTATCATAGACATATCAACCAATGAAACGGAAGCAAACTCTCTTAATAAGATAAGCATGATAACTAAAGAGAGTTCAAGCAACCAACTAAACGAAAGCTCTTTAAAAAGATAAGCATGAAAGCTAAAAGCTAAGAATGATAGTAGCTATTGAAAGACATAGAACACACACAGCAAAGATAGACATGAAAATTCTATGTTATGTTCTAGGTAGAAGTGGAGCGTGTTTCTCTCCCACATAAAGAAAGCTGAGTTCCGACTCGTTATGAAAAGCTAAAGAAAACTAAAAAGGAAAACTAAAAGCAAGACGCTCCAAGCATAGCACATAACACATGAAGTGTTTAAAATATAGTGGAACGAAAGACGAACTGATAATGTTGATGAAGAAGGGGATGCACGGGGGCATCCCCAAGCTTAGATGCTTGAGTCTCCTTGAATATTTCTTGGGGGTGCACGGGGGCATCCCCAAGCTTGAGCGTTTGACACTCCTGAATCTTTTTATCATCTTCCCTCGCACACTTGAAAACTCCTTTCATACATAACTCATCATAATCTGATTAGCGAGGTTAGTACCCATAATAAAATAATTGTTCCTTGCTGGAAATAAGGATATTCTTGAAGGTCTACTGTTTCTCAAGATTGCCAAAAGGTTTTTGCAAAGAAAAAGCAAGCTCTAGGTTTGCAAAATGAAGGAAAGGCAAAACAGGACAGAATCTGTGAAAAACAGAACAACAGGTAGTAAATGATTTTTTTCGGGGCACTTCTGCAACTCTAATCAAAAAACTCAGAACAGACGCACGAAAGACAATTATATAGAGCATGCTGTCGAAACAATTCAGACCAAAAAGATGATCTGGTGATTTTATACGAATTTTTCTATCCAAGGATAGAATTTGTTTCCTGGACAGCACGTCACAACTTTTGAACTTTCTTGCAATCAGAGGCTATACTTGGCACAAAATTGAAAAGCAAAGATACAATGATGATGCTACTGTAGTAACAACATCAAGACACAACAAAAGCAAAATAAATTTATTCATTGGGCTGCCTCCCAAAAGCGCTTTCTTTTATGCCTTTAAGCTAGGCATAATGCATAGAGATCAAGTTTTATCAAGAGTAAAAGAATAGCTAGCCCGTATAACGGACTCAAAAGATAACTTAATCTTCTTTCGAGGGAAGTGTTCCATCCCTTTCTTGAGAGGAAACTGGAATTTTATATTCCCCTCTTTCATGTCAATGATAGCACCAACGGTGCGTAGAAAAGGACGTCCCAAAATAATTGGACAAGAAGATTCACATTCAATGTCCATAATAGTAAAATCAACAGGAACATAGTTGTCATTGACAATGATAAGAACATCGTCGATCCTCCCCAAAGGTTTCTTTATGGAAGAATCAACGAGACGAACACCAAAAGAACAAGAATCAAAAGGTTTCAATTTAAGCATATCATATATTCTTTTGGGCATAACAGAGGTACTAGCACCAACATCACATAAAGCATAGCAAGAGAAGTTATTCGACTTAATTTTAATCATAGGATCCCAACCATCTTCTAGCTTTCTAGGTATGGAGGCTTCTACTCTAAGTTTCTCCTCCCTAGCTTTGTATAAGAGCATTAGTGATATGCTCTGTGAAGGCGAGGTTAAGCGTGCTAGTGCGGGGATCTCTAGACATCTTGTGAAGGAAATCAATAACTTCGGTAAGAGTGCAATTGTCAAAATCAAGGTCACTACTATCAAGTAAGGTGGTAGTGGTGTCCTTTAGGTTCACTTGTTTGGTAGTTTCTATAGTCATAGCATCACCATTAATAGGTCCACTGGGACCAGGAGTGCATTGGGTGCTAAGAGTTTGGATATCCTCAACAACTTGGATAGTAGCGACAGTGTGGTGGGTAGGAAGGCTCTTAATCCTATCTTCTTCCTCCCTTTCTCTAGTCCATCTCTCTTTAAGTTTAGCCATCATCCTAATATTTTCATTAATTTTCACTTGAATAGCATTCATAGGAGTGACCTTCCTCTCCTCAAGAGGAGAAGTTCTAATTTTAAGCAATTCTACTTCATTGGCTAAATTGTCTACCTTTGAAGAGAGATCACCTAGTTTGTTTAGTTTTTCTTCTACACTATTATTAAAATCTTTTTGGGTAGTGATGAAATCTTTAAGCATAATCTCTAGTTCAGTAGTGGAGTTCTTGGTGCTAGGATAAGCATTGTTGTTCCCATAAGAATTAGAGGGGAACGGTCTAGGATTGCTACCAAAATTACTCCTATAAGCATTGTTATTAAAATTGTTTCTAGAGATAAAGTTCACATCTACTTGTTCTTGAGCAATCAAAGAATTTAAAGGAACATCACGAGGATCAATAGAAGATTGCTTCGAAAGTTGAGACATGATCAAGTCAACTTTTTCATTTAGGGAGGAAATCTATTCGACAGAGTTTACCTTCCTACCTGTTGGAGCGCGTTCGGTGTACCATTGGGAATAGTTGGTCATCATCTCATCGAGAAGCTTCGTGGCAGCACCAAGTGTAGTTGACATAAAAGTTCCTCCCGCGGCCGAATCTAACAAGTTCCGCGAGGTAAAGTTCAAGCCTGCATAAAAAGTTTGGATCACCGTCCAAGTAGTCAAACCATGAGTAGGGCAGTTCTTGATAAGAGATTTCATATGTTCCCAAGTTTGGGCAACGTGTTCATTATCCAATTGTTTAAAATTCATTATGTTACTTCTTAGTTGGATAATTTTAGCAGGTGGATAGTACTTTCCAATAAAAGCATCTTTGCACTTGTCCCATGAATCTATGCTGTTTCTAGGCAAAGACTGAAACCAAATTTTAGCTCCTCCTCTCAAGGAGAAAGGAAAAAGCTTAAGCTTAACAATATCATCATCTACTTCTCGGTACTTTTGCATATCACAAAGTTCAACAAAATTGTTTAAGTGTAAAGCAGCATCATCTCCAGCACCGGAGAATTGATCTTTCATAACTAAGTTCAGTAAAGCAGGTTTAATTTCATATGAAGGTGCTAAAGTGGCAGGTGTAGTGATAGGTGTGCAGATAAAGTCATCGTTGTTGTGACTAGTGAAGTCACACAACTTGGTGTTCTCGGTGGAACCCATAGTAGCAAGCAAGCAAGATAACTATTTTTGTGATTTTCGATAAAAGATACTAAAGCAAAAACTGAAAGGTAAACTAACAAGACTAAAAAGCAAAGGTAAAAGATAGCGTGCAACTCCCCTATCCTGAAGAGTGGAGTCCCCAGCAACGGCGCCAGAAAACTTTGCTTGATGGCTTCTCGCCCCTCGTTGGTTACCCCAAGTGGAAGGTTTGAGATGCAGTGTAGCGGAAGTTTTCCCTTGGCAATACCAAGGATCAATTTCCCTGAGACTCCCAGTTTCAACAAGAAGGTGTCAACTGCTAACGGCGCCAGATATTAGCAATCAACGTGGACCTGCACACAGATACAAATAACTTTGCTCCCAACGAGTACAGAGAGGTTGTCAATCCCTCCGGCCTTGTAGTTTACAAAGGATCAAACGCAAGTGATAATAGTGATAGATATAATTGCAATAGTAAGTAAAAGCGAAAAGTAAATAGCGGATGTGATCAATGATGGTAATATGGACCAGAGTCTCATGATGTTCACTAGTGATGTCTCTCTCCCAAAAGACGATAAAACAGCTATGTGAGGTAAACGAATTACAGCTGGGCAATTGACAGGACCATGTGCGCAAACCAATGCTGACTAAGTTGCAAGAAAGGTAGAGGTTCAAAGCATGGGCGGTACGCCGAGGTAAGTAGACCGAAATCCATCTCCATCTACTACTAATCATCCACCTTGAGATATCTATCCAGAACATCTCGCTGGTATTAAGTTGCGAGTCCCACCCATAGTGTAAACTCAAAGCAACAGACAACTGCATTAAAAGAACTTTGCGTAAAGTAAACAATCCTTGCACCCGCGGGCACAAGCACCGTTGTTTTCCCCCTTGTGGCAACAGCACATCCCCTAGACTCATGTTTCTGTCACTCAAGCTAGTCATCGAGGGGCATGAACCCACAATCAAGCATAACGTTCCCTCTTGGAGTCACTACCTAATACTTGGCCAAAGCAATAAATAACAACGGAGAACATGCAACAATTACTTACGAACATCAATATAAAAGAGGTGAATCAAATATATTACTCAAACACAATCTGAACATAATCTCATAATCCATCGGATCCCAGCAAACTCATCATAGCAACAACATAAAGATTACATATATGCCTCGATCATGTAGGGCAGCTCACGAGGACTAATTAGTGAAGCACAAGAACGGGAGGAGAACATCACATAGCTACTGGTCATGGACCCATGGTCCAAGGGAGACTACTCACAACTCATCCGGGAGGCGTCCATGGTGGTGGAGAAGCTCCCGGTGGTGATCCTCCCCTCCGGCAGGGTGCCGGGAAGAGTTCTCCTGGTGCTCCCGATCTTGGAAGCGGCAGCGGCGGCAGAACAGAGATGAGATCGCGAAAAAGAGTTCCCGTCTCGAGGGTTTCGGGAGACGGTATAAATATATGCCAAAGGGGGCATCAGACGAGGCTCGGGGGGCCTAGGCGCCCCCCCGGCGCGGCCAGGGGGGGCCGCGCCTCCAGGGCGCCTGGAGCCCTGGTGCCCCCCCCCCGACTGTACTTTGGCTACCGGGAACCTTCTGGAACGCTGATTTTTTATATAATTTTTCCGGGATTTTTCTGGCAGTTCTCATAATGGGAAAACCTGAAATACGAAAACAACCGAAAACAGAAACTGGCACTGGGGTGCACTGAGTTAATAGGTTAGTCCAAATATGATCAAAAGTGTATGGAAGTGTATAAATATCATAGCAATATCACCCAAAAGAGGCATGGAGCAAGCAGAAATTATAGATACGTTTTGGACGTATCATAAGCCTAGCACAAGATCGTGTAGTTCGTATGCTAAAGCTTTTCCAATGTCAAGTATCTGTTCCTTAGACCATGAGGTTGTGCAACTCCCGGATACCGTAGGAATGCTTTGGGTGTGCCAAACGTCACAACGTAACTGGGAGGCTATAAAGGTACACTATGGGTATCTCCGAAAGCATCTGTTGGGTTGGCACGAACCGAGACTGGGATTTGTCACTCCGTATGACAGAGAGGTATCTCTGGGCCCACTCGGTAAGACTTCATCATAATGAGGTCAATGTGACTAAGGGGTTGGTCACGGGATGATGTGTTACAGAACGAGTAAAGAGACTTGCCGTAACGAGATTGAACAAGGTATCAGTATACCGACGATCGAATCTCGGGCAAGTACTATACCGGTAGACAAAGGGAATCGTATACGGGATTGATTGAATCCTTGACATCGTGGTTCATCCGATGAGATCATCGTGGAACATGTGGGAGCCAACATGGGTATCCAGATCCCATTGTTGGTTATTGGCCGGAGATATATCTCGGTCATGACTGCATGGTTCCCGAACCCATAGGGTCTACACACTTAAGGTTCGATGATTCTAGGGTTATAGGGAATGTAGTACGTGGTTACCGAATGTTGTTCGGAGTCCCGTATGAGATCCCGGACGTCGCGAGGAGTTTCGGAATGGTCCGAAGGTAAAGATTTATATATGGGAAGTCTCGTTTTGGTGACCGAAAGTGTTCTGGGCGTTATCGGTAACGTACCGAGACCACCGGAAGGGTTCCGGGGGTCCACCGGGAGGGTCCACCAGCCCCGGAGGCTTGCGTGGGCCAAGTGTGGGAAGGGACTAGCCCCTAGGTGTGCTGGTGCGCCCCCCACCAAGGCCCAGGGCGGAAGGGAGAGGAGAGGGGGCAAACCATAGGTGCAGATGGGCCTTAAGGCCCACCCTAGGGCGCCCCCCTCTCTTCCCCTCCTAGCCGCCCCCCAGATGGGATCTGGGGCTGCCGCCACCCATAGGGGGGGAACCCTAGATGGGGGCGGAGCCCCTCCCCTCCCCCTATATATAGCGGGGGGTTCGGGGCTGCCAGACGCACGAGTCTCCTCTTCTCTTGGCGTAGCCCTACCCCTCTCACTCCTCGTCTCTCGCACTGCTCGGCGAAGCCCTGCTGGAGTGCCACGCTCCTCCACCACCACCACGCCGCCGTGCTGCTGCTAGACGGAGTCTTCCCCAACCTCCCCCTCTCCCCTTGCTGGATCAAGGCGTGGGAGACGTCACCGGGCTGCACGTGTGTTGAACGCGGAGGCGCCGTTGTTCGGCGCTTAGATCGGATTTGACCGCGATCTGAATCGCTTCGTGTACGACTCCACCAACCGCGTTCCTGCAACGCTTCCACATCGCGATCTTCAAAGGTATGAAGGTGCACTCCCCTCTCATTGCTAGTAATCTCCATAGATAGATCTTGGTGATGCGTAGGATTTTTTTTGACTTTCTGCAACGGTCTCCAACAGTAGCATCATGAGCTAGGTCTATGCGTAATTACTTGCTACTTCTCGAGCTTGCGTTGTATTCCCTCGAAGAGGAAAGGGAGATGCAGCACAGTAGCGTAAGTATTTCCCTCAGTTTTTGAGAACCAAGGTATCAATCCAGTAGGACACCACGCGCGAGTCCCTCGCACCTGCACAAACAAATAAGAACTTCACAGCCAACGCGATAAGGGGTTGTCAATCCCTTTACGGTCACTTACGAAAGTGAGATCTGATAGAGATGATAGTTTATATTTTTGGTATTTTTGTTTATAAGAACAGAAAGTAAAAGCGGAAAAAGTAAAGTAGATGTAGATTGATATGTTGAGAATAGACCCGGGGGCCATAGTGTTCTCTAGTGGCTTCTCTCATGATAGCGATATTCTACGGCGGGTAAACAAATTACTATTGAGAAATTGATAGAAAAGCAAATAATTATGAGACTATCTAGGCATGATCATTGTATATAGGCATCACGTTCGAGACAAGTAGATCGACTCCTGCCTGCATCTACTACTATTACTCCACACATCGACCGCTATCCAGCATGCATCTAATGTATTGAGTTCATAAGAACAATGTAACGCCTTAAGCAAGATGACATGATGTAGATGGATAAACTCAAGCAATATGATATAAACCCCAATATTTTTATCCTCGATGGCGACAACGATAAGTGCCTTGCTGCCCCTAGTGTCACTGGGAAAGGACACCGTAAGATTGAACCCAAAGCCAAACACTTCTCCCATTGCAAGAACTATAGATCTAGTAGGCCAAACCAAACCAATAATTCGAAGGGACTTGCAAGGATATTATGAGCACACATAAAGAGTTCAGAAAAGAACCAAACATTTCTCATAGATAATCTTGATCATAAACTCACAATTCATCGGATCTCGACAAACACACCGCAAATAGAGATTACATCGATTTGATCTCCTCGAAGACCGAGGAGAACTTTTTATTGAGATCCAGAGAGAGAGAAGATGTCATCTAGATACTAGCTATGGACCCGAAGGTGTGTGGTAAACTACTCACAACTCATGGTGAGGGTGATGATGATGATGTAGAAGCACTCTGTGATGGATCACCCCTCCGGCGGAGCTCCGGAACAGGCCCCGAGATGGGATCTCACGGGAACAGAAGGTTACAGTGGTGGAATTAGGGTTTTCTCTCTGTTTTTGATGGTTTCGGGGTACATAGACTTATATAGGAGGAAGGAGGACACCGGAGGACTCACGAGGGCCCCATGAGGCAGGGGGATATGCCCTGGGAAGGGGGGCGCGCCCCCACCCTCGTGGGCACCTCGTGGCTCCCCTGACGTGGTACTCAAGTGTAACGCCCCGGACACACCCTCCGGTGGTCGTTACTCCTGGCGGGATCTAGACCGGACTCACATATCAATACTAGTCTTTTCTGCGCACTTTGTCCTCACTCATGCGCACCCGGGAGCAACTTCCCGGTTGGTCACCCATCCTGAAACTACTCCAAGCTGGGCACGCTTAACTTTGGAGTTCTATCCGAATGGGCTCTCGAAAAAGAAGGAATTCCTTATTGATATGAGTAGTCTATAGTCCCTAATAAGCCAGGTCATCACATACACCCTCACTCAGAGGAAGCGACGTCCTCGTCGGGCCACAGGAACGTTCCCTCTTGGCACATACGTCTGTGTTTCCAGTACATCACATGTGCCATGCCGTGTGCCACGACGGGTCACAAACGTCATGCACAACATTGCTGCAAACTGTCCGCAACCATCCGTGTAACCGTGAGGGTCGGCTCTGATACCAACTTGTAACGCCCCGGACACACCCGCCGGTGGTCGTTACTCCTGGCGGGATCTAGACTGGCCTCACATATCAATAATAGTCTTTTCTGCGCACTTTGTCCTCACTCGTGCGCACCCGGGAGCAACTTCCCGGTCGGTCACCCATCCTGAAACTACTCCAAGCTGAGCACGCTTAACTTTGGAGTTCTATCCGAATGGGCTCCCGGAAAAAAAGGAACTCCTTATTGACATGAGTAGTCTATAATCCCTAATAAGCCAGGTCATCACATCAAGCCTCCCGTGTGTGATTTTCTCCAAAAATATCTCTCCCAAAGGTTTCATTCCGTTTGGACTCCGTTTGATATTCCTTTTCTGCAAAACCCCAAAACAGGCAAAAAACAACAATCTGGACTAGGCCTTTGGGTTAGTAGGTTAGTCCCAAAATTGATACAAAAGTGTATGACAAAGTCTATTAAACATCCAAGAAATCATAAATAATAGCATGGAACAATAAAAAATCATAGATACGTTGGAGACGTATCATTACTATGCAAGAGTAGAACACAAGATTGTTGTGGGCGTAGATCATGTCAATTTACTTGCCACTACTAGTCTTATCTTGATTCCACGGCATCATGGGATGAAGCGGCCCGGACCGACCTTACACGTACGCTTACGTGAGACAGGTTCCACCGACTGACATGCACTAGTTGCATAAGGTGGCTAGCGGGCGTCTGTCTCTCCCACTTTAGTCGGACCGGATTCGATGAAAAGGGTCCTTATGAAGGGTAAATAGTAATTGGCATATCACGTTGTGGTTTTGGCGTAGGTAAGAAACGTTTTTGCTAGAAACCTATAGCAGCCACGCATAAACTTGCAACAACAATTAGAGGACGTCTAACTTGTTCTTGCAGCATGTGCCGTGTGATGTGATATGGCCAGAAGGATGTGATGAATGATATATATGTGATGTATGAGATTGATCATGTTCTTGTAATAGGAATCACGACTTGCATGTCGATGAGTATGACAACTGGAAGGAGCCATATGAGTTGTCTTATTTTATTGTATGACCTGCGTGTCATTAAAAACGCCATGTAATTACTTTACTTTATTGTTAACCGTTAGCCATAGTAGTAGAAGTAATGTTTGGCGAGACAACTTCATGAAGACACGATGATGGAGATCATGATGTCATGCCGGTGATGATGATGATCATGGAGCCCCGAAGATGAAGATCAAAAGGAGCAAAATGATAATGGCCATATCATGTCACTATTTGATTGCATGTGTTGTTTATCATGTTTTACATCTTATTTGCTTAGAACGACGGTAGTAAATAAGATGATCTCTCACTAAAATTTCAAGAATTGTGTTCCCCCTAAGTGTGCACCGTTGCTAAGGTTCGTTGTTTCGAAGCACCGCGTGATGATCGGGTGTGATAGGTCCTAACGTTCGCATACAACGGGTGTAAGCCAGATTTACACACGCAATACACTTAGGGTTGACTTGACGAGCCTAGCATGTACAGACTTGGCCTCGGAACACGAAAGACCGAAAGGTCGAACATGAGTCGTATAGAAAATACGATCAACATAAAGATGTTCACTGTTGATGACTAGTCCGTCTCACGTGATGATCGGACACGGCCTAATCGATTCGGATCATGTATCACTTAGATGACTAGAGAGATGTCTATCTGAGTGGGAGTTCATTAAATTTGCTTATATGAACTTAATTGTCATGAACATAGTCTAAAATCTTTACAATATGTCTTGTAGATCCAATGGCCCACACTAATGTTGCCCTCAACTTCAACGCGGTCCTAGAGAAAACCAAGCTGAAGGATGATGGTAGCAACTATACGGATTGGGTCTGTAACTTGAGGATCATCCACATAGCTGCCAGGAAAGCATATGTCCTTGAAGCACCGCTAGGTGATGCACCCGTTTTCCTAGCAACTCAAGATGTTATGGACGCTTGGCAGTCGTGTAGTGATGATTACTCCCTGGTTCAGTGCGGCATGCTTTACAGCTTAGAATCGGGGCTCCAAAAGCATTTTGAGCAGCACGGAGCATATGAGATGTTCCAAGAGCTGAAAATGGTTTTTCAAGCTCATGCCCGAGTCGAGAGATATGAAGTCTCCGACAAGTTCTACAGTTGTAAGATGGAGGAGAATAGTTCTGTCAGTGAGCATATACTCAAAATTTGGGTTACATAACCGCTTGTCTCGGTTGGGAGTTAATCTCCCAGATGATGCGGTCGTTGACAGAATCCTCCAGTCGCTCCCACCTAGCTACAAGAGCTTTGTGATGAACTTCAATATGCAAGGGATGGAGAAGTCCATTCCCGAGGTGTATTCAATGCTGAAATCAGCGGAGGTGGATATCAAGAAAGAACATCAAGTGTTGATGGTCAATAAAACTACTAAGTTCAAGAAAGGCAAGGCTAAGAAGAACTTCAAGAAGGACGGCAAAGGAGTTGCCGCGCCCGGTAAGCCAGTTGCCGGGAAGAAGCCAAAGAATGGACCCAAGCCTGAGACTAAGTGCTTTTATTGCAAGGGAACGGGTCACTGGAAGCAGAACTGTCCCAAATATTTAGCGGATAAGAAGGCCGGAAACGTCAAAGGTGTATGTGATATACATGTTATTGATGTGTACCTTATCAGCGGTCGTAGTAGCTCCTGGATATTTGATACCGGTGCAGTTGCTCACATTTGTAACTCAAAGCAGGAGCTACGGAATAAGCGGAGACTGGCGAAGGACGAGGTGACGATGCGCGTCGGTAATGGTTCCAAGGTCGATGTGATCGCCGTCGGCACGCTACCTCTGGATCTACCTTCAGGATTAGTGTTAAACCTCAATAATTGTTACTTAGTACTAGCTTTGAGCATGAACATTGTATTTGGATCTCATTTAATGCAAGATGGCTACTCATTTAAATCTGAGAATAATGGTTGTTCTATTTATATGAGAGAAATGTTTTATGGTCATGCCCCGCTGGTCAATGATTTATTCTAATGAATCCCGAATGTGATGTTACACATATTCATAGTGTGGATGCCAAAAGATGTAAGGTTGATAATGATAGTCCCACATACTTGTGGCACTGCCGCCTTGGTCATATTGGTGTCAAACGTATGAAGAAGCTCCATGCAGATGGACTTTTGGAGTCTCTTGATTATGAATCATTTGACATGTGCGAACCATGCCTCTTGGGCAAGATGACCAAGACTCCGTTCTCCGGAACAATGGAGCGAGCAACCAACTTATTGGAAATCATACATACTGATGTGTGCGGTCCAATGAGTGTTGAAGGTCGCGGTGGCTATCGTTATGTTCTCACCCTCACTGATGACTTAAGTAGATATGGGTATGTTTACTTGATGAAGCACAAATATGAGACCTTTGAAAAGTTCAAGGAATTTCAGAAAGAGGTTGTGAATCAACGTGACAGAAAAATAAAGTTCTTACGATCAGATCGTGGAGGAGACTATTTAAGTCACGAATTTGGCACACACCTAAGGAAATGCGGAATTGTTTCACAATTGATGCCGCCTGGAACACCTCAATGTAATGGTGTATACGAACGTCGTAATCGTACTCTGTTGGACATGGTGCGATCTATGATGTCTCTTACCGACTTACCGCTATCATTCTGGGGTTACGCTTTAGAGACCGCCGCATTCACTTTAAATAGGGCACTGTCTAAATCCGTTGAGACGACACCATATGAACTATGGTTTGGGAAGAAACCTAAGCTGTCATTTCTAAAAGTTTGGGGATGCGATGCTTATGTCAAGAAACTTCAACCTGAAAAGCTCGAACCCAAATCAGAAAAATGCATCTTCATAGGATACCCTAAGGAAACTATTGGGTATACCTTCTACCTCAGATCCGAAGGCAAGATCTTTGTTGCCAAGAATGGATCCTTTCTGGAGAAAGAGTTTATCTCGAAAGAACTAAGTGGGAGGAAAGTGGAACTTGATGAGGTGATTGTCACCCCTTCCGAACCGGAAAGTAGCGCAGCGTAGGAAGATGTTTCTGTGGTGCCTGCACCGACTAGAGAGGAAGTTAATGATAATGATCCTGAAGCTTCAGATCAAGTTACTGCTGAACTTCTTAGGTCCACAAGGATACGTTCAGCACCAGAGTTGTATGGAAACCCTGTCCAGGAAATCTTGTTGTTAGACAACGGTGAACCTTCGAACTATGAAGAAGCGATGGCGGGCCCGGATTCCAACAAATGGCTTGAAGCCATGAAATCCGAGATAGGATCCATGTATGATAACAAAGTATGGACTTTGGTTAACTTGCCCGATGATCGGCAAGCCATAGAGAATAAATGGGTCTTTAAGAAGAACACTGACGCGGATGGTAATGTGACCATCTATAAGGCTCGGCTTGTCGCTAAAGGTTATGGACAAGTTCAAGGAATTGACTACAATGAGACTTTCTCTCCTGTAGTGATGCTGAAGTCCGTCCGAATCATGTTAGCAATTGCCGCTTTCTATGATTATGAGATATGGCAAGTGGATGTCAAAACGATATTCCTTAACGGCTTCCTTAAGGAAGAACTGTATATGATGCAGCCGGAAGGTTTTGTCGATCTTAAGAATGCTAACAAAGTATGCAAGCTCCAACGCTCCATCTATGGGCTGGTGCAAGCATCTCGGATTTGGAACATTCGCTTTGATGAGGTGATCAAAGCGTTTGGGTTTATACAGACTTGGTGAGAAGCCAGTATTTACAAGAAAGTGAGTGGGAGCTCTGTAGCATTTCTCATATAATATGTGGATGACATATTGCTGATGGGAAATGATGTAGAACTCTTGGAAAGCATAAAGGCCTACTTGAATAAGTGTTTGTCAATGAAGGACCTTGGAGAAGCTGCTTACATATTAGGCATCAAGATCTATAGAGATAGATCGAGACGCCTCATTGGTATTTCATAAAGCACATACCTTGAAAAGATATTGAAGAAGTTCAATATGGATCAGTCCAAGAAAGGGTTCTTGCCTGTATTGCAAGGTATGAGATTGAGCACAGCTCAATGCCCGACCTCGGCAGAAGATAGAGAAAAGATGAGTGTCATCCCCTATGCCTCGTCCATAGGTTCTACTATGTATGCCATGCTATGTACCAGACCTGATGTGAACCTTGCCATAAGTTTGGTGGGGAGGTACCAAAGTGATCCCGGTATGGAACACTTGACAGCGGTCAAGAACATCCTGAAGTACCTGAAAAGGACTAAGGATATGTTTCTCGTTTATGGAGGTGACGAAGAGCTCATCGTAAAGGGTTACGTCGATGCTAGCTTCGACACAGATTTGGATGACTCCAAGTCACAAACCGGATACGTGTATATTTTGAATGGTGGGGCAGTCAGCTAGTGCAGTTGCAAGCGAAGCGTCGTGGCGGCATCTACATGTGAAGCGGAGTACATAGCTGCTTCCGAAGCAGCGCAGGAAAGAGTCTGGATGAAGGAGTTCATCACCGACCTAGGAGTTATTCCAAGCGCGTCGGGCCCGATGACTCTCTTCTGTGACAACACTCGAGCTATTGCCATTGCCAAGGAGCCCGGGTTTCACAGGAAGACCAAGCACATAAAGCGCCGTTTCAACTCCATCCGAAATTATATTCAAGATGGAGACATAGATATTTTTAAAGTGCATACGGATCTGAATGTCACAGATCCGTTGACTAAACCTCTTCCACGAGCAAAACATGATCAACACCAGAACTCTATGGGTGTCCGATTCATCACAATGCAACTAGATTATTGACTCCAGTGCAAGTGGGAAACTGTTGGTAATATGCCCTAGAGGCAATAATAAAATGGTTATTATTATATTTCCTTGTTCATGATAATTGTCTAGTGTTCATGCTATAATTGTATTATCCGGAAACAGTAATGCATGTGTGAATACATAGACCACAACATGTCCCTAGTGAGCCTCTAGTTGACTAGCTCGTTGATCAATAGATGGTTACGGTTTCATGACCATGGACATTGGATGTCATTGATAACGGGATCGCATCATTAGGAGAATGATGTGATGGACAAGACTCAATACTAACCCTAGCACAAGATCATGTAGTTCGTATGCTAAAGCTTTTCCAATGTCAAGTATCTGTTCCTTAGACCACGAGGTTGTGCAACTCCCGGATACCGTAGGAATGCATTGGGTGTGCCAAACGTCACAATGTAACTGGGTGGCTATAAAGGTACACGACGTGTATTTCCGAAAGCATCTGTTGGGTTGGCACGAACCGAGACTGGGATTTGTCACTCCGTATGATGGAGAGGTATCTCTGGGCCCACTCAGTAAGACATCATCGTAATGAGCTCAATGTGACTAAGGGGTTGGTCACGGGATGATGTGTTACGGACGAGTAAAGAGACTTGCCGTAACGAGATTGAACAAGGTATCAGTATACCGACGACGAATCTCGGGCAAGTACTATACCGCTAGACAAAGGGAATCGTATACGGGATTGATTGAATCCTTGACATTGTGGTTCATCCGATGAGATCATCGTGATACATGTGGGAGCCAACATGGGTATCTAGATCCCGCTGTTGGTTATTGGCCGGAGATATGTCTCAGTCATGACTGCATGGTTCCCGAACCCGTAGGGTCTACACACTTCAGGTTCAATGACGCTAGGGTTATAGGGAATGTAGCATGTGGTTACCGAATGTTGTTCGGAGTCCCGGATGAGATCCCGGACGTCACTAGGAGTTCCGGAGGGAAAGATTTATATATGGGTAGTCCCGTTTTGGTCACCGGAACTGTTCTGGGCGTTATCGGTAACGTACCGAGACCACCAAGGCCCAGGGCGCAAGGGAGAGGACAGGGGGCAAACCCTAGGTGCAGATGGGCCTTAAGGCCCACCCTAGGGGCGCCCGCCTCTCTTCCCCTCCTGGCCGCCCCCCAGATGGGATCCAGGGCTGCCGCCACCCCGAGGGGGGAACCCTAGATGGGGGCGCAACCCCTCCCCTCCCCTTATATATAGTGCGGGTTTCAGGGCTGCCAGACGCACGAGTCTCCTTTTCTCTTGGCGCAGCCCTACCCCTCTCCCTCCTCGTCTCTCGCAGTGCTTGGCGAAGCCCTGCTGGAGTGCCACGCTCCTCCACCACCACCACGCCATCGTGCTGCTGCTGGACGGAGTCTTCCCCAACCTGTCCCTCTCCCCTTGCTGGATCAAGGCGGGGAGACTTCACCGGGCTGCACGTGTGTTGAACGCGGAGGCGCCGTTGTTCTGCGCTTAGATTGGAATCGACCGCGATCTGAATCGCTGCGTGTACGACTCCACCAACCGCGTTCTTGCAACGCTTCCACCTCGTGATCTTCAAAGGTATGAAGATGCACTCCCCTCTCGTTCCTAGTAAACTCGATAGATAGATCTTGGTGATGCGTAGGAATTTTTTTGATTTTCTGCAATGATCCCCAATAGTCTGTTTCCTCCGTTTTGCGGTACGCCACACCCCTCCCGATCAATAACACCCCGTTTCGACCGTAGGAGCTCGAACACAGGTCCGTTTCCTCTGTTCTGCGGTACGCCAGACCCTTCCCGATGAACAGGACCCCGTTTCGACCGTACGCGGTCGAACAAAAGGCTGCTTTCCTTCGTTTTACGGTACGTGGGACCCCGTTCCGGTTGGTTCGTCCAAGCCGGTTGGCTCCAGTTGAACATGACGCGTTCCGACCAAGTGGCTTCGCTCCCGATGAACAGGACGCGTTCCGTCCCAGTCACTTGGCTCTCGGTGAAGACGATGTTGTTTCCTCCGTTCCAACCCAGCCGGTTAGTTGCCGATGAACAAGACGACGTCGCTGTCGTCTGTTGCCTCTCCATGTACACGAGCCATGGTCGTACAAACCGTGAGTAAGCGTTCGAGACCCCGCCCGTATGTACGTACGTGGCCGTATTTTTTGGCATTTGGCTGTACGTACGTGTACACGATTTTGACTAGGCTGCCTGAACTGCTACATCGGGGGCTCTAATACTACACGTGCCGCTGCTTGATCAGCCATGGTTCATCGTTGCAAAGAGACCGATCGACCAGTATGTACGTACATGTTCGCGACCGGAATGACAACACTACGTACGCTTGAACCAGGTGGGTCCCAACTATGAGGGAGGATAAGGAGGCACTTCCTTGCGTGCGAAGTTATTAATGGTGGGTCCTAGCGGTCACGGAAAAGAATCATTTTTTTGCCCGTAATATGGACGCACTTCCTTACGTGCAAAGATGTAGCTGGTAGGTCCTAGCTGTCAGGGAGCAAATGTTTTTTCGCAAAATACAGAGTCCCTTCAGGTGGGTCCTCGCTGTCAGGTGGAGGAATAATTATTTTACGCATGGTAAGGAGGCACTTCCTTGGTGCGGCCCTGGACCCAGCTATCAGCCTCTCCACGTACATTCCTCTTCCGATGAAAGTCTTCGTTCCTTGACCACGCTGACCACGCCGCACCGAGAGCATCAAGGCGATGGACGATGGCGAGGCCTAAGATGGAAATGATCTGGAGTCGTGGAACAAGGGGCACTGGAGTCCCTGGCGGAGGGAAGTACGACAGACTAGTTTGGCTGCCTTCGCGGGAGAATAACAGAAGGCGTGGGTGAGTATAAGTATGACGTAGCCACCACTTGGAGTAGGGTGGGGCGACGAGACCCGCGCGGCAGCACAGCCGACCACGGGAGGCAGATGCAGGCGCTCCAGTCGGCAACCTATTGGGTGGCTGGAGCAAGAGCAACTAAATCAGAGATTGAAGTAGCAGGATTGGCATTGGATGTCAATCCAATGACTACAGATGTCAGAATAATTTGTTGACCTTTTGTTTTACACCATGAAATGATTTTGGTCACTAAATGGACAACACCTTGCGCAGGCTTCGTCCACTAGGCCAACAAAGTGAGCTTCAAAAGCTGTGGCGGAATGCAGCCCATTTATTTAGGTTTTACCACCCATTTCATTTTGTTTGCCAGTACAACTATTTCTGGGGCTTTGACTCAAAAAATAATCTATGTCCTAGGTTGGGTAAAAATAATAATAGCCGATTTTTGACAAATCGAGATACTAAGGTATAATACAATAAAGGAATACAAATAAAATAATAAAATATATTATTTACGATGCATTTGATTATTTATTCGAATACACCTATTTACTGAGCTGGGTGAAAAATAATATTGCATACATGCAGCGCATTTATCATTTGTGATAATTTCCAAGCCATTTGATTTTAGTAGAAATGGATCCATTTTCTGGGATGGGTGAAAAAGCAATGATGGTATGGACTGAGCATTTTGTATAAAAAGTAATATTGAGTTACGAATATTATTAAAAAAATTAAGTTCGGCTTGGTAATCTTATTATATAAAAAACGAACTGGGTTATGCATTTTATTAAAAGAAACATAGGCTAGGTTGCTCTTATTTAAAGATATTGTGTACAACTGTCGGCACAGTTGCATTGCTGATGTTCGACAAAAATGACATATGTAGTACAGTACAATTTTACATGGCTACTCAGCCCACATTCAACGACGCCTAAAAAGGACCAAATAAGGTTTCTGTATAACCTTTTGAAGTTACTGGGCTCAATTTATAACTTCAGAAAAAAGTTAGAGTACAGTGGACCCTAATTAAAAGTTGTCACGAGCGAAGAAATAATTCACCGGGTCCCACTTGTGTGTGTGTGTGTGTGTGTGTGTGTGTGTGTGTGTGTGTGAGAGAGAGAGAGAGAGAGAGAGAGAGAGATCAGTCGATGCTCGTAAATACATCTTTCAACCATATGCATTGCTGATGCTCAGTAAAAAACTTATATAGTTGACATAATCATATGGAACGTCATAGCACACTGAACTTGCATACAAAAATTTCACGCAGGCGGCACAATTAGGGTGGAAGCAGTGGATCGCTATGGGTAGGGCTATGTTGAAACCAACGAACTCGTACATAACGATTCATCGTCTTTATCAATGACGGGGAATATCTTGAATGATGTGCAAAGAAAACAGACAGAAAATACAATAAGTTCTGCTAGCATATTAAGTTGACGTACATCCCTTTCTAAAAAAAGTCCAGGTACAAAAATATAACAGGTCACATTCAAATATACTGGCACATCAGTGCTTCATACCGATTGCTCAGATTTAACCAGTATCTGAGAACATTCAGTTGTTACCTCAAATTAAAGCACATCAAGGCAACCAACCATGCCTCTTCTCCCAAAGAAGCAGTGGCCTCCGCCGCGCGATGGAGTAGGCCATGTGCCATCCATCATTCCGAGCAACACAGAGAAAGTCTGACATTGACTCCTGTAATGGACGTCGTCGACGGACGCTGGCACAAGCGGCGGCGGCAGGACTTCGATTGATGGATTGACCACTTCTTCAACATGCACGAACACTCGATACAGGTACATCCCTAATGTGGTCCTCGGCGGCCTTGGTGGCAACGAATAGTACAACCCCGGTTCCCGCACCGGTATCTCAACACCAATCACCTTTGGTATGGTGGAAAGATTCTTCATCCATGCTATAACCGTCAGAGCCCAACTGTGTGGAGGAACAAACATACTTACGAGCTCACCTCAAGGTCGTTGATAAGCTCATTCATGGACTCGTTGTTCCAAGCACGTCAAGGCATGCCATGGAAGTTAACCTTTGTTAAAAACTCAAGCTCAGAGGGCACCGAGGCCCATCCTAGGAGCCACCGATCAAAGCTCACCAGCGCGCCATCGCAGAACAAACACCGGGACGATTCGAACACACGAGTGCAGTCAAAAGTTGTCCTGAACCTGATGAAGAAATCAGCCGGTGGCGGACAGACTTTGATGGGCAAGTCACTTACTTGGATGCCGTGCGCAATGCCAAGAGCTTTGACATGGTCGTATGGCGAGATGGGAGGCCGGTCGCTGTTGATGGTTACCATCAGCACTTTGCCGGCAAACTGGTCGTTAGGCGCCACCATGCTACTATTGAGCAATAGCCCGCAGCGCCCGAAGGCAGGATGGACTTTGACCGGCGACATGATAGTGCGCTTGAGTACATGGAGTACAGGAGGGGGATTTGGGGGAACTGGAGTAGGAATCGAGATTCCAGAGATGGGGGAGGGGCGGGAGATCGGGGATGAAAAGGTAGCATGAATTTCTAACACGCGCCAATATGCTCTCTGCGCGCAAGCACACGAAAACACCGGTGGCACCCACATGTCGGCCTAAGAGTCATTTTTTTGAGCGCCTGGCCTGAGAGTCATAATTGACCTGTTTGGCATTGCGTTACTAGTCGTCTCATATTCAACGACACCTCACTGGCCCAAACAAGTGTACCTCATCGAAAAGACACTGGGCTCAAATTATATAACTTGAAAAAGGAGATATCCTCTCTAGAGAATGGTGATGCCCTCATTTAGCCCAGCATCAGTTCGAGACAATAAACAGTTCGAAACAACGATATATACAACATTCAAACACAGACTAATGACTACTATTGAGTACTGACATAAACAACACACTACAAAAAAATACACTTCCCTGATGATACCTGTTTGTCAGAGTAGGTCACGTTTTCTGTTATGCATGTACATCCATGACAAATTTATGACAGAATCAAGATAGTCATACCTGTGCTGTCATAGAAGTGTTCCATGACATTACCAAAATTATCATCACCGAAGTGTCCACTTCCATGATGATAAATCGCGCGTCACAGAAGTGCTTTCGTCAAGGGTGACCGACACGTGGCATCCACCGTAACGGAATGCTGTTAAGCTATCGGGTTCGGTTTTGGATCCGATAACCCGTTAACAGCCCCGACCAATGGGGATTTTCCACGTGTAAAATCATCATTGGGTGTAGGAAACACGTGTCGGCTCACCGTTGGGACAGATGTCATCCACTCATTGGACCCAAAGCGCCTATGATACGTCAACACGTGGCACGGCCCAACAGAGGCTCATTCCTGTGAAAAGGCCGGCCCATTTGACTTGGTCAAAAGGTGGCGGGCCGGCCCACGGCAAGCGTGTTAACGGCATGTTCGCATATAGCCCATTTACAGCCCGCTAACCTAGGGCCCGTTTACGGCCTATCCGAATTAGGGCCAATAGCGTCATCTGGGCCGTCCAATATAATTCCAACCCGTTTTAACTTTCGGCCCATGTATGGCCCATGAAGTCTTTCGGCCCATATGAGGCCCTTATTACTCTCGACCCATTAACGGCCCGTGGTAAAACTGGCCCGTAATGAACAGTGTATCACTTTATACCCATTAACAGTCCATTATTCCGTTGGGCCATTTCCAGCCCATGTTATCTTTTGGCCTTCTCAGGGCCCACTTATTCTTGGGCTCATTTCCAGCATTCGTTTACTTTCGGCCCGTTACTGTCATTTTCTGCTTGTGGGCCAAATACAGCCCGTGGTTAGAGTCGGCTTGTTTGTGGCCCGTTAATACGTTGGGCCGTTTTCATAGCGTCATCAAATACGGCCCATTTATTCTTGGGCTCATTTCCAGCATTCGTTTACTTTCGGCCCATTACTGTCATTTTCTGCTTGTGGGCCAAATACAGCCCGTGGTTACAGTCGGCCCGTTTGTGGCCCGTAAATACGTTGGGCCATTTTCATAGTGTCATCAAATACGGCCCATTTATTCTTGGGCTCATTTCCAGCATTTGTTTACTTTCGGACCGTTATTGTCATTTTCTACTTGTGGGCCAAATACAACCCGTGGTTATAGTCGGCCCGTTTGTGGCTCGTTAATACGTTGGGATGTTTTCATAGCGTCATCAAATACGGCCTATTAACGACGACCTGTTATGGTCGGCCCATGAACGGACGATTTGAACTCTAGCCCATTTACGACCATAATGTGGTCTGTTATTGGCCCATGTTTGGCCAACCGATCATACGGCCCGTAGAAGGCCCATTGATGATGCGGCCCGTAGAAGGCCCATTGATGATACGGCCCGTAGAAGGCCCATTGTGTCAACGACCCGTAGAAGGCCCAATGTTTCTACGGCCCGTAGAAGGCCCATTGTGTCAACGACCCGTAGAAGGCCCAATGTTTCTACGGCCCTTAGAAGGCCCATTGTTTCTATGACCCACACGAGGCCCATGTTAACTACAGTAAATATGTAGCCCATTGTTAATGTGGCCTAGTTTTAAAAATTAGGTTCTTCCTACCACTAGCAAACCGCGGAAAAAGAACTGCACTGACTACAAGAAAACAAATAAACAAGACAATAAGGAAATAAATAAGCAAGCAATTAACGCTAGCCTATTACCGCTATTACACATATTACATCCACTGGGCGTCAAAGTTCGCCACCAGTGCAAATATAGGGAACAAAGCAGCATATTACATACACTGGCCATCAAAATTGGCCACCAATGCAAATAAACACGGCAGCAAAACATGAGCATAACTGAAACAACTTCAGAAGAGGTCAAGAAACGTGGTATCCACCATGCTGGCAATAAGATTAGCAAGCTTATCAGCTTTGTCCTGTTTGGTGCTAAAATCCTCCAACGCTTGCTGTTGCACCAGAAAGTATGCATCTGAATGCTCTAGGGACTTCCAGGGTCCTTCCGCTTCTTGTCGCAGCACAGCTGGTCGATGTCTTTCAGCTTGTAGTTGACTCAAGAAACCAAACTGATTCAGACAGTGAGTTTGAATAGCTTGTGCAAACGGTAGTGGCCAGTAACTCCAACACTAAACCAAGACAACACTTCGGGGTTGTCTCACTGTCTTCGAGATAGTCTTCCTTAGCTGTTTTATCAGCTTTGTTAGAGACCAACAAGGATGTGTCACTATCCCGAACCTTATCTGCATTACTTCCTTTACCATTGCTTAATAAGGCACTCTTCCCCAATATTCTATCAGCATTCTAAAAGAAGAAACAAGCAGACACATAACATTTTAGCATGTACTAGTATATGAAACTCATTTCGGTGAACCAGTTCATTAGTAAGGTGGACAGGGTTAAACTACCGAGTCTTCTATTGCCAAGTACTAGTACATAATAAAAGCATCAAACAAACATATATCTATGTCCTATGGTCACTGCATTGTCTTGCCTAATCAAAATAGAGACACGGTTCAAATCATATCAGTTCAAGACAAAGTAGCAGTGAAAGAATACAAAGCGTGGGAAACTACACGGCACAACAAGTTTTCACATGGGTACCACGGGTCCACATGTACAACAACACTATTTGCTTTGTTGTGATGCTAGTAATGTGCATGATATGAGAAGTCAACTGTATACACAATTAAAATTGAAATCAATAGAGCTATTGATAAGAGCAAGCATGTTAAAGAAACATCTGTGAACATACCTGCTGTGCCATTGGAGTTTCGATTGGATCCTTCAATTTAAAAATAAGTTTGTATGAGTAAATACAGTGATACAAGAGCAAAGCAGTATGCACGATGGCAATCATAGTTAAAAAAGGCGCGCCTAAGCGAGCGCTTAAGTGTGCCTAGGCTCGAGGCATTGGCGAAACGCATTGCGCATAACTATGCTTAATCTGTGCATAACTGCGCATAATTATACGCTTTGGTCAGTAAAGCGCAAGGCGGTGGCAAAATGCACAATTAACGCCTAGCGCTTTTTGGAACTATGATAGCAATGGAATCTTAAATTAGAACAATTGTTCTTCAGGTTTAGGCACTTGTTCTACATGAACATAGTATAGTAAGACGCAAGAATATAATACTTAAAAAATAGAAAATGAGATCATAGACCTTACCACATTCTTGGTTCGGGACCAGTACAGAACAAGGCGTTCCCAGTCATCGTCCAGTAAATGTGTCTCAGGAGAACATAAGGGAATTTGATGAGTTTCTTTGCCGGCGAAGTACGTTTTCTTCAGGTAATTCTGATACTCAAGCATTCTTGAAGATAGCAGAGGTATTAGCATAGGTTACCTCATCCTGAGTTTCCAAATCGGTCCTTCTCTATAGAGAAAAATGAGAAAATTTGCTGTATTATAACCATCATGGAGGTAGGATGTATGGGACAAAGCAATGTAATTGCCATGAATAACATTACTTACACATAACTCCTGGGCAAACACCTGCAACTGGCATTTTCCTTCATCTTCAGTATAATATTTCCAAGATGGGAAGATACGCACATACGATTTAACAACATCAAATGCGATAGATGCTAAAGTACAACTAGCTGGTTGTGCTTCCACCACAGGAATAGGCGTACTAACTGGCGAAGTTGGGGTTTCGCCATGGTAGTACTGGCCCTTTGGGCACTAGAGCTGCCTTACTAACTGCTCTTGTTTGGGAGCTCTGTGGTGGAGATGGTGATGTGTCAATAGGAACTGGGTTACTATCTGTTGGGGTTGGGGTTAGATTGGGTGAAGTTGGTTCTCTGTCCATTGTTGTAGGGGTACAATCTGCGAGAGTTTGGATTATGTGTGACAGGGCTGGTTCTCGTGCATGTACAACCGGGGTGCTATCTCCACCAAGAGGTAGCACTGTTTTATTTGAAGACCGTGTTTTTAGTCCGCTAGATGCTGACATCACCCGCTCCAATTCAAATGGCTGATAAACATGAAACATAGTTGAATATATAGACATTGTATTTGAGACAGATGCAATACATAGTGTGGAAAAAAGAGGACATGAAATAGTTGACATGTATATTGTTTAACTAAAACGAATAGCATGGCATAATTTCACATATATGATGTCTATTTAAACTGGATTGCATAGCATAACATAATTCAAAGATATGATGAATAACTAAAACGTCGTGCCAAGTTAGAGCATACACCTCGGTGGGGGGATAGGAGTGGTCATCTATCTCTGAATCCATCTCTGAGGTGCTATTGGGACCCAACAAGAGATCTTCTTCGACAGGTAGCACTGTCTGCTCTGAAGGCCTTGTTTTCACTCCAGATTTTTCAATCTCCCACTCAAATGGCTGATTCACAGGAAGAGTAGTTTAATGTACAAACATTGTCGACAAATGGAAATTTAATGAAGAAAAGGATGGGCAAGATATCATTCAAATATATGATGCCTGGTTAAACTAGATGGTATTGCACACATATATTATGGCTGGCTAAAAGACATGAGACTGCATAATTCTCATATATGATATAGAAACTAAACAGGTGGCGACAGAACATGTCTAAACTAAGCAGATGACATATATGATGTCAAAAGTAGGCACTGCAAGGCAACATATGCATGATATGACTAACATCATCATGCCAAGGTAGAGCAAACACCTTGGGGGGTAAATAGGAGTGGTCAGCGCCGTCTGAATCCACCTCAGAACAGATATCTTCCTCTGGATTACAATCTGGAGAGGGGTGGGGAGGGTTTGCCATTGAACCCACCATGGAGCGATGTCTGCATGACATTGTATTGCCCGCGCAAAACTCTTCTCTTTTTCTCTACATGTTCAGCATGACTGTGTACAATATCTGACATGCATACAAAAAAAATATGGTGAGATTATGTAAGGAGAGCATGCAGAAATTTAGAGTGATAGTAACAACCAGTGGATGGATCCAAAAATAATGATAGCAGGCTGATGATTGCTTTAATTTAATAAAAAACACAGATGATGATTGCTTTACTATTTGTTTCCCACCCAAGATGAACAACATAGGCATACCCTAGGTGAACCAGATATTAGACAGAGATACTATTCATTGCTTCCTCGATATGTGCCCCACAACTAATTTAGAACTCAAGTTTGAACATTAATTTGGACCTGACTTGGAGTCCAAGAGGTGAACATGATGATAAACTAGCAGGTAATTTTAAGCAATGCATAACATAAGTAGAATCAAAAGAGTGCGACCTCTCTTGTGGACCCGTGTACTCCCCAGGTTCATCTGCCGAGTCGATGATGGTGATGCCGTTGCGGTGGGTGCCGGCGGCAGGGAAGGAGATCTGAGGCGGCGAAAGACAGTCATGAGTCAGGATGTCTTGTTTGGTGGATGTTTCTGTCGATGGAGCACCTCAAGTGAGGTGGACGACATCGCGACATGAGCAGGACAAACCACACAAAGTTCCCTTCGAGACATACCTGTAACTGAAGTAATTCTATAAGGGCTCATTTGGCTTGCATGATTCTAAAAATGCAGGGATAGGAAAAACACCAGAATAGGATAGGAATGCACATGGTAAACAGAGCATTTGAAAACACATGATTTCTGTCAACTTGGGTGTTTGGTTTACATGAATTGGAAGAGCAGAGGAATGCAAAGAAACATGGCCAAAATAAAGTGAAACCATATGAAAGCATGTGCAGTTAGAATGTTATTCTGCCACTAATGCACTTGGTCTTGTTTTCATGCATGGGATTTTGAAAAGTAGGTCTAGGTGGATGTTTTGCTTCATTTCTTTCAACAAAATGCATAAATAACTGAATAGTAGAGTGCCATTGGAAAATTCCATATTGCTATGATTTTCGGTCGAACCAAAATAGCCCTAATGGATCGACATGAATGTATAGTTATAAGTGATGCAACAAGTGTACAACCACTTTGCCGTAGCCGTGTCGACCTCAGCATCATTGGGTTGGTCGCTGAAGCAGTTGAGGCAGAGGTGGCTGTCGGAGGTGTGGAAGAAGATCTGAGGAATCTGTAGACGACGTCTAGGGCACTGCTCTGTTGTGATGGTTCATTCTGTCGTTGGAGCAGCCCCGGTGAGCCGTAAGACGTCAAGGCTGAAGCAGCACAAGACAGACATCGTCAATCTTAAGTGGGATTCTAATAGCATCTCCAATAGATGATGTAAAATAGATGTAAAATTTACATCACCAAAAACCACCTGACTACAACAGATGAGGTAAAAACCGTTGACTCTGAACTTAACTGTCGAAACTGAAATTTACCGTGGAATCTGAATGTTACTGTCGAAACTGAATGCAATGGTAGCAGAGAGGCACTTGACATGTAGTTTAGGAAGGGCATGCAGTTCATCTTCAACCTGCACCCCCCTGAGCCGACAGCCACCACCGGTCAAACCGCCGGTCCCAGCGCCGCCTTGTCGCCCCGAAACAACTCCCCACCATCGGTCCGCCCCCGCCCCGGCCAGCCCTATAGGCCCCTCGCCCCCACCCTGAACCCTAAGATAGATAGTGACGTACCTCTCCGGCGAGCCCCCGTCCCCGCTACGGGTGGTTCTTCCTTAACTCCGGCGAGCCCCCCACCCCCTAAAAATTGACTGACCCAAAATTCGATTCAGTCGACTGAAGTGTAGCTAAATCGGAGCAGAGCAGCAGCACAAGCGAGGGGGAGAGCAGCAGCAATAATAGCGCGAGCGAGCGAGCGAGAGCCGGAGCAGCAGCAGCTGGGTGAGCGAGCGATCGAGCGAGAGCCGGAGCAGCAACATCAGATCCGGCTGGTATGGCCGCCGCCGCCGAAGGGGCCTTGCACTGGGGGAGAGCCGCTGTGGAGATGTCGCCCGCGGTGCTGACTTCAAGGTAGCCGCTCCATGGGGGTACGTGATGGAGCACCGTCGGCACCGGGAGGTCGAGCTAAGGAGAAGGTGTGATGCGATGAATGTACAACCTCTTTGGTGGCACCGAGTAGGCCTCGACTTCGTCCGAGGAGTCGGTGAGGATGCTTCGGTTTCGGTGGAGCAGGTTAAGGCGGCGCTGTGGGGATAGAGCAGCCGCGATAGATGAGGCGATCGTAGGAGCAACTCCTTGGAGGTGGAGGACGGGACGGCTGAACCGGCGGGACGACAAGATGGACGACGGATCCTTATCCGGGGAGGTGGACGAGGGATGTCGAGCTATTGTGGTGGACGACGTCGTCGGGGAAGAGGCTCCGGCGGGGCAGCGGTGAGGTGGTGGACGGAGGAGGGTGGGGTTTCGTGGCTGGAGCGGAGAGGTTATGGCGGCCTGGGATTTCAAATGGCAAAAAGGAGGCAATGGAGATGCGCTTGTCCAAAATGTAGGGTGTGTTACAACTGTACCCCCCACCGATTTGAATTAGCGGACCTTTCGGCTCGGGGTTAGAAGGGGGATTTCGCGTGTCGGGATTTGGCAGCTTGAGGGAGTTTTCGCGCGCGTTGTAATTTCGGGATAGCAAGGCGCGGGTTGTGAAGGCGCCAGTTTTGGGAGCACGATATCTGAATTTTCGGGGCGCGGGTTGAATTTTAGGGACAAGCCTAACGTGTAATATTGTACTTGTACGTACCAAATCAATTCGCACTTCCCTCAACCAAAAAGAAAACGAAAAAAATAAAACTATTCACACCACACAAAGAGAGAGTCTTGCCCCATTTTACTATAAAAATGCTATTTAAAGCTACTCATACCAACAATTTAGTGCAATTAAATGCTATTCGGTAGTATGAATCCATGTTATGTCCAATTAATTTTTTCCGCTTGATGTATAATGCATGTAACCTACTCATACCAACATTTTAGTGCATTCCAAATGTCTATACTACCGCTGCAGTTCGAACTGAATTTGAATTCGTTTCTCTATTTCAATAACAATCTACAATCATGATTGTTGCCAACTTCAACCATCATTCGTGTATTACCTTAATAACACACCACATGATTACTATAGAGATAGATGTGAACTATGTGTACTACATGAACTCGAATTCTATTTTTTGAATACACTTGATGTTGATTCCAAATAATAGTACATTTGATGTACTAACTATATATTCATAACCTAAACCATGTTCCATACGTGTACACAGTGTTTATCACACATAGTATAGTGCCACGCCCCCTACATTATGACAAGTATTTAGACCTGAGCTGCAAAAGCCACACATTAGCCCAAATTATGATCAATGTTTTATATGTTATACGTAGTACTAGCAAGATGCCCATGCATTCCACAGAACATCAACATGATCAAGGGGAGGCCTGATTTGCATCTATGGAGAGGGGTGTGGGTATCTTGTTTCAATATTGCCATAGTTTCCTTCCTAACCGCCAGATATAAATCGGATGGCCTATATTGCAGGATGGCACCATCATCAACAACTCTGTTTTTTATAAGAGTAGAGATAAAATATATTATATGTAGTATAACATGTTCATAACCACACCATGTGTATCACCGTTATATATATTCACACATGCATCGGTTTAAAACACTATGATAAATTCTTCAAATATACGAATTCGCCTTTTATAATGAAGTATGATCTCTATTCATCTTTTACACACACACACAATCCTCTTATCTTTGTAGCTAGCTACCGCTAACTTTCTCTCGTGCATGCAGACGCCCGCATCTCTTTCACCCTCCCTCAGCATTCTCTAGCTCCATCGCGCAAATTCGTCTTTTCACTTTAGGTCGTTCACCCACGGTGTGTGTAGGCCCCCAGCTCCTTCTTTACGACACACATCGATCGATATGCCTCTCTAGCCAGGTGTGCCTAGCACAAAACACAAGCTTACCCTCTTCTCTTATCACCATCCATGCCTCACTCCCACCACTCTCTTCATCGATCTCGTACTTGCACACTCCTCCCCCCTCGATATTGTATGACTCTCACACCACCTCCTAGATGCATCCCTCTCTCTCTATCCTTCTCCCCGTGCCTCATTTGCTTCTAACACGCACATGCATGTATACCGGTCGATCTTCCCACATATACCTAGGTCGACTTTAACTATTCCCCCCCATCGATCGACGTACCTCACAGGTTATGTCTCTCCTTTCTCTGACAAAGGACGATTGATCTTCCTACGTAGTTATGTCTGCTTACCACAGCCATATCGCCCCCCTCATCATTCGCGCATGCCTCCTGACCCGTCTCTCACACGCACGTGCACAGACAGGTAGGCGGCAGCCACCCCCTCTCTTATTGATATTGCAGGCGTGCCCTCCGGTTGTCTAGCAAGCCTATCCCACCATTTGTTAGAAGCAACTCCACTACCACCCCCTCCAACACTCTAGCTCTGTCTCTATCCCAACCTTATTCCTGTCCTACACATATGCATGGATGCCGATCGATCTTCCTTAATACATGAGGTAGATCGATCTCCCTTAATACATGAGGTAGGCCTCTCTCCTCCTCCACACATATACCAGCCATTGTACCTCTATAGTTAATTAGGCCTCCCTCCCCCCACCACACACCGATAGTCGAGTGCTTTAGGTAGGTATCCATGCCACAGAGACAAACTACACATGTCCCCTTCCACGTTCCAGTAGGACAACCACTCTATATCTTTGACGTGGGCACACACAAATTCGATGGCACTCTTTATCGATCGCGCGCGCACACACACACGCACAACATCCCTCTCTTCGATTCTATGGACACCTCAAGCCGATGATACCTCCACTCTCTTCTCGTGGATCGCCCCCTCTATATATATGATATATCCAGGACTCTATTTCACACACATTGCATATTGATTGACCCCACCCCCCCAAAAAAACTCTCACGAACCCACACACTATATCTCTCTACGTTTGTACCTCTCTCACACAACCCCACGTAGGTGGTGTACGTATACAAGAAGAGAATAGGTGCACTGTGCACGTACTCATGCTTCGTGCCCAGCCACACCCGCGTGGGTACATGGTGGAGCTCATTTCTGTACGAAATGGCAGCCCACGTGCTAATTTGAACGCGTGTAGCGGTTTTTTTTACCTACGGAGGTCGTGTACCACGCGTGCACGAAACAAAGTTCGACTTGATGCGTTGGCGTGTTACTTTTAAATAAAGTTATATCGCTCAATGGCACGTACACATAATATAAAACGATTTTTATCGAGAAAAAGGTAGTCCGCTCCACTATATACAATGGAGTCTGCATGCCTGGTTTGTCTCTCTTCAGAGTATCTCACACAAGGCTGCGGTCACCTCTCTCTCTCTCTTTCACCGTTGGTCACTGATCCGACCACATCCCGTCCACCAGCGGAAAGGGAGGACGTGCATCATTTCTCCGTTCGGCGGCGCCGAGGCAGCACGTCCCGATCTGCGGTACACGCCGTTCTCTCTGACCAAGCTCCGGCGTGGTAGGGCATACGCCACCTGCTTGGTGCCGCAGTATGGGCAGATTCCACCCGCCGCCGCTCACCTAGTCACATCCCGATGACCTCCGGGTATCCCCTCCGGCCTTGCTCCACTGCCCGTCTTCCCACGTTGCTGCATGTGGATCTTCCATAGTTCTTTGCCCAAAATGTAGCTCGTCTGGCATACTTTCCATATTGCAATCACGTCCTCACATCGTTTTAGACAAACACAACCGTGTTGTTATCTTCCCTTAGGACAAGGAATATGCTTCTTTTTTGTCGTCGCATGTGTCATCAACTATTATTGGCCAGTAATTGTTTCCTTTCTACCTCTTTTTTGCAAACAGGGCTATCCATTTCACCTCGTTGCTATTGCGACCTTTTGGTGAACTGCCCAAATCACTTTTTTCTTAAGAGTGTTTTGTGCAGTTCTACCAAAATGTCACACGGGCAACGTCTCTACATTTCAGTGCGACTGCACAAAGGGATATTGGTTTTTCTCTATCCTCCTCATCCGACTCCGAGCCTAATCTTCTCCAACTAGTTAGTCTTAAGAGAGACTGCAAAGGTGACCGGCTTCTATTTGTTTGTTTATTGTTTCATGAGCAGTCCTCTGTTATCATAATCACACTTAATATCTTTGGAACAGGGACGCTCAACTCTATTTAGTGGAACTGCACAAAATGATCGGAATGTTGCATGCTCCAGACATCTACTTTTTTCCCAACATGCGTTATTGATTTAGACAGAGTTGGGGGGACGGTACTGCCAATGAAAGCAAGGATCAATTTTAATTTAACACCTTCTCACAACTTTGTCTTCAGTTGTGATGTAAATATTAGCTCTGATTAGCAAGGAAGTTAGTTTTTTATTGTTTCTGAAAGAGCATTGATGGCAAGACACACAAAACAAAAGCTGAAAGCTCACACCATTGTACAATTTCATGTCGCTGGAAAATTATTTGTATAGTACGTCAATTATGTAAACAAATGCTGGAAGCTTGGTAGCATTGCCAGAAGCCTCTTTGGCATCCGGGTCCATGTGCCATGCACGAAATTATACTCCTTCGTTCCTAAATATTTGTCTTTTTACAAATTTCAAATGGGCATAGTTTAGAGTGTAGATTCACTCATTTTGCTTCATATGTGTACTCCCTCTGTTCCTAAATATTTGTCTTTCTAGAGATTTCAACAAGTGACTGCATACGGAGCAAAATGAGTGAATCCACACTCTAAAATATGTCTATATACATCCGTATGTAGTAGTCCATTTGAATCTCTAAAAAGACAAACATTTGAGTAGTCAGTCGTTGAAATCTCTAGAAAGAAAAATACTCCGGAGTATATTTAAGAACCGAGGGGGTAGTGCACAGCCGCATGGGAGACTCGGGCCGGTCGTTGCGCCGCATTAATAGTGAGTAATGAGCAGTCAAATCATAAGCCCCACCTTTCCCACTGTAAGTTGCTCGGAACAAGCAACCATCAATACGCTCTTCTTTGAATCCGCTCATACTACTCCATTCGTCACTGTTTATAGAGCGCGCTTCAGAAAAAGAGAAAATCTCTCGGACCAAGGCGACTAGCGAACGGCCTGAAAAATAGCATTGGTAGTTATAGCACGGCGTCTATTACTAGAGGAAATAATGCGTACACAAATGCATGCAGTGCTTCCACCCCGGGTACACACATGCATGCACTTACTCCACCGCGTAGTACTACATCGAGAGAAAATTGCGGTTACCACGCCCTAATTAATTGAGCATTAAACCAAATGCGTCTAAAATCTCTCTGGTGGTGGAAATGCATTGAGAGAAATGCATCATAAGGAAGCGCGCCTTGTAATCTGTGACGGAGGGAGGAGTAGTATGAAGGTGCAAAACCAAGTACGCGTACGGCCAGTCGGTCAACGCACCTCCTCTTGGCATATCACTGACATGTGGGACCGGCGTGTGAGAAAACCGATCTCAATTGACAGCAAAATGGACAACCCGCCGTTCCTTTAGAGAGACGAGGAGCGAGAACACACAGACAGGCTCGCACGGAGGCCAAGATATATTCGAGCATGGTTAATCTATATCATCATTACATGTTGGGCTGCCATTTCCGCCCTTCTTCGGAATAATTGTGTACTTTATCAAAGATTAAAGAAAAATAAGAGTACAGAGGCTCCACCATGCGGTTCTAGTAGTAGTACTACTCGTACTACTAAACCTTGCGCTTGGCTCTTCGCCTCTTCGTGAAGTCGAACAATAATGGTACTCCGCATGTTCGGTACTATAATGTATGCCTCTGGCAATCTGACACCGAATGAACTGATGCATGTCCACCGCCTGGGTGAGGGTACATTGCATTAGTCAAAAAGCGTAAGCGAGCTTCACCTTGTCCTGCAAGCTTCTCCTTGTTCTGCGAGTTGACGGGACACACCAACAAGTAGTGCTAGTCCATGATCCCTCCTTTCTGGTTAATATGGCTTAATCTTTTTTTGCGGGTAAATGAGAGAGCTTTATTCATATATAAGCATTCTTAGGACGATCAGCCAAGACATTGGTCACTAGGAAGCGAGGTACCCCGCAAAAAAAAGAAGTAGGAAGCGAGGTGTTTCATCAAGCCAGCTCTCGGCCACATTCAAAGTGCAGCAAGCACGGTTCGCACAAAGATGCGTCGCAAGGTTTGCTGACCAGTTTACATGCTGAATAACAAAAAAAAAAGGAAATATTACCGGGCGCTCCTATTTGTAACAGGATATGAGCCAGAATTAAGCGAGAATTGTGGCGAGTTATCCATGCAATCAACTTCCATTATCACATGCGAGAACACTCGAAGAGAACCAAATGTGTTGAAGATTGCTTTATCACATTTTAAAAATAAAATAAGAGTGCAGACGCTCCTCCATCTGGTTCCTAGTGTACCTCTATAGACTACTATAAACTTTGCGCTTGGTTGTTCGCCTCTTCGGGAAGTGCAACAATAATAGTACTACTAGTATAGTGTATGCTTCTGGCAATCAGACACCGAATTAACTGTTGCACGTCCACCGCCTGAGCGAAGGACAGCTTGCATTAGTCAAAAGTTTCTCCTTGTCCTGCAAGCCACCGCGCGCAAGCTTCTCCCATCCTACAAGCTTCTCCTCGTTCGGCAAGTTGACGGGACACAACAAAGTAATGCTAGTCCATACTGCCTCCTCTTCGGTTAATATGGCTTCATTGACTTACTGCTCCTGCCTTTGCGTCTGTGATAGGTGGGCCCAACAGGTGGTTGGCCCACCTGTCATGCAGCCAAAGGCAGGTGCAGTTAAGGCACCGGAGCTCAGTCCGCGAGGGAGAGGGCGTTGTAGTAATCAATCTTCTCGGTCTTGTACGAGTTGACGCGACACATCAAAGCACTGCACTCGATATAAGTGTTTTTACACATTTCAAATGGACTACTACATACGGATGTATGTAGACATATTTTGCTTCGTATGTAGTCACTTCTTGCAATCTCTAATAAGACTTATATTTGGAAACAGAGGGAGTACAACGCATGCATGCATGCATGCCGTGACTTCCCTTTTGATACTTGCATGTGTTGATTTGATGCACCTTGCCAAATTTTGACTATAAATTTAACTAAATAAATTTTCATGCATGTCACAAATAATTACGGGGCGGTTTGGATTGTGACTACGTTTGTCTTGTGTTGCCACATTATTTTTCCCACACTTGCCTAACTTGAGTTGCTCAAATTGTTAGACACACTTTGCCTTGCCTAAGGGACTTGTACCAGACTTGAATGATACAAAGTGCGACCTGGCACACCGTAACACCACTTGGAACAAGCGGGTAGCTATCTCAAAAAATAATCAACAACTAAAAAACGGCGACCTGGCACGTAGTACACAATTTTAAACGATTGTTTTGATGGAGTGAAAAAGGAAAACTACCCCACTACGTATATATAGGCCGGAGCCTCCGCGCTTGCTTGCTAGGGTTGCTCTATTCACGCACTCTCATCCTCTCCAGATCTAAACAAGATAGGGGTGGTAACACTGTCTTTCTCCCTTCAAAAAACATTGTCTTTCTATCCTCACCGCTGGTTACAGATCCAGATGTATCCCCCTCCGCCGGTGAAGGGGAGGAGGGGCAGCGTTTAGGCCGTCGTCGATAGCGAGGGAGGAGACCCACTGCTGGCCGCAACGTTATCTTTGGCCGAGCGCCGGAGCGGGAGGTCCTCCGATCCCTTCGTCGTTGCCCTAGTGTGGGCGGATCCGGCCTCCCGCCACCCACCTATCCACATCCGGACGACCTTTAGGTATATCTTCCTTCGAAACTGCCTTAGCTCTACTTCCCCAGCTCGCTACGTCGCTGCATGTGCATCATTTTCTATCTCTCAGCCCCTCTCGATCGGATGGTCCAACGTCACCTATTTTTTTCTTCTATTGTTAGAGGTAAAGCTACTTCATGGAGTCGAATCTTATCCTTGGTTCAAACAAGAAATATAGTGGGGGTGGGGGAATTTAGTATGTAGTACATCAGACTTGGTACAAACAGAAAGGAAAGGGGGTGAAAGTAGTACAGACTGGTCATCCAACCGGTCTCTTGGTCGAAAAGGGAAATATAGGGGTAACGCTGAACACAGTGGTATGACCAGGACTATATTTGCTATCCACACATAGGAGTAGGTGGCTAGAGTGAACAAAAATGGGACCAACCCATATATGTTTCTTGGATGTTTGTTTCTCGGGGCAACAAACTATGAATCACCACTTTATGCCCCTGTTTAGGTACATGGTGCGACAAATTTTCGTGTTTAGACCCTTTTTGGATGGAAATTCAGGATCTGACCCCTGTTTGATATATTTTTTCGGGATTTGACCCTTTTCTTACCGCCACCGGCTCTGGCGGTAGGGTTAGACATGCTACCGCCAGGGCCCCTGGCGGTAGGGTACTTATACACGTCAGCACTTGGTGAGACGAGTTCCTACCATCTTGATATATGCATTTTATTTATTTGATCCATATGTTTAGGTTTGCAATAGTGGCGCAACCATCGCCCATTCATCTCCAACACGACCCTTCTGCCTTGCTACTTACGTACGTGTACAAGTCCTTCCCTGAGCTTCTATAGCCGGTGGGAGCTTTTTTAGACGAGTTCCTACATGAGACGAGGGCAGTGCGGTGGCACGAGAGATCAGAACGGGTCGCCGACGATGTGAAGTGTTGGTCGCAGAGTGTGAAGGTGTTCAAGAGAGTGATTGCAAAGATGGAGGGAGATCCAACTATCTTCCGTGAACGCCGGGAAGGGACCATTGAAGTTGCTAAGCAGCACTCCAACTGGGAGCTGCGCAATTTGGGCCGGAGGATCTACTTCGAGAGCAATGCGGAGGAGAGAGCCAGGATGCCGCCCCCAAGTGGATCGGCGTTCGATATCAGCAGCTGGGGAAGGGCAGAGGCGAAAATTCTAGTGGGCAAGGCAAGGTGGGAGTGCTTGAACGGTCGGATGCCGACCAGTGTTCCGCCTCCGCCTGAACCGGTGGATCCGCTGCCGTATCTGTCTCCATGACCAGGCGTAACATACGAGGGGGGGGGGGACGTTTACCCGCCCTATAAACATGTCTATTGCATATGTATCTATGTTTTAGTAGGGGTTGTCAAACTATGTGGACAAGTTTGCTATTTGTTATTTCCTACTTATGAATCTATGTGTAAACTGTTTGATATTTGCTATGTGGAACCTTTATTAATATGTGCTATGCTGGACTGCTGGTGCACCCCTTGTCCCATGCCCTTATACCAAATATTTAGCTGTTCTTAATCTAATGCCCCTGGTAAAAATGAAGCCATGCCACTGTTATAAGCCATGACAAGTTTAGCCAAATGTTTTTGCCTGTAATTGTTTGAGACTCTGACTATTTCCTCTGTAGCTTTTCGTATAAACAGGGATATCAATTTCACCTGGTTGCTGTTGTGACCTTTTGGTGCACTGCACAAAACTCTTCTTAAAAGAAGTGACTTTTGTGCTGTTTAACTGGAATGTCAGAATGGAACAGTTGGTTCATTTCGGTGGAACTGCACGAAGGGAGATATGTGTTCCAATCCTCATCATCCATATTGGCACCATAACCTTCCTTTAGGTAAGAATGATATTTAATGCATGTGTTCATCTCTATTTTGCTACTGCCATGAGAAAATAATGCTATTTTTTATAGTACACTTGTACTCCCTCACTGACAAAACCAATTCTGAAATAGAAGGCCAATCATGTACTTGGTTTCACCAACTGGTGAGGAGAATGAGAAACAGAGCATGAAGAGAAAGAAGAAGAAGAATAAACAGTGCCAAGGCGATCTTCCTGAAGCCAGAGGCCTAAGTCGAGGCCATTCAAGGGCTCCGACAATGAAGATGATCCTCCAGGGAGCCCTTCCACTTCTGCTATCTCACTTAATTAATTAGGAGTACTTAAGTACCACTAATTTATTGCTGCCTAATTTTCCTGTCGGAGTTAAACAAATCTTTAGTAGCACCCTATGCTGAATCATGTACGTGTGTATGTTTGTCTATGGAGGTGAATCATGTGGTGGAGCAGGGAGGGAATATTATTAGTGTCATCACATAATAGTGCTATTGTTTTGCATGTCAATTTATTGCCAGGTTCAATGAGGCAATGTTTTGCGTATTGTCCACCATGAATTTGATGCTACTGTTAGAGTAATATGCTAATGTCTTTCTATCCTTTCTCAGTAAGCTAATGAAGGTTTCACCTTGTTCCTACTTGTGCAAACAGGGATCATGTTGTGCCAATCATACATTTTAGTGGAACTACACAAGACAATACAATGAACTGTATCCCAGTCTGTGCTTTAATTCTGCTGGAAGTTCTTGATAATCTTTCGATATAATCTCAGCACTGGTAAACAAGAGTGATTTCAACCATACATTTGAAGTGCACAAAAATATATACTATTGAGTGATTTCAGTGAGTGCTTTATCATCTCTTATGGCACTACATGAATAAGCTTTTTTCCTCAGGTTGGTACGGGCCTAAGGTCTTCATCCATATTAGTTTGCTGTCATCTCTATTTGTATTATGCTACTGTCATGAGAAACTCCTTTATCTTTGCACGTTAAAGTTTTGCAACCAATGATACATGGCAATGCTTTGAGTGTTGAGCTAATTGGCACTGATTAAATAAACTAATACCTCTCTTTAAGCAAGACTAATATGTTGCTAACTTTACCCATTAAGATAATGAGGGTGCTTCTATTTGTTAGTGTATGTTTCATCAACTAGTCCCACTATTATAGTAATCTCACTCTCTCAATATATGTGCCAACAGGGATGCTCGATTTTGGTCGAATTGCACAAAAACTTTGGGTGCTTCATTGCCTCGGCAGCTTATACGTCTCCATCGTATCTATAATTTTTGATTGTTCCATGTCAATATTCTACAACTTTCATATACTTTTGGCAACTTTTTATACTATTTTTTGGGACTAACATATTGATCCAGTGCCCAGTGCTAGTTCCTGTTTGTTGCATGTTTTTTGTTTCGCAGAATATCCATATCAAACGGAGTCCAAACGGATGGAGATTGTTTTTGGAATATATGTGAATTTTGGGAAGCAGAACCAACACGATACAATGCCCGAGTGGGCCACGAGGCAGGGGGCGCGCCCTGGGCCCTCGTGGCCACACCGTAAGGCGGTTGATGCCCTTCTTTCGCCGGAAGAAAGCTAATATCCAGATAAAAATCGTGTCAAAAAACCAGCCCAATCGGAGTTACCGATCTCCGGGAATTTAAGAAACGGTGAAGGGCAGAATCTGGGAACGCAGAAACAGAGAGAGACAGAGAGACAGATCCAATCTCGGAGGGGCTCTCGCCCCTCCGCCGCCATGGAGGCCATGGACCAGAGGGAAAAACCTTCTCCCACCTAGGGAGAAGGTCAAGGAAGGTCAAGGAAGAAGAAGAAGGAGGGGGGCTGTCCCTCTCGCTTCCGGTGGCACCGTAGTGCCACCGGGGCCATCATCGTGTGACGGCGATCTACACCAACACCTCCGTCATCTTCACCAACATCTCCATCACCTTCCCCCATCTATCTATAGCGGTTCACTCTCCCGCAACCCGCTGTACCCTCTACTTGAACATGGTGCTTTATGCTTCATATTATTATCCAGTGATGTGTTGCCATCCTACGATGTCTGAGTAGATTATCGTTGTCCTATCGGTGATTGGTGTATTGCTATGATTGATTTAAATTGCTTGTGGTTATGTTGCTGTCCTTTGGTGCCCATCATATGAGCGCGCGCATGGATCATACCATAGGGTTAGTTGTATGTTGATAGGACTACGTATTGGAGGGCAAGAGTGACAGAAGCTTCAACCTACCGTAGAAATTGATGCATACGGGATTGAAGGGGGACCAATATATCCTAATGCTATGGTTGGGTTTTACCTTAATGAACATTAGTAGTTGAGGATGCTTGCTAATAGTTCCAATCACAAGTGCATAGAATTCCAAGTAAGGGATGACATGCTAGTAGTGGCCTCTCCCACATAAAACTTGCTATCGGTCTAGTAACGTAGTCAATTGCTTAGGGGCAATTTCGCAACTCCTACCACCACTTTTCCACACTCGCTATATTAACTTTAGTTGCCTCTTTATCTTAACAGCCCCTAGTCTTTATTTATGTGTTCTTTATATTCTTGCAAACCTATCCCACAAAAATCAGAAAGTACTTCTAGTTTCATAATTGTTCTAGGTAAAGTAAACGTCAAGCGTGCGTAGAGTTGTATCGGTGGTCGATAGAACTTGAGGGAATATTTGTTCTGCCTTTAGCTCCTCATTGGGTTCGACACTCTTACTTATCGAAAGAGGCTACAACTGATCCCCTACACTTGTGGGTTATCAAGACCTTTTTCTGGCGCCGTTGTCGGGGAGCAATATCGTGGGGTGAATATTCTCGTGTGTTCTTGTTTGCTTTATCACTAAGTAGATTTTATTTTCTGTTCTAAGTTGTTTTCTATCTTTAGTTATGGGTAGGAAACGCAAAATACCAAAAAAAAAATAGTGGTGCCCACTGAACCAATGGTTGAAGAACCACTCAAAATCTATCACACTACTGAAGCTTATTACTTGGATCATCTTCGATCCCTATGTGCTCGGGCTGAAACCCCAACTAGCTTAGTTGAGGGAAAATCTTTAGATGAGCATGCTTGTTATGTGTGACACCGCATATCTGAAAAAGGGAAACTTTTACTGGATCAAATTCATCGTTTGCAATGTTATGCTTGGAATTTATGTGAAATTTATGATTTTACTTGTTGTTCTGAAGACCCTACGAAACACCTTCCCTACCAATGTGAGTTTAGTGATAATGGAATCGTATCTTCGTATGCTAAGGGTGTTTATAGTTACTATGATGTTCAACAAATTGAACAATTTGTTGCTTTTAAGGGTGCTTATGAAATTGCTTCTTTGATTGAAAAGTATGATGCTACTGTTTACAAATCTAATTTTTTTGCTATATTTAAATATTGTTATGATAACTATGCTTCTAATGCCTATGTTAAACCATATATTGAGGCCTAGTCCGCTGTCCAAGAAGAGACTAATATTTTGCAGGAGTCTATGGAAGAAGAAATTAATGACATTGTGAGCTCATTGGATGAAAAAGATGAGGAGGAGAGCGAAGAACAAAAGGAGGAAGAGCGGATTAGCTACCCGTGCCCACCTTCTAATGAGAGTAACTCTTCAACTCATACATTGTTTAATTTCCCTTCGTGCTTACCGAAGGATGAATGCTATGGTGATTGTTATGATCCCGTTGATTCTTTTGAAATATCCCTTTTTGATGATTCTTGCTATGCTTGTGGCCAAGATGCCAATATGAATTATGCTTATGGAGATGAACTTGCTATAGTTCCTTATGTTAAACATGAGATAGTTGCTATTGCACCCACACATGATAGTCCTATTATCTTTTTGAATTCTCCAAACTACACTATATCGGAGAAGTTTGCACTTATTAAGGATTATATTGATGGGTTGCCTTTTTCCGTTACACATGATGATTTTGATGAATATAATATGCATGTTCTTGCTTATCCTACTTGGAATTATTATGAGAGAGGAACTACATCTCCGCCTCTCTATGTTTCCAACATGATAAAATTGCAAGAAACTGCTTATACTATGCATTGGCCTTTACTTGATGTGCATGAATTGTTATTGTATGACATGCCCATGCATAGGAAGAGATTTAGACTTCATTCTTGCATGACACATATCACTTTGTGCTCACTACTAAATGCCAAATCATTGCTAATTAAAACTGGCTTTGATATACCTTGGGATCCGGGTGGATCCATAACTTGAGCACTATATGCCTAGCTTAATGGCTTTAAAGAAAGCGCTGCGAGGGAGACAACCCTGAAGTTTTAGAGAGTCATTTATTTCTGTTGTGTGCTTTTATAAAGTTTAAAAACAAAATAAAAATAAAGAGGGGAACCCAAAACTTTTCAAAAAGAAAAGTGAAAGTGATATAGACGAGCATTGTGAAAGTGGGGGACGTCCTTGAACGTTGTTCATGCCCATGGAAACTTTGTGAATCTTAATTACAGAAAGTTTTCAACAAAAGTAATTATCCCCTTGTACAATTCCATTTTATTATAAAAATAATGTGCCAAGGTTTGCCTTTAGGATGTTTACAATGCTTGTTGGTTTGTGCGGTGCAGGACATAAACTTTGGCTGTAGTGCGTGATTTTACATTTTTTGCTGGAACGTCAAATGGTTCTGAAACTTTTTGCACTGCATTTCTAAACATTTTTTTTATTTTTCCTAATTTTGGCAGAATATTTAAAGTATCATAAGTATGGTGAATGTTCAGATTATTACAGACTGTTCTGTTTTAGACAGATTCTGTTTTTGATGCATAGTTTGCTTGTTTTGATGAAACTATCAATTTCTATCAGTGGATTAATCCATGGAAAAGTTATATTATAGTAGCTACAATGAAAAAACAAAATATGAATTGGTTTGCAACAATACTTAGAGTAGTGATTTGCTTAATTATACTAACGGATCTTACCGAGTTTTCTGTTGAAGTTTTGTGTGGATGAAGTGTTCGAAGATCGAGGAGGTCTTGATGTGAGGAGAAGAAGGAGAGGCAAGAGCTCAAGCTTGGGGATTCCCAAGGCACCCCAAGTAAATATTCAAGGAGACTCAAGCATCTAAGCTTGGGGATGCCCTGGAAGGCATCCCCTCTTTCTTCAACAAGTATCGGTATGTTTTCGGATTTGTTTCATTCATGTGATATGTGCAGATCTTGGAGCGTCGTGTGCTTTTTCTTTTTCTTTTAATAAATGCACCATGCTGGTATGAGATAGTCCTTGGTTGATTTATATAATGCTCTTTGCACATCACTTATATCTTTTGAGTATGGCTTTATAGAATGCTTCATGTGCTTCACTTATATCATTTGAAGTTTGGATTGCCTGTTTCTCTTCACATAGAAAACTGCCATTTGTAGAATGCTTTTTCGCTTCACTTATAATTGTTAGAGCGTGGGCATAACTTTTGTAGAAAGAATTAAAACTCTCTTGCTTCACTTATATCTATTTAGAGAGTTGACAGGAATTGGTCATTCACATGGTTAGTCATAAAATCCTACATAAACTTGTAGATCGCTGAATATGATATGTTTGATTCCTTGCAATAGTTTTGTGATATAAAGATGGTGATATTAGAGTCATGCTAGTGGGTAGTTGTGGATTGTAGAAATACTTGTGTTGAGGATTGTGATTCCCGTAGCATGCACGTATGGTGAACCGTTATGTGACGAAGTTGGAGAATGATTTATTTATTGTGTGTCATCCTTTGTGTGGAGGTCGGGGGCGCGCGATGGTTAACTCCTACCAGCCTCCCCTCTAGGAGCATGCGTGTAGTACTTGGTTTCGATGGCTAATAAATTTTTGCAATAAGTATGTGAGTTCTTTATGACTAATGTTGAGTCCATGGATTATACGCACTCTCACCCTTCCACCATTGCTAGCCTCTCTTGTACGGCACAAATTTCGCCGGTACCATACACCCATCATATACCTTCCTCAAAACAGCCACCATACCTACCTATTATGGCATTTCCATAGCCATTCCGAGATATATTTCCATGTAACTCCACCGTTCCGTTTATTATGACAAGCACCATCATTGTCATATTGCCTTGCATGATCGTAAGATTGCTAGCATGATGTTTCCATGGCTTGTCTGTTTTTTGATGTCATTGCTACGCTAGATCATTGCACATCCCGGTACACCGCCGGAGGCATTCACATAATCATATTTTGTTCTAGTTTCGAGTTGTCATCTTTGAGTTGTAAGTAAATAAAAGTGTGATGATCTTCATTATTAGAGCATTGTCCCATGTGAGGAAAGGCCAAATAAAAAAAAGATGGCCTAAAAAAATATAGAGAGGGGCTAAAAAAAGAAAGATAAAGCCCCTCCAAAAAAACAAAAAAAAAACAAAAAAAGAGAGAAAAGAGAGAAGGGACAATGCTACTATCCTTTTCCACACTTGTGCTTCAAAGTAGCACCATGATCTTCATAATAGAGAGTCTCTTGTTTTGTCACTTCCATATACTAGTGGGAATTTTCATTATAGAACTTCGCTTGTATATTCCAACGACGGGCTTCCTGAAATGTCCTAGGTCTTCATGAGCAAGCAAGTTGATGCACACCCACTAGTTTTCTTTTTGAGCTTTCATACACTTATAGCTCTAGTGCATCTGTTACATGGCAATCCCTACTCACTCACATTGATATCGATCGATGGACATCTCCATAGTCCATTGATTTGCCTAGTTGATGTGAGACTTTCTCCCTCCTTTTGTCTATGACCACCTTCTATTCTACCCATAGTGCTATGTCCATGGCTCACGCTCATGTATTGCGTGAAAGTTGAAAAGGTTTGAGAATACTAAAGTATGAAACAATTGCTTGGCTAAAACCGGGGTTGTGCATGATTTAAATACTTTGTGTGGTGAAGATGGTGCATAGCAAAACCAAATGATTTTTTAGGGATAACTTTCTTTGGCCATGTTATTTTGAAGAGACATGATTGCTTTATTAGTATGCTTGAAGTATTATTGTCCTAATGTCAAATGATAGACTATTGCTTTGAATCACTCGTGTCTTAATACTCATGCCATGATTAGATTACATGATCAAGATTATGCTAGGTACCATTCCACATAAAAAATTATCTTTTTTACCATTTACCTACTCGGGGACGAGCAGGAATTAAGCTTGGGGATGCTGATACGTCTCCGTCGTATCTATAATTTTTGATTGTTCCATGCCAGTATTCTACAACTTTCATATACTTTTGGCAACTTTTTATACTATTTTTTGGGACTAACATATTGGTCCAGTGCCCAGTGCTAGTTCCTGTTTGTTGCATGTTTTTTGTTTCGCAGAATATCCATATCAAACGGAGTCCAAACGGACGGAGATTTATTTTTGTATATATGTGAATTTTGGGAAGCAAAACCAACATGATACAATGCCCGAGTGGGCCACGAGGCAGGGGGCACGCCCTGGGCCCTCATGGCCACAATGTAAGGTGGTAGATGCCCTTCTTTCGCCGCAAGAAAGCAAATATCCGGATAAAAATCGTGTCACATAAATCAGCCAATCGGAGTTACGGATCTCCGGGAATTTAAGAAACGGTGAAGGGGCGGAATTTGGGAACGCTGAAACAGAGAGAGACAGAGAGACAGGTCCAATCTTGGAGGGGTTCTCACCCTTCCGCCGCCATGGAGGCCATGGACCAGAGGGTAAACCCTTCTCCCGCCTAGGGAGAAGGCCAAGGAAGAAGAAGAAGGAGGGGGGCTCTCCCCCTCGCTTCCGGTGGCACCGGAGTGCCACCGGGGCCATCATCGTGTGACGACGATCTACACCAACACCTCCTTCATCTTCACCAACATCTCCATCACCTTCCCCCACCTATCTATAGCGGTCCACTCTCCCGCAACCCGATGTACCCTCTACTTGAACATGGTGCTTTATGCTTCATATTATTATCCAGTGATGTGTTGCCATCCTATGATGTCTGAGTAGATTATCGTTGTCCTGTCGGTGATTGGTAAATTGCTATGATTGATTTAAATTGCTTCTGGTTATGTTGTTGTCCTTTGGTGCCCATCATATGAGCGCGCGCATGGATCACACCATAGGGTTAGTTGTATGTTGATAGTGTTGGAGATATGCCCTAGAGGCAATAATAAAAGCATTATTATTATATCTCCTTGTTCATGATAATTGTCTGTTATTCATGCTTGAATTGTATTGTACGGAAACAGCGATACATGTGTGAATACATAGACCACAATGAGTCCCTGGTAGGCCTCTAGTTACCAGCTCGTTGATCAACAGATGGTCACGGTTTCCTTACCATGGACATGAGATGTCAGTGATAACGGGATCACATCATTAGGAGAATGATGTGATGGACAAGACCCAAACTTGAGCATAACACGAGATCGTATAGTTCGTAATGCATAAGCTTTTCGGTGTCAAGTATTTATTCCTTAGACCATGAGGTTGTACAACTCCCGGATACCGTAGGAGTACTTTGGGTGTGCCAACCGTCACAACGTAACTGGGTGGCTATAAAGGTACGCATCGGGTATCTCCGAAAGTGTCTGTTGAGTTAGTACGAACCGAGACTGGGATGTTGTCACTCCGTGTGATGGAGAGGTACCTCTGGGCCCACTCGGTAAGACATTATCATAATGAGCTCAATGTGACTAAGTAGTTAGTCACGGGATGATGGATTACGGATCGAGTAAAGAGACTTGCCATGACGAGATTGAACAAGGTATCGGGAATACCGACGATCGAATCTCGGGCAAGTACCGTACCGATGGACAAAGGGAATAACATACGGGATTGAGTGAATCCTTGACACGGTGGTTCATCCGATGAAGATCATCGAGGAACACATGAGAACCAACATGGGTATCCAGATCCCGCTGTTGGTTATTGACCGGAGAGTCGTCTCGGTCATGTCTACGTGTCTCCCGAACCCGTAGGGTCTACACACTTAAGGTTCGGTAACGCTAGGGTCGTAGAGATAAATGCACGTGGAAACCCGAAAGTTGTTCGGGGTCCCGGATGAGATCCCGGAACACACGAGGAGTTCCGGAATGGTCCGGAGGTAAAGATTGATATATAGGAAGTCCAGTTTCGGCCATTGGGTGATCTCCGGGGGTCACCGGGAGTGTCCCGGGACCACCGGAGGGGCCCCGGGGGTCCACCGGGTGGGGCCACCCATCCCGGTGGGGCCCCTAGGCCGCAAGGGGAAGTGTCCAGCCCTAATGGGCTGGCGCACCACTAGGGGCCCACCTCCCCATGCGCCTAGGGTTGAAACCCTAGGGGGGAGGTGTAGGAAAACGTAGTATTTCAAAAATTTCCTACGATCACGCAAGATCTATCTACCAGATGCATAGCAACGAGAGGAGAGAGTGTGTCTACGTACCCTCGTAGACCGAAAGCGGAAGCGTTAGAACAACACGGTTGATGTAGTCGTACGTCTTCACGGCCCGACCGATCAAGCACCGAAACTACGGCACCTCCGAGTTCTAGCACACGTTCAGCTCGATGACGTCCCTTGAACTCCGATCCAGCCGAGTGTCGAGGAAGAGTTCCGTCAGCACGACGGCGTGGTGACGATCTTGATGTTCTACCGTCGCAGGGCTTCGCCTAAGCACCACTACAATATTATCGAGGAGAAATGTGGTGGAGGGGGGCACCGCACACGGCTAAGAGATCAAGAGATCAACTGTTGTGTCTAGAGGTGCCCCCCTGCCCCCGTATATAAAGGAGGGAGGGAGAGGCCGGCCCTAGAAGGGGCACGCCAAGTGTGGGGAGTCCTACTAGGACTCCCAAGTCGTAGTAGGATTCCCCTTTCCTTTCCGGAGTAGGAGAGAAGGAAAGAGGGGGAGAGGCAGAAGGAAAAGGGGGCTGCACCCCTTGTCCAATTCGGACCAAAAGGGGGCCACGCGCCTCCTTCCTTTTGGCCTCTCTCCTCTATTCCCGTAACTCCCCGGTACTCCGAAAATACCCGAATCACTCGGAACCTTTCCGATGTCCGAATATAGTCGTCCAATATATCGATTTTTACGTCTCGACCATTTCGAGACTCCTCGTCATGTCCCCGATCTCATCCGGGACTCCGAACTCCTTCGGTACATCAAAACTCATAAACTCGTAATAAAATTGTCATCGAAACCTTAAGCGTGCGGACCCTACGGGTTCGAGAACTATGTAGACATGACCGAGACACGTCTCCGGTCAATAACCAATAGCGGAACCTGGATGCTCATATTGGCTCCCACATATTCTACGAAGATCTTTATCGGTCAAACCGCATAACAACATACGTTGTTCCCTTTGTCATCGGTATGTTACTAGCCCGAGATTCGATCGTCGGTATCTCAATACCTAGTTCAATCTCGTTACCGGCAAGTCTCTTTACTCGTTCCGTAATACATCATCCTGCAACTAACTCATTAGCTGCAATGCTTGCAAGGCTTATAGTGATGTGCATTACCGAGTGGGCCCAGAGATACCTCTCCGACAATCGGAGTGACAAATCCTAATCTCGAAATACGCCAGCCCAACAAGTACCTTCGGAGACACCTGTAGAGTACCTTTATAATCACCCAGTTACGTTGTGACGTTTGGTAGCACACAAAGTGTTCCTCCGGTATTCGGGAGTTGCATAATCTCATAGTCATAGGAACATGTATAAGTCATGAAGAAAGCAATAGCAATAAAACTAAACGATCAAGTTGCTAAGCTAACGGATGGGTCTTGTCCATCACATCATTCTCCTAATGATGTGATCCCGTTGATCAAATGACAACTCATGTCTATGGCTAGGAAACACAACCATCTTTGATCAATGAGCTAGTCTAGTAGAGGCATACTAGGGACACTCTGTTTTGTTTATGTATTCACACATGTACTAAGTTTCCAGTTAATACAATTCTAGCATGAATAATAAACATTTATCATGATATAAGGAAATAAATAATAACTTTATTATTGCCTCTAGGTAAGGATGGCAATTTTATCCATGGACATGGATATCCATTGATATCCGACCCGAATGGATTGGGTTTGGATATACTTTTGTGTCCATGGGTAGCGCCCAAACCCGACCCGATTACTCGTGGGTAGGTCATGGATATAATCTTGTACCCATGGGTATATCCAAACCCAAACCGATAGTATGACTTAATGGGCAAAAATCTGCTATCCCTACCCCGCGGTCACATGTCCCACTGCAATTTTACGTTTTTTTTCAAAACATGGAAAATAAATTACACAATCCCCGCCATAACTTTTATTAGTTGACATTAAATCCCCTTTGTAACATACCCAACACCCTTCCCATATTTTTATCTCTTTGTTAAATGACTCGTCATTCTCATCTGTTAGAAAAATACTAAATGATCTTATGTTGTTAGTGGACGTTGATTTACCATAAGTGAAGCCTAGCCTACCACGAAGTGAAGAATGGAAGAGCTTATGTTAACATTGTGTTATGTCTTATTTATATGTCTAGAGAGGACCCAATGGATATCCAGTGGGTATGGATATCCATCGGGTTTGGATATGGACACAATTTTTCACATGGATTTTTTTCATGGGCGGGCAAAAACTGTCTTCATGGATATGGGTACGGATTTGATATTGTTCAACCCGATCCAAACCCGACCCATTGCCATCCTTACCTCTAGGGCATATTTCCTTCAGTCTCCCACTTGCACTAGAGTCAATAATCTAGATCACATCACCATGTGATTAACACTAATAGTTCACATCACCATGTGACTAACACCCATAGTTCTCATCGCCATGCGACCAATACCCAAAAGGGTTTACTAGAGTCAACAATCTAGTTCACATCGCCATGTGATTAACACCCAAAGAGTACTAAGGTGTGATCATGTTTTGCTTCGTGGGAGAAGTTTAGTCAGCGGGTCTGTTATATTCAGATCCGTATGTATTTTGCAAATTTCTATGTCTACAATGCTCTGCATGGAGCTACTCTAGCTAATTGCTCCCACTTTTAATACGCATCCAGATTGATACTTAGAGTCATCTGGATTAGTGTCAAAGCTTGCATCGGCGTAACTCTTTACGACGAACTCTTTATCACCTCCATAATCGAGAAACATTTCATTAGTCATCCAGTAACTAAGGATAATTTTGACCGCTGTACAGTGATCTACTCCTGGATCACTATTGTACCTCCTCGTCAAACTCATGGCAAGGTACACAACATGTTTGCTACACAGCATGGCATACTTTATAGAACCTATGGCTGAGGCATAGGGAATGACTTTCATTCTCTCTATATTTTTCTGCCGTGGTCTGGCTTTGAGTCTTACTCAACTTCACACCTTACAAGTCAGGAAAGAACTCCTTCTTTGACTGATCCATTTTGAACTACTTCAAAATCTTATCAAGGTATGTACTCATCGAAAGTCTTATCAAGCGTCTTGATCTATCTCTATAGATCTTGATGCCCAATATGTAAGCAGCTTCACCGAGGTCTTTCTTTGAAAAACTCCTTACAAACACTCCTTTATGCTTTCCAGAAAATTCTACATCATTTCCGATCGACAATATGTCATTCACATATATTCATCAGAAAGGTTGTAGTGCTCCCACTCACTTCTTGTAAATACAGGCTTCTCCAAAAGTCTGTATAAAACCATAAGCTTTGATCACCTCATCAAAGCGTATATTCCAACTCCGAGATGCTTGCACCAGTCCGTAGATGGATCGCTGGAGCTTGCACACTTTGTTAGCACCTTTCGGATCGACAAAACCTTCTGGTTGCATCATATACAACTCTTCTTTGAGATATCCATTCAGGAATGCAGTTTTGACATCCATTTGCCAGATTTCATAATCATAAAATGCGGCAATTGCTAACATGATTCGGACAGACTTAAGAATCGCTACAGGTGAGAAAGTTTCATCGTAGTCAACTCCTTGAACTTGTCGAAACCCTTTCGCAACAAGTCGAGCTTTGTAAACAGTAACATTACCGTGTGCGTCGGTCTTCCTCTTGAAGATCCATTTATTTTCGATGGCATGCCGATCATCGGGCAAGTCAACCAAAGTCCATACTTTGTTCTCATACATGGAGCCCATCTCAGATTTCATGGCCTCAAGCCATTTTGCGGAATCTGGGCTCATCATCGTTTCCTCATAGTTCGTAGGTTCATCATGGTCTAGTAACATGATTTCCAGAACTGGGTTGCCGTACCACTCTGGTGCGGAACGTATTCTGGTTGATCTACGATGTTCAGCAGAAACTTGATCCGAAGTTTCATGATCATCATCATTAACTTCCTCACTGATTGGTGTAGGAATCATTGGAACAATTTTCTGTGATGTACTACTTTCCAATTCGGGAGAAGGTACAATTACCTCATCAAGTTCTACTTTCCTCCCACTCACTTCTTTCGAGAGAAACTCCTTCTCTAGAAAGGATCCACTCTTAGCAACAAAGACCTTGCCTTCGGATCTGTGATAGAAGGTGTACCCAACAATTTCTTCTGGGTATCCTATGAAGATTTACTTCTTCGATTTGGGTTCGAGCTTATCATGTTGAAACTTTTTCACATAAGTATCACAGTCCCAAACTTAAAGAAATGACAGCTTAGGTTTATCGTCAAACCACAGTTCATACGGTGTGATCTCCACGGATTTAGATGGTGCCCTATTTAACGTGAATGTAGCTGTCTCTAATGCATAACCCCAAAAGCGATAGTGGTAGATCGGTAAGAGACATCATCGATCGCACCATATCTAATAAAGTACGCTTATGACGTCCAGACACACCATTACACTGTGGTGTTCCAGGTGACGTGAGTAGTGAAACTATTTCACATTGTTTTTACTGAAGGCCAAACTCGCTAACTCAAATATTTTACCTCTACGATCATATCGTAGAAACTCTTATTTTCTTGTTACGATGATTCTCCACTTCACTCTGAAATTCTTTGAACTTTTCAAATGTTTCAGACTTGTGCTTCATTAAGTAGATATACCCATATCTGCTCAAATCATCAGTGAAGGTCAGAAAATAATGATACCCGCCGCGAGCTTCAGCACTCATTGGTCCACATACATCTGTATGTATGATCTCCAACAAATCTGTTGTTCGCTCCATTGTTCCGGAGAACGGAGTTTTAGTCATCTTGCCCATGAGGCATGGTTCGCAAGCACCAAGTGATTCATAATCAAGTGATTCCAAAAGTCCATCAGTATGGAGTTTCTTCATGTCCTTTACACCATTATGACCTAAACGGCAGTGCCACAAATAAGTTGCATTATCATTATTAACCTTGCATCTTTTGGCTTCAATATTATGAATATGTGTATCACCACGATCGAGATCCATCAAACTATTTTCATTGGGTGTATGACCATCGAAGGTTTTATTCATGTAAACAGAATAACAATTATTCTATGACTTTAAATGAATAACCGTATTGCAACAAATATGATCAAATCATATTCATGCCCAACGCAAATGCCAAATAACATTTATTTAGGTTTTACACTAATCTCGAAAGTATAGGGAGTGTGTGATGATGATCATATCAATCTTGGAACCACTTCCAACACACATCGTCACTTCACCTTTAACTAGTCTCTGTTCATTCTGCAATTCTCGTTTCGAGTTACTAATTTTAGCAACTGAACCGGTATCAAATACCCAGGGGTTGCTATGAACACTAGTAAAGTACACATCAATAATCTGTATATCAAAATATACCTTTGTTCACTTTGCCATCCTTCTTATCCGCCAAGTATCTAGGGCAATTCCACTTCCAGTGACCATTTCCTTTGCAGTAGAAGCACTTAGTTTCAGGCTTGAGTTTTAGCTTTGGGTTTCTTCACGGGAGTGACAACTTTCTTGTCATTCTTCTTGAAGTTCCCCTTCTATCCCTTTGCCCTTTACTTGAAACAAGTGGTCTTGTTAACCATCAACACTTGATGCTTTTTCATGATTTCTACCTTCACCGACTTCAGCATCGCGAAGAGCTCGGGAATTCCTTTCGTCATCCCTTGCATATTATAGTTCATCACGAAGTTCTACTAACTTGGTGATAGTGACTAGAGAACTTTGTCAATTACTATCTTATCTGGAAGATTAACTCCCACTTGATCCAAGTAATTGTAGTACCCAGACAATCTGAGCACATGCTCACTGGTTGAGCTATTCTCCTCCATTTTGTAGGCAAAGTACTGTCAGAAGTCTGATACCTCTCGACACGGGCATGAGTATGAAATAGGAATTTCAACTCTTGGAACATCTTATATGCTACGTGGCGTTCAAAACATTTTTGAAGTCCCGGTTCTAAGCCGTAAAGCATGGTGCACTTAAACTATCAAGTAGTCATCAGACCGAGCTTTTGTCAAAACGTTCATAACGTCTACATCTGCTCCTGCAATAGGCATGTCACCTAGCGGTGCATCAAGGACGTAATTCTCTGTGCAGCAATGAGGATAATCCTCAGATCACGGAACAATTCCGCATCATTGCTACTAACATCTTTCAACTTAGTTTTCTCTAGGAACATATAAAAAATAAACGGGGAGTAACATCGCGAGCTATTGATCTACAACATAGATATGCTAATACTACGAGGACTAAGTTCATGATAAATTAAAGTTCAATTTAATCATATTACTTAAGAACTCCCACTTAGATAGACATCCCTCTAGTCATCTAAATGATCACGTGATCCAAATCAACTAAACCATGTCCGATCATCACGTGAGATGGAGTAGTTTCAATGGTGAACATCTTATGTTGATCATATCTACTATATGATTCACGCTCGACCTTTCGGTCTCCACTGTTCCGAGGCCATATCTGCATATGCTAGGCTCGTCAAGTTTAACCCGAGTATTCTGCGTGTGCAAAACTGGCTTACACCCGTTGTATTTGAACATAGAGCTTATCACACCCGATCATCACGTGGTGTCTCGGCACGACGAACTTTTGCAACGGTGCATACTCAGAGAGAACACTTATACCTTGAAATTTAGTAAGGGCTCATCTTATAATGCTACCGTCGAACTAAACAAAATAAGAAGCATAATAAGATAAACATCACATGCAATCAAAATATGTGACATGATATGGCCATCATCATCTTGTGCTTTTGATCTCCATCTCCAAAGCACCGTCATGATCACCTTCGTCACCGGCGCGACACCTTGATCTCCATCGTAGCATCGTTGTCGTCTCGCCAACTATTGCTTCTACGACTATCGCCACCGCTTAGCGATGAAGTAAAGCAATTATATGGCGATTGCATTTCATACAATAGAGCGACAACCATATGGCTCCTGCCAGTTGCCGATAACTTTACAAAACATGATCATTTCATACAAAACCGTATAACTCATCATGTCTTGACCATATCACATCACAACATGCCCTGCAAAAACAAGTTAGACGTCCTCTACTTTGTTGTCGCAAGTTTTACGTGGCTGCTACGGGCTTAGCAAGAACCTTTCTTACCTACGCATACAAAACCACAATGATATTTCGTCAAGTATGTGCTGTTTTAACCTTCACAAGGACCGGGCGTAGCCACAGTTAATTCAACTAAATTTGGAGAAACTGACACCCGCCAGCCACCTGTGTGCGAAGCACGTCGGTAGAACCAGTCTCGCGTAAGCGTACGCGTAATGTTGGTCCGGGCCGCTTCATCCAACAATACCGCCGAATCAAAGTATGACATGCTGGTAAGCGGTATGACTAGTATCGTCCACAACTCACTTGTGTTCTACTCGTGCATATCATCTACGCATAGACCTGGCTCTGATACCACTGTAGGAAAACGTAGTATTTCAAAAATTTCCTACGATCACGCAAGATCTATCTACCAGATGCATAGCAACGAGAGAAGAGAGTGTGTCTACGTACCCTCGTAGACCGAAAGCGGAAGCGTTAGAACAACACGGTTGATGTAGTCGTACGTCTTCACGGCCCGACCGATCAAGCACCGAAACTACGGCACCTCCGAGTTCTAGCACACGTTCAGCTCGATGACGTCCCTCGAACTCCGATCCAGCCGAGTGTCGAGGAAGAGTTCCGTCAGCACGACGGCGTGGTGACGATCTTGATGTTCTACCGTCGCAGGGCTTCGCCTAAGCACCGCTACAATATTATCGAGGAGAAATGTGGTGGAGGGGGGCACCGCACACGGCTAAGAGATCAAGAGATCAACTGTTGTGTCTAGAGGTGCCCCCCTGCCCCCGTATATAAAGGAGGGAGGGAGAGGCCGGCCCTAGAAGGGGCACGCCAAGTGTGGGGAGTCCTACTAGGACTCCCAAGTCGTAGTAGGATTCCCCTTTCCTTTCCGGAGTAGGAGAGAAGGAAAGAGGGGGAGAGGCAGAAGGAAAAGGGGGCTGCACCCCTTGTCCAATTCGGACCAGAAGGGGGCCACACGCCTCCTTCCTTTTGGCCTCTCTCCTCTATTCCCGTAACTCCCCGGTACTCCGAAAATACCCGAATCACTCGGAACCTTTCCGATGTCCGAATATAGTCGTCCAATATATCGATTTTTACGTCTCGACCATTTCGAGACTCCTCGTCATGTCCCCGATCTCATCCGGGACTCCGAACTCCTTCGGTACATCAAAACTCATAAACTCGTAATAAAATTGTCATCGAAACCTTAAGCGTGCGGACCCTACGGGTTCGAGAACTATGTAGACATGACCGAGACACGTCTCCGGTCAATAACCAATAGCGGAACCTGGATGCTCATATTGGCTCCCACATATTCTACGAAGATCTTTATCGGTCAAACCGCATAACAACATACGTTGTTCCCTTTGTCATCGGTATGTTACTAGCCCGAGATTCGATCGTCGGTATCTCAATACCTAGTTCAATCTCGTTACCGGCAAGTCTCTTTACTCGTTCCGTAATACATCATCCCGCAACTAACTCATTAGCTGCAATGCTTGCAAGGCTTATAGTGATGTGCATTACCGAGTGGGTCCAGAGATACCTCTCCGACAATCGGAGTGACAAATCCTAATCTCGAAATACGCCAACCCAACAAGTACCTTCGGAGACACCTGTAGAGTACCTTTATAATCACCCAGTTACGTTGTGACGTTTGGTAGCACACAAAGTGTTCCTCCGGTATTCGGGAGTTGCATAATCTCATAGTCATAGGAACATGTATAAGTCATGAAGAAAGCAATAGCAATAAAACTAAACGATCAAGTTGCTAAGCTAACGGATGGGTCTTGTCCATCACATCATTCTCCTAATGATGTGACCCCGTTGATCAAATGACAACTCATGTCTATGGCTAGGAAACACAACCATCTTTGATCAATGAGCTAGTCTAGTAGCGGCATACTAGGGACACTCTGTTTTGTCTATGTATTCACACATGTACTAAGTTTCCAGTTAATACAATTCTAGCATGAATAATAAACATTTATCATGATATAAGGAAATAAATAATAACTTTATTATTGCCTCTAGGGCATATTTCCTTCAGGAGGGGGCGCCCCACTTGCCTTGGGGGGCAAGGACACCCTCCTGGCTGCCGCCCCCCTGCAGATTGGATCTGCAGGGGCCCTGGCGCACCCCCTGGCCCCCTATATATATGTGGAAGGGGAGAGGGCAGCCGCACCCAAGCCCTGGCGCCTCTCCCCCTCCCGTCACACCTCCATACTCCCACGCAGGGCGCCCGGCGAAGCCCTGCTGCGATCTCCACTGCATCCGTCATCACGCCGTCGTGCTGCCGGATCTCTGACGACTTCTCCTCCCCCCTTGCTGGATCAAGAAGGAGGTGACGTTGCTGCACTGTACGTGTGTTGAACGCGGAGGTGCCGTCTGTTCGGCGCTGGATCATTGGTGACGAAGAACGTGAAGAGTACGACTACTTCATCCACGCTTCTTCGAAAGCTTCCGCTCACGATCTACATAACGGTATGTAGATGCACTCTTACTTGCTCGTTGCTAGATGTCTCCATAGTTGGATCTTGGTGAAAGCGTAGAAATTTTTTGAATTATGCTACGTTCCCCAACAGTGGCATCTGAGCTAGGTTTTATTCGTAGCATCTTGCACGAGTAGAACACAAAGCAGTTATGGGCGTTTGGTTTTGTTCAACTTTCTTACCATTACTAGTCAATCTTGATTCAGCGGTATTGTGGGATGAAGCGGCCCGGACCGACTTTACACGTATGCTTACGTGAGACTGGTTCCACGGACAGACATGCACTAGATGCATAAGGTGGCTGGCGGGTGTCTGTCTCTCCTACTTTAGTCGGATCGGATTCGATGAAAAGGGTCCTTATGAAGGGTAAATAGAAGTTGACAAATCACGTTGTGGTTTTGGCATAGGTAAGAAGCGTTCTTGCTAGAAATCCTATAGAAGCCACGTAAAACTTGCAACAACAATTAGAGGACGTCTAACTTGTTTTTGCAGCATGTGCTATGTGACGTGGTATGGCCAAAACGAAGATGTGATGAATGATATATGTGATGTATGAGATTGATCATGTTTTTGTAATAGGGAATCATGACTTGCATGTCGATGAACTTGACAACCGGCAGGAGCCATAGGAGTTGTCTTAATTATTGTATGACCTGCGTGTCACTGAATAACGCCATGTAATTAATTTACTTCATTGCTAAACATTAGCTATAGTAGTAGAAGTAATAGTTGGCGTGACGACTTCTTCAAGACACGATGATGGAGATCATGATGATGAAGATCATGGTGTGGAGCCGGTGACAAGATGATCATGGTGCCCCGAAGATGGAGATCCAAGGAGCAAGATGATATTGGCCATATCATGTCACTTTAATTGATTGCATGTGATGTTTATCATGTTTATGCATCTTGTTTACTTAGAACGATGGTAGTAAATAAGATGATCTCTCACTAAAATTTCAAGTATTGTGTTTCCCCTAACTGTGCACCGTTGCTAAAGTTCGTTGCTCCGAAGCACCACGTGATGATCGGGTGTGATAGGTTCTAACGTTCGCATAGGACGGGTGTAAGACAGATTTACACACGCGATACACTTAGGGTTCACTTGACGAGCCTAGCATGTACAGACATGGCCTCGGAACACGGAAGACCGAAAGGTCAAACACGAGTCGTATAGAAGATACGATCAACATGAAGATGTTCACCGTTTTTTATTAGTCCGTCTCACGTGATGATCGGACACGGGCTAGTCGATTCGGATCGTGTATCACTTAGATGACTAGAGAGATGTCATTCTGAGTGGGAGTTCATTAAAATTTGATTAAGATGAACTTAATTATCATGAACTTAGTCTAAATTCTTTACAATATCTCTTGTAGATCAAATGGCCCACGCTCCAGTTTCCCTCAACTTTAACGCGTTCCTAGAGAAAACCAAGCTGAAAGATGATGGTAGCAACTATACGGATTGGGTCCGTAACCTGAGGATTATCCTCATAGCTGCCAAGAGATCATATGTCCTAGAAGCAGCGCTAGGTGATGCACCCGTTCTCCCGGCAAACCAAGACGTTACGAACGCTTGGCAGTCGCGTAGTGATGATTACTCCCTGGTTCAGTGCGGCATGCTTTACAGTTTAGAATCGGGGCTCCAAAAACGTTTTGAGCACCACAGAGCATATGAGATGTTCGAAGAGCTGAAAATGGTTTTCCAAGCTCATGCCCGAGTCGAGAGATATGATGTCTCCGACGCATTCTACAGCTGTAAGATGGAGGAGAACAGTTCTGTCAGTGAGCACATCCTCAAGATTTCAGGATTGCACAATCGCTTGTCTCAGCTCGGAATGAATCTCCCAGAAGAAGCAATCGTTGACAGAATCCTCCAGTCGCTCCCACCAAGCTTCAAGAGCTTCGTGCTGAACTTCAATATGCAGGGGATGGAGAAGTCCATTCCCGAGGTGTATTCGATGCTGAAATCAGCGGAGGTGGACATCAAGAAAGAACATCAAGTGTTGATGGTCAATAAAACCACTAAGTTCAAGAAAGGCAAGGGTAAGAAGAACTTCAAGAAGGACGGCAAGGGAGTTGCCGCGCCCGGCAAGCCTGTTGCCGGGAAGAAGCCAAAGTATGGACCCAAGCCTGAGACAGAGTGCTTTTATTGCAAGGGAACGGGTCACTGGAAGCGGAACTGCCCCAATTATTTAGCACACAAGAAGGCCGACAACGTCAAAGGTATATATGATATACATGTTATTGATGTGTACCTTACCAGCACTCGTAGTAGCTCCAGGGTATTTGATACCGGTGCAGTTGCTCACATTTGTAACTCAAAACAGGAGCTGCAGACTAAACGGAGACTGGCGAAGGATGAGGTGACGATGTGTCGGTGTACTAAGGTAGGGGTACCTCAGTACCCCAACTCGTGCACGGGCAGTTGCAGCTTCCCGCGGCAGGGTTTACCGCGTGCTCGTCGGAGACCTTCCTGCTCCTTATTAAACCATTCAAAAACAAAGTATACAAGACAGAAGATCGAGACCCCGGCAAGAGGAGCTTGCCGGGAAGGCCGTACCAGGCTCAAGACTGCCTCACTAGTACAAGGCCCTGGCAAGAGGAGCTTGCCAGGAAGACCAGAAGACACGCCTCGGCGCTATATGCGCCCCGGCAAGGGCCCGGGGAGCGGCAAGGGCCCGGGGAGCGGCAAGCTCCCGGGCCCGGCAAGATCAAAGCCCCGGCAAGGTGCTTGCCGGGAAGGCTGCGCTGTGTGCCCGCGCTCCAGCTCATCGGCCCACGCGTCGCCCTGGGGCCTATCCAGGGACGCGTGGCGGATGGCTGTGCAGCCTAGGGGGACACGGTGGCACTCCACGATGGTGGATCCATCGCCGTGGCGGACGGAGACGCAAGGGCGGGAGCTTTTGGGGTCGACGGCGACGGGCATTAAATGCCCTTGTCCCCCGCTGTTAAAGTAGGTATAGACCACTGTTCTGTACTGTAGCTCCACTGTTCCCGCACTATTACAACTACCACCTCTTTTACGTTTTTACCCCTTTCTCCTACGTTGACACCTGTCGGTGACCCCTTGCACTATAAAAGGAGGCCCATGCACAACGTGGAGGGGGTTCGGAACCTAGATCACTCTCACGCTTGGTGTAGCTGCTTCTTCAAGCTCCCGAGCACTCAAACTCAATACACAACTAAGCAGGAGTAGGGTTTTACGCGTCTACCGCGGCCCGAACCTGGGTAAAACTGCCCGCGTGCTCGCTACGATCTGCTCTTCGTGCTCCCTCCGCCCTCGTACCGCACAGACAAAGGGGCTCCGGTCCCATAGGTGTTCGTGGCGGA
>LR738711.1:697325997-697488189 GCA_902687465.1 Secale cereale | reverse complement strand
ACCTGGGTAAAACTGCCCGCGTGCTCGCTACGATCTGCTCTTCGTGCTCCCTCCGCCACGAACACCTATGGGACCGGAGCCCCTCCGCCCTCGTACCGCACAGACAAAGGGGCTCCAGTCCCATAGGTGTTCGTGGCGGACAGTTTCCCCCGACACGATGCGCGTTGGGAATGGTTCCAAGGTCGATGTGATCGCCGTCGGCACGCTACCTCTACATCTACCCTCGGGATTAGTTTTAAACCTCAATAATTGTTATTTAGTACCAGCTTTGAGCATGAACATTGTTTCCGGATCTCGTCTTATGTGAGATGGCTATTCTTTCAAATCGAGAATAATGGTTCTTCTATTTATTTGAGAGATATGTTTTATGGTCATGCCCCGCTGGTCAATGGTTTATTTTTGATGGATCTCGAACGTAGTGATACACATATTCATAGTGTAGATGCCAAAAGATGTAAAGTTGATAATGATAGTCCCACATACTTGTGGCATTGCCGCCTTGGTCATATTGGTGTCAAACGTATGAAGAAGCTCCGTTCTGATGGACTTCTAGAGTCTCTTGATTATGAATCATATGACACGAGCGAACCATGCCTCTTGGGCAAGATGACCAAGACTCCGTTCTCCGGAACAATGGAGCGAGCAACCAACTTGTTGGAAATCATACATACCGATGTGTGCGGTCCAATGAGTGTTGAAGCTCGCGGAGGCTATCGTTATGTTCTCACCCTCACGGATGACTTGAGTAGATACGGGTATATCTATTTGATGAAACACAAGTCTGAGACCTTTGAAAAGTTCAAGGAATGTTAGAATGAGGTTGAGAATCAACGTGACAGAAAAATAAAGTTCTTGCGATCGGATCGTGGGGGTGAATATTTAAGTCATGAATTTGGCACACACCTAAGAAGCTGTGGAATTGTTTCACAATTGACACCGCCCGGAACACCTCAACGTAACGGTGTGTCCGAACGTCGAAATCGTACTCTGTTGGACATGGTGCGATCTATGATGTCCCTCACCGATTTACCGCTATCTTTTTGGGGTTATGCTTTAGAGACTGCCACATTCACTTTAAATAGAGCTCCGTCGAAATCCGTTGAGACGACTCCGTATGAACTTTGGTTTGGCAAGAAACCGAAGCTGTCGTTTCTGAAAGTTTGGGGTTGCGATGCTTATGTCAAGAAACTTCAACCTGAAAAGCTCGAACCCAAATCGGAAAAATGCGTCTTCATAGGATACCCAAAGGAAACAATTGGGTATGGCTTCTACCACAGATCCGAAGGCAAAGTCTTTGTTGCCAAGAATGGATGCTTTCTGGAGAAAGAGTTTCTCTCGAAAGAAGTGAGTGGGAGGAAAGTAGAACTTGATGAAGTGATAGTCACCCCTCCTGTACCGGAAAGTAGCGCAGCGCAGGAAACTGTTCCTGAGGTGCCTGCACCGACAAGGGAGGAAGTTGATGATAATGATCATGAAGAAACAGATCAAGTTAATACTGAACTTCGAAGGTCCACAAGGGCACGTTCCGCACCAGAGTGGTACGGCAACCCTGTCCTGGAAATCATGTTGTTAGACAACGGTGAACCTTCGAACTATGAAGAAGCGATGGCGGGCCCAGATTCCAATAAATGGCTTGGAGCCATGAAATCCGAGATAGAATCCATGTATGAAAACAAAGTATGGACTTTGGTGGACTTGCCTGATGATAGGCACGCCATAGAAAACAAATGGATATTTAAGAAGAAGACAGACGCGGATGGTAATGTGACCATCTATAAGGCTCGGCTTGTCGCTAAGGGTTATCGACAAGTTCAAGGGATTGACTACGATGAGACTTTCTCTCCCGTAGCGATGCTGAAGTCAGTCAGAATCATGTTAGCTATTGCCGCATTCTATGATTATGAAATATGGCAAATGGACGTCAAAACAGCATTCCTTAACGGCTTCCTCAAGGAAGAGTTGTATATGATGCAACCAGAAGGTTTTGTCGATCCAGAGAATGCTAACAAGGTATGCAAGCTCTAGCGCTCGATTTACGGGCTGGTGCAAGCATCTCGGAGTTGGAATATTCGCTTTGATGAAGTGATCAAAGCGTTTGGATTTATACAGACTTATGGAGAAGCCTGTATTTACAAGAAAGTGAGTGGGAGCTCTGTGGCATTTCTCATATTATATGTGGATGACATATTGCTGATGGAAAATGATATAGAATTCTTGGAAAATGTAAAGGCCTACTTGAATAAAAGTTTTTCAATGAAGGACCTTGGAGAAGCTGCTTACATATTAGGCATCAAAATCTATAGAGATAGATCAAGACGCCTCATTGGTCTTTCACAAAGTACATACCTTGACAAAATATTGAAGAAGTTCAATATGGACCAGTCAAAGAAAGGATTCTTGCCTGTTTTGCAAGGTATGAGATTGAGTAAGACTCAGTCGCCGACCACGGCAGAAGATAGAGAAAAGATGAGTGTCATTCCCTATGCCTCGGCCATAGGTTCTATCATGTATGCCATGCTGTGTACCAGACCTGATGTGAACCTTGCCATAAGTTTGGTAGGGAGGTACCAAAGTGATCCCGGTACGGAACACTGGACAGCGGTCAAGAACATCCTGAAGTACCTGAAAAGGACTAAGGATATGTTTCTCGTTTATGGAGGTGACGAAGAGCTCGTCGTAAAGGGTTACGTCGATGCTAGCTTCGACACAGATCTGGATGACTCTAAGTCACAAACCGGATACGTGTATATTTTGAATGGAGGGGCAGTCAGCTGGTGCAGTTGCAAACAGAGCGTGGTGGCAGCATCTACATGTGAAGCGGAGTACATAGCTGCTTCTGAAGCAGCGTAGGAAGGAGTCTGGATGAAGGAGTTCATCACCGACCTAGGAGTCATTCCAAGCGCGTCAAGCCCGATGACTCTCTTCTGTGACAACACTGGTGCTATTGCTATTACCAAGGAGCCCAGGTTTCACAAGAAGACCAAGCACATCAAGCACCGTTTCAACTCCATCCGGAATTATGTTCAGGATGGAGACATAGATATTTGTAAAGTGCATACGGATCTGAATGTCGCAGACCCGTTGACTAAACCTCTTTCACGAGCAAAACATGATCAACACCAGAACTCTATGGGTGTTCGATTCATCACAATGTAACTAGATTATTGACTCTAGTGCAAGTGGGAGACTGTTGGAGATATTCCCTAGAGGCAATACTAAAAGCATTATTATTATATCTCCTTGTTCATGATAATTGTCAGTTATTCATGCTTGAATTGTATTGTACGGAAACAGCGATACATGTGTGAATACATAGACCACAATGAGTCCCTGGTAGGCCTCTAGTTACCAGCTCGTTGATCAACAGATGGTCACGGTTTCCTGACCATGGACATGAGATGTCAGTGATAACGGGATCACATCATTAGGAGAATGATGTGATGGACAAGCCCCAAACTTGAGCATAACACGAGATCGTATAGTTCGTAATGCATAAGATTTTCGGTGTCAACTATTTATTCCTTAGACCATGAGGTTGTACAACTCCCGGATACCGTAGGAGTACTTTGGATGTGCCAACCGTCACAACGTAACTGGGTGGCTATAAAGGTACGCATCGGGTATCTCCGAAAGTGTCTGTTGAGTTGGTACGAACCGAGACTGGGATGTTGTCACTCCGTGTGACGGAGAGGTACCTCTGGGCCCACTCGGTAAGACATCATCATAATGAGCTCAGTGTGACTAAGTAGTTAGTCACGGGATGATGGATTACGGATCGAGTAAAGAGACTTGCGATGACGAGATTGAACAAGGTATCGGGAATACCGACGATCGAATCTCGGGCAAGTACCGTACCAATGGACAAAGGGAATAACATACGGGATTGAGTGAATCCTTGACACGGTGGTTCATCCGATGAAGATCATCGAGGAACACGTGGGAACCAACATGGGTATCCAGATCCCGCTGTTGGTTATTGACCGGAGATTCGTCTCGGTCATGTCTACGTGTCTCCCGAACCCGTAGGGTCTACACACTTAAGGTTCGGTAACGCTAGGGTCATAGAGATAAATGCACGTGGAAACCCGAAAGTTGTTCGGGGTCCCGGATGAGATCCCGGACGTCACGAGGAGTTCCGGAATGGTCCGGAGGTAAAGATTGGTATATAGGAAGTCCAGTTTCGGCCATCGGGTGATCTCCGGGGGTCACCGGGAGTGTCCCGGGACCACCGGAGGGGCCCCGGGGGTCCACCGGGTGGGGCCACCCATCCCGGTGGGGCCCCTAGGCCGCAAGGGGAATTGTCCAGCCCTAATGGGCTGGCGCACCACTAGGGGCCCACCTCCCCATGCGCCTAGGGTTGAAACCCTAGGGGGAGGGGGCGCCCCACTTGCCTTGGGGGGCAAGGACACCCCCCTGGCCGCCGCCCCCCTGCAGATTGGATCTGCAGGGGCCCTGGCGCACCCCCTGGCCCCCTATATATATGTGGGAGGGGAGAGGGAAGCCGCACCCAAGCCCTGGCGCCTCTCCCCCTCCCGTCACACCTCCATACTCCCACGCAGGGCGCCCGGCGAAGCCCTGCTGCGATCTCCACTGCATCCGTCATCACGCCGTCGTGCTGCCGGATCTCTGACGACTTCTCCTCCCCCCTTGCTGGATCAAGAAGGAGGTGACGTTGCTGCACCGTACGTGTGTTGAACGCAGAGGTGCCGTCCGTTCGGCGCTGGATCATCGGTGACGAAGAACGTGAAGAGTACGACTACTTCATCCACGGTTCTTCGAAAGCTTCCGCTCGCGATCTACATAACGGTATGTAGATGCACTCTTACTTGCTCGTTGCTAGATGTCTCCATAGTTGGATCTTGGTGAAAGCGTAGAATTTTTTTGAATTATGCTACGTTCCCCAACAGATAGGACTACGTATTGGAGGGCAAGAGTGACAGAAGCTTCAACCTACCGTAGAAATTGATGCATACGGGATTGAAGGGGGACCAATATATCGTAATGCTATGGTTGGGGTTTTCCTTAATGAACGTTAGTAGTTGCGGATGCTTGCTAATAGTTCCAATCACAAGTGCATAGAATTCCAAGTAAGGGATGACATGCTAGCAGTGCCCTCTCCCACATAAAACTTGCTATCGGTCTAGTAATGTAGTCAATTGCTTAGGGGCAATTTCTGTTGGGGAACGTAGTATTTTCAAAATTTTCCTATGATCACGCAAGATCTATCTACTAGATGCATAGTAACGAGAGGGGAGAGTGTGTCTACGTACCCTCGTAGACCGAAAGCGGAAGCGTTTATCAACGCGGTTGATGTAGTCGTGCACCTTCACGATCCGTCCCGATCTAGTACCAAACGTACGGCACCTCCGCGTTCAGCACACGTTCAGCTCGATGACGTCCTCGCCTTCTTGATCCAGCAAGACGGGCGAAGTAGTAGATGAGTTCCGGCAGCACGACGGCGTGGTGACGGTTGTTGATGAAGAACAATCTCTGCAGGGCTTCGCCAAGCACTACAGAAACTAGACGGAGGATAAACTAGAGGGTCGGGGTAGCCGGCACACGGCTTGGTGTATCTTGATGTGTCTTGGGTGCTATCCCTACCCCTCTATTTATATGTTGAGCCTTGGGGTCGAAACTTGGAGTAAAAGCCATCACAAAGTCGGTTTCACCCGAAAGGCAAGAGTCCTTCTCGGACTCCAGGGCCAGACGCCAGGGTTCCCGGCGTCTGGACCCAAACGCGAGGGACCCTGGCGTCTGGCCCCTGGACTCCGCAAAACTTCCTTTTGCGCTTTCCAAACACCTTGTGTGCTTTCCCTTTTGGCCCAAATAACGTGTTCTCGTACCCAAACACTTCGGGAAACATCCGGAACCCCTTCCGGAGAATTCCGGAACCCTTCCGTAGGTCAAACACTATTATCTCATATATTAATCTTTATCTCCGGACCATTCCGGAGTTCCTCGTCATGTCCGTGATCACATCCGGGACTCCGAATAACATTCGTTCACCAACATACATAACTCATTAAATACTATATCGTCAACGAACGTTTAAGCGTGCGGACCCTACGGGTTCGAGAACTATGTAGACATGACCGAGACATATCTCCGGTCAATAACCAATAGCGGAACCTGGATGCCCATATTGGCTCCTACATATTCTACGAAGATCTTTATCGGTCGAACCGCATAACAACATACGTTGTTCCCTTTGTCATCGGTATGTTACTTGCCCGAGATTCGATCGTCGGTATCTCAATACCTAGTTCAATCTCGTTACCGGCAAGTCTCTTTACTCGTTCCGTAATACATCATCTCGTGACTAACTCATTAGTCATTTGCTTGCAAGGCTTATTATGATGTGCATTACCGAGAGGGCCCAGAGATACCTCTCCGACACTCGGAGTGACAAATCCTAATCTTGATCCATGCCAACACCACGAATACTTTCGGAGATACCTGTAGAGCATCTTTATGATCACCCAGTCATGTTGTGACGTTTGATAGCACACAAGGTATTCCTACGGTATTCGGGAGTTGCATGATCTCATAGTCATAGGAACATGTATAAGTCATGAAGAAAGCAATAGCAGTAAAACTAAACGATCATTGTGCTACGCTAACGGATGGGTCTAGTCCATCACATCATTCTCCTAATGATGTGATCCCGTTGATCAAATGACAACTCATGTCTATGGTTAGGAAACATAACCATCTTTGATCAATGAGCTAGTCTAGTAGAGGCATACTAGGGACACTCTGTTTTGTCTATGTATTCACACATGTATTAAGTTTCCGGTTAATACAATTCTAGCATGAATAATAAACATTTATCATGATATAAGGAAATATAAAATAACAACTTTATTATTGCCTCTAGGGCATATTTCCTTCAGTCTCCCACTTGCACTAGAGTCAATAATCTAGCTCACATCGCCATGTGATTTAATACCGATAGTTCACATCGTCATGTGATTAACACCCATAGTTCACATCGCCATGTGACCAACACCCAAAGGGTTTACTAGAGTCAATAATCTAGTTCACATCGCAATGTGATTAACACCCAAAGAGTACTAAGGTGTGATCATGTTTTGCTTGTGAGAGAAGTTTAGTCAACGGGTCTATCACATTGAGATCCGTATGTATTTCGCAAATTTCTATGTCTACAATGCTCTGCATGGAGCTACTCTAGCTAATTGCTCCCACTTTCAATACGCATCCAGATTGATACTTAGAGTCATCTGGATTTAGTGTCAAAACTTGCATCGGCGTAACCCTTTACGACGAACTCTTTATCACCTCCATAATCGAGAAATATTTCCTTAGTCATCGAATTACTAAGGATAATTTTGACCGCTGTACAGTGATCTACTCCTGGATCACTATTGTACCGCCTTGACAAACTCATGGCAAGGTACACAACATGTTTGGTACACAGCATGGCATATTTTATAGAACCTATGGCTGAGGCATAGGGAATGACTTTCATTCTCTCTATATTTTTCTGCCGTGGTCTGGCTTTGAGTATTACTCAACTTCACACCTTACAAGTCAGGCAAGAACTCCTTCTCTGACTGATCCATTTTGAACTACTTCAAAATCTTATAAAGGTATGTACTCATCGAAAGTCTTATCAAGCGTCTTGATCTATCTCTATAGATCTTGATGCCCAATATGTAAGCAGCTTCACCAAGGTCTTTCTTTGAAAAAGTCCTTTCAAACACTCCTTTATGCTTTCCAGAAAATTCTACATCTTTTCCGATCGACAATATGTCATTCACATATACTTATCAGAAAGGTTGTAGTGCTCCCACTCACTTTCTTGTAAATACAGGCTTCACCGCAAGTCTGTATAAATCTATATGCTTTGATCAACTTATCAAAGCGTATATTCCAACTCCGAGATGCTTGCACCAGTCCATAGAAGGATCGCTGGAGCTTGCACATTTTGTTAGCACCTTTAGGATTGACAAAACCTTCTGGTTGCATCATATACAATTCTTCTTTAATAAATCCATAAAAGAATCCAGTTTTGTTATCCATTTGCCAGATTTCATAAAATGTGGCAATTGCTAACATGATTCGGACAGACTTAAGCATCGCTACAGGTGAGAAAGTCTCATCGTAGTCAACTCCTTGAACTTGTCGAAACCCTTTCGCAACAAGTCGAGCTTTGTAAACAGTAACATTACCGTCTGCGTCGGTCTTCCTCTTGAAGATCCATTTATTTTTGATGGCTTGCCGATCGTCGGGCAAGTCAACCAATGTCCACACTTTGTTCTCATACATGGATCCCATCTTAGATTTCATGGCCTCAAGCCATTTTGCGGAATCTGGGCTCATCATCGCTTCCTCATAGTTCGTAGGTTCATCATGGTCTAGTAACATGACTTCCAGAACTGGGTTGCCGTACCACTCTGGTGTGGAACGTACTCTGGTTGATCTACGACGTTCAGCAGAAACTTGATCCGAAGTTTCATGATCATCATCATTAGCTTCCTCGCTAATTGGTGTAGGAATAACTGGAACTAGTTTCTGTGATGTTCCACTTTCCAATTCGGGAGAAGGTTCAATTACCTCATCAAGTTCTACTTTCCTCCCACTCACTTCTTTCCAGAGAAACTCCTTCTCTAGAAAGGATCCACTCTTAGCAACAAAGACCTTGCCTTCGGATCTGTGATAGAAGGTGTACCCAACAGTTTCTTTTGGGTATCCTATGAAGATTTACTTCTCCGATTTGGGTTCGAGCTTATCATGTTGAAACTTTTTCACATAAGCATCGCAGTCCCAAACTTAAAGAAATGACAGCTTAGGTTTCTCGTCAAACCACAGTTCATACGGTGTCATCTCCATGGATTTAGATGGTGCCCTATTTAACGTGAATGTAGCTGTCTCTAATGCATAACCCCAAAAGCGATAGTGGTAGATCGGTAAGAGACATCATCGATCGCACCATATCTAATAAAGTACGGTTATGACGTTCGGACACACCATTACACTGTGGTGTTCCAGGTGGCATGAGTAGTGAAACTATTTCACATTGTTTTTACTGAAGGCCAAACTCGCTAACTCAAATATTTTACCTCTACGATCATATCGTAGAAACTCTTATTTTCTGTTACGATGATTCTCCACTTCACTCTGAAATTCTTTGAACTTTTCAAATGTTTCAGACTTGTGCTTCATTAAGTAGATATACCCATATCTGCTCAGTGAAGGTCAGAAAATAACGATACCTGCCGCGAGCTTCAACACTCATTGGTCCGCATACATCAGTATGTATGATTTCCAACAAATCTGTTGCTCGCTCCATTGTTCCGGAGAACGGAGTTTTAGTCATCTTGCCCATGAGGCATGGTACGCAAGCACCAAGTGATTCATAATCAACTGATTCCAAAAGTCCATCATTATGGTGTTTCTTTATGTGCTTTACACCAATATGACCTAAACGGCAGTGCCACAAATAAGTTGCACTATCATTATTAACCTTGCATCTTTTGGCTTCAATATTATGAATATGTGTATCACACGATCGAGATCCAACAAACCATTTTCATTGGGTGTATGACCATAGAAGGTTTTATTCATGTAAACAGAACAACAATTATTCTCTAACTTACATGAATAACCGTATTGAAATAAACATGATCAAATCATATTCATGCTCAACACAAACAGCAAATAACACTTATTTAGGTTCAACACTAATCCCGAAAGTATAGGGAGTGTGCGATGATGATCATATCAATCTTGGAACCACTTCCAACACACATCGTCACTTCACCTTTAATTAGTTTCTGTTCATTATGAAACTCCCATTTCGAGTTACTACTCTTTAGCAACTGAACCAGTATCAAATACTTAGGGGTTGCTATGAACACTAGTAAAATACACATCAATAATCCGTATATCAAAATATACCTTTGTTCACTTTGCCATCCTTCTTATCCGCCAAGTATCTAGGGCAGTTCCACTTCCAGTGACCATTTCCTTTGCAGTAGAAGCACTTAGTTTCTGGCTTGAGTTTTAGCTTTGGGTTTCTTCACGGGAGTGAAAACTTGCTTGTCATTCTTCTTGAAGTTCCCCTTCTATCCCTTTGCCCTTTACTTGAAACAAGTGGTCTTGTTAACCATCAACACTTGATGCTCTTTCTTGATTTCTACCTTCGCCGATTTCAGCATCGCGAAGAGCTCGGGAATTACTTTCGTCATCCCTTGCATATTATAGTTCATCACGAAGTTCTACTAACTTGGTGATAGTGACTAGAGAACATTGTCAATTACTATCTTATCTGGAAGATCAACTCCCACTTGATTCAAGCAATTGCAGTACCTAGACAATCCGAGCACATGCTCACTGGTTGAGCTATTCTCCTCCATCTTGTAGGCAAAGTACTGTCAGAGGTCTCATACCTCTCGACACGGGCATGAGTATGAAATACTAATTTCAACTCTTGGAACATCTTATATGCTCTGTGGCGTTCGAAACGTTTTTGAAGTCCCGGTTCTAACCCGTAAAGCATGGTGCACTTAAACTATCAAGTAGTCATCATACCGAGCTTTTGTCAAAACGTTCATAACGTCTGCATCTGCTCCTGCAATAGGTCTGTCACCTAGCGGTGCATCAAGGACATAATTCTTCTGTGCAGCAATGAGGATAATCCTCAGATCACGGAACAATTCCGCATCATTGCTACTAACATCTTTCAACTTGGTTTTCTCTAGGAACATATAAAAAATAAATGTGGAGCAACATCGCGAGCTATTGATCTACAACATAGATATGCTAATACTACCAGGACTAAGTTCATGATAAATTAAAGTTCAATTTAATCATATTACATAAGAACTCCCACTTAGATAGACATCCCTCTAGTCATCTAAATGATCACGTGATCCAAATCAACTAAACCATGTCCGATCATCACGTGAGATGGAGTAGTTTCAATGGTGAACATCTTATGATGATCATATCTACTATATGATTCACGCTCGACCTTTCGGTCTCCACTGTTCCGAGGCCATATCGGCATATGCTAGGCTCGTCAAGTTTAACCCGAGTATTCTGTGTGTGCAAAACTGGCTTACACCCGTTGTATTTGAACGTAGAGCTTATCACACCCGATCATCACGTGGTGTCTCGGCACGACGAACTTTCGCAACGGTGCATACTCAGGGAGAACACTTATACCTTGAAATTTAGTAAGGGATCATCTTATAATGCTACCGTCGTTCTAAGCAAAATAAGAAGCATAATAAGATAAACATCACATGCAATCAAAATATGTGACATGATATGGCCATCATCATCTTGTGATTTTGATCTCCATCTCTAAAGCACCGTCATGATCACCTTTGTCACCGGCGCGACACCTTGATCTCCATCGTAGCATCGTTGTCGTCTCGCCAACTATTGCATCTACGACTATCGCTACTGCTTAGTGATAAAGTAAAGCAATTACATGGTGATTGCATTTCATACAATAAAGCGACAACCATATGGCTCCTGCCAGTTGCCGATAACTTTACAAAACATGATCATCTCATACAATAACGTATAACTCATCATGTCTTGACCATATCACATCACAACATGCCCCGCAAAAACAAGTTAGACGTCCTCTACTTTGTTGTTGCAAGTTTTACGTGGCTGCTACGGGCTTAGCAAGAACCGTTCTTACCTACGCATACAAAACCACAACGATGTTTCGTCAAGTATGTGATGTTTTAACCTTCACAAGGACCAGGCGTAGGCATACTCGATTCAGCTAAAGTGAGAGAGACAGACACCCGCCAGTCACCTTTAAGCAACGAGTGCTCATAACGGTGAAACCAGTCTCGCGTAAGCGTACGCGTAATGTCGGTCCGGGCCGCTTCATCTCAAAATACCGCCGAAGCAAAGTATGACATGCTGGTAAGCAGTATGACTAGTATCGTCCACAACTCACTTGTGTTCTACTCGTGCATATCATCTACGCATAGACCTGGCTCTGATACCACTGTTGGGGAACGTAGTATTTTCAAAATTTTCCTACGATCACGCAAGATCTATCTACTAGATGCATAGCAACGAGAGGGGAGAGTGTGTCTACGTACCCTCGTAGACCAAAAGCGGAAGCGTTTATCAACGCGGTTGATGTAGTCGTGCACCTTCACGATCCGTCCCGATCTAGTACCGAACGTACGGCACCTCCGCGTTCAGCACACGTTCAGCTCGATGACGTCCTCGCCTTCTTGATCCAGCAAGACGGGCGAAGTAGTAGATGAGTTCCGGCAGCACGACGGCGTGGTGACGGTTGTTGATGAAGAACAATCTCTGCAGGGCTTCGCCAAGCACTACAGAAACTAGACAGAGGATAAACTAGAGGGTCGGGGTAGCTGGCACACGGCTTGGTGTATCTTGATGTGTCTTGGGTGCTAGCCCTACCCCTCTATTTATATGTTGAGCCTTGGGGTCGAAACTTGGAGTAAAAGCCTTCACAAAGTCGGTTTCACCCGAAAGGCAAGAGTCCTTCTCGGACTCCAGGGCCAGACGCCAGGGTTCCCGGCGTCTGGACCCAAACGCCAAGGACCCTGGCGTCTGGCCCCTGGACTCCGCAAAACTTCCTTTTGCGCTTTCCAAAAACCTTGCGTGCTTTCCCTTTTGGCCCAAATAACGTGTTCTCGTACCCAAACACTTCGGGAAACATCCGGAACCCCTTCCGGTGAATTCCGGAACCCTTCCGGAGGTCAAACACTATTATTTCATATATTAATCTTTATCTCCGGACCATTCCGGAGTTCCTCGTCATGTCCGTGATCACATCCGGGACTCCGAATAACATTCGGCCACCAACATACATAACTCATTAAATACTATATCGTCAACGAACGTTTAAGCGTGCGGACCCTACGGGTTCGAGAACTATGTAGACATGACCGAGACATCTCTCTGGTCAATAACCAATAGCGGAACCTGGATGCCCATATTGGCTCCTACATATTCTACGAAGATCTTTATCGGTCGAACCGCATAACAACATACGTTGTTCCCTTTGTCATCGGTATGTTACTTGCCCGAGATTCGATCGTCGGTATCTCAATACCTAGTTCAATCTCGTTACCGGCAAGTCTCTTTACTCGTTCCGTAATACATCATCTCGTGACTAACTCATTAGTCATTTGCTTGCAAGGCTTATTATGATGTGCATTACCGAGAGGGCCCAGAGATACCTCTCCGACACTCGGAGTGACAAATCCTAATCTTGATCCATGCCAACACCACGAATACTTTCGGAGATACCTGTAGAGCATCTTTATGATCACCCAGTTACGTTGTGACGTTTGATAGCACACAAGGTATTCCTATGGTATTCGGGAGTTGCATGATCTCATAGTCATAGGAACATGTATAAGTCATGAAGAAAGCAATAGCAGTAAAACTAAACGATCATTGTGCTACGCTAACGGATGGGTCTAGTCCATCACATCATTCTCCTAATGATGTGATCCCGTTGATCAAATGACAACTCATGTCTATGGTTAGGAAACATAACCATCTTTGATCAATGAGCTAGTCTAGTAGAGGCATACTAGGGACACTCTGTTTTGTCTATGTATTCACACATGTATTAAGTTTCCGGTTAATACAATTCTAGCATGAATAATAAACATTTATCATGATATAAGGAAATATAAAATAACAACTTTATTATTGCCTCTAGGGCATATTTCCTTCAATTTCGCAACTCCTACCACCACTTTTCACACTCGCTATATTAACTTTAGTTGCCTCTTTATCTTAACAACTCCTAGTCTTTATTTACGTGTTCTTTATATTCTTGCAACCTATCCCACAAAAACCACAAAGTACTTCTAGTTTCATACTTGTTCTAGGTAAAGTAAACGTCAAGCGTGCGTAGAGTTGTATCGGTGCTCGATAGAACTTGAGGGAATACTTGTTCTGCCTTTAGCTCCTCGTTGGGTTCGACACTCTTACTTATCGAAAGAGGCTACAACTGATCCCCTACACTTGTGGGTTATCAGCAGCTTCCGTCCTTTCCTGCCAGTCGCTAATCTGGGCCTGCTTTCTTCCTTTGCTATCAGTCGCTTCGCTTATCTCGGCTTCCACTCAAAGGAAAAAGTAATTGATATGCTACCTCACACAGTTTGGTACTGGTCTTTATCCTGATTATTGTCCTTGTCATGTATTGGTAATTTGGTATTGTGCTACTGTTTGCCGATTTTATGAAGGAGTAACTTGGAGCCTGAACTCGCAGGCAAATCATTGCATTGGGTGATTTTAGTAGAACTGCACAAAAAGATCAGATGGACAGATACTTATGCTGCTGGTATGTACTCCAAAGTTCACTCAGACAAGCATCGATGTAGACAAGAAGTGTCTATATTCATTCGAGTATCAACCGGCGTCAACCAGTTCTCAAACTCCAAGTATTAGGAGAGTGAACGCTAAAAATATTGCTTGGCAAATAGCCCAGAAAAACATAGTCCAGTCTTTGGTCCCAACTTGTGCCTTTTGGTTATCGGCAGATATGGTAGCGAACTGTATGGGTATATTCATCTGGCACTTAAGTTGACGCGTATATTTATCTGGCACTTAATCAGTCTACACGCCAGGGATGCTCCATTTGAGTTGAACTGCACAAAAAATTTGGGTGGTTCATTTTCTCAACCGCCTCCTTTCTCGTCTGCAATGTAGAATTTTGGCGAGCTACAGGACCAAGATGAGCTAGTAAACTAGTTGGATGAAAGTAGTGGCCAAGTTTCTCAAACCTCCCTCGGCACGAGGCCACTATTTGAGGATAAACCTACAAGCAAAGTTCATATTGTCTGTGCTGCCTCTTATGTACTCGAAAGTTTAATCGTACAAGCTTTAATATAAGCAAGAAGTACCTTCGGCTGAACACTACTTACCAGTCTGCAATGTAGAATTTTGGCGAGCTACAGGACCAAGATGAGCCAGTAAACTAGTTGGATTAAAGTAGTGGCCAAGTTGCTCAAACCTCCCTCGGCACGAGGCCACTATTGGAGGATAAACCTACAAGCAATGTTTAGATTGTTTGTGATGCCTCTTATGTACTCGAAAGGTTACTCGTACAAGCATTAATTTTAGCAAGAAGTACCTCCGACTGAACACCATTTACCAGTCTGTACCCTAGGTAATTAAAGTTCGTCCATGGATCATATTGGCTGTGATCTCAATCATTTGGATGCATAAACATACTGAACATGTGTATATCTGAATCTTTTTTGTGAATTATCTATGAATATTGTTGTGTGATCTATCAATCATTTGGATCCATAGACATGCTGAACTTGTGTATATATGAATCTTTTGAGTTGTTGATAGTGAATGTTGACTATGAACATGAACTTGTCCTGTGAACCTGAGTTTGATACGAATGTTTACCTTTTCTGTTGTGCTTGTGTGTGAACTTGTTAGTATGCCTACTGTGTGGTATGTGACGTGTGGGTGTCAACGGCACACCTTCTTCCCGAGAAGAATTGCACCTGCTTTGTTAGGGTAGCAACGGCGCATCAGCTCTTTTTAATACTTTTGCTCTGTCTTGCCCCCTCCCCCGCTCAACCCCTGCCGTAATCTTTCTCCGGCCAAGAAGCGTGACACTGACGGCAAGACCATTTTGAACAGCCCCGTGTCTACCCTCGCAATCTGCTGGTCGCCCCAGGCGGCTATGGCGCCACCACTCAAGCGGAGGGGAGCGGGCGAGTTGTGTGGGGTGATCACTGGTTGATAGGCGCCTGTTTTGCCTTCAGTATGTTTTCATCTTGTCCTTTGGCTCTTGTCGAGCAGGGCAGTAATTTTCTGTTTTAGTCTGAACTGGTGAACCTTAGTTTCAGTAGTTACTTCGACAAAGAGACGATGTATGGTTTCATTCTGGTTAATGGAACCGGGGAGAGGCCTCCCTGTTCTTCATAAAAATACCGGCCTATGGGCTTTTTCTTAAAGATCGGCAGCCCAATGTATTTTTAACCACATTATATATATATATATATATATTTATATTATTACTATTATCGTATATTTTATAGAGACTTATATATACATTATAAAAACATCCCACGTGTTATTAACTTATAAAAGTAAATGTTTAACAGAAGTTGGCAAGAAAAATACTGGTTGTTTTTTACTCACCGGCAAGGAAAATCCTGGTGATTGCGTACAAAAGCTTGCGAAGATTTTAAGGACCAATCTAATAATAACGCGCTCATTTTTATTTCGAGCAATAACTCGCTAATTTGTTAATTATGTATATAAAAATGCGCCTCTCCGGTTTACTTATGATATTAATTGCTCCTTCTAACATAACATTATATATATAACGAGCCCAGCTAATTCATGTATTTGAAGGAAGTGCAAATGGGCTGGGATTTCTTAGATAGTATAGATGGGCCACGTTGACGCGAAATTATTTGTTCACCCAGCCCAGCAAATGGACTATACATTCTAGAAAACATGGGTTAAATATATGCCACATTTTTGCAGGCTGACATGTGGGCCAATAGGTCGAAGCCTACGTAGGGCATTGTCAACTTGGTCGGCATGCACCTTCAAACTCTAGTCTTCTTCCTCCAGCGTCGCCGGGACCGCGTGGTCCGGCCTCCGGCGGCTAGCGGCTCTGCTTAGCACGCATCGCTGCGAAGCACTACCCCACAACCGGCCAGGCTATCCCTCCACCCCTCCACTCCTCCTATTATTCTCCACCGAGAGCAGCCCCACGCTGCACCAGAACCGGTTATAACCCTTCTCCTCCACTCAATCTACGACTCCACTGCCGCGTCTTCCCATCTCCGAGTCGTTCCCGTCCGGGGCCTCGCCGCCGTCCACCGCCTCGCTGCGCACGGTGCGGCGTGGTTAACAAACGAGAGTCATCGGAAGAGGACTGCACGTGGAGAGCCTGATGGCTGGGACCCACGAGGTCCATGGTCGCACGCAAGGAAAGTTCCTCCTTATTAAGCTGAAAAAAATGTTTCCTCAACCTGACAGCTGGGACCCACCGGCTGTATCTTTGCACGGAAGGAAGTGCCCCCTTGTTATACGAAAGAATTATTCCTCCCGTTAACAGCTGGGACCCGTCAGATTTGGTGGCTGACTTGTGGGCCTACTAAGCGGACGTGTACACAGGGCTTTGTCAACTCAATCAACAAATGATTCAAGCAGCTGGACCGTTGGATGTTAATCAAACAGCCGTGCTCCTTCTTCAATCTCTGTTCTTGCTCCTGTCTCCCCTGGGCGGCACTGCGGCTGTGCTGCCGCGCACCCGAACCAGTCAAGTTTCCCACTCCTCTCCATCTGTGACTCCACTGCCCCGTCTTCCCCATCACCGGGTCGTTCCGGTCTGGGGCCTCGCCGTCGTCCACCGGCCTTTGGTGCGCTCGGGACGGTGTGGTCAACGTGGTCAACAACCAAGAGTCATCGGAAGATGACTGTACGTGAGAGGCCGATAGTGGGGATGCACCATGCCCATGGACGCATGCATGCAACGGAACGTGGCGTGGTCAACGTGGTCAAGGAACGACTTCCATCGAAGTGTACTGTACACGGAGAGGCTGACAGCTGGGTCCACAACCGCAGCAAGGAAGTGCCTCCTTATTACGCGGAAAATAATGATTCCTCCACCTAATAGCAGGGACCCACCGGACGGGCCACCAATTTTTGCGAAAAAATGTTTCCCCCGTGACTGCTGGGACCCACCGGACGGGTCACCGTATTTCGCGAAAAAAACGTTCCCCCACTTTCAGCTCGGACTCACCGGAAGTGCCTCCTTATTACACAGAAAAAATGAATACTCCCCCTACTAGCTAGGACCCACCTTGGTGGGAGGCTGACTTGTGGGACTAAGTTGACTGGGACGGAGGGCTTTGTCAACTTAGTCAATATGAACGATTCTAGCTCCAGTGATCGTACGATGTCCATCCAATGTCCGTAGTGCTTCTTCAACCTCTGGTCTTCTTGCTCCAGCCGCCCAAACTAGCGTCGGTCGTGCCGTGTGCTCCTGCCCCCCGTGGCCAGCTGTGATGCTGCGGAGGCCTCACCGCCCCTACTACTCCCACCGCTGGCCAGTCCATCCCTATACTTACCCACACCCCCTGTTATTCTACGGCGACGGCAGCCTCACACTGCAGTCAAACCAGTGAACCCTCGTACTCCTCTCCGCGTGGGCATCCACTGCCGCGTCTTCCCCGGCTCCGCGTCGTCCCCTTCCCAGGCCTCGCCGTCGTCCACCGCCTTGGTGCTCTCGGCACGGCGTGGTCAATGTGGTCAACGAACGACTTCCATCAGAAGAGTAGTGTACGTGGAGAGGTTGACAGCTGGGTCCGCGGCCGCAGGTGGGTCCATGGCCACAGTCCAATTTTTTTTGTGATTTGCCTACTACGTCGCTTTATCAGGCCTATTGGGCTGCAAATCTTTCAAGACGAGAAGAACTTCATTCGGCTGGCCGAGAAAATGGCCTATTAGTAATGAGAAATGGGTTGTACACTTTTAAAACACATCAAACCGGCAATTAGTTTCAAATTTCTTTTTTTTCATTTCGAGATTTTAAATTGCATTGATTTCTATGCGTGGACAACTTGTTGGATTTTATACTGATATACATTTATTTTTAAAATCAATTTGAATGTGACTCGAAATTTCGGGATTAAAAACAGTTCGGACCGCACCGAAATATGTTAAATTTCGTATAATTTTTTAACCGTGGCCACAATATGGGATGTAATGCTAACAAAAAGAATATGGACTCCAAAAAAAACCTTAAGAATTAGTAAATGGGCTATAAATTATTAGAAATAATGGCAGATGGGTTGTATGATGTTTTCCACATATTTGAGGCTTTCCTAAAAAAAGGTTGATGCGCAAGCAGTAATTGTTGGATGTCCATCCAACGGCCGTCGTGCTTCTTCAATCTCTGCTCTTCTTGCTCCAGCCGCTCAAACAAGCGTCGGCAGGACTGCCTGCTCCCTCCTCCCCGCGGCCGGCTGTACTGCCGCACAAGCCTCACCGCCCCATCGTACTCCCGTCGCTGGCCTAGCCATCCCTCTACTCACCCACACCTGTTGTTATTCTCCGGCGACGGCAGACAAACCAGTAAACCCTCGTACAGTCGTACTCCCCTCTGTGTGGGAAACAACTACCGAGTCTTCCCTGCCTCCGTGTCGTTCCCTTCCTAGGCCTCGCCGTCGTCCAGCGCCCTTGCTCTCGGCGCGGCGTTGTCAACGTGGTCAAGGAACGACTTCCATCGGAAGAGTACTGTACGTGGAGAGGCTGTCAGCTGGGTCCACGACAGCCTCAAGGAAATGCCTCCTTATTACGCGAAAAATAATTATTCCTCCACCTGACAGCAGGGACCCACCGGACGGGTCACCGTATTTGGCGAAAAAAAACGTCCCCCCTGACTGCTGGGACCCATCGGACGGGCCACTGTATTTCGCGAAAAAATGTTCCCCACGCTGTCAGCTCGGACCCATCGGAAGTGCCTCCTTATTACGCACAAAAAAATGAATACCCCCCCTACTAGTTGGGACCCACCGTGGTGGGTGGCTGACTTGTGGGCCTACTAAGTTGACAGGGACGGAGTGCTTTGTCAACTTAGTCAATATGAACGATTCTAGCACCAGTGACCGTACGATGTCCATCCAACAGGTGTAGTGCTTCTTCAACCTCTGGTCTTGTTGCTCCAGCCACCCAAAGCAGCGCCGGTCGTGCCGCATGCTCCTGCCTCCCGTGGCCGGTTGTGCTGCCGCGGAGGCCTCACCATCCCTCTACTCACCCACACCCCCTGTTATTCTGCGGGGACGGAAGCCTCACACTGCAGCGAACCAGTGAACCCTCGTACTCCTCTACGTGTGGGCATGCACTGCCGCGTCTTCCCCGGCTCTGCGTTGTCCCCTTCCTAGGCCTCGCCATCGTCCACCGCCCTGGTGCTCTCGGCACGGCATGGTCAACGTGGTCAAGGAACGGCTTCCATCGGACGTGGACTGTACGTGGAGAGGCTGACAGCTGGGTCCACGGCTGCAGCAAGGAAGTGCCTCCTTATTACGCGCAAATTAATTATTCCTCCACCTGACAGCAGGGACCCACCGGACGGGCCACCGTATTTCACTAAAAAAACGTTCCCCCTGACAGTTGGGACCCACCAGCTACATCTTCGCATGCAAGAAAGTGCGTCTGAGCAAAAAAAAATGATTCGCCCCCCAGGCTGCTGGGACCCACCAGCTACATCTTCGCACGCAAGGAAGTGCCTAACAGTCGGGACCCACCTGGTCGAAGCATATGTAGTGTTGTCATTCTGGTCGTGAACGTCTACGTACATACTGGTCGATGTAGAGGCGCTCACGTGTCGTAGTAGAGGCGCGCATGTAGCATGTACACGTACGTACAGCGGCCAGTGTGCAAGAAAGAAAATACGGCCACGTACGTACATACGGGCAGGGTCTCGAACGCCTACTCGTGCATACGTACGGCCAGGGCTCGCGTACATGGCTGGGTCGGAACGGAGAAACTACGTCGTCGTCGTGTTCATGGGGAGGCAACAAAATGCGTCGTGTTCATCAGGAGGCAACGGAACGCATGGGAGCCAACCGGCTTGGATGGAACAGCCGATGGAAACGAGGCCTAGCGTACCGCAGAATGGAGGAAACGGCCTTGTGTTTGACCGGCCACATTCAAAACGGGATCCTGTTCATCGGGAGGGGTCTAGCGTACCGCAAAACGGAGGAAACGGACCTCCTACGGTCGAAACGGGGGTCCTGTTGATCGGGAGGGGTGTGGCGTACCGCAAAACGGAGGTAACGGACTTGTGTTGGAGCGCTACGGTCGAAACGGGGGTCCTGTTCATCAGGAGGGGTGTGGCGTACCGCAAAACGGAGGAAACTGACTTGTGTTGGAGCATTACGGTCGAAACGGGGGTCCTGTTCATCGGGAGGGGTGTGGCGTACCGCAAAACAGGACTCCACGGGATACTGTTCATCACCACCGTCGACCCCCTCCAGCCTCCATGGGCTACTGTTCATCCACCGTCGACCTCCTCCAGCCTCCACCTGCGACTGTTCAGCCTCCACCGCGCGCTACTCCACCGGCTACTGTTCAACCAGCCCTCTCCACGGGCTCCTGTTCAATCACCCCTCCACGGGCTACTGTTCATCCAGACCTTCACCGTCTACTGTTCATGCAGCCCTCTGCGAGGTGGTCCTGTTCATGCAGCCCTCCACGGGGTCCTGTTTATGCAGCCCCAACCGGCTCGATCGAACGGGGTCCTGTTCATGCACACGCAACATCACGGGGTCCTGTTCAGCCACCCCCACTGGAAACTGTTCATCCAACCCCCCCAGCAACGCTCACTGTTCATGCAGAGGCAACATCGATGGGCTTCAGTTAGCAGCAGTAGCGAAGGAATCGCTCGATCGGGTTTAGTTAATAGCCATCGATTGATCGCTCGGGTTCAGTAACGCGTAGCCTGCAGTGCAATCGCTCGGGTTCAGTTTGAGCCCAACACCTCGCTCGGGTTCAGTTAGAGCCCAACGCCTCACACCCACGCGCGTGCGTGTACGAGAGAAACGCGCATCGCTCGGCCCCGACCACCCACCGTAACCGGGAACACCCCGATATTTTCCTTGCCCTCGCTTCTACCACGGTTTTTTCGTCATGGACGGCCCAAAGAATGTCATGCAACTGCGTCTCCGGCCCGACCAGGACAAAAAGCCCATTTTCTGTCATGATTTTTTGTCATAGAAGTAGGACCCCACCACATCTATGATGATACACTGTTTTGTTACAATTATTGTCATAGAAGTGTCATAAGTATGACAGAAAAATGTTTCGTTCGGCCCAAAATGTCACGGATGTGTCTTTTTTTGTAGTGGCAAGACATGATAGTTCATAAGAAGTCTCGCTACACCACCAAAATGCACCCATCTGCGGTGCTCGGCCTCTCGTGACCCAGACGAGAATGACATTCTAAATAGAGGCAACTACTATTACATAGTAAGAGTGACATAGACAAGGATGACCAAATGACAAGGAGTATGCATAACGAAAGAGAGAACTGCCCATCCAGAACAAGCAGCAAAGACAACAAGTCTTTCGAAGTGGGATGATCTAACATCATCATAATTTGCAGCCCCACTTCAGCCACCAGTGATTCAGAGACACCAGAACTACACCCTTTCGACGCAACATCGCAATTACCTATCAACCTGAAGGCTTGAACCACATCACTGCCTGTCGGACTTGAGACATCCAAGGATCAAAGTTAATCCAGATGCCTTTTTCATTTGACCTTCTTTTTGCTGCAGGCATATCGTTGACAATCAGGGGAGTCTGCTCCCGAAGTCCTAGGTCTCGCCATGTAGACACAGTTTTCCCTAGCAAATAGAGCCTCTCTGCCATCAAGGTCCTTGCCAATGGTGATCTCCTGGTTAATCAGATAATTGAGTCCGAGAAACAGAGAGTGTGAACCAAGGCTGTTTACCCGCCTCCAACACAAAAATCCTAAAGGCCCCAACAAGCTGGTATCCTGCTCATAGACGTAACAGCCACTGTCCGGATACTCACTGATACGTCCAAAACGTATCTATAATTTCTGCTTGCCCCATGCCCTTTTTGTGTGATATTGCTATGATATTTATGCACTTCCATACAATTTTGATCATATTTGTACTAACCTACTAATGGTTGCAAAAGTGCACAATGTTCTTGTTTTACACTTTATTGTCTAAGAATTACTTGGAAATTGACAAAAACGCAAAAGGAGTCGTATTGGAGTAGGACTCTGACTTTCCTGAAATCTGTCTGAGAACGTTTTTTAAAGATGGTCACGTTCTGGCCCGAAGACTACGTCAAACGGAAAAAGTCTAGTTGCGAAAGTTGTGGGGAATTTCGAGGCCATGCTTCTGGATATAAAATTCGTCCAAATCGAAGTCCGGAAGGCCGAGTAAAGCCCGTTTTACTGAGGCCCAAAATCTGATGACGGGAATCCAAGAGTCTATATAAAGAGAGGAAACCTAGGTCACCAAGGGTCACGAATTTTCCTCCTCCCGAGCCGCCGTCTTGGAGGGGAGGACCAGCACCATTGCAGCACCATCTACAAGGAAGAAGGGGGGCCAAGGGGCCGCTGGCCCCTAGGGCCGCCGCCGCCGCCTCCGTGGCTGCCGCCGGCCGTCTCCTCCTCGCGGGGCTGCACCTCTCCATCAACACCATCATCAACCTCCTCCTCACCATGTCCATGCGTGAGTAGTTTCCTCCGGGGCCAAGGCTCGTACGTGTAGCTATGTGGTTATCTCTCTCTCCCATGATGTGATCTTCGTTGTGATCATAGGCTATGTTAATCTTGGGTGATCCCATGATATTTCCCCTTCCTCTATGTATTGCATTGATGTACTCACTTGTCTTTATCTAGTATAATCCCCGAGACCAAGGTGACAACGGTCTATTGGACATGGATTAGAAAAATATTTTCATGAGTGATTTCCTCTCTTGTGTGTTGATTGAAGATTGAGAGTCTCTTGGTGCTTGTCTTTGACTATCCTTTAGATATGTTGTGGTGATTGTGGGACTCTCTTTGGATGGCCGCGGTGACATTGGGAAATCCTTAGATTGAGAACTACGAACTTTGAGGTGTGCTTTTGTAGCCCTACATAATTCTCGTCCTCTCCTGACCACGAAGGAATGACCTCCGGGTGCGTCTCCATTGCATGTTTTATGGGAAATATCATGTGATTCGATTATGTTAATGTTGTTGGGAGTTGCCTCTAGTGAAAGTATGATCCCTAGGCCTTGTTTCCACCATTGCAATACCATTTGTGCTCACGTTTACCACTTGTTTGCTTGCTGCACTTTTTATTACAGATTTATATTACTTTGTTTTGCCATCCATATCATTTGCCATTTAACATCTCTTCGCCGAACTAGTGCACCTATACATCTAACAAGTGTATTAGGTGTGTTGGGGACACAAGAGACTTCTTGTATCTTAGTTGCAGGGTTGCTTGAGAGAGACCATCTTCAACCTCTACTTCCCTGAGTTCGATAAACCTTAGGTCATCCACTTGAGGGAAATTGCTGCTGTCCTACAAACCTCTACGCTTGGAGGCCCAACATAGTCTACAAGAGTAGAAGCGTGTGTAGACATCACTCACGTATTTCACTCTGCTTGTACACAACAATTTTGTTTGCAATATAACTCTTCCGATCATGTGTGCGATTGATCATCAGTCTTTTATCATCGTCTGATCGAGCGAGGAACCAATTGTGCTTCCCTGTTTTTGGCAAAGGTGGTGTGATTACAAAGGGCTGTAACTATAGGGACACTGCATCATATCAAAAAGGACATGCATTGTTAATGTAAGATCAGCGTTGTTCAGAGTATGAGTAGGATAATGCAAGAAACATCATTGATCTGTCCCTGTTGGAACTGAGAGGAAAATACAGGGAAATGTATACTGGGTTTGAAAATATAGAAGTGTCGTCCATGGTTATACTCATGTTACCTCACAATCGACTCTTCACAGGAAACTACCATGTCATTCATGTTATGTAATCATGTTCCGTCCTCACAAACAATTTGTTCCAGGAAACTAACAGACAATGCATTGTTATATACTCATGTTCTGTGGGTAAAATTCCTGTGAGGATATTATTCTGGCCATTGATTGATGAAGGGCGAATATAGGTATGTACACATGGTAAGCATTACAGGATTTTACTACTTCCAAATATAGAGTTCTCCATATGCACATTTACTTCCCTGATGTATGGTTAGATGAAACCAACAGTGTGGTGCATGTTTCTACATCATGAAAATGAGGAAACTAACATGGCCATTGATACACACTTATAGTTAGTAGTAGTATATAGATTACTGTAAAATAAGGAGAATATCCATATATTCCTAACCGTTTGATTATTCAGGGGTACAAACTGGTTGTAATGACATGATCACAATCGCATGAATTAACTCATTCCAAATATAGCTGATTTACGGTGTCTCTAATACATTGCCATAGTTCTACTCTAATTCTGCTCAAACAGGGATATGGCAATCATCACAAAAAGTTCAAACAGTGTCATGGCGTCATCATTAACATGAGACGGAAACAACTTACACGTGTCGTCCCAGCAATACGTGGTGCCATCTGCTTTGTCAATTGCGTAGATGATACCATTGTGTTCAATAGCATCACAGAAGTTTGTATCAGCTTTGACGATCCACTGCAAGGTGGGTCGTCTCCAGCTAAAGAAGGCACAGGCGGAAAGATAGGCGAGTCCGCGGTCGAACAAGGCAATTAGCTTGAAGTCTATGTAATCCGCATATCGTGTGGGCACTTGTAAGATTACAATCTTCTGCAAAACAAGGTCCGTCCAACTGACATGGTAATCTAGATGACTTGGACCGCTATGGTAAAACCCTACATACTCAAATGGGGGAAGGATAATCTCATGGGAGGTCTGGAAGTTCACGAGCACCAACTTTTTCCCATCTTCTCTGACGGCAGCCATCCAGTGGGAGTTCATGCCGACCCAGTACATACCTACCAAGAAGTTTTGGGTGATGGTGATCGGATTGAAGTCGGGGGAAATGATGTACGGCGACCCACTACATACCTACATTGAAGTTTCGGCTAATGGAGGTCGGATTGAAGTCGAGGGGCATCATGTACGCCTCCGTATAATGGTGAGAAAATCTCGCTAGACTAGATAGCAGCAAGCAGGGTGTCTTGAAAAGCTAAGGCCGCGTGCATGTTCCTTGAGAATGCAGCCAGCCGCACGGCGCTCAACATATCCATACACGAACAACAGAGGTTGAGGATGTAACTTGGCAGATTGCTCCAATCGTGGCTGATATGGATGATGCATGGTTCACGTTCGGCCATGGTGGATTTTGGAAGCTGGGTTTTTGGGGGCTTGATTTACGAGGGAGAAGGCTCTTGGTGCTGGAGCGGCTAGCGAGGGAATAGTGGTACTGTTGGGGAACGTACCATGCGATTTCAAAAAGATTGCTACGCTCACAAGATCTTCTAGGAGATGCATAACAACGAGAGGGGGAGAGTGTGTCTACGTACCCTCATAGACCGAAAGAGGAAGCGTTTGACAACGCGGTTGATGTAGTCGAACTTCTTCTAGCTCCGACTGATCAAGCACCGAACGTACGACACCTCCGAGTTCTGTACAAGTTAAGCTCGATGATGTCCCTCGTCCTCTTGATCCAGCAAGATGTCGAGGAAGTAGATGAGTTTCATCAGCACGATGGTGTGGTGACGGTGACGGTGATGTGATCCGCGCAGGGCTTCGCCTAAGCACTATGAAGATATGACCGTGGGTGTAAATTGTGGAGGGGGGCGGCACACACGGCTAACAATTGATGTTGTTGTGTTCTAGGCCCCCTCCCCACATATATATAGGTGGGAGGGGAGGAGGCAGCCCCTAGGGCGCCCCAAGAGACTTGTCGGTAGCCCTAGGGCACCTGCCCTAGCCGAACCCCCCTTCCATATTTGTGCATGGGGGGGGGAGGAGGTTGCCTGCCTTTGGGGCGCCTCCCCTTTCCTTCCCTCCCCCTCTTTGGTGCGTGGTAAAGGGTGAAGGGGCGCACCAGCCCCCTTGTGGGCTGGTGTGCTTCCCCCCTTTGGCCCATAAGGCCCATACACTTGCCGGGAGTGCCCGAAACCCTTTCAAGTGACCCGATGAGTACCCGGTGCACTCCGAAACCATTTCGGTGTCCGAATACCATCGTCCCACATATCAATCTTTACCTCTCGACCATTTCGAGACTCCTCGTCATGTCTGTGTTCTCATCCGGGACTCTGAACAACATTCGGTCACAAAATCACATAACTCATACAATACAATATCGTCATCGAACGTTAAGCGTGCGGACCCTACGGGTTCGAGAACTATGTAGACATGACCGAGACACTTCTCCGATCAATAACCAATAGCGGAACCTGGATGCTCATATCGGCTCCTACATATTCTACGAAGATCTTTATTGGTCGAACCATTATGACAACATACATTGTTCCCTTTGTCATCGGTATGTTACTTGCGCGAGATTTGATCGTCGGTATCTCAATACCTAGTTCAATCTCGTTACCGGCAAGTCTCTTTACTCATTCTGTAATACATCATCCTGAGACTAACTCATTAGTCATTTGTTTGCAATGCTTATTATGATGTGTATTACCGAGAGGGCCCAGACATACCTCTTCGGTACTCAGAGTGACAAATCCTAATCTCGATCTATGCCAACTCAGCAAACACCTTCGGAGATACATGTAGAGCATCTTTATAATCACCCATTTACGTTGTGACGTGTGATAGCACACAAGGCTTTCCTATGGTATCCGGGAGTTGCACAATCTCATGGTCGAAGGAATATGTATTTGACATGAAGAAAGCAATAGCAATAAAACTGAACAATCATTATGCTAAGCTAACGGGTGGGTCTTGTCCATCACATCATTCTCCTAATGATGTGATCCCGTTATCAAATGACAACTCATGTCCATGGTTAGGAAACCTTAAAGATCTTTTATCAACGAGCTAGTCTCGTAGAGGCTCACTAGGGACATAGTGTTTGTCTATGTATTCACACATGTATTAAGGTTTCCGATCAATACAATTCAAGCATGAATAATTAACATTTATCATGAATAAGGAAATATAAATCGCAACTTTATTATTACCTCTAGGGCATATTTCCTTCAGGTACTGGGGGAGGCGAGCGAGGGGAGGGTATGCGGGGGCATAGTGAGATTATGAAGAGTGTCCTCAGGATCTCCGGCAAGATGGAGATCGAGATGTAGTGGTGCTAGGCAAGAGGGAGACGAGGCGAGGCATGCTATATAGTGGCAATGTTAGTGACTGCACAGTGCACAAGGTGAGCCTGACTTTGGTAACCCGAACACGCCGCGTGGACTAGTGTCACCTTGGGCTCAGGGTCTTGTCACTTCACTGTGAGGACCGGATGAATAATATTTTGACCATCAAGTGTATCGTAGTTGTAGTACTACTAGTAGTAACATACTCCTACGGAGTAGTACTGTATGCCTCTGGGTTCACTTCATCCTCCAGGTAACATCCATATTGCGAGCAGAAGCAAATTCTTGTGCATGCGGAAACGCGAAGAAGGGCTTTCTTTTTCTTTTTTTAGGATAACCGCACATTCCTTAACCAGAAAAGGTTGTATCTCCCAAGCACGCGCCAATAGCAATCTGAACAAGCTACGACACATTTTTGTGCAAAGAGATGGATATGTTTGTATATCTGTTCATTCACCCAAGTTGGTTTTGTGTAGGCCCCACCTGTCAGGAGGAGGGCAGAAATAAAAAGGAATCATAAAATGGTTTGCCACGGTGATTCAAAAGAGTGACCTCAACTAACCAGTGGCACATGTAGCGATCGAAGGATGGGCATGTACACGGACACAGACCACTCCTCCATATGCTACCCGCATAGCCTTTTCGTTTTGTAGGTTGGTCTACCTAGTCACCTAATCAACTGCTTGCATGTCACTTCTCCCATTTACTTCTCCATCGGGAACTGGTTTTCCTCGACTTCTTCACCTCTCCTTCATTTGCATTCAAACCACACTGGATTCACATCCTCCTTGAGTAATTCCGAAGCCCCTTTAAATAATCATCTTCTTCAGTTAGACTAGCCATCTTAATCATAATCTCCAAACCATAGCCCTCCGATCCAGCGGTTCCAATTGGTGAAGGAGATCCCTATGCAAGTTTTTAGCATCAAACATGTCCTCATTGAAGGCTCGTTGAGCATAGTTGCCACCGTCACCGACCACCCAAGGGTTGTTCGGGAGTGGATCAGTAATGTATCCAATTCCCTCCAAAAGGTGGAGATGAAGGTCGTCGGTCTCGACGTAGAGTACACAGAGCGTGCCACTAGGAAGATCCAATGTGCCATCGTCCTTTAGATGTGCCTCGAAGATGAGGTTTTGGCATATCACATCATACACGCGCCCTCCATACCAGGTGAGCTCCATGATTTCATGTCTTAGGAGGACATATACTTCTATGGAGCAGCCATCGAAGGGGACAAAGAGAAGCTGGCGCCGTACAACCTTGACTTGAAAAACATCGCTGACCTACAAATTATAATTCCTGTAGACAGTTGTGATAAAAAAACCATCCCTGTTCGATGTAGCAAATTATGTGCTCGGAACAAATCTTGAGAAAGATGATGAGACGCGGGGATTATGGTCGTCTGGATGGGAGAAATATCCCTTGACCAACGAGCGGATAAAATATGCTGCCCTCGATGCCCGTGTGAGTCTCGAGATAACTTCAAGGTTGAAAGATCTTGTTGCGAAGCCGTATCCCATAGAAAATGAGAAGAAGGAGAAGACGAAGAAGAAGAAGAAGAAGAAGAAGAAGAAGAAGAAGAAGAAGAAGAAGAAGAAGAAGAAGAAGAAGAAGAAGAAGAAGAAGAAGAAGAAGAAGAAGAAGAAGAAGAAGAAGAAGAAGAATCTGCACCAGCAGCAGGGCATTATAGATGGACGAACTATTTCCTCTCTTGTAAAAATTATATTTCCTCTTTGTGTACATTGATATAGATGAACTATTTCCTCTCTTGTAAAAATTATATTTCCTCTCTGTGTACATTGATATAGATGAACTATTTCGCCGATGTGCATGTCTTTGGAACAAGTGTACTCTGTGTACATTGATATGGCCCGCTTGACTATAATGAACTATTTATCCGCCTAGTTTTCTCTACTACTACTCCTTGAAGTGAGTGGTATGCAATGCATGTTGTCACTCCTAACGTGTCGGGTGGCTCCTGAGGCGTCAGGAGCTTGTGAGGCCCAAAGGGCTCGCGAAGGTCCAGGTCCTCGCGAACCTCCATCGCCAGATGCCTTGCCTCCTGAGTCGCCATTGCGCGTTGCATGATCCGCTGAAATGTGCCCCCGCATTGAGCATGCCGAAAGGCATGCGAACATGAGAAGCGGGCAGCCTCTGCTCCGGCTAATGTGGGAGGGCCAAAAGAGGTCCTGCGAGGCGGCCCTATTGAGGCCCGGGATGTTGACGCAGACGCGCAGCCCGCCACTCAGGTTAGGAGGGGCGGCAACGTTCGCAGGCCGTGGGAGGAGGCTCCCGCGTATGGCCCGTGCCTCCTGAAGCTCTTCGATCACCCTGGTGACGAACTCTCGCCCCCTGGTGGTTCGCGCCATGCTCCTTGCTTGCGGGAACGTGCGCCAAAGCACGTCTCCAAGTGGTGCCCGAGCACCTCCCTCGATGCGCCAGTCAGGTCAAAGGCCCTCCAGATGGAAGCCCCATGTCCTTTCTCGAGGGAGGCATTGGGCGCGCCTTACTATGCGCGAGGGAGAGACACTCCAACGGCGGGCAGGTGGCCATGGGCGTCACCCGAAGGCATTCTAGTCTCCCACCTGCCTTCGAGGAGGACCTGCTTCTTCTTCACGCGAGTGCCCTCCGGAGGCATGGCGCTGTCTTCATCTTCAGTTGTTAGCTGCCACAGAGCGGTAAGCGTGCTCGAGGATACAAACCGCATCTTCTCCGTTGCAGGTGGTGGTGATGATGTCGTAGCAGCATGGCATCTTGAGAACCTATTAGCCGTGGTGGACAACTGCCATGAACTTGGCGAGGGCGTGATAGCCCAGGATGGCGTTGTATGGGAGGCCGATGTGGGCAACATCAAAGTTGATGAGCTCGGTGCGGTAGTTGCTACGGGTTCTGAATGTCACGGGGAGGCGTGTCTGTCCCAGGGGGGTGGTGGAACCATCCGTCACTCTAGATAAAGTTTTGGTTGGCAGGAGCTGCTCATAGGGCACGTGGAGCCTCTCGATGGGCTCGGTGGAAAGCACATTGAGCCCCGCGCCACCATCAATGAGGGTCTTGGTGACGGAGACGTTGCTGATGGTTGGAGTGCAGAGCATGGGCAACATTCCGGTTGTGGTCGCGCACTTGAGTTGATCCTTGGAGTCTATGGTGATGGGTCGGTGGGACCACTTGAGAGGGTGCGCAGCCTTGAGCTTTGGGAGGGCCACGTAGACTTTGCGGGAAAACTGCTTGAATACGCGGTTTGAAGCAGGAGCTTGGGCCCCTTCAATGATGCAGGCGATGGCGTGAGGCTCCTGGAAGCCCTCAGCCCCCTCGTCCTGATAGTTTTCCTCGTCCCTTCTTGGTGGTGGCGGCACTGGAGGGAGGCCAACGCGGCCCTGAGGGCGATCCTTGCGGGGTGGATCCCGCCAGGGGCCCTCACAAGCCTCGTCACGCCTGCAATCCTCACAAGGCGGGTCACACCAGCCTTGGCGCGGGTTGCGGTTTTCCCAGCGTCCCTTGTTGCAGCCTCGTCCACGACCGTAACCCTGGTCCCTGCACTCGGGATGACGACCCAAGCGCACATCACGAATTGCCCTGAGCTCCTGGCAATCGTCGGTGTTGTAGTGTGGAGGTCATGGAAGACGCAGTAAGGGCGGTCCTTGACCGCCTCAGCACGGTCTCGACCATGCTTATGTTCGGGCTCCGCCGCCAGCATGGCCGGGCCCTTGCGCTTCATTTCCTTAGCCTTGGCCTTCTTGTCTTCAGGGTCCGCCTTGGGGTGCTTGTGGAGGGCGAGACACCCTTCTTCAGCCCTGGCAAACTTGCTCGCCGGGTTCAACAGCTCAAGAGTCGTGCATAGTTCGTCATGGATGGTGAGTTCCTCGCTCATCTTGGCGTCGGTGATGCCTTCCGTGAACGTGGAGATGATGTCCTTGTAGGAGGCCTTCGAGACCTTGAGATGGACCTGATTGAAATGATGTATGTACTTCTAGAGGGTCTCGCCAGGTTGTTGCTTCACGCGCCGTAGGTCGTTGACGGTGAGAGCACGGTTGCGAGTCCCTTGGAAGTTGGCAATGAAGCGCTCGCGAAGCTTGTCCCACGTGTTGATGGACCCTTCAGGGAGGTTCATGAGCTAGGAATGTGTGCCATCCTTGAGTTCCATGGGGAACCAGTTCACCATGACTTTCTCGTTATCGTTCGCTGCCTCGATGCTCAGCGCGTAGAGCTGGAGAAATTATGTCGGGTGGTGAGTGTCTTCATAGCGAGCCGGCAGGTAGGGCTTGAACTTGACCGGCCAGACGACGCGGCACATCTCCTGGGAGAATGCGTAGCAGCCCGCCATGCTCACTAGTACAGCTTGCTCGGGGGCAAGGTCTTCTTGCACCACTCGGTCTTGACGCTGGCGCGGCTGTGCAGGGAGCACACAGCTGTCATGCTGCGGCCGCTGGACAAATTCGTAGCTGACCTCGTGTTGTGCAGGCGCCAGGGCCTCGTCCTGCACATCACGCCTGGGGTTGCCCTCCATGTTGCGTCGGAGAGGAGGCGGGGGCGCGCCGCGCGCCGCCCCTCCTGCGTGCGACGGGGGAGGGAGAAGTGAGGCGGAGGGCGCCGGGGTCTCGTTGCCGCACTGATGAACTCGGTAATGCGGCCCAGCTAGTCGTCGTATGCCTCTTCAGCAGGGCGGTAGCACAATAGCTCCCGCGCCATGAGGAGCACATCCTGCGCATCCCCGGCCCGGACTTGAGAATACAATGCCTCGACCGGGGAGAACGAAGGCGTAGCGATGCGGCCATCGTGCTGCATGGAAGGGGGAGCGAAGAACCCAGTTGTTGCTGGATGACCGGGTTGGAGGCGGCGCTGACCGCTGGGGAAGCGAGGCGACGAGGAGCACGGCAACCCATCGGGGCCGGCTGGGCGCCCTGGGCGACCAAGCGCTCTGCGCGTGCGTGGCGAGCCTCGGCCATGAGCTCACACTACAAAAAAAAGACACATTCGTGACATTTTGGCCCGAACGATTTTTTTTCTGTCATGCTTATGAAACTTCTATGACGTTAATTGTGACAAAAACCCATATCATCATAGATGTGGTGGGCTCCTACTTCTATGACAAAAAATCATGACAGAAAATGGGTTTTTCGTCCTGGGCTGGGTGGGGACGCACCTGCATGACATTCTTTGTGTCGTCCATGGCGGAAAAAATCATGGTAGAAGCGAGGGCGAGGAAAATTTCGGGGAGTTCCCGATTATGGTGGGTGGTCGGGGCAGAGCGATGCACGGAGGTTGCGCGTTTCTCTCGTACACATCGCGTGTATGTGCGAGGTGTTGGGCACTAACTGAACCCAAGAGAGGTGTTTGCTTACTAAACCCGAGCGATTGCACTATAGCTATGTTATTGAAGCCGAGCGATCGGTCCCTTAGCTGCTAACTGAACCCGAGTGATTCCTTCGCTACCGCTGCTAACTGGACCCGATCGATCGCATCTGCTGCTTACTAAAGCCGATCGAACCAGCTGCTGCCTCTTGATAAACAGTGAACGTGGGGTTGGTTGAACAAGTCGAGGCATACGTGGTTGTGGTTGGATGAACAGTTCCCGGTGGGGGTTGGATGAATAGGACCCCGTCGTAGTAGGCCGTTGCGGTTGCCGTTGGATGAACAGGACCCCGTGATGAGGCAGCCATAGCCGAGGCATTGGGGTGGATGAACAGGACCCCATGGAGGCTGGTTGAACAGTAGCAGGTGGAGGGCTAGTAGCATGAACATGACCCCGTGGAGGGCTGGATGAACATGACCCCGTGGAGGGCTGGATGAACAGTAGCCGGTGGAGGTAGAGGAAGACGCGGTGGATGAACAATGCAGGTGGAGGCAAGAGGAAGTCGACGGTGGGTGAACAGTAGCCCGTGGAGTCCCGTTTTGCGGTATGCCACACCCCTCCCGATGAATAGGACCCATATTTTGATCGTAGCTCTCCAACACAAGTTCGTTTTCTCCATTTTGCGGTATGCCAGACCCCTCCGATGAACAGGATCCCGTTTCGACCGTAGTCGGTCGGGTAGAAGGTCGTTTCCTCCGTTTTGTGGTATGCCGGACCCTTCCCGGTGAACATGACTCCGTTTCGATCGTACACGCTCTAGCAGAAGGCCGTTTCCCTCCGTTTTGCGGTACGCCACACCAGGTTTCGGCTGTTACGTCCAAGCCGGTTGACTCTCGATGAACACGACGATGTTTCTCTGTTCTGACCCCTCCGGTTGGCTACTGATGAGTACGACGCCATTGCTTCCGGCTCCATATGTACGGGACTACATGGACGTATGTATGTGTACACGGTTTTGAAGGGACTGTACATATGACACGTGTCGCTCCTTACTCGGCCACGGTACATCGCTACAGTGAGACCGATCGACCGCTATGTACGTACACGTTCGCGACCAGATAGATAACACTACATACGCTTCCACTGGGTGGGTCCGTGATACGTCTCCAACGTATCTATAAATTTTGATTGTTCCGTGCTATTATATTATCCATCCTGAATGTTTTATATGCATTTATATGCTATTTTATATGATTTTGGGGACTATCCTATTAACTTAGAGCCGAGTGCCAATTTCTGCTTTTTTCCTTGTTTTTGAGTTTTACAGAAAAGGAATACCAAACGGAGTCCAATTGGCGTGCCAATTTTTGTTGATTTTTATGGACCAAAAGAAGCCCCCAGAGTAAAAGAGTTGGGCCAGAAGAGTCACGGGCTGCCCACGAGGGTGGGGGGCGCGCCCACCCCCCTAGGCGCGCCCCCTATATCGTGGACAGCCCGAAGACCCCACTGACTTGTGCCCTACGCCAAAAAATCCTATAAATACCCAAACCTCCAGAAAATAACCTAGATCGGGAGTTTCGCCGCCACAGGCCTCTGTAGCCACCAAAAACTAATGGGGACCCTGTTCCGGCACCCTGCTGGAGGGGGATCCATCACCGGTGGCCATCTTCATTATCCCGACGCTCTCCATGACGAGGGGGGTACTTCACCCTTGGGGCTGAGGGTATGTACCAGTAGTTATGTGTTTGATCTCTCTCTCTCTCTCTCTCTCTCTCTCTCTCTCTCTCGTGTTCTTGAGATGGCACGATCTTGTTGTATCGAGGGCTTTGCTATTGTAGTTGGATCTTATGATGTTTCTCCCCCTCTACCTTCTTGTATTGGATTGATTTTTCCTTTGAAGTTATCTTATCGGATTGGGTCTTTAAGGATTTGAGAACACTTGATATATGTCTTACGTGGGATACCCGTGGTGACATGGGTATTCTATTGATTAACTTGATGTATGTTTTGGTGATCAACTTGCGGGTTCCGTGACCTTGGGAATCTATGCATAGGGGTTGGCACACGTTTTCGTCTTGACTCTCTGATAGAAACTTTGGGGCACTCTTTGAAGTTCTTTGTGTTGGTTGAATAGATGAATCTGAGATTGTGTGATGCATATCATATAATCATGCCCACGAATACTTGAGGTGACAGCGGAGTATCTATTTGACATTAGGGTTTTGGTTGATTTGTATCTTAAGGTGTTATTCTAGTACAAACTCTATGATAGATCGAACGAAAAGAATAGCTTCGTGTTATTTTACTACGGACTCTTGAATATATCGACCAGAAAGAATAACTTTAAGGTGGTTTCGTACCCTACAATAATCTCTTCGTTTGTTCTCCGCTATTAGTTACTTTGGAGTGACTCTTTGTTGCATGTTGAGGGATAGTTATATGATCCATTTATGTTATTATTGTTGAGAGAACTTGCACTAGTGAAAGTATGAACCCTAGGCCTTGTTTCCTAGCATTGCAATACCGTTTACGCTCACTTTTACCACTTGCTACCTTGCTGTTTTTATATTTTCATATTACGAAAACCTATATCTACCACACTTGTATCACCATCTCTTTGCCGAACTAGTGCACCTATACAATTTGCCATTGTATTGGGTGTGTTGGGGACACAAGAGACTCTTTGTTATTTGGTTGCAGGGTTGTTATAGAGAGACCATCTTCATCCTACGCCTCCCACAGATTGATAAACTTTAGGTCATCCACTTGAGGGAAATTTTCTACTGTCCTACAAACCTCTGCACTTGGAGGCCCAACAACGTCTACAAGAAGAAGGTTGCGTAGTAGACATCAAGCTAATTTCTGGCGCCGTTGCCGGGGAGGTGAGTACTTGAAGGTATATCTTTAGATCTTGCAATTGAATCTTTTAGTTTCTTGTTTTATCACTAGTTTAGTTTATAAAAGAAAACTACAAAAAATGGAATTGAGGTTGCCTCATATGCTTCATCTTTTTAATATCTTTCGTGAAAATGATGGAAAGGAAAATTGGGCTCAAGTGTTAGAAGAAGAATCCATTAAAATGTCTGGCACTAAATCTTTGAATGATGAGCTTGATTGCAATGCTGTTAGTACGAACTCCTTGAATATCCATAGTACTAATGATGATTGCACTAGTCATGATGAAAATATCTCATATAAGCATGTCAATTTTTGTGGAGTGCATAGAGTTTGCAAGTACACACCAAATAGGGAAGATAGATTTTGCAAGAAGCATAAGTATTGAGAAACTAGATGGTTGCAAGAAAGGCTAGATGTTTGTGCTGAAAATTTATTTTTTCTTAGCCATCCTTGTGAACTTTGCAATGAACGTGATCATTTAAATATCCAATGCAAATTGTTTCATGATCGAATCGTGTCCAAAAATTGTGATGACTTGATTTCCCTTGCACATGATAATGAACTTAGTTTGCTTCTGGGTTATGAAGAAATGAAACCTATAACTAAGGATATTCTAGAATTTGTCCTTGATAAATTCTTGATTTTATCTAGAGGAAATTTATATGTATTGTGCGGTGAATTGCATTGAAAATCCTTATATTGCCAATTACATAAAGATAAGAAAACAAATAGAAGATGAAGAGAATACTAATGAAAGGGAAGAGGTTTCCCCGTATCCTCCTATTCTTTCTTATGATGAATCGGGTAACGAGGAGGAGCCTTCTATTCAACCAATCTCATTAATAAGGAGCTCCAAAAAGAGGATTAAACCCACACATGATGCGTAGAAGAAAAAGAAAAGATAGAGAAGCAAAGGTAAAAAAGTATCCCTTCCAAATGATGTCGCTCCTATTACTCATTGTGATGATGATAATTGCTATACTATCGGTGCTATCCATACTATTAATGATGGGAGTGATTATGCTTATGATATGAAAAGGCCCAAGCTTGGGGATGCTACATTTGATGAAGATGATATTTTTAGCCTCCCAAGTTTTGATATGCAAATTTATTATGATAATAGCATGCCTCCTATTTATGATGATTATTGTGATGACAATTATGCTATAAAATGTAGTGATGATTATATTTATAAAACTTGTCATGATTATGATTACCCTTTTTCTGAACATTACTCTTTTAATGTGGAAACAATTTATAGTATTCGAGTTTCTTATGATACTCCCACTATTCCGAATGAGAAGAATTTTGCTTATGTGGAGAGTGGTAATTTTTCTATGCTTGTAGATCGTGAAAAGAATGCTTTATGTGATGTTTATATTGTTGAATTCATTCATGATGCTACTGAAAATTATTATGAGAGAGGATCATATGCTTCAACATATTGCAATAATATCAAGTTTCCTCTCTATGTGCTTAAAATCTTGAAGTTATGCTCGTTTTCCCTTCCTATACTAGTTGTTTCTTGCTCCCATAAGTTGTTTGCTCACAAAATCCCTATGCATAGGAAGTGGATTATACTTAAATTTGCTAGTTATATTCTTCACGATGCTCTCTTTATGTTTTAATTCTTATCTTTTATGCGAGCATCATTGTCATCATCATGCCTAGCTAAAAGGCATTAAAGAAAAGCGCTTGTTGGGAGACAACCCGATATTTACCCCTACTGTTTTTGTGTGTTCACATGATTAAGATACTGTATCAATCATGTTTAATATCTTTTGTTTCAATAAAGTACCAAGTAGAACCTTTGGGAAGACTTGGGTGAAAGTTAATGTGATCTTGCTGTAAAAAAGAGAAACTTTGCGCTCATGAGACTAGCTTCCATTTTTTACTGGAGAGTGCTTTTAAGTTGATTCTTTTTGCAGAAGATTAATAGACAAATTCCTCACGTCCACCAATTTATTTCAGAATTTTTTGAGTTACAGAAGTATTCGAAAGTTACATATTGCAACAGATTGTTCTGTTTTTGACAGATTCGGTTTTCTATGTGTTGTTTGCTTATTTTGATGAATCTATGAGTAGTATCGGAGGGTATGAACCATAGAAAAGTTGTAATACAGTAGATATTACACCAATATGAATTTAGAATGAGTTCACAACAGTACCTAAGTGGTGGTTTTATTTTCTTATACTAACGGAGCTTACGAGTTTTCTGTTGAGTTTTGTGTTGTGAAGTTTTCAAGTTTTGGGTAAAGATTTGATGGACTATGGAATAAGGAGTGGCAAGAGCCTGAGCTTGGGGATGCCCAAGGCACCCCAAGGTAAAATTCAAGTACAACCAAAAGTCTAAGCTTGGGGATGCCCCGGGAAGGCATCCCCTCTTTCATCTTCGTCTATCGGTAACTTTACTTGATGCTATATTTTTATTCACCACATGATATGTGTTTTGCTTGGAGCGTCATTTTATTTTGTTTTGTTTTGCTTGCTGTTTGAATAATATCCCAAGATATAAAATTATTAAATGTTATAGAGTCTTCACATAGTTACATAATTATGCAACTACTCATTGATCTTCACTTATATCTTTTGGAGTAGTTTGTCGTTTGCTCTAGTGCTTCACTTATATCTTTTTAGAGCACGACGGTGGTTTTATTTTGAAGAAATAGTTGAAATCTCATGCTTCACTTATATTATTTTGATAGTCTTTTAGAACATCATGGTAATTTGCTTTGGTTATGAATTTAGTCCTAATATGATGGGCATCCAAGAGGGATATAATAAAAACTTTCATATAAAGTGCATTGAATACTATGAGAAGTTTGATGCTTGATGATTGCTTTGAGATATGAGGATGGTGATATTAGAGTCATGCTAGTAGAGCAGTAGTGAATTTGAGAAATACTTGTGTTGAGGTTTGCAAGTCCCGTAGCATGCACGTATGGTAACCGTTGTGTGACAAATTTGAAGCATGATGTATTTCTTTGATTGCCATCCTTTGTGTGGTGGTCGGGATCGCGTGATGGTTAACTCCTACCAACCCTTCCCCTAGGACATGCGTGTAGTACTTTATTTTGATGACTTGTAGATTTTTTCAATAAGTATGTGAGTTCTTCAGGACTAATGTTGAGTCCATGGATTATACGCACTCTCACCCTTCCACCATTGCTAGCCTCTCTTGTATCGCGCAACTTTCACCGGTACCATACACCCACCATATACCTTCCTCAAAATAGCCACCATACCTACCTATTATGGCATTTCCATAGCCATTCTGAGATATATTGCCATGCAAATTTCCACCGTTCCGTTTATTATGACACGCTTCATCATTGTCATATTGCCATGCATGATCATGTAGTTGACATCGTATTTGTGGCAAGGACACCATGCATGATTTTTCATACATGTCACTCTTGATTCATTGCACATCCCGGTACACTGCCAGAGGCATTCATATAGAGTCATACTTTGTTCTAGTATCGAGTTGTAATATCGAGTTGGAAGTAAATAGAAGTGTGATGATCATCATTATTAGAGCATTGTCCCAAAAAAAGAAAAAAGAGAGAAGAAAAGGGGATAATGCTACTATCTCTTTCCACACTTGTGCTTCAAAGTAGCACCATGATCTTCGTAATAGAGAGTCTCTTGTTTTGTCACTTTCATATACTAGTGGGAATTTTCATTATAGAACTTGGCTTGTATATTCCAATGATGGGCTTCCTCAAATGCCCTAGGTCTTCATGAGCAAGCAAGTTGGATGCACACCCACTTAGTTTATTTTGTTGAGCTTTCATACATTTATAGCTCTAGTGCATCCGTTGCATGGCAATCCCTACTCACTCATATTGATATCTATTGATGGGCATCTCCATAGCCCATCGATATGCCTAGTTGATGTGAGACCATCTTCCTCTTTTGCCTTCTCCACAACCACCACTCTATTATAGTGCTATATCCATGGCTCACGCTCATGTATTGCGTGAAAGTTGAAAAAGTTTGAAAAAATTGAAGTATGAAACAATTGCTTGGCTGAAACCGGGGTTGTGCATTATTTGAATATTTTGTGTGACGAAGATGGAGCATAGCCAAACTATATAATTTCGTAGGGATGAACTTTCTTTGGCCATGTAATTTTGAGAACACATGGCTACTTTGTTAGTATGCTTGAAGTATTATTATTCTTATGTCAATATTAAAATTTTGTCTTGAATCTTTCGGATCTGAACATTCATGCCACAATAGAAAGAATTACATTGAAAATTATGTTAGGTAGCATTCCACATCAAAAATTCTGTTTTTATCATTTACCTACTCGAGGACGAGCAGGAATTAAGCTTGGGGATGCTTAATATGTCTCCAACGTATCTATAATTTTTTATTGTTCCATGCTATTATATTATCCATCTTGAATGTTTTATATGCTATTTTATATGATTTTGGGGACTAACCTATTAACTTAGAGCCCAGTTCTAGCTTCTGTTTTTTTTTCTTGTTTTTGAGTTTTACAAAAAATGAATACCAAACGGAGTCCCATTGACGTGCCAATTTTTTATGATTTTTTATGGACCAAAAGAAGCCCCCAGAGTAAAAGAGTTGGGCCAGAAGAGTCCCGGGCTGCCCACGAGGGTGGGGGCGCGCCCACCTCCCTGGGCGCGCCCCCTATCTCGTGGACAGCCCAGAGACCCCCCCCCCCCGGACTTGTGCCCTACGCCAAAAACTCCTATAAATACCCAAACCTCCAGAAAATAACCTAGATCAGGAGTTCCGCCGCCGCAAGCCTCTGTAGCCACCAAAAACCAATGGGGACCCTGTTCCGGCACCCTGCCGGAGGGGGGATCCATCACCGGTGGCCATCTTCATCATCCCGACGCTCTCCATGACGAGGGGGGAGTAGTTCACCTTCGGGGCTGAGGGTATGTACCAGTAGCTATGTGTTTCATCTCTCTCTCTCTCTCTCTCTCTCTCTCTCTCTCTCTCTCGTGTTCCTGAGATGGCATGATCTTGATGAATCGCGAGCTTTGCTATTATAGTTGGATCTTATGATGTTTCTACCCCTCTACCTTCTTGTAATGGATTGAGTTTTCCCTTTGAAGTTATCTTATCGGATTGGGTCTTTAAGGATTTGAGAACACTTGATGTATGTCTTGCGTGGGATACTCGTGGTGACAATGGGGTATTCTATTGATTCACTTGATGTATGTTTTGGTGATCAACTTGCGGGTTCCGTGACCTTGGGAATCCATGCATGGGGGTTGGCACACGTTTTCATCTTGACTCTGTGATAGAAACTTTGGGGCACTCTTTGAAGTTCTTTGTGCTGGTTGAATAGATGAATCAAAGATTGTGCATATCGTATAATCATGCCCACGGATACTTGAGGTGGCAATGGAGTATCTAGGTGACATTAGGGTTTTGGTTGATTTGTATCTTAAGGTGTTATTCTAGTACGAACTATATGATAGATCGAACGGAAAGAATAGCTTCGTGTTATTTTACTACGGACTCTTGAATAGATCGATCAGAAAGAATAACTTTGAGGTGGTTTCGTACCCTACCATAATCTCTTCGTTTGTTCTCCGCTATTAGTTACTTTGGAGTGACTCTTTGTTGCATGTTGAGGGATAGTTATATGATCCAGCTATGTTATTATTGTTGAGAGAACTTGCACTAGTGAAATTATGAACCCTAGGCCTTGTTTCCTAGCATTGCAATACCGTTTACGCTCACTTTTACCACTTGCTACCTTACTGTTTTTATATTTTCAAATTAAAAAACCTAAATCTATCATCCATATTGCACTTGTATCACCATCTCTTCGCCGAACTAGTGCACCTATACATTTTGCCATTGTATTGGTTGTGTTGGGGACACGAGAGACTCTTTATTATTTGGTTGCGGGGTTGTTTGAGAGAGACCATATTCATCCTACATCTCCCACAGATTGATAAACCTTAGGTCATCCACTTCAGGGAAATTTGCTACTGTCCTACAAACCTCTGCACTTGGAGGCCCAACAACGTCTACCAGAAGAAGGTTGCATAGTAGACATCAGTCCCAGCTATCAGGGAGGACAAGGAGGCACTTCCTTGCGTGCGAAGATATAGCTGGCAGGTCTCAGCTATCAGGGTCGGAATCATTTTTTTGGCCCGTAATAAGGAGGCACTTCCGCTTGCGAAGATGTTGCTGGTGGGTCCTAGGTGTCACGGGCAGGAATAAGGAGGCACTTCCTTCCGTGTGAAGATATAGGTGGAGGGTCCTAGCTTTCAGGGGGAGGAATAATTTTATTTTCGTGTAATAAGGAGACGGTTGCATGCGCGCGTCCATGGAACTGGTGCGTCCCCACTGTCAACCTCTCCACGTACAATCTTCTTCCGATAACTCTCGTTTGTTGACCACGTTGACCATGCCGCGCCGAGCGCACCAAGGCGATGGACGACGGGGAGGCCTCGATAGGCAACGAACCTGAGATGGGAAGACGCTGCAATGGAGTCGTAGATGGAGAGGTGTAAGAGGGTTAACTGGTTCTGGTGCGGTGTGGTTCTGCAGTCGGCGGAGAATAGGAGGAGGTGTGGAGGGTTGTCTTGGCTGAAGGTGGGGTATCGCTTCGCAGCGAAGCTTGCTAAGCAGAGCTGCTAGCAATTGGAGGCGGGAGGAGGTGGTCCCGGCAGTGCTGGAGGAAGAAGACGAGAGACTAAAGATGGATGATGGCAGTTGGATGTAAATCCAACGGCTAAGGATGTCAGAATCATTTGTTGACTAACTTGACAACGCCTTGCGTTGGCTTCGACCTAGTGGCCCACATTTGAGCTCCAAAAATATGGCACATATTCAATCCATTTTTTTAGAATTTACAGTCCATTTGCTAGGCTGGGTGAACAAATAATGTAGCGTCCATGCAGCCCATTTATATTATTTCTAAAAAACTACAACCCATTTGCATTTTCTCAAAATATACGAATTTGCTGGGCTGGGTGAACAAATAATGTAAGGTCCATGCCGCCCATTTAATTTTTTCTAAAAAATTACAGCCCATTTGCACTTTCTCGAAATACACAATTTTGCTGGGCTGGCTCTCATTATATTGTTCGGTTGGGCGCAACAATTTTATCAAAAAATAAACAGAAGCTGATCATTTTCTAATAAATATATTTAATAATAAGCGCGTTATTATTACATTGGTCCTCAAATCTTACCAAGCTTTGGTACACAATGACTAGCATTTTCGTTGCCTTAAAGTAAAAACAATAGTATTTTATTGTTAAAAATTAATTTTAAAAGTTAATAAGATGTGGGATATTTTTTGTTATGTATGTAAGTATCTGTTAAATATATGATGATAATAACAAAAATATATAATATAGTAAAAAGGGGAACATAAGTTGGACCTGGTATTCTAGTTCTTAAATAGAAAAATACAATAGACCTCTGCATTTTCTTCTTTAATAAAATACATAATTTAGGCTGCGGATCTTTAAGAACAAATAAAATCTAGGATGGGAGGCCCATAGGCCGGTCGATACATGATGGCCCTAAAAAATACAAAACGGCCTGGCGTGGGCTGCGCATGTTAGAAAAAAAAACTAGACTAGTCAGCCCACAACCTAGCTGATACATTTCTAAAAAACAACCGATACTACGTTGACAAACTCGTGGGCCCCAATGTCATTATAGCATTAGGAGGAAGTATTTTTTTAGTGAGGCACTTGCTAGCATACAGTCAAGGGCCTGGTGGGTCCCGATTGTCCACCTCTCCACGTACAGTCCTCTACAGATTCCCCTTGTTTTTTTGAGCATGTTCACAGCGGCAGACAGTGGCGCCGCGGTGAGCGCACAAAGGTGGAGTATGACGTCCAGGCCCCAAACCAGTACGCACCAGAGGCGGAGAAGACATGCTACAGTATTGGTAGATGCTGTGCCAAACTTCTACATAAAGTTCTGAAGTAGCCCAGTGGCCTGGTTCAACTCCCCAACCGCTGCTCCACCCTGGTTCGATTCCACCTGATGCAGGGAAAATGTAGCCATTATTTGCCTCTACCATTACTGACATGTGGGGTCTCCATTGTCATCTACGCAGACCACCTCCAACACTTGGCAAAACTTCGTCCCTCATTTTCTCTGTTTTCCACATTCAACATTGTGTGGGCATTTTAAAAATAGCATATCTTTTTGACCGTGCATCATATGAAGATGTGCTATGCATGAATGTTGATCAGCATGATGTTAACTAGCGGGTAGTTCCATTTTCGACCATGAATAAAACTTCCAACATAATGTTATTCCTATTCGAAAAGGGCGTCTTAATATAGATGCTCTGCCCTCTGAAACTGAAACTTGTAGTTTCTTCTCTGAGAATCACATTGTCTACACTTTATATGAAACTACATTTTTGAAGTGCTAAAAATAGATCTCTAGATTTCAAAAAATACTTCATATGCTCAATACTGCAAATCTGACATTCATATCTGAAAGTACTCTCAAAATACACAACACAAAACACAATTCACAACCTGCAAATACTGACAACCCTAAGCTCCTCCTGAGACTATGGGGGCAGTCCCCTCCTATTCCTCGGCGGCAAACAGCCGCCCCGTGAGACGAGGTGAACGGCAAGGGAGAGGATGGCGGGGAAGCATCATCGCCCCAACTGCTTTTCTCCTCTTGTAGTAGGGTATGGTCAAGGAAGACTCTACCAGCTCGCTCTGCCACGGGACCCTCACAAACGACACCATGTATATGCCCGATCCTTTAATCTCTCATGGATGTTCCATCTTGGATCGATACTCCCATCACCGCTGCCACATGTTCGGATTCGGTAAATCTGTCTGCTCCGTGGCCCAGAGGAGCAACTCTATGTACTGCCGCGCGACTCCCTCCCGATATATCACCTCCTTTTCGCTCTTTTCTAGATATTTGGCCATCGCTTTCACTGTCGCCGCTAATTGCTCTGGGTTGTCAAACCAAGAGTGTATCTCCAACATCCTGGCTAGCTTCACAGGGTCACCTTCTGCGATGCTCACGTATCGGTTGTACCCCTCCATTGATCTACTTCTCCACAACACCTTCACTCATCGACGGTGGTTTTTGAACGGAAGAGGGGAGGAGCGACACTGGTTTTGGTTTAGAACGGGAGGGGAGCGACGGTGGTTTTGAAATGGAAGAGGAGAGAAGCGACGCTGGTTATGGATTGGAACATGATAGGTGCGGTGGTGGTTTAAGAGGAGAGGAGCGGCGCTGGTGTTGGAAGTATTTTATTGTTTTGCGTATTTTGAGGTCAAAGTTTGACCACGTACTGTATTTGCGAAGTAAAATGTGAATGCATGTCATCAAAAATTGTATCATTTGGTTCGTATCTGAATGTACTTCCAAATTATATTATTTTTGCAACATATAACATATATTTTATTGTCAAAATCATTGTCAAATATAACCCAGAATACAAGGGAGGATAGTTAATGTGGGGTCACTTTCTTAATTGAAGGACAAATTGATTTTGATTTTGGTCCAGTCACAGCGCGCCGGCCCTCTCGTCCAATCCTAAACCAATGCCGCACGCTCCTCTCACTCTTCTCCATTTTAAAACCGGTTTGAGATCATCTGCAGTACTATATGGTGTTGTACTGCGGGTGACATGTGGGGCCAGGTCCACACGGCAGTGACCGTACTGCATGGTGCGCTACTGCAGAGGATCCTAACCCTGCAAAACCACCCCCTCTCCTCTCCATCATCTCCATTCCAAAACCACTGTCTCGCCTCTCCCTCTTCTCCATTGAAAAACCACCCCTCTCCTCTCCATCTTCTCCATTGCAAAACCACCATATCGCCTCTCCCTCTTCTCCATTGTAAGACCATCGTCTCTCCTCCCATCTTCAAAAGCTAGCACCAGACCTCTGAGAAGGATTTCTATGGAGAGGATGCAACAGCGAATCAGGCAGATCGCCGACAGCGACCAGGCGATGTTAGCCAGGTTGAAGGAGATCCTTACTTGGTTTGACAACGAGTGGGAGATATCTAGGACCATGAGGGCCATGTGGCAATGTATGCAAAAGAGTGAGACGACCGTGATGAGGGAGGCGATGTACTCCTCGGCGACAGTCATGCCACAGTCCTTCGAGTTCATTGACTATCTCCTCTGGGCAATGGAGAAGACATATTCACCCGATGAGAAAGTCAGGCGGAGGTGGTGGGCGTACAGGTCGAAGGTCAAGCATCTAGAGGATAACGAATCGATCGAGTACGATGTGTCGTTCGTGATGGTGCGGTGCTAGCCGAAGCCACATGAGTATTCGTTCTCCCACCGCAAGAGGAGGCCGGATGGCGCGACGTCGCTTCCCCGCCATTCTCCATGGTTCCCTCGCCGCTCGCCTCATTTCAACGATGGTGGTAGGGTGTAAGGTAAGCTTCGCACTAACCTAATCTTCCATCTGCTCATGCTTACAATCAGTGGGACAACTAATGAAAATCATGCTTACAATCAGTCTCTGAGTACTACGCTAATCACCCTAAAATAGCTCTAGACAAAAAACAAACACCATGTACAAATAAAGATAAATTGATTTGTGCTTCTTTCAGAAAAAGAGTACTCCCTAGAAAAGTGCCAATATAAGCTACTAGTATTAGAGGATTTGTTGCTGAGAAAGATCCGTCCACAGATAGCGTCAATGCTTAGATGGAGCATGGTTGGTGTCGGTAATTTTTACTTTGCACCTCGCACTCTGCATATATGCCGGCACGATCCGTACATTTGTGCAGTTCCACCAAAATGCAGCTGAATAACCCTGTCTGCACAGATAATGAAAAAGCATGATTACGTTGTAGTGCTACTGGTTGATGAAACATACACCAATAATGTAATGCCCAGGATGGGACTATACCTCCTACGTGTCGAGGCACGACTTAAAGGTATAAGCCCATTCTGGAATGATCTCAAGTTTGGTATCTTTGCACGACTCATGTAAAAATAGGGATGAAATTGCAAAAGGATAGTTGGCTTACACTAGCCACGTCACACAATACATTACATAAGCAAATCATCATCCAAAACACCACAACCCGACTACGGGCGAAGATCCAAATGAAAGATACCAAATACATAAAGCCACAAGGTCCCGATCGCCCCTAGTAGGAACCACTACTGATCGTCGAAAACGTCACATACATACGGCCACTCTTCATCGAACTCCCATTGAAGTTCTGATCCATCTCCTGCATCGTACTCAGTTGTACCTGCATCTGGTGTTGTAGTATCTGTGAGCCACGAGGACTCAGCAATCCCATAACCATGGGTATCAAGACTAGCAAAGCTTTATGGGTATGGAAAAGGGTAGTGGTGAGGTTGCAGCAGCGGCTAAGCATAAGTATGGTGGCTAACTTACGAGTACAAGAATAAGATGAGCATCTACGCAAGCGGTCGCAAACTAGTAGTGATCGCTAAAGATCCTGAACTACCTACGAGTCAAACATAACCCCACCGTGTTCTCTTCTCAAAGTGAAAAGAGACAGTCACGGTTACTCACACAGTTGTGTGTTTTACTTCGGATCCTCTGACAAGTTTTCTACAACCGGACATTAACAAATTCCAATCTGCCACATAACCGCGGGCACGGCTTTCAAAAGATCATAACCCTGCAGGGGTGTCCCAACTTAGCCCATCACAAGCTCTCACGATCAGCTGAAGTAATAATAATTATTACCCCTTATCTTAGGGAAATCCGATCAGGCTCGGCATCCCGGTGCATAAGACATTTCGACACTGGTAAAACAAGTCCAGCAAGACCTCCCGGTGTGCCGACACCCTGATAGTAGCCGCACGTATCTCGTCTCAGGCCACGTCTGGATAGGTGATCCTACGGATTATACCAGATACCTCGAGTTTCCCCGTGGCGGCCCCGCAGTCTCCCTGTTTGGGACCAACACCATCAGCACTGGCCCCCCCTGTTATGTAGAATTAAGAACCCGGGGACATGACCCCCTATGCAATTAATTAATTAATTAAGTTGTTATTATGAGCAAATTAAAACCAATGTTGGGCCTTGCTGGAGGAGTTTTATTCAAAGACGAAGTGTCAAGGGGTCCCCATATACCCAACCGTGTAAGGAACGCAAAATCAAGGAACATAATGCCGGTTTATCGGCGCCTAAGGTGGCATGAGTGGAACAAAACACCGACCAAAAGGCCAAGCCTTCCACCCATGCCTAGTATAAAGGTGTGTTATTATATATTTAACATATTGTGATATTCCAACAACAAGTTCCCACGTGGAACGAACTTCATCTTCACCTGCAACTAACAATGCTATAAGAGGGGCTGAGCAAGCGGGTAACATAGCCAAACAATGGTTTTTGCTAGGAAGGTGTCAAAGGTTAGAGGTTTCATGGCAACAAGGAGAGGGGCTGACAATAAGATGGGTAGCGCGACATATAACGACAGCATCGAGACAACTAAGCAAAGGCAATGATAGTAAAGGTATCCAAGGGTATGGTCATCTTGCCTGGGATTCCGCAAGGAAGAAGAACAAGTCCATGAAGAAGACGGAGAAGAAGCCTTGAAGAAGAACCACGGGTAGACGAACGAATCCTCATGATCGCAACGGAACAAGCACTAACGAGAAGAAGCAAGCAATACGGTAAACACACAACACAAGAATCATGACAATATGCTCAACCAAGTATGATGCAGATAGTTCTATATAGGATGCACTACAAGTCTATATAGGAAGCACAACATGGCAAGGTAGGAAGCACAGTAAAACAACACAAGTCTATATATGATGCAATACATGGCAAGGTATGATGCATGACAAGTCTATACAGGAAGCAATACATGGCAAGGTAGGAAGCACAGAAAAACAACACAATCTATATATGATGCAATACATGGCAAGGTATGATGCATGATAAGTCTATACAGGAAGCAATACATGGCAAGGTAGGAAGCACAGAAAAACAACACAATCTATATACGATGCAATACATGGCAAGGTATGATGCATGACAAGTCTATACAGGAAGCAATGCATGACAAGTTAGGAAGCACAGAAAAAAAACATAAGAAACATGACAATATGCTCAAGCAAGTATAATGCAAGACAAGTCTATATATGATGCAATACATGGCAAGATATGATGCAAAAGCAAACTAACTATTTAGACAAGTTTAAATGAGGCCGGAACAACAAACAACAATTCCGGAAAATCCCCATGTTCATAATATGAATTTGGTATTGTTCTGCCTATTACACCATTTTAATGTTGTTAAACAGCAAAACAAGTGGCACCATGTTATTCTACACATTTTTCCACCCCATCTACATATAAAGTTTATTAAAAACCGAGCTACGGTTATTTAGTTATGAAATAAACCATTTTAGCAAGTTATTTACACAAATTAATGAAAACAACAAGTTAAACATTTTTAACAGGGGTGAAAGTGGCATATTATGAATCTACACAAAATCCTAAGCATTTTTCATATATAATGTTTTTGCAAAGGATGCATTGTTTGTGAGATATTAAATGCATCAAGTTTAGGGTCCAAACTGTAAAACTGCAGCAACTGGACTAAAAGCTAAATTCGCAGATCAGGGAAAAAAATACAGTGCCGAAACTGGAGAGGCTGGGGGTTCTCACCATGGGCCATGGCCCAGATCGGTGGAGAGGGGAGCTGTGGCTGGCGCGCTGGGCCAGGCGCTGGAAGTGGCCCAGGGCGAACGGGGCCAGCTGGCTGGGCCTTGCAGCCGCGCAGCAGGAGAGGCCGGGTCGGGCGTTGGCCTGGCGACGCGGTAACGGGTGCGGGCGACGGGCGAAGCAGGTTGCGACGCTCCTCCTCTCGCCCGGTCTAGACAGCGGGACGAGGTCGAGCAGTACTGGCGATGCAGGTCGCCGACGAGGGAGCGAGCACGCGCGGGCGACGGGGACGGGTGCGGCGGCGCCACTCTCCCCTGGATCTAGCGCGCCATGGCTCAAACAAGCCGCACGCGAAGAAATCCGGCGAAGCAGGGGAATGTGGTGACGAAGGCGAGGAACCTCGGAAGGCGCGGGCACGGTGTCGAACGAAGGGACTGGTTCCCTTCTCGACCGAGCGGCGGCAGGAGAAACTAGAAGCCGACGCGGAACTTGGCGATTCCATGGCCATGGTGGAGCCCCTGCGGGTGTCGTTCCAAGAGAGAAAAAGAGGTGAGGGGAGAGGAGAAACGAGAAGAAGAGGAGGACATGAGAAGGAGCGGATGGCCTGGCCTGGAGGATGAGGTGGCCGGCGGCTTCCTGGGCTCGGGGACGAACTCGCCTCAATGTCTCGTCTGTGGTTGGGCCGGTGCGCAAAACAAGGGAATCTGGTCGGGAAGGTTTTGGATCAGGGAGGATCCCGAGGTGGAAGAGAACTGGCAGCGGCGACTAGGAGGATGGGACAAGATCCCTGATTTCTAGGGTTCGGTCTGCTTAAAAAGCGGGTAGGTTTTGGTTAGGGGCTAACTACACCCTCCGATTAAAATGAAACGGTCCAGGATAATTAGGTTAGGGAGTCCAAATAAAGAATCGATGATATTTTAGGGATGTTTGGGGATGATCCGGACCCAACGGTCACGACTGCTCGGGTCGGGTTCGGGGCAGTCTCGGACGTGCAGTCGAGGGGGGCGGGTAAAAGTGGGCTGGTTCGCGGGCTGTGTAGAAGGCATCGGGCTCAGACGAGAGAAGAGAGAGAGTGGCCCGACGGCAGTTTCGAAACACTGAAACGTCCGACGTTTATCCGGCTATAATGCCGCTATAGGTTTATCGGTTGGGCTATCAAACGAACTCCGAATGCGACGAAATTTGACAGGCGGTCTACCTACGCTATAATAAGACCGCACACCAAGTTTCAACCCATTCCGAGAACATTTCCCGGCCACTTATAAAATAAATATTCGGAGGTGCCGCGGGCGCGTGTGAGTGTGTCTGGACTCAGAACGGACAACAGAAAGAATTGGGGAACCCGAACGAATGCAAGTTTTGAAAACATGCTGATGAAATGCACATGATGACAAGGCAAAGTGCAACACGCAAGCAAATGACATGGCAACGATGACGAATAACTGGCTGACACCTGGCACATCGGTCTCGGGGCATCACAACTCTCCCACACCAACAGAGGATCTCGAACCGAGATCCTGGAGATGGCACCGGATAAAGCGGAAAAGGAAGAGGTAAAAACAAGTTGCTTCTTTGACCAACGAGTGAAACCACGAACCTTGAGAGGTTGAACAATCTTGAAAGAAAGAATACAACGGAGATGAACGAAGTTAAGAGCACTCTGATAAAATGAGGAACAAGGAACATTACGAGAACCTTGTAGGTTGAAAGACATGAAACAAGAGCTTACGAATCAAAAGAATATGAAACTGCAATGGTATAGCCAAGGAATAAGAATGACAGAATTTGGACAGCACTCCGACTGGAAATGGAAGGAATTAACATGAGCTTGAGAAGATGATATGATACTTGATGAAATCAGCAACACATTGCCTCCGAAACAATTAAAAGAATGGCACAAGGTTAAGAAAGATTTCAGATAGCACTCCGGCTGAAAAGAGAGGCAAAACTTGATCAGATGAGAGCACTAGAATGGAGGTCACGACACTCTCGTTAAACTGACAAGCAAGGGAAGAATATGATCTTGATAAAAAACGAGATGATGGTCATAGAGAGAGCAACATCACAATGCCTCTGGAATGAAAGAATATATGCTAGGTCGCTGGAAAGAAAAGAACGGAGAAGAAAATGACAACTTCTCCAACAAATGAATATGAAAATCATCCTTACGAAGAAGGGTTGAACGGAGTTGTTGAAAGAATCAACAAGCAAAAGAATAAGCTTGTTGTGGCCTTATGGAAAACATCTCAAAGTTATGAGGTGACAACCAGCCACTAACTTAAACAATTGATTTGATTGAGAGTAGCAAAGGGATGAAAATTTCTTTCACCGAGATGATAAAGAGATAACTTGGATCATTGATAAGCACCACAATAGCAACAATCCTTAGGGGAAAGCTTTAGGTGAAATATAACCCAAATAACTCCAACAAACAAAATGGGAGGTTGAAAGGATCTCCTGAGAAAAATAAGGATGATGGGTTTAAATATTTCATTCTTGATAACTTGTGAATCATGAAGCACGAAGGAAAATTGTCAAGAATGACATAACACCACCTCAAAAGATAAAGTAGAAAGAATTGCACTTCGAAATGCAAGAAGAAGAATGCTTGAGTTCCAACAAGACTCTTGATGAATACTTCGAGCATGAATTAATTCATGATGAACCACCAAGATGGACTCCGGTAACAAAAGGATGAAAAGAATAAGATTGAAGCCTCGCAATGATTAGATGGAGCTTCGCGACGAGATAATTAATATAGCTTGGACCTTCGGAAAAGAAGGATGGATCATTTCGAACCAAGAGTTTATTCCTCATGAACAAATTTCAGAAGAAGGAATTAATAACCTTGAGGAAAACAAGAATAAGAATTATGTCATGCTTATCCTTCACCAATTTAAATTGATGACAACCAAAGGATTTGGCATACTACTTATTCTCGTTGGAAAGAATTAAAGAGAGATCTCGTACAAACTTGAGAAAGTATTCAACGAATCACCGGTAGGATTTCAGAAAGAACGAATTAATTGATATGATGACAAAGGGAAATGAATGTTGAACGAGCCACCGTAAAAAATCGAAACCGAGTGATGATAGAGAACAAACCACCATGAAGAATTAGAAAATGAACGAAGATACATGAGGCAATATTAGATACAAAAGAACGAATTGATCACGAGCAGAATAAAGAATACTTGAATGATGCACCGGAAGAATATGGAGACGAACAGAGAGGCATCGATGAAGAATATTTCGAGGACGAAGTTGAAAACTGAGAACAAGGAATCTTCTGAAATGATGGCCTTCGGAGGATCACAATGGAAAGAATTCATGAAATGCTTCGGATGGGTATAAAAATAATTCCTCACAATTAAAACAATAATGAGGATGGCATGAAGCTAGAACCATGAATCTTGGAAGAACGGATAAGGATTTGTCGGTGTACTAAGATTGGGGTACCTTAGTACCCCAACTTGTGCACGGGCAGTAGCAGCTTCCCGTGGCAGGGCTTACCACGTGCTCGCCAAGAACCTTTCTGGTCCCTATAAAGACATTCAAGAACAAAGTATACGAGTCAGAAGATCAAGGCCCCGGCAAGAGGAGCTTGCCGGGAAGGCCGCACCAGGCTCAGGGTTATCACTTTAGCACAAGACCCTGGCAAGAGGAGCTTGCCAGGAAGGCCAAGGAATACATACCTCAAGAGATGTCTCGGCGCATCATGCGCCCCGGCAGGACCTGGAGAGCGACAAGCTTCCGGGCCCGGCAAGATCACGACCCCGGCAAGGTGCTTGCCGGGGAAACCTACGTTGTGTGCCCGCGCTCCAGCTCATCTGCCCACGCGTCGCCCTAGGGCCCTTCCAGGGGCACGTGGCAGGCGGCTGTGCATCCTGGGGCACATGGAGGCAGGCCACGGTGACGAGGCTACCGCCGTGGCGAACGGAGAAGCATGGACGGACGCTTTTGGGGGCGACGGCGACGGGCATTCAACGCCCTTGTCCCCCACTGTCAAAGTTAGGTGAAGACCACTGTTCATATATTGTTCATGCACTGTTACAACTACCACCAAATTTACACTTTTACCCTCCTCTACGTTGACACCTGTCGGTGACCCCTTTGAGCTATAAAAGGAGGCCCATGCACAACGTAGAGGAGGTTCGGTTCGAAACCTAGACAACTCTCCCACTCGGTGTAGCTAGTACTGTAGATCTTCAAGCTCCCGAGCTCAAGAACTCAATACAACCTAAGCAGGAGTAGGATTTTACGCGTCTGCGCGGCCCGAACCTGGGTAAACTACCCGCGTGTGCTCCTCGATCTGCTCTTCGTGCTCCCTCCGCTCCCTTACCGCAACGCAGAAGGGGCTCCGGTCCCATAGGTGCTCGTGGGAGGACAGTTTCCCCCGACATCTTTGGCGCGCCAGGTAGGGGGCGTCGAGGTTGTGCGAACCTGATCCGGCGCTCACGCGGGCGCAACCTTCAGCAACTTCACCAGCTTCATCAACCTCATCGACAGCATCAGCATGCCTCCGAAGAAGAAGGCTTCGGAGGTCGGAGGCCTGTCTGCGTCGATCCCGCCACCACCAGAACCAACGGTTGGTGGGGTAGACGCCGGTGGAAGGGTGACCGCCGATGAGGAGACTCACGGCGCCACCAAGTCCAAGGACAAGACGGACGACCGGGCGAACTCCAAAGCCTCGGCGTCCGTGCACGCACCACGTCCCTCTCAGGAGGTGCCAGACCAGCAGCGCCGTGGTACAGGAGGTGCCATACGCTTGCTGGGGCGTGGCCAAGCCGGAGGATCGCGGGATGCTCAAGGCCAGCGTCCTGGTACGAGCAAGGCGCGGTCGCCAGGGCGAGAAACTGCTCCTTCTAACCCTGTTAGAAGTCCGAGCATATCTCGCTCCTCGCACCGCTCACCGCCGCTCCTCTCCTCTCCAGCAGAAGCTCTAGCAAGGGCACAGCTGCTCGTCGACTTCCCTCCAGCGGCAGATAAAGCCGAAGACTGGAGGGCGACGATCCAGAGCCTCATCGCCTTCGCCAACAACGACACGCCGCAGCAGCCAGCGACGTCACGGCCTCGACAAGTCGACCAAGCGAATGCCGATGGTGACAAGACCGCCGGGGGTGCAACTACCGTGCACTCCCCGCCGCGGAAGCAGAAATCGCCACCCCGCCGGATCAACGTCGACGATGACTCTACGGCGTCGTCGGATCTGCGGGCTCGCCGCGATCAGCGCCAAGTCCTAGACGACAGGCGGCAAGATGACGCTCGAACCCGCATCGAGCGTCGAAGAGAAACCAGACGACAGTCAGATCAGCGCGCTGGGACCGCTGTCGACGCGCACGCGCCCGGTGAACCAGGCGACTTGCCGTACGCGGCAGGTTGCCCTGCGTTCACCCGTGAGCTGCGGCAAGTCCAGTGGCCCAGCATGAAGAATTTCAAGCCCGACGTACCCGAGAAGTACGACGGCAAGACACACCCCTCGGAGTTCCTCAGCATCTACACCATTGCGGTGCAGGCTGCCAGGGGACGCGACAAGAAGATCCTAGCCAACTACTTCCCACTAGTGCTTAAGCCAAACGTCCGGTCTTGGCTTATGCACTTGCCGGAGAACTCCATCTCCTCATGGGCAGATCTGTGCCACCAGTTTGTTGGCGCCTACACGGGCGGCCACAAACCCCACGGCCAGGAGAGCGATCTCCACATCCTCGCCCAGTAGGAGGGAGAGTCCCTGCGCAAATACATTCAAAGATTCAGCCGCGTCCAGCACAACATTCCCGACGTCCACCCTGCCGCGGTTATCAGCGCGTTTCACCAGAACATGCGTAACCGCCGGATGAGGGAGGAGATGGCCATGACCAAGATCCGGGATGTCAGCGAGCTCTACGCTCTGGCTGACAAGTGCGCGCGCGCTGAAGAGGGGAGGAGACTCCCCGGAGAGGATGCCGGCGCAGGAGGAAGCGACAGCGAGGATGCCACCCCGGCAAGGAAAAACCAGCGGTGGAATAACAGAAAGAAGAAGAGCAAGGAGGTACTGGTTGTCGAGCAGTCCGGCAAGGAGGCTCCCGCCAAGAAGGCACAGGATGGCGGTTCCGGCAAGGAGCCTGCCCCTGTAGCGGCAGCCGACAAGCAGGACGGCTCCGACAAGCAGTATTGTAAGATCCACCGCACCAAGGGCCACAATCTTCAGAACTGCAAAAGAGTCGAGTACCTCGTAGAACAGCAGAAGGCTGAATACGAGCGTCGCGACAAGGAGAAGGCCCAAGGAGGCGGAGGAGAGCCCAGCAAGAAGCGGCCGTTCAATGGCCGGGGAGGGCGCCGCGGCAAGGCCAAGCAGCGGCAAGGTGACAGACCTCCCCGGGGCCGCGACAATGATGAGGACGAAGACGACGATGATGACATGGAAGAAGGGGACAACAGCGAGCTGGAGTTCCAGAAGGCCACAGAGGTTCTGTGTGTCGACGGAGGTGCCTCTCTGCACACTTCCCACCGCCAGCTCAAGCAGTGGGTGCGAGAAGTGAATGCAGCTGAGCCGCCCGTCGAGTCACGCAGGCTGCTGAAGTGGTCCGGCACGCCCATCATCTTTGACCTTGAGGACCACCCTGACCGCACAACTGCGGTCGGGGTGCTTGCCGATGTTGGTCTCACCAACTATCCGCAACCTCAAGGTCACCAAGATGTTGGTTGACGGCGGGGCCGGCCTGAACTTGATCTCCTCAGCTGTGATCAAGAAGCTACAGATCCCCGACAGTGAGCTCGAGGAAACCGGGACGTTCCAAGGAATCAACCCGGGAAGGAGCAAGCCGAAGGGGAAGATTACGCTGCTAGTGAGCTTTGGCGGGGAACTCAATTTCAGGACGGAGAGGATCACGTTTGACGTCGCCGATATCCCATTGCCGTACAGTGGGATACTTGGCCGTCCTGCCCTCGCCAAGTTCATGGCAGCTTCCCATTTTGCATACAACGTACTCAAGATGCCGGGGCCGATAAGCGTCATCTCTGTCCCCGGCGACAAGAAGGATGCGCTTATCTGCGCCGACAAGATCTACCGGGATGCAGCAGCCGCAGCAGACAGCAACACACTTGCCGCTGAAGCTCCCGGGGGGAAGACCAAGACCAAGTCCGGCAAGAGCTCTGGGGCCCACTCCGGCAAACGCACCTCTTCGGAGTGCTGCGCTGCCGTCGAGGACGCACCATCGAGCTCCACCGGCAAGTGCAAGAAAGGAATGGCAGCTCCACCAGCAACCAAGAAAGTGTCCGCCAAGGAGGACGGCACTGGTGGTACCTTCACCATCAGTGCTACACTCGACCACAAATAGGAAAGCGCGCTCGTTGCCTTCCTGCGGGCGAATGTCGACGTGTTTGCATGGCAACCGTCTGACATCCCCGGCGTTCCTAGGGAGGTGTGAACAAAGCTTGCTGTTTGTCCTCACGCACGGCCCGTCAAGCAGAAAGTCAGGAAGCAAGCCGTGGAGCGCCAAGAGTTCATAGCGGAAGAGATAAAGAAGTTAGAAGCAGCAGGCCTGGTTAGAGGCGTAATACATCCCACGTGGTTGGCCAATCCAGTTGTCGTGCGAAAGGCTAATGGAAAGTGGAGACTTTGTATAGACTTCACCGATGTGAACAAAGCTTGTCCCAAGGATCCCTTTCCCTTGCCGCGCATCGACCAAATTGTTGACTCCATAGCTGGATGTGAGTTGCTCTCATTCCTTGATGCATACTCAGGTTACCACCAGATATTCATGGCCAAGGAAGATGAAGAGAAGACTGCATTCATTACTCCATGCGGCACATATTGCTTCATACGCATGCCCTTTGGATTGAAGAATGCAGGCTCAACATTTGCAAGGGTGGTGCACACTGCTTTTGAGCCACAGATCCACAGGAATATAGAAGCCTACATGGATGATATAGTGGTCAAGAGCAAGAGCAAGGACACCCTGATCCAGGACTTAGAGGAAACCTTTGAGAATCTGCGCAAGATCCAGCTCAAGCTGAATCCCGAGAAGTGCGTCTTCGGAGTTCCCTCCGGCAAGCTTCTCGGGTTCTTTGTGTCCCAGAGGGGGATTGAAGCCAATCCCGACAAGATAAAAGCCATCGAGCAGATTGAAGCCCCGAAGTGCGTCAAGGACGTAAGGAGACTTGCCGGTTGTGTGGCTGCCCTCAGCAGGTTCATTTCAAAGTCTGCAGAACGCGCCCTGCCTTTCTTCAAAATTTTGAAAAAGACAGGTCCTATGAGGTGGACTCCGGAAGCGGAGGCAGCGCTGCAAGACTTGAAAGGGTACCTGTCCTCCACTCCAATACTTGTCGCACCTAGGCCACAAGAGAAGTTGCTACTGTACTTAGCGGCAACCAATCAAGTGGTTAGTGCTGCGTTGGTAGCGGAAAGGGAGGCAGAGGAAGAGCCCACAGCTCCGGCAAGTACTTCCAGCAACAAGCAGGGGGCTTCCCCGATAGGCTCTGGCCCCGACAAGGACAAGTCTGCGCAGGAACAAGGTGAAGTGCGAAAGAAGATGGTGCAGCGCCCAGTGTATTTTGTTAGTTCCCTCTTGCAGGGGGCTAGATCAAGATACTCCGGGGTGCAGAAGTTGCTTTTCGGCCTCCTCATGGCCTCAAGAAAGCTGCGCCATTACTTCCAAGCACACGAGATAACGGTGGTCACTCGCTTTCCGCTGAAGAGGATATTGCAGAATCCCGAGGCAACGGGCAGGATCGTCGAGTGGGCACTGGAGCTGTCAAGCTTTGGTCTCAAGTTTGAGAGTGCTTCAACCATATAGAGCAGAGCTTTGGCAGAATTCATAGCAGAATGGACTCCAACGCCAGATGAAGAAGTCCCAGAGACAAGTGTCCCCGTCCAAGAAGCAAGCAACGAATGGATAATGTACTTTGATGGTGCTTTCTCGCTGCAAGGTGCCGGTGCCGGCGTGGTACTCATAGCGCTCACCGGAGAGCACCTCAAGTATGTTGTCCAGATGCACTTTCCCAAGGAACAAGCGACAAACAATACTGCAGAGTATGAAGGTTTGCTTGCTGGCCTCAGAATTGCGGCCGAGCTTGGGATCAAGAAGTTGATTGTGCGGGGAGATTCACAGTTGGTGGTCCGACAAGTGAATAAGAGTTACCAGAGCCCTTTGATGGAAGCTTATGTTGATGAAGTGAGGAAGCTTGAAGAACACTTTGAAGGTCTGCAAATGGAGCACGTCCCAAGAGCTCAGAATGATATTGCAGATGGCCTCTCAAAGTGTGCTGCAATGAAGTTACCTGTGGAACTAGGGACCTTCGTGCTCAAGTTAACTCAGCCATCCGTTACACCATCAGTTGGGCAAAACAAGAAGAGAAAGTTGGTCTCCGGCGACTACTTGCCGGCGGATCTTCCCGAAGCCGCCGCCAAGGACCCCAAGATCAACAGCCAAGATGCTGAGGAACAGTTTGCTCCTGCAGATCCAAGGGTCTGTACAATTGAAGCAAGCGTTCCCGACAAGCCTTGCCCCGGCAGGCTTGCCGGGGGACCATCAGCTCCGGCAGAGCCGCAGGTTCTTGCCGTAGAAGCTGAGGTTCCCGCAGCAGCCCTCATGCCTTTAGTCCTTGTTGTTGAGCCTCAGGCTCCAGCATGGGCACAGCAAATCGTCCACTTCCTGCAAACTGGAGAACTTCCCGACGAGCCAGAAGAGATAGAGAAAATAACCAGGCAGTCAAGTATGTACCAGTTCGTTGGCAACGAACTGTACAGAAGAAGACTCAATGGTGTCAGGTTGAAGTGCATTTCTAGGGAAGATGGACAGAAGCTGTTGGCAGAGATACATGGAGGCATATGTGGCCACCACATTGGCGCAAGGGCACTTGCCGGGAATGTGTTCCGGCAAGGATTCTTCTGGCCAGAAGCCCTCCAAGATGCAACTGCACAAGTAACCAAGTGTGAAGCGTGCCAGTTCCATGCCAAGCAGATTCACCAGCCAGCTCAAGCTCTCCAGACGAACCCTTTTTCTTGGCCCTTCTCGGTCTGGGGGCTCGATATTCTCGGCCCCTTTCCCCGCGCAGTCGGGGGCTTTGAGTACTTGTACGTAGCAATCGACAAGTTCACAAAGTGGCCAGAAGTGGAACCAGTGAGAAAGGTGACAGCACAGTCAGCAGTCAGGTTCTTCAGATCGATTGTTTGCCGTTTCGGAATCCCTAACAGGATCATCACCGACAACGGCACACAGTTTACAAGTCGCGCCTTCATGCAGTATGTCCAAGACCTTGGCGCCAAGGTCTACTTCGCTTCTGTTGCTCACCCGAGGAGCAATGGTCAAGCGGAGAGGGCCAATGCTGAAGTGCTACGCGGACTCAAGACAAGAACCTTCGACAGGCTGCACAAGTGCGGAAGAAACTGGATAGAGGAGTTGCCGGCGGCACTTTGGTCAATCAGGACGACACCAAATCGAGCCACCGGACAGACACCCTTTGCTCTTGTCTACGGAGCAGAGGAAGTTCTCCCCACGGAACTCGTATACGGATCTCCTCGAGTGCTCGCTTATGATGAGCTCGAGCAAGAGCAACTGCGACAAGATGATGCATTGCTCCTTGAGGAGGAACGTCTCCAGGCTGCTGTACGAGCTGCTCGATACCAGCAAGCCTTGCGTCGCTATCATAGCCGCAAGGTCAAGGCCAGGAGTCTCGAGGAAGGCAACCTTGTTCTTTGGCGTGTTCAGTCCGCCAAGAATTCCAACAAGTTGACGCTGAGGTGGGAAGGCCCCTATCGGGTGAGACAAGTCACAAGGCCCGGCGTTGTCCGCCTTGAGACCGAAGATGGCTTACCGGTGAGCAACTCCTGGAACATAGAGCATCTTCGCAAGTTTCACCCATAAGGTGCGGTTGCCGTGATCCGCTCCGGCAACCACCTTTTGTACAAGTCTTGCCGCTGTTGCATGTAAACCTTTGTACAAAGCCGGGCGCCAATCCCGTGCATCAGTAAAGCTTTTGTGCTTCGCACCATTTGTCATTTCCATGCTTTTCTTTGTTACTTGCATGCATTATCTGACACCTTGTGCAACGCACATCCCCGGTAAGCACTAGCAAGCCATAAGGCCCTATACTTGTTTTTCCTCCTCTTTTTCTTTCCCTCTTAAGCAGAAGGAGTATTCCTCGCGCACAAGTTTGCCGGGGGGAAGGAGATGGAGGCATGAACCAAGTACTGTTCAAGAAAGAGAAGCCTTGTCGGGGAGCAAACAATCTATGAAAGCTAAGTTACCAAAGTTTGAGCAATTCAAATTTTCCAAATTTTTTAGTTGTCTTCCTTGAACAACCACACTTTGTATGGAAAACCTGTGCGCGGAGGAACCTACCCGTGGCTAGCCGCACCCTTACTTTGTTTCGAGCACGCTCAACGACTTAAGTGAGCTGCGGCAAGTGTCGCGCCCTTATTTTGTTTTCGAGTTCGCTCAGCAAGTTAAGTGTGCTGCGACTAGCTACGACAAGGTTTCTTGCCGGCAAGGCCTTTGCCAGCAGGTTGCTAAGAGTCCAGCACTCAGCGCTCGCGGCAAGGGTCCTTTTGCCGGCAAGTTCCCTGAAAGTGTAGGGTGGAATGCATACAAAGTAAAGGGACCAAAGCAAGGGAGATAACACTGCATTGGTTGCTCAAAATAAGATTGTATATCACAAAGATAACTTGCCGCAATACTAACAGATTCTTGTCCGTAACATGCTTTGCAGCCGCAAAGGAAGCAGAAAGAAAGGACTCTAATCTACGCGGTCGCCTTCACGCCTCGTGATCTTGCCCACCTTGGCGACGATGTGGGCAACCTGCGCCTTCAACGCCTCCTGATCAGCTTCGGGCGGCAAGGTGCGGAGGACGTTGACGAGGTTGATGCCGGGGTTGCGGTAGACGATCTTCGACAAGACCCGCTCCATGGTGCCCATGCAGAGCCGACGCGCCTCGTCGGCCAGCTACACGGGGATCTTCTCCCGCAACCGCGCAAGCGCCGGCGCAATTCCCCTGAAGAACAGACTCAACTTGGCGCTGTGGGGGAGACTCTCGTCCGGGGAGTACACGAGATGCTCCGCCCTCAGCGCCATTATCTCCACGTCAATATTGGCGGCGGAGGTGACCAGCTCATCAGTCCACTGCTCCACTGCCCGGCTGAAGTTGTTCGCCGAGACGGCGGCGCTATCCACCAAGGCCCTTTCCTTGCGGAGTTTGTCCTTCAGCTTCGTCTCGCGGTCCTGGGTGGCGTCGAGCGAGTCAGTCAGGGTGGAGACCTTCAGCTCTAAGTCAGCAATGGAGTCCTTGGCGGCAGTGAGTTCCTGGCCCTTCTCGGAGAGACGTACCTGCAAATCCGAGTTGGTATGGGCGTCCTTCTCCCGCGCCACATTGAGCGCGGTGACCCTGTCTTCGCTCGCCTTCAGGAACAACTCCAGCTGCGCCACCATGGCCTCCAGGTCCTTCTTCGCAGTCTCCGCGGCAGCGGCAGCGTCCCTCGCCTCCTTCAGGGCCCCGCCAATGGCCTGCTCCCGGGCGGTAAGGTCGTCCTTATGGGCGTCGAGTTCGACCTTCCGCTGGTTGAGTGCTCCTTCCCGCCGAGACAGCTCCTCGGCGGCCAATCGTTGCTGCTCCTCGGCCTCAGCTTTCTCAAGGATAAATGCTTGCTGCGCCCCGGCAAGCTCTTCACGCTCCTCCGCCAAGTTGCGGAGGGCCGCCTAGTTGGCGGCGCGGAGCTTCGCGGCGCGCTTCTCCAAGTCAGCTCCAGCCTTGGCGGCGAGAGCCTACCGAGACTCCAACTTCGCCTGCCTGGCACGGTACAAAGCCAGGAGCCGACGAAGGAGTCTCTCCTCTTCGGGCTCGTCGCTGTCGCCGGGCGCTTCAACAATCTTCAATCCGGCGGAGGCGAGGACCTCTCCGTCAAAGGTCTCTCCCTCCGCGGCTGCTCGAGACGAGGACGCCCACAGGACTTGAATAAAAACCCCGTTGGCGGCTTTCAGATAGACGCCCTCCCCCGCCGCGGAGGCGGAAGGGTCGGCGGCCGGTGCAGCGGCCGGCGCTCCCGCAGCCTCCGGGCCAGCGGTATGGTCGCCGGTCCCTTCCCCAGCCGCGGCGTCAGCGGTCGGGGCGGTCTCTTCAGCGGCGGGCTCGTCGGCTCCGGCCATTCCCTCCGTGGCAGTGGCGTTGCCGCCGTCGCCGTGCACCTCCTCCTCAGCGGTGGCCTCCGTCTCCATCAGCTCTGGGGCAGGAGGATCTAGTGGAAGAAAAAGAAAAGAAAGAGTCAAGCAAATATCCAAAAAAAGACGAATCCAAGAAGAAGAAATTACAAAAATTTACCTTCGCGGATTTCTTCGACGACGGGGTCCCTCGCCGGGGAATTATCCCTTGGCGGCGGAGTAGTGGCCCCTGCTGGCGGAGGGCCGCCTGCGCCCTCCCTTGGCGGGGTGCTCACCCTTGTCGGGCTGCTCACCCTTGGCGGGGTACTCGCCCTTGGCGGAGTGCCCATCCTTGGCGGAGCGTTCTCCCTTGCCGGGGAGTTCATCCTTGGCGGGGAGGGTGGAGCAAGTGGCTCGTCAGGGGCGACCTCCTGGTGCTCCTGCGGCTGCGGCTCCACTTCTGCACAAGACAACAAGACATCAACCAAGATGATAACCTCAAGCGCACCCATCAAGCAGAAAGATAAATACCAGACTTACGCTGGGGGCTGCGCTGGGGGCTGCTCCTCGGAGCAGCAGGCTGATCCGGCAAGCTCTTCGCCACGGCGGGCTCGTCGTCCTCAATGTTGACCACAGGGATCTTGGCCCTCTTCGCCATCCGCTGGGTCAAGGTCCTGCGGAGCAAAACAAAAGCAAGATCAGAACCAAGCAAGGAAAATCAAGACAAAATCAAAGAAACTAAAAGAATTACAAGTACTTACTCCTCTTCTTCTTCGTCGGAGCTGAGGGCGGAGAAGTCAAACTCCGCCTGGTGCGCTTCCGCGCGAGGAGCAGGAGGAGAAGGTTCCCTCGGGCGCTTGGCGGTCTCCGGGGCTGTGGGCTGTGAAGACCCGGCCCCCGTCGTCGCCGAGGACCGAGGGGCAGAAGGAGCACCCGTTCCGCTCCGGGAAGATCCCCCTCCGCTTGGCTCTTGAGCACGGGGCGCCTCCTTGACGACTTCGCTCGTCTTGGTGGCGCGCGTCGCATGGCGCGCCGGCTGCTGTCGAGGCGCCTGTGGCCTCGCCGTCTCAGCTGCCTTGCGGAGGCGCTTCTTCTGTTGCTGCGGAGGGCTTGGCGGAGGCGGAGAGTTCTCCGAGGACGAGGAGGCATCGTCATCAAGATTCAGAGATCCACCAGAGTCTTCATCGGAATCTCCAGCCTCGGCGTCCTCCTCCTCCTCGGCAGGCCCGCTGGACTCAGTGCCATGCCCGGCAGCCTCGCTCCCCCCGGCAACTTCGCTCGTCCCGGCAAGCTTCACGGAAGGCTCCCTGGCAAACTCCTCGGGCGCAATCTTCAATAGCTTGAGGATTTCCGCCTCCTCTGCTTGACTCACTGCGTCCGCGGCCTCTGCCTCGTCCACAGTGTATCCAAATTCGCCCGCAGCCGCAGCTGCAGCGGCCTCCTCCATCCTGGAGGCGATGTAAGCTATATCCCGGCCAGTAGTATCCCGGGTGAGGCCCTTCTGCTCCTCGGCGTTGCGGGGCTTCTCGACCAAGTTGTCGAAGAAGGTCAGCACGGTCTCCGGTGGAGGCTCCAGCCAAGTGGGGACGACGCCATGGGAGTCGCACTCGGGCATCATCGCGCGTATGGAGTCGCGGGCAGTGCTGTTGCACAGCGGCACCACTCCCCGGGAAGGTCTGAACCACTCCGGGTGGGCGGGGTCATGCTTGAAGAGCTCCCGAACCATCCCCTTCAACTCCAAGACGGTGAAGTTGTAGTTCAATCCAGGGCGTAGCCTCATGATGTCTGCCGCATTCCCGAATTCCCAGGCGGCCCTCTTCCTTTCTTGTAAAGGGGCGATGCGGCGGCGGAGGAAACCTGCTCCAACTTCTCCAACACTCAGATTGGCGACCCGGAGACGAATGATCCTAATAAGGGCGATCTGAAGCTTGCTGTCCTCCGGGGCCAATTCACTCCAATCCCTGCCGCGCACTATGGCAGTCTTGCGCGGCGAGGTAAAGGGCTCAGGATTGGCTTCCAGCACCCAGCACCAATCGGCTCTCCACTCTTCCCACTTGCCGCGGAGCTCTCCCTTCAGGTATGAATCTTTCTTGTTCAGCCTGAAGATCCAGGAGATGCCGCCGGAGAGGGGAGCACCAGACTCTACTCTAGGCATGAAGAAGTGGCGGAAAAGGGCTACATTTGGATGAACCCCAACATAGTTTTCGCACAGATGTGCGAAAACGGCCATCGTAAGGATGGCGTTGGGGGTGAAATCTAGGAGCTGGAGGCCATACGTATTCATTACATCGCAGAAGAACTCCGAGTACGGTGGGCACAGACCACAATGGAAGAATGTGGCAAAGAAAAAGTACCCGCCGGGGAACATGTCGGCGGCGACGGCGGGGAGGACTCTGGTGCGGGGATGAGCTTTGGTCTCCCTCGCCCAGAACAAATAGTATTTGTCCCGCAGCTCCCTCGCGCCAAGCCTCGGCGCGAAGAACACGCACTTCTCCCGCAGGGCTGCCAGCTTCGCCGCCTGCTCGGACTTCTCCTTCTTGGCCTTGTCACTCTTCGCCTTGTCACTCTTCGGAGCCATGGCGGGGGCGACGAGGAAAGAGGCGAGGAGGTCGGCGGTGCCGCGGATGCGGGAGACGGCGGAGGAAGGGAGGGGCTTGGCTCTCTGTCGAACTGAGGGGAGGCAGAGGGCGACGGGAGTTTCTGGAGAATCAAGGCGCAATTAAGACGATGGAGGGAACCGCCCCTGCTTTCTCTGCTTTTAAGGGGGAAGTAGGGGACGTTCCGCATTTCCCATTAAAGAACAGGCCACGATCTCTCCCACGACGCCGCAATCGACGCGTGCCGTTAGGGAGGGATGCGGCGGATGCGGAAGGGGATACGGCTTGCCGTGGGCCGCGTGTGCCCGTGCACTGTCTTGGGCCTGGCCCAACAACGCTCGGCACCGTGTGTGGCCCAGGCCCGGGGGCTCCTGTCGGTGTACTAAGATAGGGGTACCTTAGTACCCCAACTTGTGCACGGGCAGTAGCAGCTTCCCGTGGCAGGGCTTACCACGTGCTCGCCAAGAACCTTTTTGGTCCCTATAAAGCCATTCAAGAACAAAGTATACGAGTCAGAAGATCAAGGCCCCGGCAAGAGGAGCTTGCCGGGAAGGCCGCACCAGGCTCAGGGTTATCACTTTAGCACAAGACCCTGGCAAGAGGAGCTTGCCAGGAAGGCCAAGGAATACATACCTCAAGAGATGTCTCGGCGCATCATGCGCCCCGGCAGGACCCGGAGAGCGACAAGCTTCCGGGCCCGGCAAGATCACGACCCCGGCAAGGTGCTTGCCGGGGAAACCTACGCTGTGTGCCCGCGCTCCAGCTCATCTGCCCACGCGTCGCCCTGGGGCCCTTCCAGGGGCACGTGGCAGGCGGCTGTGCAGCCTGGGGCACACGGAGGCAGGCCACGGTGACGAGGCTACCGCCGTGGCGAACGGAGAAGCATGGACGGACGCTTTTGGTGGCGACGGCGATGGGCATTTAATGCCCTTGTCCCCCACTGTCAAAGTTAGGTGAAGACCACTGTTCATATACTGTTCATGCACTGTTACAACTACCACCAAATTTACACTTTTACCCTCCTCTACGTTGACACCTGTCGGTGACCCCTTTGAGCTATAAAAGGAGGCCCATGCACAACGTAGAGGAGGTTCGGTTCGAAACCTAGACAACTCTCCCGCTCGGTGTAGCTAGTACTGTAGATCTTCAAGCTCCCGAGATCAAGAACTCAATACAACCTAAGCAGGAGTAGGGTTTTACGCGTCTGGGCGGCCCGAACCTGGGTAAACTGCCCGCGTGTGCTCCTCGATCTGCTCTCCGTGCTCCCTCCGCTCCCTTACCGCAATGCAGAAGGGGCTCCGGTCCCATAGGTGCTCGTGGGAGGACAGTTTCCCCGACAGGATTCAAGAGGAACTCGTCTTCGAGTCTTCAAAATCTGAGAAGACGATGAGATACACCACCATGAATTGTATAGGCACTCCGTAATGAAGAATTAAAAGGTTGAACCAATGATGAAAAAGAATTTGAAAGCGGTCCTGGAGAAGGACTGTGACTGATGGGATTCATACTTACGTCACACTTTGAAAAGAATTTTAGAATAACTCCGGAAAAATTAGAAGAGTCAGATAAGATCGTGGAAAAAAGACCTGTGGGTTAGGGCCCACTCAAAAGAAATCACCGTTGAAACGATTGCTTAAGAGATATTGCACCGGTTGAATAAAATGGCATGGATGAGGTAACAAAACCTCGAAATAGCTTGAACGGATTAAGAATGGAAACGTAAATCTTCTGAGATACCTTGTACACTCCGGATATGAATAAGGAGATATGAAGAATTAAGAGAGCCTTGGATAAGAAAATTCAACATGTGAAAACATGTTAAACAAAAAGGAAGAGACATGATCATGATCGAAGCTTGAACTTAAGTCCACCGGAGAAGAAAATGAGAACGGAGAATGATAAACTTGAAGCTTCCTAAGAAATCACCGGATAATGAAATTGAACGAAAAGAATGAAGACCATCACATGAGTAAAATGGATACTTGATTAAGAATTCTGGCTCCGAGAAGAAGAAGGGTGGGAGGGTGGGGAAAAACAAAGACAACTTGGGATGAATGAAACAGACAACGTTGAGAAAACCCAGAATTGGTCTTGCACAAATTGAAAAGGATCGGATTAACTTGAAGAGAAGCACGCCGGTTGAAAGAATTTAACCTGACAATCTCGATGATCAAGAAGGACTAGCACTCTCATAGAAATATGAGAACACCGCTTAGGAAAGGTATGGAATCAACACTTGACGTCGAAGCAACTCGAATACCAGAATCAAATCAAAAACAAAGGATAGATATGTTGCAACATAATCTTCACCACATCATTCGAACGGAGAATTGAATGAATGAATTCCGTAGGTACATCAACTTGTCGAGAAGCCACTTGGGAGAACAAAAAGGTAAATAAAAAAACAAGGAGCAAATAGAACAAATACAAGATAGAAGCTTCGTTCCACATGTTCGTGCTGAAAGCTCATGGAACGTGTTACCAAAGGGTTTTGCAATCCCCGGATCAGCATAGCCAAGGACCCTTTAAGATGCAATTCCCGATCGGAACAACGCCCATAAAACTACTTCACTCAATGTAGAACCCCGAACTCCATATCATGCATTCGTTGGAAGAATGCCTACAAGCTACTAGATGAACCCACCTATTAATTTCCAAAATTTTCCAGTTATGCAATCAGGTGTTGGGGATACAGGGGAAGCATCGCGCACTCAACTCTAATCCTACATCCAGCTGTATCCATCCTTCAACACATAACCAGTTATTTCCGGAAACCGTTTACCTCGGACCTTCGAAATGCATCTACTATACAAGCTATGGCAATACTCCCGAACTACCTCCCCAGTACTGGGTGATGTCAGGGTTATCTTGCCACTAACCGCATAGGAGAGTTTTCGGTGTCGGCCGTCTTAAGGATTCCAGAACTGATGCGATATATTTGTGACGACAACACCTCGGAGCTCAACTCCCCGGGACACAGCCACAACCCCTAAATGACAGGAGGCATAGAGAACAATGTTCTCGTCACAAAGACATCGGAACAATCCCAACAATACTCGCGAGATTCCTAAAAAAATGGTGAATTTTTGAGAGTAGAAGAGGCAAGAGTAATCGTCAGGAGTCCTCACCAGAGTGAAAAGAGATGAGGAGCAAAAAAAATCCTACTCTCCGATATATATAGGACTCAAAACATTTTAAGTGTGTGCCTAGACTCAATCGTCAACGATTCGATCAATCAGTGGGGGCTTCTAGGTCGGAGAAGGCTCTGAATACCAACTTGTAATGCCCATGATGGGACTATACCTCCTACGTGTCGAGGCACGACTTAAAGGTATAAGCCCATTCTGGAATGATCTCAAGTTTGGTATCTTCGCACGACTCACGTAAAAATAGGGATGAAATTGCAAAAGGATAGTTGGCTTACACTCGCCACGTCACACAATACATTACATAAGCAAATCATCATCCAAAACACCACAACCCGACTACGGGCGAAGATCCAAATGAAAGATACCAAATACATAAAGCCACAAGGTCCCGATCGCCCTAGTAGGAACCACTACTGATCGTCGAAAACGTCACATACATACGGCCACTCTTCATCGAACTCCCATTGAAGTTCTGATCCATCTCCTGCATCGTACTCAGTTGTACCTGCATCTGGTGTTGTAGTATCTGTGAGCCACGAGGACCCAGCAATCCCATAACCATGGGTATCAAGACTAGCAAAGCTTTATGGGTATGGAAAAGGGTAGTGGTGAGGTTGCAGCAGCGGCTAAGCATAAGTATGGTGGCTAACTTACGAGTACAAGAATAAGATGAGCATCTACGCAAGCGGTCGCAAACTAGTAGTGATCACTAAAGATCCTGAACTACCTACGAGTCAAACATAACCCCACTGTGTCCTCTTCTCAAAGTGAAAAGAGACAGTCATGGTTACTCACACAGTTGTGTGTTTTACTTCGGATCCTCTGACAAGTTTTCTACAACCGGACATTAACAAATTCCAATCTGCCACATAACCGCGGGCACGGCTTTCAAAAGATCATAACCCTGCAGGGGTGTCCCAACTTAGCCCATCACAAGCTCTCACGATCAGCTGAAGTAATAATAATTATTACCCCTTATCTTAGGGAAATCCGATCAGGCTCGGCATCCCGGTGCATAAGACATTTCGACACTGGTAAAACAAGTCCAGCAAGACCTCCCGGTGTGCCGACACCCTGATAGTAGCCGCACGTATCTCGTCTCAGGCCACGTCTGGATAGGTGATCCTACGGATTATACCAGATACCTCGAGTTTCCCCGTGGCGGCCCCGCAGTCTCCCTGTTTGGGACCAACACCATCAGCACTGGCCCCCCCTGTTATGTAGAATTAAGAACCCGGGGACATGACCCCCTATGCAATTAATTAATTAATTAAGTTGTTATTATGAGCAAATTAAAACCAATGTTGGGCCTTGCTGGAGGAGTTTTATTCAAAGACGAAGTGTCAAGGGGTCCCCATATACCCAACCGTGTAAGGAACGCAAAATCAAGGAACATAATGCCGGTTTATCGGCGCCTAAGGTGGCATGAGTGGAAAAAAACACCGAGCAAAGGCCAAGCCTTCCACCCATGCCCAGTATAAAGGTGTGTTATTATATATTTAACATATTGTGATATTCCAACAACAAGTTCCCACCTGGAACGAACTTCATCTTCACCTGCAACTAACAACGCTATAAGAGGGGCTGAGCAAGCGGGTATCATAGCCAAACAATGGTTTTTGCTAGGAAGGTGTCAAAGGTTAGAGGTTTCATGGCAACAAGGAGAGGGGCTGATAATAAGATGGGTAGCGAGACATATAACAACAGCATCGAGACAACTAAGCAAAGGCAATTATAGTAAAGGTATCCAAGGGTATGGTCATCTTGCCTGGGATTCTGCAAGGAAGAAGAACAAGTCCATGAAGAAGACGGAGAAGAAGCCTTGAAGAAGAACCATGGGTAGACGAACGAATCCTCACGATCGCAACGGAACAAGCACTAACGAGAAGAAGCAAGCAATACGGTAAACACACAACACAAGAATCATGACAATATGCTGAACCAAGTATGATGCAGATAGTTCTATATAGGATGCACTACAAGTCTATACAGGAAGCACAACATGGCAAGGTAGGAAGCACAGTAAAACAACACAAGTCTATATATGATGCAATACATGGCAAGGTATGATGCATGACAAGTCTATACAGGTAGCAATACATGGCAAGGTAGGAAGCACAGAAAAACAACACAATCTATATATGATGCAATACATGGCAAGGTATGAAGCATGACAAGTCTATACAGGAAGCAATACATGGCAAGGTAAGAAGCACAGAAAAACAACACAATCTATATATGATGCAATACATGGCAAGGTATGATGCATGACAAGTCTATACAGGAAGCAATGCATGACAAGGTAGGAAGCACAGAAAAAGAACACAAGAAACATGACAATATGCTCAAGCAAGTATGATGCAAGACAAGTCTATATATGATGCAGTACATGGCAAGGTATGATGCAAAAGTAAACTATCTATTTAGACAAGTTTAAATGAGGCTGGAACAACAAACAACAATTCCGGAAAATCCCCATGTTCATATTATGAATTTGGTACTGTTCTACCTATTACACCATTTTAATGTTGTTAAACAGCAAAACAAGGGGCACCATGTTATTCTACACATTTTCCACCCCATTTACATATAAAGTTTATTAAAAACCGAGCTACGGTTATTTAGTTATGAAATAAACCATTTTAGCAAGTTATTTACACAAATTAATGAAAACAGCAAGTTAAACATTTTTAACAGGGGTGAAAGTGGCATATTATGAATCTACACAAAATCCTAAGCATTTTTCATATATAATGTTTTTGCATAGGATGCATTGTTTGTGAGATATTAAATGCATGAAGTTTAGGGTCCAAATTGTAAAACTGCAGCAACTGGACTAAAAGCTAAATTCGCAGATCAGGGAAAAAAATACAGGGTCGAAACTGGAGAGGCTGGGGGTTCTCACCATGGGCCATGGCCCAGATCGGTGGAGAGGGAAGCTGGGGCTAGCGCGCTGGGCCAGGTGCTGGAAGTGGCCCAGGGCGAATGGGGCCAGCTGGCTGGGCCTTGCAGCCGCGCAGCAGGAGAGGCCGGGTCGGGCGTTGGCCTGGCGACGCGGTAACGGGTGCGGGCGACGGGCGAAGAAGGTTGCGGCGCTCCTCCTCTCGCCCGGTCTAGACAGCGGGACGAGGTCGAGCAGTACTGGCGATGCAGGTCGCCGGCGAGGGAGCGAGCACGCGCGGGCGACGGGGACGGGTGCGGCGGCGCCACTCTCCCCTGGATCTGGCACGCCATGGCTCAAACAAGCCGCACGCGAAGAAATCCGGCGAAGCAGGGGAATGTGGCGACGAAGGCGAGGAACCTCGGAAGGCGCGGGCACGGTGTCGAACGAAGGGACTGGTTCCCTTCTCGACCGAGCAGCGGCAGGAGAAACTAGAAGCCGACGCGGAACTTGGCGACTCCATGACCAGGGTGGAGCCCCTGGTCAGGCCGTTCCAAGAGAGAAAAAGAGGTCAGGGGAGAGGAGAAACGAGAAGAAGAGGAGGACAGGAGAAGGAGCGGATGGCCTGGCCTGGAGGATGAGGTGGCCGGCGGCTTCCTGAGCTCGGGGACGAACTCGCCTCGATGCTGCGTCTGTGGTTGGGCCGGTGCGCAAAACAAGGGAATCTGGTCGGGAAGGTCTTGGATCGGGGAGGATCCCGAGGTGGAAGAGAACTGGCGGCGGCGACTAGGAGGATGGGACAAGATCCCTGATTTCTAGAGTTTGGTCTGCTTAAAAAGCAGGTAGGTTTTGGTTAGGGGCTAACTACACCCTCCGATTAAAATCAAACGGTCCGGGATAATTAGGTTAGGGAGTCCAAATAAAGAATCGATGATATTTTAGGGATGTTTGGGGATGATCCGGACCCAACGGTCACGACTGCTCGGGTCGGGTTTGGGGCAGTCTCGGACGTGCTGTCGAGGGGGGGTAAAAGTGGGCTGGTTCGCGGGCTGTGTAGAAGGCATCGGGCTGAGACGAGAGAAGAGAGAGAGTGGCCCGGTGGCAGTTTCGAAACACCGAAACGTCCGACGTTTATCCGGCTATAATGCCGCTATAGGTTTATCGATTGGGCTATCAAACGAACTCCGAATGCGACGAAATTTGACAGGCGGTCTACCTACGCTATAATAAGACCGCACACCAAGTTTCAACCCATTCCGAGAACATTTTCCGGCCACTTATAAAATAAATATTCGGAGGTGCCGCGGGCGCGTGTGAGTGTGTCTGGACTCAGAACGAACAACAGAGAGAACTGGGGAACCCGAAGGAATGCAAGTTTTGAAAACATGCTGATGAAATGCACATGATGATAAGGCAAAGTGCAACACACAAGCAAATGACATGGCAACAATGACGAATAACTGGCTAACACCTGGCGCATCGGTCTCGGGGCGTCACAAATAAATAAAAGAAACTTCATTTTCTCAATGGGAAAATATTGCGACAGTATAACAGTATGCCATGGTGCGAGGGCAAGATGGGCCCTGCGATGCCTCATACGGTAGGCCCCGTACTGGAAATTGACCCAATTTTCCCTGATACACCTTCTGCCAGTCATGAACATCAGTGTATAGCGGCAGTGCAAGGACGGGCCTTGAGACATTCAAAACTCTATTTTTGTGCAGATCAACTAAAATTAAGTAGCCCAGTTTGCATAAACACTTAAACATTAACAATGGGACTAGTTGATGAAACATATACTAACAAAGAGAAGCACTTTCTTTATCAACATTGGAAATGAAATGATAGAGAGGACACTCGCTCTATTTTAACTGTATTATTACTTCATTTTATTAGTGGCACTAGGGTCGAGCAGGTGGGAAGCGAGGTGTACCGTGTGTCGCAAGGGTGGAGGCCGGGGGTGCTTAGACTGGGATGCTGAAGCTGGCTCTTTCAGTTCCTATCTTCCCCCCTCATGTTTCTGTGGTAGCATTTGGGTTGTGATGCAAAATTGGTCGAGCTGGTGCTGCGTCCCCCTACCTGCCGAGCTTATGTGGCGAACTTGTCTCCTGCTAGTACTCAGTTTGTTCTAGTAGTAGTTGCATAACTTCCCATTTACACTGAGATGTTGTCGGATAATGGTTCTCTATGGTTGGGTATCTTTAATGAAATAGGAGGAAACCCCTCTTTTGATATAAAAAATCAGTGGCACTAGCAGTGCCAAAAAATTGCCTCAAATTAATAGTGCCACTAGATTAAGGTGCAAAATAGTAACATTAATGCTTTATCATGGCAGTGCCAAAACAGTAGCACAAGAGCAGAGTCAACATGCAGGATCTTTGGCAAATGGTCAGACCAAAAAGGAACATACCTCATGATGGGAACCATATCTGCAGTCAACACCATAGTAGAAGGGATGACACTAGTCACCAACATGGATGATTCAATTCATGGGACCTTTTTGTGCAGTTCACCAAAAATGAAGCAATGTTTGCATCATGCAGTTAGCAAGTACTTGGTCCCATGAGCTAGCAGCTTCTTCTTCATTAGTTGCAATAAAATTGAGCAACATCAAGGTTGGTCTTGAAGCTGCTGGAATGTTCAACTATAATTAGGATATCATTTTATGCAGTTCAACTAAGATCAAGCATGAAATGTATATCTCTGTTTGCATAAAAGTTGGAAAGGAGGGTGACTAATAAGTGATGAAACATACATCAAATGAAAAGAAGCATGTTCCTTATGTGAATGGCGATCCTACAAGGATAGTAGCAATTTATAAAGTAGTAGCATTGCTAGATATTAGTGTGGGCATTAGGATTAACTATGAAAACCCGTAAATACGAAATTACTTCAATGGTGTCATTGCTTCATTTTACCAGCAACATTACATTAACAGCTGCTAAAGAGTTGGTATTTGGGCACAGGAGAGTAGGCGGACCGGGACAGTTGCATTTCTAATGAAAAGAAGCAACTTATCTTAATGGGAAATTTAGCAGGACATAAAAAACAGTGCCAATGATTCATATTACTGGAGGCATTACATTGAAAACAACATTGGTTTAACATGTCCTTACTTTAACAGTGGGACTGCTACATTTTGCCAGTGGCATTAGATAAGAGGAGCTCGGGGTAACAAACATCCAAACAGGATATCTGGGTTGGTCCCATTTTTGTAGCCACCTTATACTGTGTGAGGCTAGCAAATCTAGTGCTGGACATACCCTGTTGACTTGTCCCCCAGTCCCCACTTTCTTTCCCTTTTCAACCAATAGATAGGTTTATATTGAGTTTGTACTGTGTTTCCCTTTATTTCCCTATTAGACCAAGAGACCAGTTGGATAGCCAGTCTCTGCTACTTTTCGCCCCCATTATTTCCTATTTCGACCAAGTCCTAGATTCAGGTAACAAATCTTCCCCCACCCCCACCCCCTTTCTTCCTTGTTTGAACCAAGTAGTACTAGATTCGACTACATGAAGTAGTTTTACCTCTTAACCGTAAAAAAATAGGTGGCTTTCGAATAGCAGATCGATCCTATCTACGAGGGTCCTCAGAAATAGTAAAAGATGCAAATGCAGTGACGTGAGGAGCTGGGCATGAGATCAAGGTCTGTTTCAAAGGAAGTTATACCTAAGGGTTGCTAGGTGGGCGGCGGGAGGCCGGATCTTCCCACACTATGACAGCGAGGAAGAAGGGGTCGGAGGCCCTCCCTGGCCAGCGCTGCATGGAAGAGAACGGCAAGCCACGCTGATCGGGACGCGTAGGAGTGGGTAAGAGCCGTCGCCAAGGATGACCACATGAACATTGCACCTTCTCACCTTCCCCGGTGGAGGGGTCCAGTCGGATCTATGACCAACGGCGAGTAGAAAGAGTGTGTGTCCACCGCTGTCGTGTTTAGATCTAGAGAGGACGAGAGAGTGTGAAGAGAGCAACACTAGCAAATACATGCGAAGGCTCCTACCTGTATACTGGAATAGTTTTCTTTTATCTACCGGAGCCGGCTTGACCTCGTCAATGACTGTCGGGAAGTCTTCATGCACGTGCCCAGGAAGCGAGGTTGTCATCATTTTGATCTGAAGCACACCGGATTAACATGTAACATGAAAATTGTCACATGACAAGAAACCATAACCTCACTGCCCCAAGGAGGCAACATGAATCCCGACGGACAAACTAGACAAGGACCAAAGCTCAAAGTAAAGACAAACACGTAGAAAAGGGGTCAATCGATAGATGTCTTAATTATCATAGCCGGCTTGACCTGGATGGCAACCGAGTAGTCTTCGTGCATGTGCCCCCAATGACCAGCGCCTTGGAGGAATGCAGTTGTTGTTGTTTAACACTCGCAGTGATCCGACGCACACACCACACCTAATATTGCGAGTTGACAAGAAACTTTTTTTAGATTTCTCATCAAAACTACAGCCATGCGCAACACAGGCTGGACGATATGTTGATGATATCTGATACGTCCAAAACATATCTATAATTTCTGCTTGCTCCATGCTTCTTTTGTGTGATATTGCTATGATATTGATGCACTTCCATACACTTTTGATCATATTTGGACTAACCTATTAACTCAGTGCACCACAGTGCCAGTTCCTGTTTTCTGCTGTTTTTCTATTTCAGGTTTCCCCCATATTAAAAGTGCTCCAAAAGTACAGGAAGCTTCGCGAAGAACCAAAGATGGGCCAGAGGGGAGCCAGGGGTGGCCCAGGCGGCAACCTGGCGCGGCCCCAACCCTGGCCGCACCAGGGGGGCGCCTGGGGCCCCTGCTCCGCCTCTGGCTGCCCCCCTTCGCCTATATATCCCTCTCGTCCCGGAACCCTCGAGGACAGAACCCTTTTTCGTGATCTCGCCTCTATTCCGCCACCGCAGCGCTTCCAAGATCGGGAGCATCAGGAGAACTCTTCCCGGCACCCTGCCGGAGGGGAGAACCACCACCGGGAGCTACTCCACCACCATGGACGCTTCCCGGATGAGTTGTGAGTAGTCCACCTTGGACCATGGGTCCATGATCAGTAGCTATGTGATGTTCTCCTCCCCTCTTTGCTCTTCATGGTTTAGACCTCGTGAGCTGCCCTACATGATCGAGGCACATATGTAATCTTTCTGCTGTTGCTTTGCTGAGTTTGCTGGGATCTGATGGATTATGAGACTATGTTCAGATTGTGTTTGAGTAATATATTTGATTCACCTCTTTTATATCTTTGTTCTTGAGTAATTCTTGCATGTTCTCCGATGCTGTTTATTGCTTTGGCCAAGTAGTAGGTAGTAACTCCAAGAGGGAGCGTTATGCTTGATTGTGGGTTCATGCCCCCTGATGACTAGCTTGAGTGACAGAAACATGAGTCTAGGAGATGTGCTGTTGCCACAAGGAGAAAACAACGGTGCTTGTACTTGCGGGTGCAAGGATTGTTTACTTTACGCAAAGTTCTTTTAATGCAGTTGTCTGTTTCTTTGAGTTTACACTTTGGGTGGGATTCGCAACTTAATACCAGCGAGATGTTCTGGATAGCTATCTCAAGGTGGATGATTAGTAGTAGATGCAGATGGATTTCGGTCTACTTGCATTGGCGTACCGCCCATGCTTTTGAGCCTCTACCTTTCTTTGCAGCATAGTTAGCATTGGTTTGCGCACATAATCCTGTCAATTGCCCAGCTGTAATTTGTTTACCTCGCTTTGCTGTTTTATCGTCTTTTGGGAGAGAGACATCACTAGTGAACATCATGGGACCCCGGTCCATATTACCACCGCTGATCACACCTTCTATTTACTTCCTGTTTTTATTTCCTAGTTGCAGTCATAGCTATCATTATTATCTCTTGTGTTTGATCCATTGTAAACAACAAGGCCGGAGGGATTGACAACCTCTCTGTACTCGTTGGGAGCAAAGTTATCTGTATCTGTGTGCAGGTCCCGTCAACCGCTAAGTTTCTGGCGCCGTTGACACCTACTTGTCGACCCTCGGAGTCTCACGGGATTCGATCCTTGGTATCTTTGCCAAGGGAAATTTGCCGCTACGCTACATCTCAACCTTCCACTTGGGGTAACCAACGAGGGGCGAGAAGCCATCAAGCAAGTTTCTGGCACTGTTGCCGGGGAGTCCACTCTTCAAGATAGGGGAGTTGCACGCTATCTTTTATCTTTGCTTTTTAGTCTTGCTAGTTTACCTTGCAGTTTTTGCTTTAGTGTCCCTTACCAAAAATCACAAAAATAGTTATCTTGCTTGCTGCTGCTATGGGTTCCACCGAGAACACCAAGTTGTGTGACTTCACTAGTCATAACAACAGTGACTTTATCTGCACGCCTATTGCTACACCTGCCACTTCAGCACCTTCTTATGAGATTAAACCTGCTTTGCTGAACCTAGTTATGAAAGATCAATTCTCCGGTGCTGGAGATGATGCTGCTTTGCACTTAAATAATTTTGTTGAGCTCTGTGATATGCAAATGTACAAAGAAGTAGATGGTGATATTGTTAAGCTTAAGCTTTTTCCTTTCTCCTTGAGAGGAGGTGCTAAAATCTGGTTTCAATCCTTGTCTAGGAATACTATAGATTCTTGGGACAAGTGCAAGGATGCCTTTATTGGGAAGTACTATCCTCCTGCTAAAAGTATCCAATTAAGGAGTAACATAATGAATTTTAAACAATTGGATAATGAACATGTTGCCCAAGCTTGGGAACGCATGAAATCTCTTGTCAAGAACTGCCCTACTCATGGTTTGACTACTTGGATGGCTATCCAAACTTTTTATGCAAGCTTGAACTTTACCTCGCGGAACTTGTTAGATTCGGCCGCGGGAGGAATCTTTATGTCAACTACACTTGGTGCTGCCATGAAGCTTCTCGACGAGATGATGACCAATTATTCCCAATGGCGCACCGAACGCGCTCCAACAGGTAGGAAGGTAAACTCTGTCGAGGAGATTTCCTCCCTAAATGAAAAAGTTGACTTGATCATGTCTCTACTTTCCAAGCAATCTTCTATTGATCCTCATGATGTTCCTTTAAATTCTTTGATTGCTCAAGATCAAGTAGATGTGAACTTTATCTCTAGAAACAATTTCAATAACAATGCTTATAGGAGTAATTTTGGTAGCAACCCTAGACCGTTCCCCTCTAATTCCTATGGGAACAACAATGCTTATCCTAGCACCAAGAACTCCACTTCTGAACTAGAGATTATGCTTAAAGACTTCATCACTACCCAAAAGGCCTTCAATAAGAGTGTAGAAGAAAAACTAGACAAACTAGATAATCTCTCTTCGAAGGTAGACAATTTAGCCCATGAGGTAGAGTTGCTTAAAATTAGAACTTCTCCTCTTGAGGAGAGGAAGACCACTCCTATGAATGCTATTCAAGTGCAAATTAATGAAAACATTAGGATGATGGCTAAACTTAAAGAGAGATGGGCTAGAGAAAAGGAGGAAGAAGATAGAATTAAGAGCCTTCCTACGCACCACACTGTTGCTACTATCCAAGTTGTTGAGGATATCCAAACTCTTAGCACGCAATGCACTCCTAGTCCCATTGGACCTATTAATGGTGATGCTATGACCTCAACCGTAGAAGAAGAAACTCCTATGACCATAGAAGCTACCAAACAAGTGAGCCTAAAGGACACCACTACCACTTTACTTGATAGTAGTGACCTTGATTTTGATAATTGCACCCTTTCTGAAGTTATTGGTTTTCTTCACAAGATGTCTAGAGATCCCCACACTAGCACACTTAATCTTGCCTTCACGGAGCATATCACTAATGCTCTTATCAAAGCTAGGGAGGAGAAGCTTAGGGTAGAAGCATCCATACCTAGAAAGCTAGAAGATAGTTGGGATCCTATGATTAAAATTAAGTTGAATAACTTCTCTTGCTATGCTTTATGTGATGTTGGAGCTAGTACCTCCGTTATGCCCAAAAGAATGTATGATATGTTTGAATTGAAACCTTTTGATCCTTGTTCTTTTGGTGTTCGTCTTGTTGATTCTTCCGTAAAGAAACCTTTGGGGAAGATCGACGATGTTCTTATCATTATCAATGACAATTATGTTCCCGTTGATTTTACTATTATGGATATTGAATGTGAACCTTCATGTCCAATTATTTTGGGACGTCCTTTTCTTCGCACCGTTGGTGCTATCATTGACATGAAAGAGGGGAATATAAAATTCCAATTCCCTCTCAAGAAAGGGATGGAACACTTCCCTAGAAAGAAGATTAAGTTGCCTTTTGAGTCCGTTACACGGGCTAGCTATTCTCTTACTCTTGATAAAACTTGATCTTCTCTTTTTGCATCATGCCTAGCTTAAAGGCATAAAAGAAAGCGCTTTTGGGAGGCAGCCCACAACGAATTAGGTTTTATTTTGCTTTTGTTGTGTCTTGATGTTTGTTACTACAGTAGCATCATCATTGTATCTTTTCTTTTCAGCTTTGTGCCAAGTTTAGCCTCTGATTGCAAGAAAGTTCAAAAGTTGTGACATGCTGTCCAGAAAACAGATTCTGTCCTTGGACAGAAAAATTCGAATAAAATCACCAGGTCATCTTTTTGATCTGAATTTTTTTGACAGCGTGCTCTATACAATTGGCTTTCGAGCGTCTGTTCTGAGTTTTTTTATTTGAGTTGCAGAAGTGCCCCGAAAAAATTATTTACTACCTGCTGGTCTGTTTTTTACAGATTCTGTCCTGTTTTGCCTTTTCTTCGTTTTGCAAACCTTGAGTTTGCTTTTTCTTTGCAAAAACCTTTTGGCAATCTTGAGAAACAGTAGCTCTTCAAGATTCTCTTTATTTCCAGTAGGGAAAAATTATTTTATTGTGGGTACTAACCTCGCTAATCAGATTATGATGATTTATGTATGAAGTGAGTTTTCAAGTGTGCGAGGGAAGATGATAAAAGAAGATTCAGGAGGGTCAAACGCTCAAGCTTGGGGATGCCCCCGTGCACCCCCAAGAAATATTCAAGAAGACTTAAGCGTCTAAGCTTGGGGATGCCCCCATGCATCCCCTTCTCCATCAACAATTATCAGTTCATCTTTCGTTCCACTATAATTTATCACTTCATGCGTTATGTGCTGTGCTTGGAGCGTCTTGCTCTTAGTTTCTTTTTTTTAGTTTTCTTTAGCTTTGCTTGCTGTTCATAACAAGTTAGAACCCAGCTTTCTTTGTGTGGGAGAGAAACACGCTCCACTTCAACCTAGAACACAACATAGGATTTTCATGCTTATCTTTGTTGTGTGTGTTCTTTGTCTTTCCATAGCTGCTGTCATGTTTAGCTCTTAGTTTTCATGCTTTTCTTTTTAAAGAGCTTTTGTTTAGTTGGTTGCTAAACTCTCTTGAGTTTTCATGTTTATATTGTTAAGAGAGTTAGCCTGTTACACTGAGTTGTGTGTCTTAACTTAAAGTAGGTAATTGAGGTTGCTATTTAATTTTAGTAGTAACTTGCAATAGTTTTGAGGTATTGCCATGAGTAATGTCTGAACTTTTGGTGTCAAGAGCTTTAGCCTATTAGTGATAGATGTCGTATTTTGGGCAATCCGTGTTTATTTTCGAAAACCTACAAAATAGTTGAGAACTTTATCTACTAGATGGATCACTAATCTTTGGAGGGATCGAATATTAGAGTACACTCACGTACCATGAATCGAGGATGCGCAAGGATAACCAAACCCCCATACACTCCTCCTCGGGGTACTTGTCTCTTTGTGAACCTCCTAATTAGATTGAGAGTTACCGATAATAAGTGCTTGAGTTCTTCGGACTAATGTGAGTATTCGAAAGTTGACACTTCCACCTAGCCATATTTTTCTAGCCTCTTCGGTACCGTGCATTGCCCTTTCTCACCTCGAGAGTTGGCGCATACTTCGCCGGTGCATCCGAATCCTTGGCACGATACGCTCTGTCATCATAAGCCTCAGTATATCCTTCCCCAAAACAGCCACCATACCTACCTATCAAGGCATTTCCATAGCCTTTCCGAGATACATTGCCATGCAACATCCATCTTCTCATGACTTGATCTTCATGTCATACATGCTTTTTGCTTGATTGATGAGCCGCATGCTAGTTGGGCCTTGCCCTAATCATTGCTACATGACGCGCTAGTATCATTGCATATCCTGCTACACTGGCAGAGGCATACATTTGCATACATCATTATAGTTTCATTTTCTTTATGTTGAGTACTTTTGTAAAGTGTGAAAGATCTTCTATACTTCTTGTAATACATAGAGTGTTGCCCCTAAAGTGAGGAAAAGATCCCAAAGAGGACAGAATCAAAAGATCCCAAAGAGGACAAAATCAAAAGATCCCAAAGAGGACAAATGAGAGTTAAATAGAAAGAGCCATTGAGGCCACAAAAAAATAAAAAAAATATAGAAAAAAGAGAAAAAGAAATAAAAAGAGAGAAGGAGGCACACTACTATTCCTTTTGAGAGATCCACACTCGTACTTCATCTTATACCTTGTAATCCATAGAGATTATCATTCATGCATATAGCTATGTGGGGACCTTCACACTATAGAACTTGGCTTGTATATTCCAATGATGAGCCTCCTCAAAAGAGCTCTAGGTCTTCTTGAGCGAGCAAGTTGGATGCACCCCCACTAGTTCCATTGGAGAGCTTACCTTAGCTCATATGTGCATCCGTTGCATGGCAATCCCTACTCCTCACATCATATCTATCATTTGGCTTTCTCTCGCCTATGATTGTCCTCATTGATGTGAGCCTTTCACAACTTTTTTGTTTTCCCCCTTCATCATTTTTCTCTCTTTGCCATCCTAAGTGTCAACTTGCTTGCTTACGCTCATCCATTGCAAGAGTGCTCAAAATATCAAAAGGGAGTGGAACATTTTGACTTGTACTTGGCTAGTGGTCTGGGGATGAGTCAAGATAAGATTCCAAAGAAGACCAAGTGTGAAACTTTAGTAGATTAAGTTCTCAACAATACAAAAACTATGTTTTACTCTCTCGTATATCCATATCCCCTTTCTTGCACGCAAACACCATTTGGAGACATTCGAGTCACGGACAGCGAGAGCTCTTGCACCTTTATGTTCTTATGTTGCTTGTTACAATGCTAATATAGACTCTTGCTTGTTATGACTTGAATTGAATTACATGCCTTGATTGCTTTACTTAAAAAGTTCTTATATGGTTGGTAGCATGTCACCACAGAAATTATGCTTGTTATCATTTACCTACTCGAGGACGAGCAGGAATTAAGCTTGGGGATGTTGATACGTCCAAAACTTATCTATAATTTATGCTTGCTCCATGCTTCTTTTGTGTGATATTGCTATGATATTGATGCACTTCCATACACTTTTGATCATATTTGGACTAACCTATTAACTCAGTGCACCACAGTGCCAGTTCCTGTTTTCTGCTGTTTTTCTATTTCAGGTTTCCCCCATATTAAAAGTGCTCCAAAAATTCCAGGAAAAATATAGGAAAAATCAGCGTACAGGAAGCTTCGCGAAGAACCAAAGATGGGCCAGAGGGGAGCTAGGGGTGGCCCAGGCGACCACCTGGCGCGGCCCCACCCCTGGCCGTGCCAGGGGGGCGCCTGGGGCCCCTGCTCCGCCTCTGGCTGCCCCCCTTCGCCTATATATCCCTCTCGTCCCGAAACCCTCGAGGACAAAACCCTTTTTCGCGATCTCGCCTCTGTTCCGCCGCCGCAGCGCTTCCAAGATCGGGAGCATCAGGAGAACTCTTCCCGGCACCCTGCCGGAGGGGAGAACCACCACCGGGAGCTTCTCCACCACTATGGACGCTTCCCGGATGAGTCGTGAGTAGTCCACCTTGGACCATGGGTCCATGATCAGTAGCTCTGTGATGTTCTCCTCCCCTCTTTGCTCTATATGGTTTAGACCTCGTGAGCTGCCCTACATGATCGAGGCACATATGTAATCTTTCTGTTGTTGCTTTGCTGAGTTTACTGGGATCTGATGGATTATGAGACTATGTTCAGATTGTGTTTGAGTAATATATTTGATTCACCTCTTTTATATCTTTGTTCTTGAGTAATTCTTGCATGTTCTCCGTTGCTGTTTATTGCTTTGGCCAAGTAGTAGGTAGTAACTCCAAGAGGGAGCGTTATGCTTGACTGTGGGTTCATGCCCCCTGATGACTAGCTTGAGCGACAGAAACATGAGTCTAGGGGATGTGTTGTTGCCACAAGGGAGAAAACAATGGTGCTTGTACTTGCGGGTGCAAGGATTGTTTACTTTACGCAAAGTTCTTTTAATGCAGTTGTCTGTTGCTTTGAGTTTACACTTTGGGTGGGATTCGCAACTTAATACCAGTGAGATGTTCTGGATAGATATCTCAAGGTGGATGATTAGTAGTAGATGCAGATGGATTTCGGTCTACTTGCCTTGGCGTACCGCCCATGCTTTTGAACCACTACCTTTCTTTGCAGCATAGTTAGCATTGGTTTGCGCACATAATCATGTCAATTGCCCAGCTGTAATTTGTTTACCTCGCTTTGCTGTTTTATCGTCTTTTGGGAGAGAGACATCACTAGTGAACATCATGGGACCCCGGTCCATATTACCACCGCTGATCACACCTTCTATTTACTTCCTGTTTTTATTTCCTAGTTGCAGTCATAGCTATCATTATTATCTCTTGTGTTTGATCCTTTGTAAACAACAAGGCCGGAGGGATTGACAACCTCTCTGTACTCGTTGGGAGCAAAGTTATCTGTATCTGTGTGCAGGTCCCGTCAACCGCTAAGTTTCTGGCGCCGTTGACACCTACTTGTCGACCCTCAGAGTCTCACGGGATTCGATCCTTGGTATCTTTGCCAAGGGAAATTTGCCGCTACGCTACATCTCAACCTTCCACTTGGGGTAACCAACGAGGGGCGAGAAGCCATCAATAGCCAATCCAGCCGTCTTCTGGAGTCTGCTCACATGCATGAACGAACTGGTCTGCCATGTCGTGCAGGGATCGTCCAGGCACCGACGTGTTTACAGCACTGCTCCAGTACTATCGCTCGTCTCTCTCTTCTATTAACTCAGCCGACTTGCAGGGACGGGGTGTGCCTATGGTCGGTTCTCAATCGCGGTGCCACATGTGTGTGCAAACGCAATATGACGCACGTTCCATTCGGAGAGCGGCGTGCCAGACCGACCCATCGATCCTCTGGGGTGCGACGCGAATGCGACGGGCGTGCTGCATACATAGGTACCGCCGTTTTCTTGAGGCTTTGATCCATGGCGCAATCCATGGATACAATATTATATTTTAAAGTCAAGGGCGGGGATTTTTCCACGCGGTAGGCCGGGCAGTTCCGCCTAGTCGGTTCGATAGAGAGGCGAGAAGATGAGGGAGTAGGCTGCTGCAAACGTAGGGATGTGTGATTTTACGGCTCATTACTTCTGGACAGGTGGGGCCCTGTGATTTGACTTACCATTATCATTATTACTGCGGCGCTACAACTAGCGTGAGTCGCCCGTTTCCTGACCACCTCCATGGTACTCCCTCTCTCTCAGTTTACAAGGCGTGCGGGTACCCATAAGTCGTCAATTTGGCCAACCTAATAGAAATCATATATTAAAAAACATACCATTGTAAACTTTAGATATTCTATTTTCAAACGGTATAATTTTTGTGTTATATAATTTATATTACAGTGATAAAATTGGCAACCTAGGTATACGCGCATGACTTGTATACTAAAACAGAGGAAGTATATATACAGGTGCCAAGTATTGTACTCCTTACTCCTTGGCAAATGCAATAAATACTACGAAGAAAGAGATAGAGAGAAGTAAAAGAAAATACTCTTATAGCCAGCCTTATAGCTAACCTTGTTGTATGAGTGACTAAGTGATGACTATGTATGACATGCCAACATCAGATAGCCTAACGCACCTAGACGGAGGAAGTAGTTTCATGCATGCGAAGTAGGTAAAAAATGCTCATTTATAGCCGTCTGAAATCTCCAAGGGCGCGATCGCGCGAGCGAGGCGACGGGTCTGGTAGGCGCGACGATGATACGGGCTGCTGACAGCCCTTGGATCTGAGATCGAACGGTCGCATGATAAGTTTCTGAAAATTTGGAGAATAACTCTCCAATATAGGATATTCACCCATAGGTCTAGAATCACGCCATGCAACCGTTCGATCTCAGATCCAAGGGCTCTCGGAAACCCGTATCATGGGAGCATGGAAAGCTCCATATCACCTGTAATATTCCCGACGCTTGACGTGCGAACACGCAGATGCATGAAGCCATTTAATTGGGCTTCTAGAAAATATGACATCTAATTGGATCCCCATGGTACTCTGGATGAATCCATTAATCCACCGGGCAAGCCACTACCCTGCCATTCGCACTCCCCACTCGGCATTTTTATAACCAGAGAACCGCTAGCAGTTTGCTCCTACTCTCCCCGTCCTTTCACATTACAACATTTCCACTAATCCTAACCCTCTTCCCAAATCCATGGCGTCCCAAATCTCCATGATCTTTGGTGAGTACAAGGTTAGAACCATCACCGGCGATGAGTTCGACGTCATCTACACCCATTCTTCTGCGATGGTGAAAAGATGTCTTGCTCGCTTCAGAAGCATGTTCGAATAGTCAAATGGTGATGAGTGGGTCGCTGGGCTAGATGTTGAGTACACCGCAATCCTAGTAAGAGAGAAGGATCTAAAGGAGGAAGAGAAGAAGAAGCTCGCCATGATCTAGGTTTGCGTTCGTAAATTGTACTTGGTCCACCACATATACCATGCCGACACTGAGTGCGAGGAATTTAAGACCTTCCTCGCGGACCGCAAACTAAAATTCATTATTGTAGACTTTATGAATGACAAAAGAGTCCTGGGTCGGATATGCCTCATTGTAGGCCAGCTCTGTGACCTCTAGAGGAATCAGCTGGTGTCCTCCAATCATCCTTCAATGCTGACCCTGGCAGGAGCCATGGTTCAACTTTCATACTATACACTAAAGAAACCTTCGCCGAGGTTTCATCTTGGATGGGAGTGGAATGTACAAGATATAGACCACATCCACTATGCTGCAATGGATGCCTACCTTTGTTTAAATATCTACAAGGGTTGGACGAAGAGCAGAAGCCAAGTGGGCGGTTCAAGCAAAGTATTGGCCAAGAGGAAGAGGGAAAAGGACGAAGTCGAGCACGAGGACGAGGAGTCCGAGTAAGGTGGCAGTGTCGTTGCTCATGGTGGTTCTAGTACAGTGTCTACCGGATTATTTGCTTAGTTTAATTTCAGGGTGCTTAGTTTTATTTGAGGGGTGTGTTGTGCTGAGCCCCGAGCAGAACCATTTTATGCTCCTTCTCGTTACTTTAACTCTTCAGTATGCACCCCATCTAAGCACATACTAGCTTTTTAAATAGTACTATATGCATAATTTGGCGACGAGCGCTCTCTATATGTACCACATTTTTTCTTTAATTTCATCTTGTTAATTTTGCTCCATGGCGCAATCCATCGATACTGCTACTGTACAAAGTTGCGGCAGTCTCGCTTGGTCGGTTTCATGAGAGGCGAGGGCCTTTGTGACTTGACGGCTCATTACTGCTAGAAGGTGGGGCCTTGTGATTTGACTGCTCGTATAAATGTTGCCGATGACCTGAGGAGGAGCAAAGAACCATGCGGTATACTACTACTTTCCACCGGAGTAGGACTAGTACGACGGAGGAGTGCGGAACACGGCAACCCAGTGCGACATGGCGATCCCACGGCACTGCTCATCGTTACTCCCTCTCTCTCAGTTTACAAAGCGTGTGTGTTCCCCTAAGTCGTCAATTTGACCAACCTAATTGAAGTCATATATTAAAAAACATACAATTGTAAACTTTAGATATTCTATTTTCAAACGGTATAATTTTTGTGTTATATAGTTTATATTACGGTGATAAAATTGGCAACCTAGGTATACTCGCAAGACTTGTAAACCAAAACAGAGGGAATAGCATTGTTCTTTTCATGCTTCGCAGAGAACGTGACACATGCGGTGAAACACCCGAAGCAAAAGAAGAAACATAAGAGCAAAAGAAGAAGGAAGATTGCCCCCCCCCCAAATAAAGGAAGACGTAGACACAAGTCTGGGGTGCTGCTCTGTACTTGATGAAGAGTTGACCGTAGATTCCGAACTGCTTCTTCATCACCTCCACGACCTTCATCTCCTCGCTCGTCTCCTCTGCCATCTTCTTCATTCTGTCCATGACACGGGATTTCTTGATGCGAGCATTCATCATCTCTTCCATGGCCGCATTACATACCTTGACAGCAGTCCGGTGCTCGATGCGGAGCTTCAACAACTCCTCCTTCTGTTCCATGATGAGGGTTTGCAACATCTTCACGGAGGAACTACTCTTCTCATGCAGCTCCTTCCAGCCGGCGTTCTCCTCCTCCAGCAAGTCGAGCTCGTGGTGGAGCTTCGCATTGTCCTCCTGAAGTTGCAGGATTTTGCCGGTCACCTTCTTACCCGAGGCAATGCTCTCCTTCCGCTGCATCATCAAGCCGGCGGTCAACTCCTCCCGCTTATTGAGCTTCGCGGGTATGTCATCGAGGCTCTCCTTCAGCAGCTCCACCAAGCCTTCGATGAACTCCTTCTGCTTATTGAGTTGATCGGGCATGTCGTCGAGGGATAACGACTCCAGCACCGCCAGTTTCGCATGTCCGCCTCCACGGCTAGGGCGCTCCTGGGAGCCCTCGCCTGCCCGTGAGTGATCTTTCGAGGTCTCTGCGAGGCAGCGAGCCCTCTTTTTTTCCGCAGCCTTGGTCACCGCTCCGTTGCCACGAGTAGTTATCGTCCTAGAACTCTGCACACCGTCCATGTCAAGGACGGATGAACAAGAAGGACTTATGAGGAGGAAGGTAGAGTAATTTTCGGCTAGGTATAGTTCCCCTTTTTATAGCCTAGTACTGCACTAGTACTAAAACCTGCATAGTGGGAACACGATCAGGTTTGATACGTACTAGTGTGAGCAGGTTTGCACTTAATTATAGCATGGTAGTACTACTTTGGAATATGTGATGGGAACATGCTAATGATTAATTGATGGTCGAGCCCCGAAACGGCTCCCGATGAGTTTCCTAGAACACAAAATTCAAGTACTACTGCTCAAATGCGGTCGCACAAGTCAGTGATGTAATTGGTCATACATGTCAGACCAAGCCGATGCGTATCGCGGGTCTGACCGACCATCTGTTGGTGGGACCTACCGTAAGAATTACGCGATGGAGACTTCTGGTTGTGGCTTCGGGTGATTGTCACGACCAAGCAGTCAAAAACTAGTGATAAATCAATTACCATCTTTTTCAAAACGACCAAGTATTTTCACGGGAATACAATACATATAGATGGAGTGATTTTCACGGTTGCAAACCGCCATGGCGCCGTAAGTTCACTGCAGCAGCAACCGAGTAGGTCACTGCATCGTTGGCGGGGAAGGAGCGCAACTCACCTCGCCTATGATGCATCCCCAGCACCGCCGCCGCAGCTGGCTTCGTGATTTGGCTTCTCCTACCGCCCATTTGAATAGTTGCACCGGCCGCTCAGTCCATCCCACGGGCATGCGCGTTCTTTCCTCTGCAGTAGACTCCGTGTATATAATCTCTGCCATTAGCCCCAGCTCGAAATCAACGTGATGCTGCCAGATGCCGACATCCCTCAGCATCTCTCCCCTGAGATCGACTTGCGCCTCCACCTTATGCTTCGCCAGGCGCAGCTCCTTCGAACTTGTATCCAATTAACGCAACGCTACCTCGATCCGATTTGCCATTGTTGCCCACCACCTGAAATGCAGCCCTGGCATGTCCTCCGGCGCCACCGATCTGTGATTCCAGAGCAATGGATCCCCTCTGAAACACATGTGGGATTCGCTCAATGGCGGAAGTGCCATGGGCCGCAGTGAGAGGGAAGCTTGCGGGATTCTGGGATCTAAGGGATTATCCATGGCGGGATCCTCCATGGAGGGATCTGGTGGGTGAGGCGGGGAGGCGAGCGTAGGCGCTGGGAGAGCCCTACAAGGCTAAGATAAAGAATAGTACTCCACTCCGTCAATATTTAAATACAAATGCCACCAACAATAACCCAGGCAAAAGTTGATCATGCTACCTGCATCCTGGTTTATTGGCCCCCTTTTTATTTTATGCCAATTTTTGACCAAAAGTTTAACTAAGAAAATGTTAATGCATGTCACCAAAAATTATATCATTGGAATCACATTTGAACATAGTTTTCGATTACATTAATTTTTATGACATGCATAAATATTGTGTTCCTTAAAATTATGGCCAAAAATTGGCACAAAATATGAAGGGGACCAAGGGAAGTAGAAACCCATGATTTAACTACTCGCATGCACGCACTCGAGTAGTTATTTTCAACTACTTCCTACCTTACGTCCACTCTATTTGCATGCACTGTATTAATTGACCATCAATGAAGTGAACGACTTTACACGCGTCAAATTATCACATGGGGTGGATCATCGTACAAAAATGTGTCCCACCATGTACCTGCGTGTGTGCGCGAGAGAATGAGTGCATGCGTGCACATCTTCGCTTCGTGCACGCGCTGCTAGTGTGCGTGAGAGAGGACGAGTACATTCTTCTCGAATTAGCAACACATCATTGTGATCAATCCACACAAGGAGGTCACGACAACGCCTCCACATGTGTCGCGTGGCTTCATGTATGCCCCCACATCATTTTAATCATAATATATTAACTGAAATAGGGAGAGACACTGTGTAGCGTGCCATTAGAATTCTAATTTACGTGTTTAGCACATCCTGTAAGTACTAGTAAGGTACATGTGCATTGCACGCATGCGATTTGGCAACCAAATAATGAATAAATACCATACTATAGAACGTAAGCTTTGAGTCATATATGCATGATGTAGACGTTCGTTTAGTTCTTATAGTTCATCTCATTCAAAATCACTTAGTTTTTATAAAAAGGTTAATTTGTTATATGATTCATGGAATTGTGCGTAGTAAAGCATAAAGTAAAAAATAAATAATGGCAATTCAACTAGAAAAAAAGTTTGGGCAATTATGATACGGAAGATTCTAGAACAAAGGAGAAGTACTTGTGTTTTGAGGTTTGTGCATTATGCTTAAGTTCATCCATGGAGTCTTCTAGATTGTACATGTGGCGGAATCTGGTGGAATGTAGATGATATCCAACAGCCAGTAGTTCTCGGATTTGCCAACTCTACACCGTCAGATTGGCTTCATCCAACTACCATATTTCAAATTTATTCGCACACTATATAGGGGTATAGAGTATATATATAAATACAGATATATAGGTATAGATATAAACTAGTGGCACATCATCTAAAGCCTTTCTACATGCTCATTTTTTGTAGAAATGTGCTCTACCGTGCACCCGCGCGTTTGTATGTGGGATCGAGTGCGTGTGTGTACCTCTTCTCTTTTGCACACGTAGTCCGTGTGTGTGAGAGATACTAAGATATGGCGAGGGAATACGTGTCAATGCAATTTGTGTGAAGGAGATGCCTATATACATAAATGTATGTGCATGGGGCCGAGGTGATATACGAGAAGGGAGGGAGGGGTCGATCGTGCGAGATATCGATAGAGACATGTAGAAGGAAGAGCTCTACGAGCGTACAAGCACTGGGACATGGGGGGGCTGGAAGATGGTGCGAGGGGGCGAGTGGAGGGGGACTATTAAGGAGTGCACAACTGCGAGATCGATATTGAAAGAGAGGGGGCGAGAACGTGTGCGGTTGCGCGCAGTGGCGGAGCCATGAAAATAAATGAGCTAGGGGGCCAAGTATTGCTAATCCTTTACGGGGAAGGCCAATTTATCAACTTAAACTATTTTACCAGTAATTGATCTACTGATCACATTAATATTAGCCGCAATATATAGTGATGTTAGGGCGCAGGGCCCTTACTACCCCTGCCTTCGCCACTGTGTGCGTGTCTGAGAGATGAAGCGGAAGGCATGGATGATGAGAGGGAGACGATGGGATAGATAACATGGGTGTATTAGCTATGAGTTCCTATATAGAGAGGTATAGATTGATCGATGTGTACGTGGGAAAGAGGGTGAGACCTGACTAGATATATAGATCGATCGGTTTGTGTGGAAAACTGGAAAAGACCTACCTATATATTTACACACATAGAGGAACATCGATCGTTGCGCATGCATGTGAGAGGTAAAGAATGCCCGAAGTGATGAAGAGGGGGAGGTGTGTGTGTGTGTGCGTGTGTGTGTGTGTGTGTGTGTGTGTGTGTGTGTGCGCGCGCGCGTGCGCACGCGCATGCATGTGAGACCCACCTGGAGAAAAAGATTGCAGGTGTGCGGTGGATAATCACGAGTGGTAGTGTGTGTACATGCATACACGAGTGAAAGTTAGTGGTACAATTATAAAGGGAAGAGGTCTGTGTGGGTGTAAAAGACTAGTAGGTATGGTCATAACCAATGTAAATTTGAATTCAAATATTTGAATAAGAGATCATGATGTTTGAAACCCATGCATGCATGAATATAACTCAGATATGTGTGGTGCAGTTTGGAAATGATCATGCTATACTATATACACATTGAACAAGGTCAGACTGATTTGAATTTCAGATACCGATGGCAGGCATCGTTTGGCAACATTGCATCCACGCATGGACACACTACTCAGATTGGAGATTATGGGTGGCTTTCGCAACACATATCTATACCCCTATATATTGTGCGAATAAACTTTGAAAGATGGTTGTTGGATGAAACCAATCCGATGGTGCAAAGATGGAAAATCCGAGCACTACTGGCCGTTGGATATCATCTACATTCCACCAGATTCCGCCACAAGTACAATCCAGAAGACTCCATGGTTGAACTTAAGCAAAATGCACAAACCTCAAAACACAAGCATTTCTTCTTTGTTGTAGAATCTTCCGTATCATAATTGCTCTTTTTTCTAGATGAATCACCATCATTTATTTTTACTTTGTGCTTTTCAATGCACAATTCCATGAATCTTAAATTAGAATAGTTTTTTGATAAAAACTAATTGATTTTGAATGAGATGAACTATAAGAATTAAACAAACATCTACATCATGCATATATGTGACTCAAAGCTTGCATGTTGTAATGTGGTATTTATTCATAATTTGCTTGCCAAATCTCATGCGTGCAATGCACGTGTACCTTACTAGTACAAATGGTGTGTGTATGTGTGTGCGTGTCTGACACATTATGTATGTGTGTGTTGCGCGTGTTAAACACATTTTGTCTGTGCGTGTTGCGCGTGTTAAACACGTTAGGATGGTTGTCCCGATTTTTTTTAGTTTTTTGTTGTTGTATTTGAATGCATTCACAGTAACATAGTAAAATGGGACATGGCTCTCTCTAGTGAGGTGTGAATTGTTTTTTTCATACACGTTAAGATGTTCTCCCGAAATTTGAAGCCGCACCTTGTTAAGCCAAAATGTCAAGCCAGCATCTCCGTCTATCGTGCTGAGAAACTCCCGCCTCTGCAACCCGCGGCTTGTTATCATGAAATTTGAAGCTAACTCTTTGTCTCGTTGTGTTCGGAAAACTCCCTCCATCTCAACCCACGCGTTGCCATCCCAAAATTACAACGCGCGCAAAAACTCCCACCTCCTGCGAAATCCTGACACGCGAAATTCCTGTGATACCCCCTCGACAAAAAGAACAACGTAGTTCAAATTGGTGGGGGTATTTTCGTAACTTACCCCACATTTTGGACAAGTGCATCCGTAAGCCAGTGTTCCCCCCTCCCATCCCCTCGGCCGCCCCCATTCTAACACCAAGGCCAAGAAAACCTGTGAAGACCCACACCCTCCTCCATCCACCACCCAGCCATAGCCTCTTCCCCGATGAGGTCATCCATCGCAACACCTCGACCTCGCTCACCGCACCGGATGAGGATCTGTCGTCGATCTCGTCGTCCCGCCGGTTCAGCCACCCCGTCCTCCACCTCCAAGGAGCTGCCCCGACGTTCCCCTCATCTTTCGCACAACCTCCTTTCCCACACCGCGGGATGAGAAGCATCATCATCGATTCCTCGGATGAAGCTGAGGCCTAATCAGCGCCCGCAAAGAGGTTCGACAATAATCGCTGCATTTTCTTCTTCCTTCGATCTCACGGTGGTGCTGACGCTCGGTCGCGAGCCGCCATGGCGCAGCTCCATCTACGGCGGCGTCACCGACCACTTCCTTTACGGCGTCGCTCCCTCGACGGCGACGTCCACATCAGTCGGAGTTGTTGCTGCTTTGGCTCTCGCTTGCGCTGCTGCTTTGCTCTTGTTCCCTAGTCCCCTGCCTGGTCTGCTCTTGCTCTTTCTCTTGCTTGCGCTGCTGCTCTAGTCTTCCTCGCGCTGCTGCTGCACAAGCAGCAGATCTCGCTCTTGCTCTAGCTCTTGCTTGCGCTGCTGCTCTAGCCTTCCTCGCGCTGCTGCTACACGAGTAGCAGATCCTGCTCTCGCTCGACAGCTCGAGCCCCTGCAGCTGCTACCCGAGATACTGCTACAAGACCAGCTGCCCCGGCTCTCTCCCGCGCTGCTGCTCCAGGCGCTGCTGTTTCTGCTACTGCTTTTCTGCTACTAGTGCGTTCAGTTTCGACAGTAAAATTCAGTTTCGACAGCAAAATTTAGTTTCGTCGGTAAAATTCAGTTTCGACAGTTAAATTTAGTTTCGACAGTTAAGTTCAGATATGAGCAGCTGACGTATTTCACATCTAGCATTTTATGGTTATGTATTTTACATCATCTATTGGAGATGCTATTAGAATTCCACTCAGGTTAACGTTGTCTCTCTTGTCCTGCTTCAGCCTCGCCATCGTACAACTCACCGGAGCTGCTCCAATGACGAAACCCTCCATCATAGCTCCATCTACAGGCGCCTAAGATCTTCTTCCCCTCCTTCGACTGCCACATTAGCCGCAGCATCCTCAGCGACCAACCCAATGATGTTGAGATCGACATGGCTTCGCCAAAGAGGTTGTACATTTGCTGCATCGCTTTTTTACTCTACATGTTATATATATTGTCCACTGAGCACACGCAGTAACGTGAAATACAATTAGTTTCTCCTATATAACAAGTAGTGAGGTACCAGGCAACCTAGCTATCTGTGGTGGACTCTCTTGAAAGCCATCACTATTTCTGCGTGTTTGAGATGTGCATTTCTAGATGGGCCTAGGAGTTGAGCTAGTAGGGCAGTGGCCTGGGTCCAAAGTAGTAGAAGTAGTAGAATTAGCACAAAACATTTTTGGAGTGTAGGCTTTTCCCTGTTCAAGCCTGCCTACTAGAATCACCAGTTCTTGAAAGAAAAGATGAAGGAAAAACATAGGAATTGGAAAGTTTCCTATGATACTACTATTAATGCATTTGGTTCAAAGGAATGGAGCAAAGGAAAACTGTAGGATTTGTTCCTTTAGTGTCTTCTTGATAGAAAAACTGTAGGAATTTTAATATCTACTTGGCCTCCTTTTAAAATTCCTATTCATAAAGCACAAGACTATGAGATAGTAGCATAATATCATTATAACTGTACATTTTCTTGTGGTTTGGTGTAATTTCACCATGCTTCTTTGCATTCCGATGATCTTCCAATTCTTGTGAACCAAACAACAAGATTGACAGAAATCTTGTATTTTTAAATTCTTTGTTTTGCACGTGCATTCCTATCATATTCCTGTGTATTTCCTATCCATGCATTGTTAGAATCCTCCAATTCAAACAAGCCCTTATAGAATTACTTCTGTTATAGATATGTGTCAAAGAAAACCTTGTGTGGTTTGTCCCTCTGTTGCTGCGATGTGGTCCACCCCAGCTCAGCTGCTCCAACGACAGAAGGGTTCACTACTATAATGCACAGTATGGGATTATACCCCCTGCGTGTCGAGGCACAACTTAAAGGTATAAGCCCATACTAGATTGATCTCAAGTATGGTATCTTTGCACGACTCATGTAAAAATAGGGATGAAATTGCAAAAGGATAGTTGGCTTACACTCGCCACGTCACACAATACATTACATAAGCAAATCATCATCCAAATAACATCACAGTCCGACTACGGACGAAGATCCAAATGAAAGATACCAAATACATAAAGCCACAAGGTCTGAATCGCCCCTAGTAGAAGCCACTATTGATCATCGGGATAGTGCACATAGTATCGACTACGTTCTTCATCGAACTCCCGGTACAGATCGGTGCCGTCACCTGTGTAGTTCACCATGGTACCTGCATCTGGTGTTGTGTAGAATCTGTGAGCCACGGAGGACTCAGCAATCCCGTTCCCGGGTAGCAAAACTATCTAAGCCTTGGGTGTGGAACAAGGTTGAAGAAAATAAAGGTTGCAGCTGCACTAGCACTAGCTTACGTGTTTAGAGCGGGAAGAGAAGTGCCACGAGCGTCAAAGTGATCACGAAGTGATCCTATCTTAGCACGTCAATCATAACCCCACCATGTTCACTTCCCGAACCCCTTTCGGAAAATGACCGTCACGGTTACTCACGCTGGTAATGTGTTCTGAACATGGTGTCAAGTTTTCTACAACCGGATATTAACAAATTCCCATCTGCCACATAACTGCGGGCATGGCTTTCGAAAGTTCAAAACCCTGCAGGGGTGTCCCAACTTAGCCCATTACAAGCTCACGATCCGTGGAGTTGCAACTCCAAGGTGGGAAGACCTGAGTATTCTCAGAATCCCGTGCTCAAGATATTCCGACTAAGGTAAAACTAATCCAGCAAATCCTCCCGGCGTGCCGACACCCTGATAGTAGCCGCGCGTATCTCGTCTCAGGCCACGACCGGATGGGACAAGCTACAGGTTTTTACCAGCCCTCGGGTTTCCCCAAGGTGGCCCCGCAGGTTGCCCAGTTTGGACCAACACTCATGTGGAGCATTGGCCCGGGTTGTTGATTAATAAAAGGGTTTATAACTCCCTATGCAAGTTTTAGTTGTTTAGGCAAATGTAGTACCAATGTTGGGACTTGCTGGAAAAGCCTTAGCGCTAAGCGGGTTATCGAGGGGGTCCCATAACCCCAACCGTGCGAGGAACGCAAAATCAAGGAACATAACACCGGTTTATACGGTTCCTAGGGTGGTATGAGTGGAACAAAACACCAAGCAAGAGGCTTAGCCTTCCACCCATTACCAATATATAGATGATTTAGTTTAAGAGTTTATATAGTGTGATATCCCAACAATAACTTCAACATGAAGCAAGAATCTTCAAATCTTCTCCTGCAACTAGCAATGCTATAAGAGGGGCTGAGCGAAGCTTACTTAGCCAAACTAAGGTTTGCTAGGTTGGGTGGTTAGACAGGTTCATGGTTACAATAGGAGGCTGACAAACAAACATGGGCATTGAGGCAATGAGCCAAAGAGCGAGACATCTAGCAATAGGCAAAGATAGTAATGATATCTGGGTCAGGTCATCTTGCCTATCGAGTCGTCGATGGGATCGTAAGATGGCTCCTCGTACTCAACCTCGGTAGTAACCTCGTTCTCGTTCTCGGTCTCGGCTTCCGGCTCTACTCAACACAAGAACACAACGTGGAACGAGAATCAAACAAGGTGCCATGCACAATCAACATGATACAAGTATGGTGCATATATGACGCAATACATGTCAAGGGATGAAGCACACAAGAACAACTCAAGACAACAAGTTTAAATGAGGCCGGAATCCACATATAGCAAATCCGGTAAGTCCTCATATGCATATGTTGGAAATGGTCCAGATCTGAACAAACATTAAGTTAAAGTTTTTAAACAGCAAGTTAACATGCACCATGATGATCTACACGAAATTCTAGTCAAGTTACATATAAAGTTTGTTTAATTCGGAGCTACGGTCTAAAAGATATGAGCAAAACAAGACAATCATGGCAACGGTGCAAGATGCACTCAAACATCAATAAAACACACTCCAAACACGTTAACAACATTATATTATGATTCTACATGCAAAATCACACAAGTTTCATATAGGGCACACTCAAAACGGAGCAACGGTTCAACACATACACACGAAACAAGATACAATGCAAAGCTGAAATTAACAGCCACATAGCAACTTTGGAGCAAGAAATATATACTCTACATCACTCAAACATGGTGACAATAAGCATGGACATGAAGTAGACATATCCTACAGCAAACAACTCCATTGGAGCAACTCCATAGGAGGCATGGATCAATAGCAACAAGCTACGCCAAATTGATCATGTTGTTAAAAACCTGACAGTTATAATTTATAGCAACTTGGGAGCAAGAAATAAATAAGCTACAGCAAGCCATATGAGCAAGTGAGGGCATGGATGGATAGACAATAACATGGGAAACAAGGAATGATCATTGGCCACTTCAAAACAAGCATGGATTTGACTAGGGCACAAAGCAAACATAGCATCGGGATATGACAGATTCCAGACTTAGTAGAATTTTCACTACGTATAAAACAGTTATGTTGGCATGGCATGTTCACAAGCATGTTTAAGTCACCTCAAGGCATATCATGGAAAATGGTTTGCACCACAGCAAAGACCACATGATGGAGATTCTAAAACATATTGGCATGTGACAAGGGGACAAACACATCAATAGCAACGAGCACATCAAATCAGCATCTCATAACATGTTTCATAACTTGACAGCCACATGCACTTTTGCAACCAAGTTTAACATGGCAATAAGAACCCTAACATGAATGCTACAGCAACCATCATGTAGAGCATTTCATAATGAACATTTGGACATATCATTTGCTTCATTTGGATAAACATGCACCAAGTTATCACATCTAAAACATGGCATGAAAATAAAAAGTTGCAGAAGTTTATAACAAGTAGCACTCTTGTCACGAATATTAGGACATCTAGATGAAGTCAAACAAGCATGCCACAATGGAACAAAATGTAGTGCACATCACCACGATCATTTTGACATATCATATGCACAATTTGGACTAGCACAATAAAAGATACAGCCATCACAACATGCAACAAAAATAAGCAATTCCATAGGACTTAGTGAAAAAACATCAACCTCCAACGGATCGGGTCGAACGGAGCAGGTCGGGTCGGGTCGGACCCGACCAGATCCGTTAGGGTTCGCGGCGGCGGCGGCGATTGGATATGGGGCTCGGCCCTCCGGCGGCGGATCGGCGGGAGCGGGCGGCCGGCGGTGGAGCTCTTTGGTACCAGCGGTGAGGACGCGGCGGCCGGAGGCGCCCGGGGTGACACCGGCGGTGAACGGACCGCGGCGAGGTGGCGCGCGGCGGGGCGGCGAGGAAGAGGCGCGGTGCGGCGGCGGAGATGAACGGGCCGCGGGGGCCCCGCCTGGGCCCGGCGGGCCGGTGGCGCGGGGAGGAGAGAGAGGCGGCGGCGGTGATGTGGCAAACGCTGATTGGCCGGGCGCGTCTGGGCGGACGTGTCCGGTCCGTTCTGGACATGTCCGGCGGCGCGAGGAGGGAGGAGACTAGGGTTTCGCCCGAAAATGGGGGGTGTGGACGTTTTTATAGGCATAGGGAGCTAGGAGACTCCAAATGGGGAGCGGTTTTTGGCCACGCGATCACGATTCGACGACCGAGATGATGGGAAGGGTTGTGCTGGGTTTGTGGGCTGTTGTGGAGGGGGTCTTGGGCCTTAAAGAAGAGGTTCTTTTAGCCCACTAGGTTAACCGATGGAGTACCAAATGAACTCCAAACGCGATGAAACTTGATAGGCGGCCTACACGTACCAAAACAACAACGCACGACAAGTCTCACGTCATTCCGGGAACGTTACATGGCCACACACGAAAGAAGGACTCGGGGATGCCACGAGCACGTGTGTGAGCGTCGGAACTCGAAACGGACAACGGGAAGAGACGAGTGGGACCGGGTGCAAATGACAACGCAAATGCAATGCAATGCACATGACAACATGACATGGATGAAAAGCACACATGCACATGACACAACGAAGAAACCCGAAATGAAAGAAGAGCCCAGAATGGAATTGATGAAGTCAAAGTTTCATATAATGCCATAAATGGAAAGTGTTACATCTGGGGCATTACAACCACAGAAGGGATCCGCCCTCCAGACTGTCTTCCACCGCCTCAAATCTTCTTCCCCGCCGCCGGCAGCCAGGACAACCGCATTAGCATCATTAACTGAGCAGAGGACCTTGAGGACTACACGGGTCTGCAAGAGAGGTCGCACTCTTTCGTGTCTGCTTACATTATGCATCGCTTAACATGATGACATGCTACTCTATCGTCCCTTTCACCGATTAGACTCGGAGTCAGGTCCAAAGGAATGCTCAAACTTGAGTTTTTAAATGGTTGTGGGGTACATATTGGTGCAGCAATCAATATTATGTTTCTACTATGTGAATAATCTCGGGTGTCTACTGTGAGCTTCATGTTGGGTGGAAAGAAACATTAAAGGAGGCATTATCTGTATTTTTTAGTTGAAGCTATTATCTGCCCGCTATCATTAGTTTTGGGTCTATCCACAGTATGAACTCCTTGCATAATCTCACTATGTTTTATTCCTATGCATGTCAGTTACTGTACACAATGGTACTGAACATGTAGAGCAAACGAGATGAGCCTTGCATGGCAATAAAATTTCATGCAAACATCGCTCCATGGTGGGCGCAAAAGCAGCCCCCCTCCCCCCATTCCAGACTATAATCAAGAGGAAGATAACTGTTCAGAGGGGGGGTTCAGAGGGAGCAGACCACTCCTATTTAACCCCCTTAGGTCTTCTGCTCTAACTTGGCATGCTGATGTTGGTCATATCATGCATATGGTGCCTTGCATTGCTTACTTTACACATAAAATATGACATCTGCTTAGTTTAGACATGTATTGTGTGAATGCCATCTGTTTAGTTTCTATATCATATATGTGAATCATGCAATGCCATCTTGTTTAGCCAGGCATCATATATGTGAATTTTGCAATGCCATCCTGGTTAGCTAGTCATCTTATATGTAATAAATTTGTCAACAATGTTAGTACCCTTCCTGTGCATCAGCCATTCGACACGGTCAAAGAAAAATCTGGAGTGAAAACAAGGTCTTCAGAGGAGACAATGCTACCTGATGAAGCGCATGTCTTGCTGGTTACGGATAGCTCCTCATCGGACGATTCAGAGATAGATGACCAGTCCTAATCCCCCCCACCCGAGGTGCATGCTCTAACTTGGCAGTGTTATATTGCTCATATGGTGCATGTGGTGCATGCATTGCCATGTTATTTGCTTAGTTTAGACATGCTTTGTGTGAATGTCACATGTTTAGTGTCCAGTTACCATATATGTGAATTATGCAATACCATCTTGTTGCAAGACATTATATACATGAATTATGCAATGATATCTTGTCGCAAGGCATTATATATGTCAATTAAGAAATTCCATGTTGTTTAGCCAAGCATCATATATGTGAATTATATCAAGCCATCCTTTTTTATATTACGTATTCTATCTGCCGACAATGTTTGTATATTCAACTACTCTTCCTGTGCATCGGCCATTTGAATTGGTGATGCAAAAATCTAGAGTGAAAACAAGGTCCTCAGAGCAGACAATGCTATCTGCTGAAGCAGATATCTTGTTGGCTACAGATAGCTCCTCGGAGGACGATTCAGAGACAGATGACCATTCCTATTTCCTCCCTGAGGTGTTGATACGTCCAAAACGTATCTATAATTTCTGCTTGCTCCATGCCTCTTTTGGGTGATATTGCTATGATATTTATACACTTCCATACACTTTTGATCATATTTGGACTAACCTATTAACTCAGTGCACCCCAGTGCCAGTTTCTGTTTTCGGCTGTTTTTGTATTTCAGGTTTTCACGTTACGAGAACTGCCAGGAAAAATCCAGAAAAAATATATAAAAAATCAGCGTTCCAGGAGCTACCGCGCGTCCAAAGTACAGCCGGGGGGACCCACAGGGGCTCCAGGCGGCCTGCCCACGCGGCCCCCCCTGGGCCGCGCCGGAGGGGCGTCTGGGCACCCCTGACCCCCTCTGATGACCCCCTTTGGCATATATTTAAGGTCCGTCGAGGAAACCCTGATTCCGGACCCCTTTTCTCCAGACGCGATTCCGATCTCCGCCGCCATCGCCATCAAGCTTCGGGGGACCAGAATTCCTGCGCTGGCACCGTGCCGGGACGAGGAAGTGCCCCCGGATTCATCTCCATCGACGTTGCTTCCTCCCTCCATGATGCGGGAGTAGTTCCTCCTCGGGGCTGAGGTTCTTACCAGTAGCTATGTGGTCAATTCTCTCTCCCATGATGTGATCTTCGTTGTGATCATAGGCTATGTTAATCTAGGGTGTTTCCCCTTCCTCTATGTATTGGATTGATGTACTCACTTGTCTTTATCTAGTATAATCCCCGAGACCAAGGTGACAGCGGTCTATTGGACATGGATTAGAAAAGTATTTTCATGAGTGATTTCCTCTCTTGTGTGTTGATTGAAGATTGAGAGTCTCTTGGTGCTTGTCTTTGACTATCCTTTAGATATGTTGTGGTGATTGTGGGACTCTCTTTGGATGGCCGCGGTGACATTGGGAAATCCTTAGATTGAGAACTACGAACTTTGAGGTGTGCTTTTGTAGCCGTACATAATTCTCGTCCTCTCTTGACCACGAAGGAATGACCTCTGAGTGTGTCCCCTTTGCATGTTTTATCGGAAATATCATGTGATTCGATTATGTTAATGTTGTTGGGAGTTGCCACTAGTGAAAGTATGAACCCTAGGCCTTGTTTCCACCATTGCAATACCATTTGTGCTCACGTTTACCACTTGTTCGCTTGCTGCACTTTTTATTACAGAATTATATTACTTTGTTTTGCCATCCATATCACTTGCCATTTAACATCTCTTCGCCGAACTAGTGCACCTATACATCCAACAAGTGTATTAGGTGTGTTGGGGACACAAGAGACTTCTTGTATCTTAGTTGCAGGGTTGCTTGAGAGAGACCATCTTCAACCTCTACTTCCCTGAGTTCGATAAACCTTAGGTCATCCACTTGAGGGAAATTGCTACTGTCCTACAAACCTCTGCGCTTGGAGGCCCAACATAGTCTACAAGAGTAGAAGCGTGTGTAGACATCAAGCTATTTCTGGCGCCGTTGCCGGGGAGGTGAGCGCTTGAAGGTATATCTTTAGATCTTGCAATTAAATCTTTTTGTTTCTTGTTTTTATTTCACTAGTTATGTTTATGGAAAACCTTGCTATTGGATCATTGCTTGCGGGAGGACGCCCCACACCTGTGGTGGTTGCTCCTCCTCCTACTGAAATTGTGCCCTATAAAATACCGGCTGGTATTATCGATTATGTTTTGGCTAATCGTTATGCAGGATACAGACATCCCGATGAACACTTGCTATATCTGTCACAACTATGTTCATTATTTAAGCTTGCAGGTGTATCGAGGGAGTTTGTCATGAGGAAATTATTTGCCTTGTCACTGAAAGGAAAAGCATTGGAATGGAATTGGCTACTAAATGACTCTCACCTGCTGGAGTGGGAAGAGATCCAGTCTCTCTTTTACTCCAAATTTTATCCTCTTCATGAAGTCCATAAGAATAGGAATTATGTTTATAATTTTTATCCTCATGACGGAGAGAGCATAGCTCAAGCTTGGGGGAGACTGAAAACGTTAATGCTAAAATGTCCTAACCATGGGCTCCCCAAAGATATTATTATTACTAACTTCTATGCGAGGCTCTCTCGACAGGATAAAGATTTGCTCGATGCTTCCTCTATGGGTTCTTTCACAAACAAAAAGATTGATGCTAAATGGGAACTCCTTGAAAGAATTCAACGCAACACTGAAGATTGGGAGATCGACAAAGGTAAAGAGTCAGGTATAATTTATGAGTATGATTGCATTAAGTCCTTTGTTGAAACTACAAGTTTTAATAAGTTTAGTGCTAAGTTTGGGCTTGATTCTCAACTCCTTATTGATTTCCTCAAATCTTTTGCTTCACATCTTAATATGCCCAAGGAGGATTGGATCAAGTATCATAAACCTTTTAAAGAGACTTGCAATGAAAATGAAATTGTTCATTATGATTTCAACATGCATGATCCAATTCCTAAAAATGAAGTTTTATATAAGCATGTTAATTTTTGTGGAGTGGATAGACCTTGTGAAAGGCCTATGATTGAAGAAGAGAAATATTGTAAGCAACATAAGCATGAAAGAACAATCACTTGGGTCAGAGATTTAAATGAGATTGCTAGAGAATTGTGTGACATTTATCCTTTTACTTGTGAACTTTGCCGTATAGAGGGTCACTTTAATTTTCAATGCATGAACTTTCAAAACATAACTGTTAACCGGTTGTGTGATAACATGATCACCTCTGATCTTTATGATGAGCTTATGTTATTTTTGATGTGTGAAGAGTTATCAGAAAAGACTTCATGGATAGATGTTAATGCCATAGGAATAAAAAACACTTTGCAAAATTGCCATCTCTATTGTGTTGTTAATTGCCATGAAAATGATTACATAGGTAAGATTATAAAGGAGGGAACTTTACCAAAGTATAAAAATGTCTCTTATATTTCTGCTAATAAAAAGGAGAGATTCTCCCAAGTTTCCCCTATTGTTTTTAATGATAAACCAGGATATGTGGAGAAGCTTCATCTCCAACCACTCCCTCCTAAGGTTAAGAAGAAGAAAAAGAAGAGGAGGAGGAAGAGGAGCAAGAAAGAAGAAGAATGGGTATCAACCTGGCCTGAGCATATTCCTCCCATCAACTTTTATCCTAACAGTTGTAAGTTTAAAGAAGAAGGTGAAGTTTATTGCCTTAATTATCATCTTGATGATACGTCCGTAGGTACTATTGAAGATGATTTTGATTATGATATGCATGTTACTTATTGTGATTGGGAAAATGATGATAATGCTACTTATGATCTTGAAAATCTTTTTGTTACCAACTCTGAAAGTGAAGATATGGGAAGCTCTAAGCTTGGGGATGATAGGATTGCAAATCCTATCCCCACTAGTGATGTGATAATTGATAATTCTCTTGCTAGTAAGAATAAAGACAACATGTTTACAAATATAGTTGCTAGCAATGATAATGCTCTTCTCTACCATGATGATGTTATAACTACAATCTATAGTGATTATAAAGGTACCTATGACATAAGGAGAAATTATCCTTATGAAACTTGTCATAATCATGAAGGGAATTACTCCCTTGTTGAACACCACCCTCCTGATATACAACTAATCTATAGTGTTCAAGTTGTTTATGATAGTCCTACTCCCACTATTACCAATGAGAAAAATTATGCTTATGTGGGGAGTGAGAGTACCTTTTTGCATGTGGATCATGGTAACAATGCTTTATGTGATGCTTATATTGTTGAGTTCATCCATGATGCCACTGAAATTTATAATGAGAGAGGGAGGCTTGGTTCTAAATATCTTAATAATAAGAAGTTTCCTCTCTTTATGGTGAATATTTTGAAGTTATGCTTGTTTTGCCTTCCTATGCTAGTTGCTTCGTGCTTCAATGAATTATTCTATTGCAATATTCCTATGCATAGGAAGCATGTTAGGCTTAAATGTATTTGGCATTTGCTTCTTGATGCCCTCTTTTGTTCTTCAGCTCTTATTCTTACGAGAGCATCATTAAAGTCCTATGCCTAGCTTAAAGGCATAAAAGAAAGCGCTTTTGGGAGGCAGCCCACAATGAATAAAATTTTATTTGGCTTTTTGTTGTGTCTTGATGTTGTTACTACAGTAGCATCATCATTGTATCTTTACTTTTCAACTTTGTGCCAAGTGTAGCCTCTGATTGCAAGAAAGTTCAAAAGTTGTGACGTGCTGTCCAGGAAACAGATTATGTCCTTGGATAGAAAAATTCGTATAAAATCACCAGATCATCTTTTTGGCCTGAATTTTTTCGACAGCGTGCTCTATACAATTGTCTTTCGTGCATCTGTTCTGAGTTTTTTTATTTGAGTTGCAGAAGTACCCCGAAAAAATCAATTCCTACCCTGCTGTTCTGTTTTTCACAGATTCTGTCCTATTTTGCCTTTCCTTCATTTTGCAAATCAAGAGCTTGCTTTTTCTTTGCAAAAACCTTTTGGCAATCTTGAGAAACAGTAGAACTTCAAGAATATCTTTATTTCCAGCAAGGTATAATTATTTTATTGAGGGTACTAACCTCGCTAATCAGATTATGATGAGTTATATATGAAGGGAGTTTTCAAGTGTGCGAGGGAAGATGATAAAAAGATTCAGGAGTGTCAAGCGCTCAAGCTTGGGGATGCCCCCGTGCACCCCCAAGAAATATTCAAGGAGACTCAAGCGTCTAAGCTTGGGGATGCCCCTGTGCATCCCCTTCTCCATCAGCTTTATCAGTTCGTCTTTCGTTTCGCTATATTTTTATCACTTCATGTGTTATGTGCTATGCTTGGAGCGTCTTGCTTTTAGTTTTTTTTTTTAGTTTTTCATAACGAGTCGGAACTCAGCATTCTTTATGTGGGAGAGAAACACGCTCCACTTCTACCTAGAACATAACATAGAATTTTCATATCTATCTTTGCTGTGTGTGTTCTTTGTCTTTTAATAGCTACTATCATGCTCTGCTCTTAGTATTCATGCTTATCTTTTCAAAGAGCTTTTGTTTAGTTGGTTGCTTGAACTCTCTTTAATTATCATGCTTACCTTATTAAGAGAGTTTGCTTCCATTGCATTGGTTAATATGTCTATGATAAAGATGCTACGTGCATAATGGCGCTTAGTAGTTCAGGTTTTCTTGTGGTTAGTCTCAAATAGCTGGGGGTTCCCAATGTGTTATTGGAGTACCAACATGATTTGTTTGCCAACGATGTGGTATGGTTTAGTAATATCTTCCTTTAAGAATTTATTTTGATTGACTTGGCGTATGCTCACGCATATTTAAGACTATAAAGAAAGTCTGTCAAGCCTTGATGATCTTTTATTTCTGAGTAGCGATATAACTTCCATGCCTGATTCAATGTTGCTTTGTCGCTCTGCATGATTATGACCGTCATTGCTCTCTTAGTTGGTCGCTCCCAGTCTTTTGCTAACCTCCACCTGTACTAAGCGAACTAACTTTGCAATACATAGCTCATGGGAAAGTAGCTTAAAAACTATTGTGGTAAAGAATATGTTGCTTATGTATCTTATTTCTTATAAGTTGCTTGCTGAGCGGTAATCATGTTTCTGGGGACGCCATCAACTGTTACACTTTTGTTGAATATCATGTGAGTTGCTATGCATGTTCGTCTTGTCTGAAGTAAGGGTGATTTGCCATGGGTTGAATGAGTATGCATATTGTTAGAGAAGAACATTGGGCCGCCAACCAAATCCATGTATCATGGTGGAAGTTTTAGCTTGGACATTAATCCTCAATCTCTTATGAGAATATGCTTATGCATTAAAGAGGAGTCCATCATCTATTTTCTATGTTGTCCCGGTATGGATGTCCTCAAGTTGAGATATATCAAAAACGAGAAATCAAATGTGATTTATCTCCTTGGACCTTTGTACAGGTGGCATAGAGGTACCCCTTTGTGACACTTGGTTGAAATATATGTAATGCAATGATAACCCATGGAAATCCGAGCTAATTAGGACAAGGTGCGAGCACTATTGGTATTCGATGCATGAGGCTTGCAACTTATAGGATGTCTTATGCATGACACATATGAAGTACTACTACCGTTGACAAAATTGCTTCTATGTTTTCAAAAGAAAAAGCTCTAGCACATAACCATTCTTTTACTTTTTGAGTCTCCACCTTCTTTCTTCAAGCACCAACTACTGAGAGCATGATTGTCATTCTGAGTGTAATGTGCATTGTCCCAAAGTAGCATTGTCTTTTGCATGATTGTGATATCATTTATTCTGAAATCATTGTATCTAGTCATCACTTAAACCTTGAAGGTGCCCCTGCATTTATGTTTTGCTTCACTAAAGGGGGCAAGCTAGATATCACTTTATCACATTTGCATATCATGTTCATTGCAAATCTATTTGATGTTTCAGTATCATATTGTAAAACTTTCAGTTCTTTGTGATTTTCTCATGAGGCAACTTAATTACTACAGATTCATTGTCTCAGTAAGCTTTTGTCATATGACTATGAATAAGTCCTATATGGTTAATAGCATGTCACCACAGAAATTATTCTTGTTATCATTTACCTACTCGAGGACGAGCAGGAATTAAGCTTGGGGATGTTGATACGTCCAAAACGTATCTATAATTTCTGCTTGCTCCATGCCTCTTTTGGGTGATATTGCTATGATATTTATACACTTCCATACACTTTTGATCATATTTGGACTAACCTATTAACTCAGTGCGCCCCAGTGCCAGTTTCTGTTTTCGGCTGTTTTTGTATTTCAGGTTTTCACGTTACGAGAACTGCTAGGAAAAATCCAGAAAAAATATACAAAAAATCAACGTTCCAGGAGCTACCGCGCGGCCAAAGTACAGCCGGGGGGGCCCACAGGGGCTCCAGGCGGCCTGCCCATGCGCCCCCCCCCCCTGGGCCACGCCGGGGGGGCGCCTGGGCACCCCTGACCCCCTCTGATGACCCCCTTTGGCATATATTTAAGGTCCGTCGAGGAAACCCTGATTACGGACCCCTTTTCTCCAGACGCGATTCCAATCTCCGCCGCCATCGCCATCAAGCTTCGGGGGACCAGAATTCCTGCGCCGGCACCCTGCCGGGACGGGGAAGTGCCCCCGGATTCATCTCCATCGACGTTGCTTCCTCCCTCCATGATGCCGGAGTAGTTCCTCCTCGGGGCTGAGGTTCTTACCAGTAGCTATGTGGTCAATTCTCTCTCCCATGATGTGATCTTCGTTGTGATCATAGGCTATGTTAATCTAGGGTGTTTCCCCTTCCTCTATGTATTGGATTGATGTACTCACTTGTCTTTATCTAGTATAATCCCCGAGACCAAGGTGACAGCGGTCTATTGGACATGGATTAGAAAAGTATTTTCATGAGTGATTTCCTCTCTTGTGTGTTGATTGAAGATTGAGAGTCTCTTGGTGCTTGTCTTTGACTATCCTTTAGATATGTTGTGGTGATTGTGGGACTCTCTTTGGATGGCCGCGGTGACATTGGGAAATCCTTAGATTGAGAACTACAAACTTTGAGGTGTGCTTTTGTAGCCCTACATAATTCTCGTCCTCTCTTGACCACGAAGGAATGACCTCCGAGTGTGTCCCCTTTGCATGTTTTATGGGAAATATCATGTGATTTGATTATGTTAATGTTGTTGGGAGTTGCCACTAGTGAAAGTATGAACCCTGGGCCTTGTTTCCACCATTGCAATACCATTTGTGCTCACGTTTACCACTTGTTCGCTTGCTGCACTTTTTATTACAGAATTATATTACTTTGTTTTGCCATCCATATCACTTGCCATTTAACATCTCTTCGCCGAACTAGTGCACCTATACATCCAACAAGTGTATTAGGTGTGTTGGGGACACAAGAGAATTCTTGTATCTTAGTTGCAGGGTTGCTTGAGAGAGACCATCTTCAACCTCTACTTCCCTGAGTTCGATAAACCTTAGGTCATCCACTTGAGGGAAATTGCTACTGTCCTACAAACCTCTGCGCTTGGAGGCCCAACATAGTCTACAAGAGTAGAAGCGTGTGTAGACATCAGGTGTATGCTCAAACTTGGCAGGGTTATATTACTCATATCATGCATATGTTGTCTTGCAATGCTTAGTTTTTACATCATATACACAATATTGAATGACATCTGCTTAGTTGACACATCATATATATGATTGCCCTCTGCTCACTTGCTTAGTATATAAATCATATATTTGAGTTATATCATGCCACGTTGTTTACATAGACAACATGTATCTCAATTATGGCATGCCAACCCATTTTCTAAAGAAATAATATAGTTATATCATCTCATCCTGTTAACATAGTCATCATATTTTTAATTATGTCATTCTATCCGTGAATTATATCATGCCATCATGTTTCCATCCATGTATGTGAATTATGGCATGCCAACCACTTTAATAGACACATCGTATAGTTATATCATGTCATCCTTTTACATAGTCATCATTTTTTGAAGTATGTCATACTATCCTGTTTAGTTAGCCATCATATATGTGAATTTGTGTCATGCTACCCTGTTTAATTAGCTAACATATATGTGAAATTGTGTCATGCTATCCTGTTTGGTTAGACAACATAAATGTGAATTATTTCATGCTCTGTTTTCTTCCCTACTATCCATTGCACCTGTCTATCATACAATGTTTGTACATTCAATTACTTTTCTTATTTATTAGCCATTTGAATTGGAGATGGTGATGGCAGTATCTATGGGAGTAAAAACACAGTCTTCGGAAAAGATCGCGCTACCCGTCAATGCAGATAGAACCATGGTTGTACTTCCCCAAGAACCATCCCCACCACACATAACCCATACTCACGCAGATTGAACCCCTAACTAGTTGGATAGAGAACCAGCTACACCCCTTCTAACCCCAACCCTAGCAGACAATAACCCAGTTTCGATTGACACATCACCGTCTCCACCATTGATGTCTGCTAGAACTATGTAGATATTTCCCCAAATAGGAACGGGTGATGCAGTATAGTAGTGGTAGGTATTTCCCTTAGTGATGGGACCAAGGTTATCGAACCAGTAGGAGAACCAAGCAACACAACGTAAACAACACCTGCACACAAATAACAAATACTCGCATCCCGACGTGTAAAAGGGTTGTCAATCCCTTTCGGGTAACGGACGTGATAGAGTTGTAAATATTGATAGATCGAACGCCAAATAAGATAATTTGCAGCAATGTATTTTTGGGTTTTTGGTTTAACAGATCTGAAAATAAAAGCAAAGGAAAATAGATCGCAAAGGCAAATAATATGAGAAAGAGACCCAGGGGCCGTAGATTTCACTAGTGGCTTCTCTCGAGAAAATAGCAAGTGATGGGAAAACAAATACTGTTGGGCAATTGATATAACTTCAAATAATCATGACGATATCCAGGCAATGATCTTTATATAGGCATCACGTCCAAGATTAGTAGATTGACTCATGCCTGCATCTACTACTATTACTCCACACATCGACCGCTATCCAGCATGCATCTAGTGTATTAAGTTCACGGAGAAACGGAGTAATGCAATAAGAACGATGACATGATGTAGACAAGATCTATTTATGTATAAATATACCCCATCATGTTATTCTTAGTAGCAATGATACATACGTGTCGGTTTCCTTTCTTTCACTGGGATCAAGCACCGTAAGATCGAACCCACTACAAAGCACCTCTTCCCATTGCAAGATAAATAGATCAAGTTGGCCAAACAAAACCCAAATATCAGAGAAGAAATACGAGGCTATAAGAAATCATGCATATAAGAGATCAAAGAAGACTCAAATAACTTTCATTGATATAAGAAGATAGATCTGATCATAAACTCAAAGTTCATCGGATCCCAACAAACACATCGCAAAAGAGTTACATCATATGGATCTCCAAGAGACCATTGTATTGATAATCAAAAGAGAGAGAGGAACCCATCTAGCTACTAACTACGGACCCATAGGTCTACAAGGAACTACTCACACATCATCGGAGAGGCACCAATGGAGATGATGAACCCCTCCATGACGGTGTCTAGATTGGATCTGGTGGTTCTGGACTTTGCGGCGGCTGGAATAGAATTTCGTCGACTCCTCTAGGGTTTCTAGAATATCTAAATATTTATAGAGCGAAGAGGTGGTGCGGGAGGCCACCAAGGTGGGCACAACCCACCTAGGCGCACCAGGGGGCTGGCGCGCCCTGGTGGTTGTGCCCCCCTCGGGGCACCCCTCAGGTGCAGCTCTGGCCCATTGGGTGTCTTCTGGCCCATAAAAATTCTCCAAAAAGTTTCGCGGTGTTTGGACTCCGTTTGATTTTGATTTCCTGCGATGTAAAAAACATAAACAAAACAGCAACTGGCACTTGGCACTATGTCAATAGTTTAGTACCAAAAAATGATATAAAATGATTGTAAAACATCCAAGAATGATAATATAATAGCATGGAACAATCAAAAATTATAAATACGTTGGAGACGTATGAGTATCCACAAGCTTAATTCATACTCGTCCTCGAGTAGGTAAATGATAAAAACAGAATTTTTGATGTGAAATGTTGCATATCATGTCATATCATATTATTTTCTTTATAGCATGGACATTTGGACTTGTATATGGTTCAAAGCAATAGTCTAGTTCTGACATGAGCAGTAAATACTCAATCATATCAACAAGCAACCATGTCTTTCAAAATATCAATGCTAAAATAAGCCCTAGCCCATCATGCTCAACCATTGATCCATTCATGAAACACATTCGCATATTAGTTACACCCAATGCTCAAGTACGATCATAGTGTTTCCTAGTTGGTGCTTTATAAGAGAAGATGGAGACTCAAATTCAAAAATAAAAACTGCATAAGTAAAAGAAAGGCCCTTCGCAGAGGGAAGTGGGGATTTATAGAGGTGCCAGAGCTCAAAGCTTAAATTGAGAGATCAAACTATTTTGGGAGGTATAGTTTTCCCACCAACGAAAACGACTTAAGGTTCCCAACACATTCCATGCTAGATATATCATAGGAGGTACCCAAACATAAAATAAAGTTTATTACTTTTCCACCAAACTTTCACAAGCCATGGCTAGCCGAATCCACGGTTGCCTTCCATAGCAACACTTTCCAAGGAATTTCTTATTTGACAACATAAAGTAAATTTGTTTTTCATTTCGGGACTAGGCATCCCTAATACCTTTGCCTTACTCTCGTGCAATGACAAGTGAATAAACACTCATCGTGAGAATAACACATCTAGCATGGAAAATATTGGCCACCCCTCACCGCCTCGCGCGCGGTACGGGCACACAAAAGGGAAATTTATTTTGAAAATTAGAGATGGAACATACAAATTTGCTTAGAACTGCAAGGGAATACCGCATATAGGTAGGTATGGCGGACTCATGTGGCAAAATCGGGATAAAGGATTGTGGATGCACAAGTTGTGATCATACTTAGTGCAAAATGAAGGCTAGAAAAAGACTGGGAAGCGACCAACCATGAAACGAATAATCTCATAAGCGAGCATTGAGCATAGATAACACCAAATTATGCACCACCAGTGGGATGTAATTTCGTTGCATGATTATTGACTTTCGTGCTTGCATAAAGAAACACAAACTTTAACACTAATATTCTTACTAAAGCATAATTACTCATTAACATGACTCACATATCACATCATCATGTCTCAAAACTATTACAAGGAATCAAGTTTATTTTGTCCAATGATCTTCATGAAAGTTTTTATTATATCCTTCTTGGATGTCTATCACTTTGGAACTAATTTTCATGTGTTGCTTTTGGTAAGCTGAAACAGATATAAGAGAAGATCATGAGCATAATTTTTTTTCTTTCTATCAAAATAATATATGTGAAGCAAGAGAGAACTTCTTAAAAATTTATTAACTCTCAAATAAATCTAAGTGAAGCAAGAGAGTATTTCTTCAAAAATAATAAAAGCACACCGTTCTCAAAAAGATATAAGTGAAGCCCTAGAGCAAATCCATAGCTCATAAAAATTTAAGTAAAGTATAGAGAGCTATTCTAACAAGTCATGGCATAATTATGGCTCTCTCTAATAGATGTGTACAGCAAGGATTGATAACTTAAAAGGCAAAACAAAACAAGCAAAGACTCATATCATACAAGACGCTCCAAGCAAAACACATATCATGTGACGAATAAAAATATAGTTTCGAGTAAAATATCGATGGTCGTTAGAAGAAAGAGGGGATGCCACTCGGGGGCATACTCAAGCTTAGTTGATTGCTTCTCTCTTAAATAATGGCTTGGGATGCCGGGGCATCCCCAAGCTTAGGATCTTCTTACTCCTTATTCCTTCATCCATCGTAAGATAACCCAAAACTTGAAAACTTCAAACACACAAAACTCAACAAAACTTTCGTGAGATCCATTAGTATAAGAAAACAAATCACTACTATAAGTGTTGTAGAAAACCAATTTATATTTTTTATTATATCTACTGTATTCCAACTTTTCTATGGCAAAAACTCATTAAAGAAACCATAGAATCATCAAAACAAGCACATAACACAATAAAAACGGAATCTGTCCAAAACAAAACAGTCTGTAGCAATATGGAAGTTTCGAATACTTCTGCAACTCTAATTCTTTTTAAAAATAGGGCCACGTGGGCAATTTGTATATTAATCATCTGCAAAAAGAATCAACCAAAAAACACTCTTCTCGTAAAAATGAGAACTTTTTTCGTGAGCGCCAAAGTTTATGTTTTTCAGCAAGATAAAATCTACTAACACCCAACATGATCCTAAGGCTTTGCCTGGCACAAACCTTTGTTCAAACCACAAAAACACATCTAAATAGAGGTATTAAAGGTTATTTCATTGAAAACAGCAATGAAATCAAGAAGCAAAAAGATACAAGTTGGGTTTGCCTCCCAACGAGCGCTATCATTTTACACCCTTAGCTGGGCATTGAGATTTCATTGATGCTCATGTGAAAGATAAGAATTGAAGCACAAAGAGAGCATCATAAAACATGCGATAAACACATTTAAGTCTAACATACTTCCTATGCATAAGCATTTTGTAGGCAACCAAATCACCAAGACAAGTGAAAACTAGCATATGCAAGGAACAAGAAAGAAACAAAAGCAATCTCAACATAAAGAGAGGTAGTTTAGTAACATGAAAATTTCTACAACCATATTTTCCTCTCTCATAATAATTACATGCAGGGTCACACTTAAATTCAACAATATAGCTATCATATAAAATTTTATCTTCATAATCCATATGCATAAAAAGTTGACACTCTTCCAAAATAGTGGGGTTATCATCAAATAAATTCATTACCTCTCCAAACCCACTTCCAATATTATCGCAAACATATTCATCAAGAGGCATAAATAAATTTTCAAGATTGTAGGAAGAATCACCCCAATCATGATCAACGCAACAAGTAGTAGACATAGCAAAATTAGCATCACCAAGCTTGGGGTTTTGCATTTCATTAGCACAATTGATATTAATAGAATTTATGATAACATCATTGCAATCATGATTTTCATACAAGGAGCTATCATGAATCACTTCAAAGATTTCTTCTTTTATCACTTCATCACAACTTTCAGATTCATGAATCTCAAGCAAAACTTCATAGAGATAATCTAGTGCACTCAACTCACTAGCAATTGGTTCAAAATAATTGGATCTCTTGAAAAGATTAGCAAATGGAAGGCACATGGTAACACAAGCAAAGATTGCAAGTAAAAGGATAGATCTGGCGAGAAAACGGCGAACAAAAAAGAGGGCGAATAAAATCGGCAACTTTTTATGAAGTGGGGGATATGAATATGAGAGGCAGATGGAAAATAATGTAAATTGCGAGGAGATGAGATTTGTGATTAGGAACCTGGTATATGTTGAAGGTCCTCCCCACCAACGACGCCAGCAATTCCTTTTGATGTCTGCTAGTACTACGTCGGTATTTCCCCAAAGAGGAAGGGATGATGCAGTATAGCAGTGGTAGGTATTTCCCTTAGTGATGAGACCAAGGTTATCGAACCAGTAGTAGAACCAAGCAACACAACGTAAACAACACCTACACACAAATAACAAATACTAGCAACCCGACGTGTAAAAGGGGTTGTCAACCCTTTCGGGTAACAGACGTGATAGAGTTGTAAATATTGATAGATCGAACGCCAAATAAGATAATTTGCAGCAACGTATTTTGGGGTTTTTGGTTTAACAGATCTGAAAATAAAAGCAAAGGAAAATAGATCGCAAAGGTAAATAATATGAGAAAGAGACCCGGGGGCCGTAGATTTCACTAGTGGCTTCTCTCGAGAAAATAGCAAACGGTGGGAAAACAATTAATGTTGGCCAATTGATAGAACTTCAAATAATCATGACGATACCCAGGCAATGATCTTTATATAGGCATCACGTCCAAGATTAGTAGACCGACTCCTGCCTGCATCTACTACTATTACTCCACACATCGACCGCTATCCAGCATGCATCTAGTGTATTAAGTTCATGGAGAAATAGAGTAAAGCAATAAGAATGATGACATGATGTACACAAGATCTATTTATGTAGAAATACACCCCATCGTTTCATCCTTAGTAGCAACAATACATACGTGTCGGTTCCCTTTCTGTCACAGGGATCAACCACCGTAAGATCGGACCCACTACAAAGCACCTCTTCCCATTGCAAGACAAATAGATAAAGTTGGCCAAACAAAACCCAAATATCGGAGAAGAAATATGAGGCTATAAGAAATCATGCATATCAGAGATCAAAGAAGACTCAAATAACTTTCATGGATATAAAAAGACAGATCTGATCATAAACTCAAAGTTCATCAGGTCCCAACAAACACACCGCAAAAGAGTTACATCATATGGATCTCCAAGAGACCATTGTATTGATAATGAAAAGAGAGAGAGGAAGCCATCTAGCTACTAACTACGGACCCGTAGGTCTACAAGGAACTACTCACACATCATCGGAGAGGCACCAATGGATATGGTGAACCCCTCCGTGATGGTTTCTAGATTGGATCTAGTGGTTCTGGACTTTGCGGCGGCTGGAATAGAATTTCGTCGACTCCTCTAGGGTTTCTAGAATATCTGAGTATTTATAGACCGAAGAGGCGGTGCGGGAGGCCACCGAGGTGGGCACAACCCACCTGGGCGCGCTAGGGGGGCTGGCGCGCCCTAGTGGGTTGTGCCACCTCGGGGCACCCCCTAGGTACGGCTCTGGCCCATAAAAATTCTCCAAAAAGTTTCACGGTGTTTGGACTCCGTTTGATATTGATTTCCTACGATGTAAAAAACATGCAGAAAACAGCAACTGACACTTGGCACTATGTCAATCGGTTAGTACCAAAAATGATATAAAATGATTGTAAAGCATCCAAGAATGATAATATAATAGCGAACAATCAAAAATTATAGATACGTTGAAGAGGTATCAACCAGAGAGCACCCAAACACGAGCAGTTAGTAAGGCAAGTGCAGTGCCCAAAGCACGAGGACCACCACTCCAAACCCCAAGTCAACGCTTAAAGCAGAAGAAGAATTGTTGTCTGGTCACGTTCCGTAGCTATGGTTCATACTCCTTTGCTCTAGCATCAGTGTATTTACTCATACCAACTACTTTTTCAAATTTGAAGGATGCAACTGAAACTCCAATGATGCAAAAGGTATGTTTTAAACCTGTTTCTTTAACTGGTTTGCTGTTGTAACTTGCACTATGTTGATTGCAGATTCATTTGAATAAACAGTTATGTTCTCATGGCATGCACATTACAAGTGTTGTTAGTGTTGTTTAGTTTCCCACACTTATATTCTGTCTATGCTGCTTTGTCTTAAACAGATATGATTTGAACTATCTCTATCTTGATTTGTCAACATAAACTAGAATGATATAGGCGATATAGTGACCATACTACATAGATATATGTTTGTTTCATGTTGTTATCTTGTCCACCTTACAACTGAACTAATTTACCAAAATGAGGTACATATACAACATGGTAAACCTGTGACGTGTCTGCTTGTTCCTCTTTTGTAGAATGCCGACAAAATATTGGAGAAGAGCACCCTATTATGCAATGGTAGAGAAAATAATGCAGATAAGGTTCAAGATAGTGAGACAACCCTTTTGGTGTGCAAGAAAGCTGATAAAAACTATCTTGTAGACAGTGATACAACCCCAAAGTCGTGCCTTGATGCAGTGTTTGAGTTAATGGACACTACTGCTAGAACAAGCTCTTCGAACTCGCTGCCTGGATCAGTTTGACTTCTTGAGTCTCAACTTCAAGTTGAAAGACATCGATTAGATGTGCTGCGATAGGAAGCCGAAGGACTGAGGAAGTCCCTGCAGAATTGACATGCATACTTTCTGGTGCAATAGCAAGTGCTGGAGGATTTAAGCGCCAAAGAAGAGAAAGCTAATAAGCTTGCTAAGCGTCTTGCCAGCATGGTGGATACCCATGATATTGTTTCTTGAGCTCTTGTGAAGTGGTTTCAGTTCTGGACTTGTTTTGCTGTGGCGTTTATTTGCACTGGTCGCCAACTTTGACAATGAGTGTATGTAATATGTTGCTTTCTTCCCCATATTTACACTAGTGGTGAACTTTGATGCCCAGTGGTTGTAATATGTGTAATAGCCATAATAGCCTACTGTATGTTGCTTGCTTATTTAGTTCCTCATTGTCTTGTTTATTCGTTTCCTTGTAGTCAATGCAGATCTTTTTCTGTGGTTTGCTAGTGGCCGCAATAACCTTTTATTTAAAACTAGGCCACAATAACCATGGGTAACATGCGGATTGTTGTCAACATGGCCTTCTACGGGTCGTAAAATCAATGAGCCTTCTACGGGCCGTAGAATCAATGGGCCTTCTACGGGCCGTATGATCGATTGGCCAAATAACGGACAACATTATGGGTTGTAAACGGGCTAGAGTGGCAGCCGTCCTTTCATGGACCGACCATAACGGGCCTTTAAGAGGCCGACGACTATAATGGGCTTAATTCCATCGACAGGCATAACGGGTCGTTAATGGGCCATTTTTTATGACGCTATGAAAACGGGCCGACTTTAACCATGGGCTGAATTGGCCCACGAGCGTAAAAGGCCAGTAACGGACCGTAAGCTACCCAATGTTGCAGATCAACCCAAGAATAAATGGGCCCTTAAAAGGCTGAAAGATAACATGGGCTAGGAACAGCCCAATGGAGTAATGGGCCGTTAATGGGTATGAAGCGATATACTGTTCATTATGGGCCAGTTTCACTACGGGACATTAATGGGCCAAGAGTTACAAAGGGCATCATATGGGCCGAGAGACGTCATGGGTCGTACATGGGCCGGAAGTTACAACTGGCTGGAATCATATTGGACGGCCAAGATGAAGCTAGTGGGCCGAATTAGTAAAGGCCATAATGGGCCGTGATGTATCGGGCCTGAATGGGCTATATGTGAGCAGGCCGTTAGCAGGCATTTGATGGGCCGGCCCCTTATCCTTTGACCAAGTCAAATGGGTCAGCCTTTTGACCTGAATGGGCCCCTGTTGGGCCGTGCCACGTGTCGACGTATCATTGGCACCTCATGTCCATTGGTTGGTTGACATCTGTCTGCATGTGGAGCCGACACATGGTTCCTTCGGCCAATGAGAATTTTACACGTGGAAAATTCCCAATGGTCCTCTTTGTTAGCGGGTTATCGGATCCAAAACCGGACACCATAGCTTAACGGTGATCCATTACGGTGAATGCCATGTGTCGGTTACCCTTGACGAAAGCACTTCCATGACGTGCCATTTATCGTCATGGAAGTGAACACTTCCGTCATGATAATTTTGGTACTGTCATGGAACACTTCTACGACGGCACAAGTATGACTATCTTGATTCTTTCATAAAATCATCATGGATGTACATGCATGACAGAAAACGTGATCTACTATGACAAACACGTATTATCACGGAAATGTTTTTTTTGTAGTGTTGGCGGTTCGCGGACGAGGGTTGAGGAAGAATGGAGCTTCGACATGCCCCCTGCCTGGCGCGCCAAATGTCGGATTCAAGGGCTCCGCAAACCCAACAAGGTTCGAACATAGGGGCGTGAGCGAAGGACTCCATTCACCGGAAGGCGAGGCAAGCCATGACCAAATCTCAAGCTCGTCAGTCAAGATGATTGGAGAGAAAGGGGGAAGTGGCACCGAGATTTACCCAGGTTTGGGCCACCTTGCGGTGTAATACCCTACTCCTGCTTTGTGGTGGATTGGCCTCGAGAGGGGCAGAATATGAACATGATACAATGGGGAAATGGTCTCAGGAGGGCTCTCAAGAGGAAGGAGGACTCGATGGATCGAACCCCTTCTATGGTAGATGCTATTCCCTATTTATAGTGGCCTTGGTCCTCTTCCCGCATCATTTGGGTGGGAAGGGATCCCACGACGGCTAATTTGGAAGGGGGCGACAAGCAGTACATCTTATCCTGACGAAATGTGGTATTCGCTTGCAAAGCTTCCTATCATGACGCAACGGTTGGCTCGGCGATAACATCCGTCCTGCCGCGCCCGTGGCCCCGGTCTCGTTGCACCTAAATGGAAACCTTTGTCAGATTCCTCAGGAACCTGCACCATTCCTTGCCTTATTAGCACCAAAGAGGGAACTCCCTCCTCTGCGCCCGCTGGCGCCTGCCTGGCGTCGGTCGTCATGGCTCCCGTCATCGCACCCTCCTGAGGGGGCTTGCATAGGAAACTCTACTCCTCGGGAGGAAGCCCGGGGAGGCCGCCCCATCGGGAGGTCTTGGCGTCGCCCGCCAGGCGAGGCTTGGCCCCCCGCGAGGGTCATGTCTTGGTGGTCTTGTAGGTGGGCCGCACCAGGCCGTCGAGTGAGCCACGCCGTGGGCCGCAGGCAGGCAAGTCTGGGTACCTTGGTTCCCAAAACGCCGATAGTATAATAAAAATCATCTTTACTATAAGTATTGTTGCAAACCCATTCGAATTTTGTTATTACATTATACCTACTGTATTCTGACTTTACCATGGCCATACCCCCGATACAAACCATAGTTTCATCAAAATAAGCACATAATGCAATGAAAACAGAATCTGTCAAAACAGAATAGTTTGTAAAGACGTATTTTTTCGTCATACTTTTGTAACACTGAAAATCTTAAAAAATTAGGACAATGTGGGAAATTGTACATCAATTATGTGTAAAACATTCTGCAATTGTTCACGCTCCAGCAATTGAAAACAACTCTGCTACTGGACGAAAAAAAATCTGTTGATGCACCGAATCAAATTAACTCTCACCCAAATCAATCCCAAAGGCGTTGCTTGGCACAAACACTAATTAAAACACCAAAAACACAATCACTGCAGAATTAATAATGCTTATTTTGATTTAAAATAGAACAGAAAAATATTGGGTTGTCTCCCAACAAGCAATTTTCTTTAAAGCCTTTTAGTTAGGCATTGCTAATTTTAATGATGCTCACATGAAAAACAAGAATTGAAGCACGAAGATAGCATCATAAAACACTTGACAAACACATCTAAGTCTAACATACTTCCTATGCATAGGCATGTTATAAGCAAACTGCTTACCAAGGCAAGCAAAAACTAGCATATGCAAGGAAGAAGAATAAAACTTTGACAATTTAAGCATCAAGAGAGGAAATTTAGTAACAACAACCATATTTTCCTCTTTCATATAATTGCATGTAGGATCATAATCAAATTCAACAATATAGCTATCATATAACATATTTACTACATGATCCACATGCATGCAAAGTTGACACTCTTCCAAAATAGCAAAATTAGCATCCCCAAACTTGGGGTTTTGCATATTATTAGCAAAATTAGCATTAATAGAATTTATTATTACACCATTGCAATCATGCTTTTCATTCAAGGAGCTATCGTGAATCACTTCATAAATTTATTCTTTTAACACTTCATCACAATTTTCAGATTCACAAATTTCAAGCAAAACTTAATAAAGGTAATCTAGTGCACTCAATTCACTAGCAATTGGCTCATCATAATTGGATCTTTTGAAAAGATTAGAAAGAGGATGGGGATCCATAAACCTTTTTTTCTTTTGATTTCCAATAAACAGATAATTATGCCAAACAAACAAGCAAAGCAACCAAGTAAGACATAAGGGCAAATGAAAAAGGCAAGCGGGAACAAGGCAAATAAAAAGGCAAATATTTTGTGTTTTTGTAAAACGTTTTAGAAGTGGGGGGAGATGAATAAGAGAGGCAAATGGCAAATAATGTAATTGCAACGATATGAGAGTTTACGCATAGGAACCTGATAGATGTTGATGATGCCTCCCCGACAAGCACACCAGAGGTTGATGAGAGACTATCTTGACTTGATCCTCCCCGGCAACGACTCCAAAAATTCTTGGATATCGTCATAATTATTATGTTCTCGAGATTCTGCATCTATCTAGTGTCTCAAGCCCACATGACCGACTACTGCCTGCATCTACTACTATTACTCCATACATCGACCGATATCTTGCATGTATCTAGTGTCTTAAGTTCATGGAGAAATGAAGTAATTCCTTAAGAACGATGACATGATGTAGACGAGATCTATTCATGTAGCAATAGACCCCATCATTTTATCCTTAATAGAAATGATACATGCGTGTTACTTCTCCTTCTGTCACTGAGATTGAGCACCGCAAGATCGAACCCATTACAAAGCACCTCTTCCCATTGCAAGATAAATCAATCAAGTTGGCCAAACAAAACCAAAATATCGAAGAAGAAATGCGAGGCTGTAATAATCATGTATGGATATGAATAGATCTGATCACAAACTCACAATTCATCGGATCCCAACAAACACACTGCAAAAAGAATTATATCGAATAGATCTCTGAGGAGAACATTGTATTAAAGATAAAAAAGAGAGAAGAAGCCATCTAGGTACTGCCTACGGACCCATAGGTCTGTGGTAAACTACTCACGCATCATCGGAGGAGCACCAATGAGGATGATGAACCCCTCCGTGTTCGTGTTCCTCTCCGGCAGAGTGCCGGAAAAGGGCTCTATATTGGATCTCGTGGTTCTGGAAGTTGTGGCGGCTGAAACAATTTTTCGTTGACTCCTCTAGGGTTTCTGAAATATTATGGTATTTATAGTGTCGGAGGTCAGTGGAAGTCATGTGGGCTCCACTACCCACCAGAGCACGCTAGGGGCCTGGGGCGTGCCCTGGTGTCTAGTGGGCCCCATGGGCCTCCCCTCGGGCGCTTCCTTGACTCTCTGGATGTCTTCTTGGCCAAAAAAGTTTCGTGGCATTTGGACTCCGTTTGATATTGATTTTCTGCGAAGTAAAAAACAACAACTGGTATTGAGCCCACAAGTTTGAGAGCAACTGTACCGACATGTCCATTGCAGAGAGGTGTGCTTTCATCCAATTGGAGTGCAACAAGTTTTTAGCTTCCCGCGAGAACATCAATGATTGGCCCATGAGTGGCCTAGGCGTTAAAGATGTGGCATACTTCCTTCCCATGTTCTAGTGCATATCCATATGTGTGTTTTATGTTTTCATCTCCATTGCATATTAATGCGTATTGTTGCTTTCATCTTAATTTGAGTCATTACAATCTTTGCAAACCTTCAAGACCCAACATGGGTACGAGCCATTCACCTTCATCCATTGTTGGATGATGATTTGTGAGTGCCAAAAGTTCAAGGACCAATATGCCTCACAAAAGAAAGGTGGGTGGCCTGCAGCCGTGGCCAAACCAAGTGAAGGTGAGAAGCGGCCAAGGGGGAAGACCAACTCCAAGATGGATGACAACTGTGAAGCATTGACACTCACTCTCCAAGAAACTTAAAAGGGATTCCTGAGCCAAAAGGATGTGAGGGGGGAGAGAAAGCGCCAAGACAAGGAGAGCCAAATGAATACTTACTTTTTGACATCTAAAAGAAGAAGCTCGAGATTTTGGAGAGCTATGCCAAGGCCAAAGCTGACGAGGTGAAGTTCGCAAGGATCTCGAAGGAAATGGAGATCATGATGATGGCTTTTAGGAAGATGTTCCCAAAGAGAAGAGTTTAGTTCGAGAAGAAGCAAAAGGAGATTCTCGAGATAGATGGATGAACTATGACGGAGACGTGAGTTTTTTGTGTGCCGGCATGATTTACGACCGAGGTGCATGAACTATGGCCGAGAGAGGAATATTTTTGTATGCTGGCATGTGTGCTAGCCGCTGGCTACAACGCCAGCATGAACAGGGGCCCTTTTTTGTGCGCCGGCATACACGTGGAACCATGGCCTATTGCCAATTCTATCTTTGCATTTTTATTTTGGAAAAATGTGGCTAGGCGAACCAAATGGGTATGGCGGTTGGACACAACCACATAAATTAGATGGACAAGACCGGGAGCCGCAACTACAACCGATTCGAATGGACAAAATCAAGGGATGTCAGTTTGGGTCGATCGGTTAGAGTTGGTAGGTTGTAGATGGATTCTTCATCCCTTTTCTTTTTGAAACAATAGGGGTTGCCCCCTACCCCAACTTTCTATTAAAAAAGCAAAGGCAACCACAACAGTCTGTTAACAGCTCTCAGCTCCAGCCAGAACGTAGTTGCAACAGATTTATTACAAAGAGAGATTAACTAAAGGTTCTTATCACCCCCCTTGGAAGAAAAACTTAACCAAGTCTGAGGCCCAAGGAAAATAAGCAATAGAGCTACAAAAAGGGTAACTCAGTGATATCTAGGAGCTCTGCTACCAAACTCTTCCGGAGCCATCCACCCGCCAGGTGATTCTAAGCAGCTCCTCGCGATGATGGTCGAGCAGCCTCAAGCATCGGAGGATTAGTGTAGCTTGGGAATCCATGCACACATGATTTTCCATTGGCGAATATGTTTCCCCACCAAATCCAGCACACACCTGATACTTCGCCAACTTCGCCTCTGGAAATCAAATTCATTCCGAAGCAACCATAATCTCCATAAGGTAGCAGCAGAGACTAAGTTGATCACATCATAGCATTTTCTTTCTTCTTCTAGAAAGGAATAAAAAGAATTAAACGAGTCAGGTATAGGCATCTCAACACACTCAACTATCACCAGTCAAACTTGTCAGGCAACCACACAGTCAAAGAGCAAATGATGTATACTTCCAAGTTGTATAGAGATCTGTGTCCAATAATATTGTCCACCTCCGTCTCTCCCGCTCCCCTCCCCTCCGCCGTTCGCCACTCCGGTGGCGGCATCCACCCATGCGCTTCGAGTCGCGTCGCCCCAAGGGCTCCTTCCCCGCCGGCAGCCACTCCGGCCCCAGCGTCCGCCGGCTCTTCCCGCGGCGTTGCGCTTGTCCGGCATGTCGAGCAGCCCGCGTTCGGTCACCTCCTCCTTCCGCCGCGTAGGCGAGCGACCGGTGGTGTCAGGCCTTGGCCTTTCCTTCTACTCTGAGGCCTCTACGTGCACGGGCCGGCCGGTGGGGAGCCCGCGGCTGGCACCCTGACGGTGGAGGCGCACCAGGTTGGGTGCAACCTCGCCCTTCTCAAAAGGAGCTGTGGAGGCACCGCCGCGCTGACAGTGTTGGCACGTCCAGGGACGCGCCTCCGCCCAGAGCACGCCGCGCGGTCTCGCCGGAGATGGAGGGTCTCTACTTCAAGTGCTTCGAGGAAGGGCATTTCAAGAACGACTGCACCAACCAAGTTGTCTGCTTCCGCTGCAAGCTCCCGGGCCACAAATCCAAGGACTGCAAGAGGCCACGAAGTCCGTCGCCGGAGGAGGAACTCAGGTGCACTACGGCGGCCAAGGTCGCACGCAAAGACCCGTCTGGTGGTACATCTCAGACAGCCCCGCCGCCGCCACCTCCTCTGGCTCGGCATGCGGCGCCCGCGGCTTGGCCGTGCATCTTCGCGCCGCGGCTCGAGTCCCTGGAGCATGAGCAGTTCATCGCTCAGGAGTTCTGTGTCGTCTGTCGCTCTCTGAGCATGGGAGACCTGGATAGGAGGCTGCAATTTGCCATGGTGGCCTATGCTGGTGACGAGAGGCATGACATCTCCCCCGAGTTCGTCGTGCAGACATTGGGAGCAGTGGTTGGCATCGAGCCGGAGTGGCTTTCCGTCCACTGCTACCGGCCGGAGGACTTTCTGGTCATCTTCGCGCGTCAGGACCACCGTAACCTGGCGGGGGCCAGGCCGTTCATCGACTTCAATGGTGCGCGGCTCTACTTCCGCCAATGGAATCGCCAAGCTCAAGCCGTCCACTCCTTGCTTAGCTACAAGGTATCTCTGGTCCTGGAAGGAATTCCTCCACATGCTTGGGATAGGGAGGTTGCTGAAGATCTGATGGGTTCATCCTGCCTGGTGGACATGGTGGCGCCGGAGACCAGCGCACGCCGGGACCTGTCCACGTTCAAGCTGTCAGCCTGGACGGCGGACCCTGATGCTATCCCCTCCCTCCGCTGGCTGGCTATCCCGGAGCCTAGCCTGGCCGCGCCATTGATGGAGCCTGCCCTGCTCCAGTACAAGATTCCGATCCATCTGGATTCGGTCTCTGATTTCTCCGGCCGGGACGAGCTGTTGTTCTTGGGGGTCTCGTCGGACAACGGTCAGAGCGGGTTGCCGTCGTATGGGAGGATCAGTGGGAGCAGTGGTGGTGCGGCAGCAGCGCCGCGCAGCCGGCCATGGAGGTTTGGAGTTAGTGATGTGAGAGAGATGGGACCGACACCAAGAACTCACGGCGGCAAGGCATCTCTGGCTCGTTCACTGGCTGGCGGCGATTGGCGCCTTCCACTGATGCCTGCCTCGAAGGGAGGGACAGCTATGGGGCCCACGCCGCCGGTCAGGGACAGGCTGTCCGTCAGGGTCTCGGCTTTTGATCGCTTGACCATGCATGAGGGGCCCTAGACCGCTGCAAGTAGGAATTCAAACGGAGGAAGCCCAGCCAACCACGGTGTTGCAGCAAGGCAACTGACATGCACCACGCGCCAGGGATCAGTGGGGCCTGAGGTTCAGCGATAGGTCGCCCCGCCTGTTGTGGTGGTGCTAGTTGTGGCTTCTCATGCGGTCAGTGATCTGGTCGTGGAAGAATCAAACCGGCCAATAACAAGGGTCCAGGACCAGGTGGACACGTCAAAAGATCGCCCCAGCGTTGAAGCCAGCCAATCACAAGTTGGGTCCTCGGCATTGGCGCCACGTGAGGAAAGCTTGCTGGTTATGCTACATGAGACAGCTCTGCGCCTTGTTGATCGAGATGACACAACGCCCAAGGTAGATGCCCGACCGGCTGGTGGAAGCCCTGTTGGCTTGGGCGCGGCGCCAATCACGTCGATGCACATGGACCCCAGTGGAAAAGGACAAGAACTACCCGAATCCCAAGAGGCGGAGCATTTGAGGCCAAGCAGGATGGCGACAAGCAAAGAGATACGGCCACTAGAGGAGACACAAGACCCAAGATCAGAGGGAACGGGAGAGATGGGACACACGGAGGTGACACATGCACCCACCCAGTTGGTGGATGAGGAAACCCCATGCAACGTCGATCGCCACCACCAGAGTGTGATACCATTGCAGACCGAAGGTGAAAATTAGATCAATTCATGGTAATGCAATGTTTAGGGCCATCCCTTGATGGCTTCGCCTACTTGTCGTCTATGGAGACGCGTGGAGGTATCTTATTGGCTTGGGACACTACGTGCATAACCGTGATAGCATCCAACTCGATACCAACTTCCTAACAGGCAAAGTTCGTCAGATTGACGACAATGTGTGGTGGATCTCGGTGGTGTACGCGCCACGAGGTGATGAGTTGAAAACATAATTCATCCAAGACCTTTATGACACGAGGTTGCTTTGCCCAGGGCCTTGGATGTGCCTTGGTGACTTCAACATGTTTCTCAGGGGATCGGAGAAGAGCTACCAGAATATCAACAGAACAATGATGAGAAAGTTCGAAAACTTTGTTGATGACCACAAGCTTAAGGAGCTTTATATGCACGGGCGCCGATTCACTTGGTCGAACAAGAGAAATACGCCAACTTTCACCAAGATTGATAGGATGTTCATTTCCGTGGATTGGGAGCTAGGTCACCCCGACTACCTACTCCAAGCGCTATCTACTAGTGCTTCGGACCATGCGCCTTTACATCTCTCCATGTGCAACAACTTTTAAGTTAAACATCGCTTCCGCTTTGAGTTATATTGGACAAAACTTGATGGTTTTCTAGAGGCGGTTCAAGAAGCTTGGGTCTGCAGCAGCGATATCTTCGACCCGTTTAAGAGGCTAGACACACTCTTTAGAAACATGGCTGCATACTTACAAGCTTGGGGACAAAGGAAAACTGGTAACATGAAAATGTACATGATGATTGCCAACTGGGTGATCGCTCGGCTGGATAGAGCTCAAGAACTCAGGGTGCTAAACCCGATGGAACTCTGGCTGCGCCGGACCTTGAAGCTGGCTCTGCTCGGTTTGGCTTCCGTTGAGCGCACCATTGATAGACCGAGATCGAGGATTCGATGGTTGAAGGATGGGGACGCCAATAGTAAGCTCTTCCAAGCCGTGGCAAATGGGAGAAGAGCCAAGAACTTCATCCCATGCATCAAGCGGGGCGATGAGCTCATCACCGAACAAGCTAGGAACAAAGATGTCTTCTCGGAGGTTTTTGAAAATTTGCTTGGCAAAGCGGGATCAAGAAGAGGCTCCCTGGACCTAAACTATCTTCAAATCTCAAGCCACGACTTGCAAGAGCTGGAGCTTATGTTCATAAAAGAGGTAGTCTGGAAGGTGATAAAGGGGATCCCGGCTGACAGAGCACCGGGACCGGACGGGTTCATCGGAGCTTTCTATCACATGGCTTGGCCATCATAAAGGGCGACATAATGGCAGCTCTCATGAAGTTGTTTGTGGGAGACGGTAGAGGATTTGACAAACTGAATGGGGCGCACATCATGCTTATTCCCAAGAAGCCAGATGCTATGGAAGTGGGAGACTACCAGCCTATTAGCCTCCCACACAGCTTTGCCAAGCTCTTCGCCAAGCTGCTAGCTTTGAGAGCACGCCCCCGCATGTCAGAGATCATTGAGATCAACCAGTCTGCATTCATCAAAGGGAGGAACATTCATGACAATTTCTTACTCGTTAGACAAGTGGCACGGAAGCTGCGCGCCAGAAAGAAGGAGAAGGGGCTCTTCCTCAAGCTCAACATTTTGAAAGCATTTGACTCACTGTCTTGGCCCTTCCTCATGGAGATCTTGGAAGCAAGGGGCTTCAGTCAGAGATGGATTAGGTGAATTTTGATGCTTCTTCAATCCGCCAACACCCGTGTGGTAGTCAATGGGGTCCCAGATAGACGTTTCCACCATGCCAAGGGTCTCCGGCAGGGCGACCCGGTCTCGCCGCTGCTCTTTGCAATTGCGATGGACTTACTCACCTATGTCATGAAGAAGGCAATGGAGGTTGGTGTGTTGAGCTTGTTCAGAGGTTTCTCGGTGAACCAAAGGCTCTCTCTATACGCGGATGACCTGGACCTATTCTTAAGACCGTCGTTCCAAGACCTCAACTTTGTTAAGGCAACCTTTGATATCTTCGGTGAGGCATCATGCCTTAAGATCAACTACAGCAAATCGCAAGCGATCCTCATCAAGCAGAATGATAGTGACCAGCAAAGAGTGGAGGTTGTGCTGCAATGCAAACTTGCTAAATTCTCATGTCGTTACTTGGGGCTGCAGCTGGCGATCCATCAACTTACCCGAGCAGATTGGCAGCCCTTCTTGGATCAGGTCTGGCATTTCATCCCGGCCTGGCAGCGTGGCTTTATTCAAAGGCCGGGCAGGCTTGTTCTCGTCTAGACGGTGATCGCTGCCAGACCGGTTCATCAGCTCCTGGTGCCTGACACCCCCCCCCCCCCGCTTGGGTTCTGGAGGACATTAACAAATTGATGCATTCATTTTTTGGGCTGATAAAGATAAGAGTCATGGAGGACAATGCCTCGTCGCTTGGGAGACGGTATGTAGGCCGACGAGCTTTGGTGGTCTGGGAGTGAAGAATTTGGTGGTGCAAGCACTTGCACTTCGTGTGCATTGGGAATGGCTAAGGAGAATGGACCCGAACAGGCCATGGCACGGCCTTCATCTGATGGTTGATGAGCAAGCGTGCGCAGTCTTTGACAGCCTGGTCAAGATCACTGTCGGAGAGGGATCGAAAGTACTCTTCTGGAAGGATCGTTGGATCCACGGAGTGCGGTGAAAGACATTGCCCCGCTACTCTTTCATCTTGTCAGCACAAGAGATATAAACAGGAGAACAGTGCGTGAAGCGCTCCTCGACAACGCCTGGGCGAACAATATCCATGGAGAGTTCTCGTTCTTGGGGCACATGCAAGTATACATGTTGTCCCAGGCCATTAGCACGGTTGAGAGGAACTTGGACGAGCCAGATCGCTTCGAGTGGCCCTGCGATGCATCACGCAAATAAACAGCCAGCTCCACTTACAAGAGACTATGCATAGGCTATACCCGTTCCCCGATGGCTGGCTGCATTTGGCGAAGCTGGGCACCACTCAAGTACAAGATCTTCATGTGGTTGGCCTGTCAGTACCGGCTGTGGACTTCCGACCGCCGCGCCCGGCATGGCCTTCAAGATGCCTCATCCCCTTGCTACACTTGTCTTTAGGAGGAGGACAATGCGAATCATATACTCGCACAATGCGTCTACGCTCGCGAGGTGTGGCACTCTTGTTTCAGCTCATGGAACATCACCATACACACGCCAGACACAAACGCCGCATTCTTACATTGGTGGCTGGACCAAAGGAGACGATTCACTGGGAGGACCAAGAGAAGCGTGGACTCAATCGTTATTCTCATTGCGTGGGCGCTCTGGAAGAAACGTAATGCACGAGTCTTCAATAACAGGTCGAGACAAAGATCACCACTTCAACTTAGAGATGAAATTCAAGATGAGATTGATGATTGAAAGAAGGCCGGTCTCGGTGGTGTCGGAGCTTTAGATCCTTTTACGAGAGAGTAGTCTACGAACTCTAGGGTGGTGTAGGAGTGGTGTGTGCCCCCCCCCCCCCCTACGACTTGTTCGCGTCTCGTACGGGCTCTTGTACATAAACTCACGCCTTCTATAAAACTACGGTATGCCATTGACGTACTCTCGAAAAAAAGTTCATTATAGAAGACACAGGTCAAGTCCTCCACATGTTGACGTTTTGACAAATTATCCCTGGTTAAACTCTTGTTGTGCACCATTAACCAGAGAAACACATGAATATTCGGTGGAACTTTTATTTTCCAGTTGTAATCTTTCCAAACAGAAACCACTCCCTCAAAATTGATCATTTTATAGAGAGATTTCACAGAATAAACAACCCTACTTTCTAAGGTCCAAACAGGCTTATCGGCAGCATTAGAAGGGGAAAACCCTCTAACCAGATTTAGCATTTCTTCCCTTTTCTTTTAATCTTTTTTGGAAGATACCTCCGTGGCTGGGTTGAAAGTCAAGATGCAAGAGCCAAGAGGTCGAGCAAAGATGCGAGGGAATTCTGGGGTGAAACACGAGGCGCGCTTTAGCGTTTTGGTACCCGGCCTTGTCCATGTTCGCCCGCACCACGTGCTCTTTCAGGAAGGGTCCAAACTCCAAAGATGCTTTGGTGCCAGTCCAGACATTGACTTGGACAAGGCCCCTGTGACTTCATCACCTGGGCTGCTGCGCTGCCCTGCCCTGACCTGCAGGTGGGGCCAGCCCTCCTCTTGTCTAGTCCCTGCCTCTTTTTCTTTGGCTCTGAACCTTGCGGGGCTGCTTGCTCGTGGCGTGCGCATGGACGAGAACCGGAGTCGGTTCAGTTCGGGCTCTTTTTTGGTTAGATAGATGGGTTCAGTTCGGTTCAGGGTTGGTAAAGTAACAGACGTGGATCCGTTGGTTGTTACAGATGGCCGGGAGCATGACCGACCGGGGGAAATGAACACATGGCCGTAATAAAAAGAGGCTGGTCGTGGCAGAGCTTTCCATTTTTAGCTTTTCAACGCGGATCCCACGGACCGGGCGGGGAATCGTATTCACCACAAATCATGCTGCCAGACTTGGTTCCACCACTTCCACCGTGAAAAGGCAAGGAAATGGAGCATCAAATTCGCGTTTCTCAACGGTCTGGGGAGGCGCCATTGACTATTCTCGATCCGCCACCGGGGTCGTTGATGAGTGGGCGCTCGATTCGGCCCGGTCAAGCGATGCGCGCATGAGACCCACACGCGCCCGTTGCATGGCACGTACTCACTCCATTCTTTGAAGAGTGTACTTACAATTTTTTGGAAAAGTCAGACATTTTTATATTAGATCGTATTTATATAATCATGCATCAACATTTTATGCCATCAAATTGGTAGCATTAGATTCGTGATAGAATATATTTTCATGATATATCTATTTGGTTTCACAAATATTGATATATTTTTACACAAATTTGGTCAAACTTTAAAATAATTTGATTCTACAACAAAGTTGGAAGTACATTCTTTAAAGAACGGAGGGAGTACTCCCTTTCTAAATATAGGTCTACGTAGAGATTCCACTATGGAGTACATACGAAGCAGAATGAGTAAATCTACATTCTAAAATATACTATCTATATGTGGCCTATAGTTATTTTATTTTATTTTATTTTGAAACAAGGCAAAAGATATGCCATTTCATTCAACGAGGAAGAAGTTTTAGAACAAAGCCGCAATGCGGCAAGAAAAAAACTACTCTCGCGGCATTACAATATCCAACTGCTTCGTACCGGCCAAAACCCAAAGAGACACCTCCTCTTTAATCTTGGAAATGAGGATCATCGAAGGGACAACCGTGTTACGGAAGACTCTAGTATTGCATTCGGTCCAAGTCTCACAAGAGATGAGCATCATCAGAGAGGCTAGCGCCATGGGAGATCCAACCCGAATGTGTACGTTGCTTGTCCACCGGTCTCTCACCGAGACCCTCGGCGCCCAGGTGGCCGTGTAGACGTGGTGTAATCCAAGCCACGGAATAATATCATTCCACACCCGAAGAGTGAATCGGCATTGGAAGAGGAGATGGGTCGCAGATTCTTGGCATTGTTTGCATAAAGGGCATACACCACAATTGGGCCAACCCCGCCTAATTAAGCGATCAGACGTCCAGATCCTATTTTGCAGAACGAGCAAGCAAAAAATTTGCTCTGCGGGGGAGCCCACACCTTCCAGACCGATTGCACGAGATACGAAGTAGTAAGCCCTTCAAAATGTGCCTTGTATGCCGAAGCGGCGGAGTACATCATCTTTAGTGAACTTCCAAATAATTGAATCCTCCACCCCCTCTCAAGGGTGACATAATTCAGCTTTCCCCAAAGATTTGCAAACTCTTGGACATGACCAAAGGAAAGGCCATTGGAAATGTCAATGTTAGAGATCCACATATTATTGTGAAGAGCTTGCTGGACGAATCAATTTTTCTTTCGGGGGAGGTCGAAGATGCGAGGCGCGATGTCACGGGTCTCAAGCCCTGTAGCCAAGCCTATATTGAAATCTTCACAAAGACTTATATTTAGTAAAGGAGAGAGCATATATCATTCAAATGCATGGTGCTGCTGGTGTTGCTCACGTTATGCTAGGGGGAGGATATCCGTTCGGCTCAGGCCAACACAATGAATGACCTCAAATAGTCTGTCCGCGTCCGTATGGAGCACGGAAGCAAACAACAAACATTTATTTTTTTTCTTTGCTTTCGACATATTCCCGGGCTAAATTTGTGACGCGTTTGCGTCGAAACGGACACACGCGGACTGGTTGGACGCGTGCCCTTATACTTTCCTGGCTCACCCGTCAGAGACACAAACGCTCGTATTTCTTGTCCCCTCCACCTCTACCCTGCACCCCCTCCACCGTAGCTGCTACCGTCCTTTTTTTCTGCCGCCTCCTCACTATCCAGCCCCCGTCGTCGAAAGCACAACCACCAGATTGGTGCCTCTCTCGCCTGTTCACCAGCACACAACCGGTAGGTTTGCAACTTCCACCGCAGGCCATTGGATTTGGAGCACCGGTCGCCGGCAACCGCGCCTTGCCATGGATTGGCTGGGTACCGTGTTAGAATATATTGTATAGAGATAGAGATAAGGACTAGTTAGTTTAAACTTGGTTAGTTTAAACTTGTTAGTTTAAACTTGTAATCCTCTCTCTTATCTCTTCTTCTGTTTTTATCTCATGTAACAGCCTCGGTCGATCTATACCTGGTCGATCGATGTCTCCCTTGTAAGCCACGGCATATCCTCTATATAACATGCAGACGTCCCTGCCTAGGGCATACGCTTCCACCAATTCTCACATGGTAACAGAGCCTCTTCCTCAATCAGATCAGGAATAGATCGCATCTAGCTACTCCCGCGACCGAGCGCAATGTCCACCACATCCGCAGCCATGACGCCCTCCACCATGGGCGCGCTCACCACCACCGCATCTTCATCTTTTGCCTCCTCCTCCTCCACCTCCACCAACACCTCTACCCTCGGATCGCCACCCCAAGAGAAGCTCACGAGGAGTAACTTTCTCCTCTGGAAGGCCGTCGTGCTGCCCCAGATCAAGGGTGCACAGATGGAGCACCACCTCGACGCTACGAGCCCGGTGCCGCCGGCCACGCTCACCATCACCAAGGACGGCAAGGACGAACAGGTCGTCAACTTCGCACGTTCCCTCTGGTATGCATAGCAACAGCAACTCTAGGGTTTCTTGATGGGATCTCTGTCCCGCGAGATCCTGGCTCAGGTCGCGACGCTCTCCACGCCGGCCGAAGTCTGGCATCCTCTCCAAGGCATGTTTGCTGCACAAAGTCAAGCTCAAGCCATCAACACTCGCATTGAGCTCACGAATCTCCAGAAAGGTAACATGACCATGGCTGAATATCTTGGCAAGATTAAATCTCTTACAGATGAAGTCGCTTGCACCGCCGCCGCGCTCTCCGACCCGGAGATCGTGTCCAAAATCCTTGCTGGTCTCAATATGGAGTACAACCCGGTGGTCTCGGCCCTTGCTGCTCGGGTCGAGCCCATCACCGTTCAAGAACTCTATAGCCAGCTCCTCAGCTTCGACGCCCGCCTCAGCCTTCTCCACGGCACCAACGTTCGACAATCTTCTTCCAACTCTGCCTCCCGTGGCCGCGGCCATGGGCACGGTCACCAGGGGCAACGTACTGGCGGGCGTGGGCGCGGCAACACCGACTACAACACCTCCAATGGCAGCAGCACCTACAACAACAACAGGACAGGGGGTGGCGGCTTCAACACCAACAACGGCCGCCGTCCCTCGTCCCGTCCGCGTCCTCGTTGCCAGCTCTGCAAAAAGGGTGGGCATGAGGTTATGGACTGCTGGCATAGGTACGACGAGAACTTTGTTCCTGATGCTCGTCATGTTGCTGCTGCCATGCGTGAACAAGGGGGAGAAGGAGTCTGGTACGTTGATTCTGGTGCAACGGACCACGTCACCAGTGAACTAGAGCAATTGGCTCTCCGTGAACAATATCATGGCAATGATCAGATCCATATTGCAAGCGGTGGAGGTATGGATATTCAACACATAGGGCAAGCTTTTATTAATTCCCCCACACTTAAACGTGATCTAGTCCTAAAAGATGTTCTTCATGTTCCTCAAGCAGATAAAAACCTTGCTTCCATGTCTCGTTTAGCCCATGACAATGATATCTTTTTTGAAACTCATCCTCGTTACTTTTTTATAAAGGATCGGGCCACGAGGGAACTCCTCCATCACGGTAGATGCATTGGAGGTCTCTACCCCATCACATCCGGAGCACTTAGCCGCAAGCATCGTCAAGTCCACTCCATCATCAAACCCACTTTGGAACGGTGGCATCAAAGATTAGGACATCCATCATCGATCATTGTTAAACAAGTAATAAATAATGGCAATCTTTCATTGTCATGTGGTAACCCTAGTGAGTCTGTTTGTGCATCTTGTCAATATGCCAAGAGTCACCAACTACCTTATCCCAAGTCAGATAGTATTTCTCATGCTCCTTTAGAGCTTATTTTCAGTGATGTATGGGGTCATGCAAAAGACTCCTTTGGAAGAAAAAAAATACTATGTTAGTTTCATTGATGATTATAGTAAATTCACCTGGATTTACTTGCTCAAATACAAATCCGAAGTATTCTCTGTATTTCAAGAATTCCAAAACCTTGTTGAGAGACACTTTGACCGCAAAATTCTAACAGTCCAAAGTGACTGGGGAGGAGAGTATGAAAAACTCAATTCCTTCTTTCGTAGCATAGGCATTACACATCATGTATCTTGCCCTCATGCTCATCAACAAAACGGTTCTGCTGAGCGCAAACACCGTCACATTGTTGAAGTAGGTCTCTCTCTACTTGCCCATGCATCTATGCCTCTCAAGTATTGGGATGAAGCATTCATTACTGCCACCTATCTTATAAATCGTCTTCCCAGTAAAGTCCTTGGTAACTCCACTCCATTAGAGCGCTTATATCATCAGAAACCTAACTACAATTCTCTCAAGATATTTGGGTGTGCTTGTTATCCTAATCTTCGTCCCTATAATCGACATAAACTTGAGTTTCGTTCCACTCAATGCGTTTTTATTGGCTATAGCAATCTTCATAAAGGATACAAATGTCTAGAAGTTGCCACTGGACGGATTTATATTTCTCGTGATGTGGTGTTCGATGAAACCCTCTTTCCTTTTGCCAAACTCCATCCAAATGCCGGAGCTCTACTTCGTGCTGAAATAGCACTTCTTTCAGATCACGAGGGGGAATTACATAAAACTGACCATGTGCAAAAAGAATCCGTCGAAAACAGTGGTTCTGATGAGTTTTGTGCAGATTTGGGCTATCATTTTATGTATGCAGAAAATGACAAGGCGGGCACAGAAAACGGAACTGATTCACCTGGCAGCAGCGGCGCGCGATCCGACGCTGATTCGCGCGTCAGCCCGGGCCATGTCGCTGCGCGATCCGAGGCGGATCCTCCCGCGACCAATCAAGACGACGCCAGCACGGGCCCAGCTGGCGCTGGTACGGGTGTGGCCGACAGCCCAGGACGGATGGACCCCATCAGCCCGTGTGCAGACGCCGCTGTGTCGCCACGCGGTGCGCGTGGATCTGGGAGCCCGCGTGGCGGGCCAGCCGCTGACACCCGACAACCTGCGACGACAGGATCTGCGTTGGATCATGCGCCAGGATCTCCTGTACTCGCTGGCGCTGAATCCTCCTCGGATCCAGGGCTAGGATCTTCTGCGGCGGACTCCACTGCTCCAGCTAACTCAGGATCATCTGCGGCAGATTCTGTTGCTACGGCGGACTCAGGATCCTCTGCGCCAACAGCATCAATAGCCCATCAGCCCTCTCGTCGGCACACAAGATCACAATCAGGTATTGTCAAGGAGAGAAAATTCACTGACGGCACAGTCAGGTATGACAAAAATAAACGTGCTTTTCTCAGTGCTATTGGTGAGCCAACTCATTTGCATGATGCTCTTGCACATAAAGATTGGAAAGAAGCTATGGATCATGAATATGATGCACTCATGAAAAATAAGACATGGCATTTAGTACCACCAAAACAGGGTCATAATGTCATAGATTGCAAATGGGTATATAAAATAAAGAGAAAATCTGATGGAAGTATAGACAGGTACAAAGCTAGGTTAGTTGCCAAAGGTTTCAAACAGAGATCTGGTATTGATTATGAAGATACTTTTAGCCCTGTTGTTAAGCCAGCTACTATTTGACTTGTACTGTCTATTGCTGTTTCCAGAGGTTGGAGCCTACGACAGCTAGATGTTCAGAACGTGTTTCTTCATGGTGTTCTTGAGGAAGAAGTGTTCATGAGGCAACCACCAGGGTATGAGAACCAAAGTACACCTCACTATGTCTGTAAGTTGGACAAAGCTTTGTATGGTTTAAAACAAGCCCTAAGAGCTTGGTACTCAAGATTAAATATGCAGCTACAAGAGCTTGGGTTCACACCATCTAAAGCAGATACCTCACTATTCTTTTATCATAGAGATAAAATCACTATATTTGTGCTTGTCTATGTTGATGATATAATTGTTGCCAGCTCAAGTGCACATGCTACAACTTGTTTACTTAAGGGTTTGAAGTTGGAATTTGCTCTCAAGGATCTGGGTGATCTCCATTATTTTCTTGGTATAGAAGTTAATCCAATAAAAGATGGTATACTTCTCACACAAGAAAAATACACCACTGATATACTCAGAAGAGTTTGATTGGAAAATTGCAAACCTGTTAGTACACCTATTTCAGTTTCAGAGAAACTTACAATTGAAAGTGGGGAGGTCCTTGGAGCAGAAGATGCAACGAAATATAGAAGTGTTGTTGGTGCTCTACAATATTTGACTCTTACTCGTCCTGACATCTCTTACTCTGTCAATAAGGTATGTCAATATTTACATGCACCTACATCAACTCACTGGACTGCAGTAAAAAGAATTTTGAGGTATCTCAAATACTCAAAGGGATTTGGGCTTCAAATTACCAAGTCATTATCTATGCTTGTTATTGCATATTCTGATGCAGACTGGGCAGGATGTGCTGATGACAGAAGGTCCACAGGTGGTTTTGCTGTGTTTCTGGGAACAAATCTTGTGTCTTGGAGTGCAAGGAAACATGCCACTGTCTCTAGGTCAAGTACAGAGGCTGAGTATAAAGCTTTGGCTAATGCTACAGCTGAAGTAATGTGGATACAAACTTTATTATATGAGCTTGGAATCAAGACTCCACAGGCTGCAAGATTATGGTGTGATAACATTGGTGCAACCTATCTCTCAGCTAATCCTGTGTTCCATGCACGAACTAAACATATTGAAGTTGATTTCCACTTTGTCAGAGAAAGAGTAGCTCGAAAGCTACTTGATATTCGTTTTATACCAACTGGTGATCAACTTGCTGATGGCTTCACAAAACCTCTTACTACAGGAAGATTGAATACATTCAAGAACAATCTTAACCTTGGTAAAGTTCATTCGGTTCAGATTGAGGGGGAATGTTAGAATATATTGTATAGAGATAGAGATAAGGACTAGTTAGTTTAAACTTGGTTAGTTTAAACTTGTAATCCTCTCTCTTATCTCTTCTTCTGTTTTTATCTCATGTAAGAGCCTCGGTCGATCTATACCTGGTCGATCGATGTCTCCCTTGTAAGCCACGACATATCCTCTATATAACATGCAGACGTCCCTGCCTAGGGCATACACTTCCACCAATTCTCACATACCGGACCGAACAGCCCCAACAATGCCTCCGCGCCGCATGCATGTATTGACTTTGCCTTTTGCCGCTCGGATCTATCCCGTCGTCGGTTCACCGACAAAGACACACCCGGTCATCGGTCATGCTCGGTGCTGGCCCAACGGCTCGTCGGCTCACCGTTCCCGGGCGACTGCCTGCTGCAGGTCCTGCATCGCATTTCTACCATGCTGGAACATCCTGGATGGATGTTCGTCAAGTGCAAAAGAAATGGGGTATGTGTTTCTTTTGATTTGGTTGTGGCCACCGCATTTTCGGTAGCTCACTGCTTGCTCAAATTTGTGTGTAAGATGGATGCAAAATTTGGTATTGGGAAGAGATTACATCGATCTATTGATAGCACGAAAATTAATAGATCCTCGCGCACTCGTTGCTAGAATAGTCTCTAGAGATGAAACTAGATGCGAAGCAACGTCAACGTAGAGAAGATATTAATCCAACTAACGTGAACAATTATAAAAGTTGTATATATTTTGAAATGTCTAATTATGATTCTTGTTTTCTTTGATTTTACTCTCGCAGCAAAGAATTGTTGAATTATGTATTCCATCGTATCAAAATGTTGTTTATAATGAAATAAAAGAAATGTTTTTCGGTTGTCATAAAATGTTTACATATGAACTACGGCCGTCTGTAACAGGCCAGATACGTCCGTGCGTTGGGCGCGCGGTCAACGCATCCAGAAAAACAGCCGGACGCCGCCCAATTACACTATTCAAACGGACAAAATTCAGACAAATGGATGTCCATTTGAGGTTGTGCGCTGAAAGGTTGGAGTTGGCCTGAGTAGTGTATGTCAGTTGATCATTTATTCCACTTGGCTCAGCCAACTTGGCTGCTCTCTTCCGTCCTTGATCGCCTGATTTTCCGATTAATGCGTATCTACGATCTTGTAGTAGAGTACTACCAGACTCCGTGGCTGAGCGGGGCCTGGGCCACCGCAAGGCACAGCGCGCTCGGCAAAGTCGCGTGGAGAAAGAGACTGCCGAAACAGGAGAGGAGGAGCGGCGTCGCTGCGGGCGCGGGGGGCCGGCACCCGGCAGCGCGCGCGTAGCCACGAAAGGAAGGCTGTGGCGCTGCCGGCCCGACCGACCTGCCTGCCTGCTGCATCGGCATCAGCTGAGCCGAGGCCGAGGAGAAATGCCTCCTGGGAATGGGATCCCCGTGTCCCGCCGGTTGCCGTTGCCGGGTCGGCACGGCGCGCGCGCTCGCTCGCCGCCAAAGGCCCTGGTCGCTCTCGCCGAGTTCATCATTGTCCCCCGCGCCAACGGAACCACGTCTGCCCAGCGGAAACACCGGTCAAACACTCCATCGCTCCCACACGCCGTGCGTCCACTAGCAGCCCACTCGCTCTCACCCTTGAGTGCACTTCAGCTCCGAATCCACCCCTCCGATACATGTGGCCTACATTCCGATCCGTACGCCTTCGTGACGATGGCCTTCCCATCGCTCAGTTGCTAATTCTCCATCTCCGGCGAGTCCCTGTGTTCCCTCCGATTGAACTGTCCTTAGCTCCACAAGTTAGTGCTACGTAGTATTAGACTATTAGTCCACACAGATGGAGAATTAATCTGGTTCATGATGGTTCGGCTGCCATTTCTGCATCAGGACTCATCAAACCTTTCTTTGACCGGCAAATCAAGCGTGCTTAATTCCCGTCCAAGTCCGCATCTACCAGTATTGACCATGACACAATGCCAATCAATCGCTCTGGATTCTTAAACACACTTACTGACTTTCTGTCACTTTTAGCTCACCCTACTACACACTTCCATTCCCTTTTTAAAAATTACTCCCTCCGTTCTCAAATATAAGTCTTTCTAGAGATTCCATCAAGTGACTATATACGGAGCAAAATAAGTGAATCTACACTCTAATATATGTCTACATACATCCGTATGTTGTATTCTATTTGAATGTCTAAAAAGACTTATATTTAGGAACGGAGGGAGTACTTTCGAGACAGAGATATCCACAGAGTGCCATCGCGACTGCGAACTCATTCCCTCACAACAGCCACCAGATCTGCATCATACAGTCCCTCTCATTCTTGAAGACCAGTGTACATACAGTAGACTAAAACGCGTAGGTCGCTGTTCCTTCACGACCCGGTGTCCCCAGAATGCAACCAACTGTTTGATGATCTATCTACTACAGTAACCCCAATGGCCATTGGGCTCCATCAGACCATGATTCCACCGTCACGCGCACTAGTACCGCATCCACCGATTCTCCACGGACCACACAAGTGGATGACACAAGATGCCCATTCATGATCCATCAGCTGGCTGGGAGGTGCCTCCAAAATGGTGGAGAAAACCCAGCACTGATTCTCCTGTCTTCTAGCCATGCCCACTCCCTTTCACTCACTCCCCTCCACGCTTGGGGCTCAAGGACTCGCCATCATCTCATTGACCCCGTTGAACGTGGACGTCCAATAATCTTATTTGAGATACCAACATGGAATAAAGCAAGATTTGAACATGAATATATCAAGATAGTTTAGACCTTTATACGAAGTATATCTTTAAAAAGGTGGAGGCACAGGGGATTCGCCACCATCCGTTGACCGAACAGGCAGACGACGGGACAGAGAGACAAAGAAGGAACCACAATTTTTCCAGAACCACCAAGAGAAAAGACGCTTGTTTTGACAGATTGATTTCGAACAAGACAGTGAACTCTGGACTAGAAAAAGTGTGTGAGGACTGTCACTTCGTCAATTCGGCGTTTCGAATCACTGTAAATTGCTAGATGAATCTGTTTACAGAGTTCACTGCAAGAAAAAAACAGATTGACGGGAAAGAGAAATCAATCTCAACCATGAACAACCCAAGTCATTAATTGATAACGACTGAGCAGTTGCGTGCTTGAGATTGACAAGCCGTCAAACAGTTTTAGCGAGCCAAGTAGGCATGTCATTGTTACCAAAGGCAACCAGAATAATTTTACATATCTGGCCAAAATGAACTGGAAAAAGCGAAGCCCAATTCCTCCACAGAATAATGGAACAGCGGCAGAAAACATCGTTTCATCACTTTTTTTGACAGGGAAGAAAACATGGCTTAAGTTACAAGGAAATCCGGTAGCGAATAAAGGAAGAAAAGTGGGAGGCATGTATGATAACTGGGAAAGGAGGCAGAATAAATCATCTCGCCTCACCTAGTTTCTCATGCAGGTGACAGGGTGACTGACAGTTGAAAATATGGCCGGAAAGATACAGGGAGGGAGCCATCAAGCTCCAACCAACAACAGCCTTCTGTATTTATTAGGTGCGCATCTAAACACTTCTGCATGCGTGGCCAAATCTGTTGAATCAGTCCAGTGGTTCATTCATACTCAACTAATCTCATATTAAAAACCAAAACGGGAAACAGCTCAACCAGACCACATGCTGAGCATAAAATGCAGATTTTAGCCCTAACATAAGAACTGTCCCGTATCTTAAATAAAGTGGATATATGTTGTTGTACAAGAGTTGTTCGCAACTGGTGAGATTCGAGATCATAAAATCCAAGTTGCAACTTTATAATCAAGTTGTATATAGCCCCAATATCTGATAGGGATAAAACATACATGTTCAATACACAGCTAGTCAATAAGGAATTTGACACACACAGAATACAAAGAACAGCCTGCATTAAGGTACATGAGGATCTGCAACAACAATAAAACAACCATCAATAACTATGTTGTATTGTAGGGGAATACCCTGAAGCTCATGAAATACATGCCCGTTGAAGAAGCGCCGGACAGATCTTCATTACAGAGTCCTCGAGATGTTCTTGAACTCGCTTAAACAGGACAGCAGAATCTTTTGACGTTTCAGCAGAGACTGTCGCTCATTCTGGATACAATCAATCGCGCCGGGAGACACAAACATGTCCATGAACTTCTCATCATTTACAGCAAACAGCTCGAATCCAAGTGCTAAAAACAACCTTTCACGGCTGCATTGCATCAGTAGAGAAAAAGTATTAGGAAGAGAACAAAACTTCACATGGTGGATACGACTATCCAACAAGCACTAGCAATCAAAGCACATTCAGTTCATATCTATCACTGGTTTAATGGTTATTCTTGATACTGAACTTAGAATTTATGCCTAGTGGAAGTGTCTTCAATACACTACTGTATCTGCTAACTTAGATTGCTCGTTCAGTTTGTACTCATCTAGTTACAAACATAAAAAAAAACTGCCTATTCTTTTAGTCTGTCACTTCTAAGCAGATGAGCTAACTTAGGCATGACTTACAGTTTAGATTCCACAGTTCACTTCCAGGCTAAACAAGCAGAAAGAGAAACGTGTAACATAGCTACATAGCCCATAAGTTCAAACATACCATGGTGTTAAGAATCCAGAGTTCAATGCAGAGGGGACATTCCTTTCAATCAGGACTTCTCGCATTTTGGCAAAGTACTGAGCAGATATGGAGCATATGCTGGAGTACGATGACCCTGACCTTGAGACCAGATCATCGCCACCAACAGTCACATTGTTATGGTGACCCCTGTTTGCATACGCTGCCATCCTTGCATGTCTTTTCCTTGCCCCGCCGTCATTCATATTCCCATTGTCTTTCTTCTTACCACCATGCATATCAGCCGGCAGATCAGGAGAAGGCGTCTCAGGAACCGTCAGCTGGCTTTCTTTCAGAACTTCCCTCTCATTTGCTTTAGCAGGTGGAGTCATATGTTGCTGATCTCTTGGTGGTAGATTCTCCTGGCCTTCCTCCAGTGATCCACTGTCTGATAGGTCAAAAGATGCAACTCCACTGAACTGATTAAACCTGTGAAGGGTGTTTGCTACAGTTCCAACGCCACCAAGAAAGTCGCTCTCATAACAAATATGGGAGTAGGGGCTCGTTACTGAATCAAGGTGATGTCGTACTATCTGCTTGCATTGCTTGGACAAATCCTTGACAAATTTATAATAGGAGCACCGGAGAGCAGCAAGGAAGCCAACATATCCATCCATATTTTCAACATTTTGATCTGATAGGAAAAAAAAGGTGAAATCATGAGAACCGTTTAGCAAATTGATCCTGATGTACTCCAAGAACTTCTAAAAGTACGCAATGCCCCTAGTTGTATTCCAGTGGAATGATGAAGATAATAAGAGAACAAAAGACAAAACTGATGATATGGTATCTTATAAGCTTTTTAAAAATTAAGATGCACATATACACAGTAGTATCAATATAAGAGTAGCTCAGCAGTAAATGCCCACGCTAATTATTGACTGAATAAACTTTGTACGGAGACAGTGATCAACAGTAACAGGAAAAACATGTGTGTAAGTTAAGGGATCCAAACACTTAATGGCACACATTTGGTGCCAAATCTTACATCTTGAATCATCAGTGCGGCTACGCTCCATTGCAAGGTCAAATAGGCTTTGCAGGACAAATGCAAGCCGGTCACAAGCAGTTTCAGTAAGAGGAGCAAGCCATGATCGTGCAGCTGCGCGTGCTATCTCAGCAGCTGCCTCAGTCATCCCACTGCTCCCACCTCTTCCAGCATGGGCAAGTAGTATGTTCGCAACCTGATGACATCAACATCTCAATTTCAGCTAACTTACCAAAAATGGTGTACGGAGTACCTACAACTTTCCAATCTAAATTGTACCTTCTCTCTTGACACCTGTGGGCACTCCATGGAATATGTCGCACAGCGGAATTCGTGCATTACTCTCTCAAAAGCCGCACCGCCATACAGCTTAAGGCTAGAGTTGGGAGGTTTTACAGGAACGCTGATGCCAGGCCAGCTGTTAATACCACTGTGCATTTGCTCCTCTTCAGTAGTTTTCCCCCATACCTCTGGGGCTGGATCAGCTGCTCCATCAAGTAATGCACGCTTTCATACAAAAAAAATACAGTGCCAGTTAGCTCCAGTACAAAAAAATAGCAACCTAATTACAAAGAAATGTTATGCAAGGACAGATTGTGCTTTGTTTACATACCAAATGGGTGCAGATAGAAGCAGCATGAAGCATTGCAGATCTCCTCAGCTGAGAGACATCGGAGGTTGCTTGCAGTTTGGAGTCCAGTCTGGATAGGTCCATCGAGACATCACTGCATCTCTGCTCCAACAATGCTAGGGTGGCTGGAGCTGCTTCTTTGTACCTCTTCTGAAGTTCGGACTCCAGGTACTTCCTGAGGCAGCTAAACCCAATGTACGGACCAAACTTCTCTTCATTGAAACCCCCTTTCACACCATCACGCAAGTGTCGCAGCACATCAATATCTACCTGACATATTTGCCGCCGGAACTCGTCATTGGAGATCGTTCCTCGGTCCTTTGGAAGAGCCACAAAGAATGGGTGGATATTGTCCCCAAGGTAACCGCTTGCGCTCAGGTAGCTATCGACCTCCCACTTTTCGGTAAATTCCTTGAAATGATCAAAACAGGCGAGAATATCATAAGACACGATACCGATTTCATTTCAGTAAATTCCTTGAAATGATCAAAACAGGCTGACAATATCATAAGACATACTGTAGTATCAATTTCATTTCACAATCTACAGTGAAGAAGCTATTGAATTTGAACCTCACAGTGTACTGATTATTCTGCAGGCTGGCAAGCATACCTTGAGTCGGTTGTCAAACTTGGAGATGACTATCATGGTGCGTCTGAAAGTGGGGTCGATCTCTCTAATTGCATCGAGCCAAAGGGAAGAGCACCACTCGACGCTGCTCTGCTGGAGGAACAGAATGAGGCGGTGGGGCGGGCTCGCTAGTGTCTTCACCATGGACAGGATCTCCTCAGGCGTCCTCTCCGGCTCGCCTTTCTTAGCCTACAGCAGTCAGGAATTCCATCAAACAGCTGACAAACAAACTAAACAACCACTACCCTTTGCTCAGAAGTGGAAGCCCCAAATTCATCAAACAGCTGACAAACTGACTAAACAATCACTGAAGTGCGGCTACCTACCTTAAGCACGAAACCTGGGGTGTCGATGATGGTGAGGTTGGGGCAGTGGGCGTACTCCGCCCTCATGACGATGGGCTTGGACGACACAGCGGCCTGGATCGTCCGGAGGTGCGACTCGGTGCGCTGCTTGATGAGGTCGGCTATCGCCGCGGCCTGCACCATGGGGTGGCCGTACTCCTCCGAGTCCTCCTCCTGCGATGCGTCGCACAACCCACGCAAATCAGCCGCTCGCTCGCGTTTCCCAGAAGCACCAGACTCGATCTGTGACTGTGAGGAGGGGCGAAGGGGGAAACCCTAGAAGAGGCGAAGCGGAGCGCGCACCTGGAAGCGGCACCGGGGATCGAGGGCGGTGGGGTCGTGGACCATCTGGAGGATGAGGGGGCGGCGGGTGCCCATCTCGACCTCCCGGACGTTGAAGCGGAAGCCGAGGAGCGCCTCCAGGAGCGAGCTCTTGCCGTCCGACTGGCCCCCTATGGCCACTATCTCCGGAATCGGGAGCTTCTCCCCGAACGCGACCGCCGCCGCCTGCAGCCGGTTGTACGCCTCGAACCGGGCCTTGGTGTCCGACGCGGCGGCGGCGGCGGCGGCCGAGGCCGAATCCGCCACGGCCCGGCGGGCGGACGGGGACGGGGACGGCGCCGCCTTGGGGTTGGGCGTCCTGCCCGCCGCCGGAGACATCGCCATGGGTAGGGGAGCCACGGTGTCAGCCGAGGCGACGGGGTTTGAATTTGAAATGCGGGAGAGGTGTGGGAAAGGATTGCAGAGTACAGACTGTAGTGCGATGCGAGAGCCGTTTGGGATTGTGATATTCATTTATACAGGAGATGGGCCGATCTCGAATCGTGTCTTCCACGCCTCCCTTTTCCTTGCCAGGGCACGCTTGCAGTGCAGCCCATCCAGCCGTCCATAGTGGACTTGTGTTCTCAAGGCACAAGCCCGGTAGCCCACAAAAGCACTACACTCCCTGGTCTCACAAGTTCTTTTGCTCAAAAGAAGAAAAATCTGACAGTTCTCTCCACGGGGCCGTGAGAGCACTTACAGCCGGATTTGACAAGTCCAACCCCTAAATATCCAATGATGCGTTCGAACGCGTCCCCAGACCGTATCGAAGCCTCTTATATGTCCTATCGAACGACCACACTTCTCATGTCTAAGCCCTCCAAATTCATGCATTCGATGCATATGGATTTTATAATACAAATTCATCAAGAGGATTCAACAATTTAACAATGCAACAAAGCAAAATAAAACACAGCTCAACAATTCGGACATTAAAATTCAACGCTCAGACCACGGCTAATCAAGAAGGGCACATCTTCAAACTCATTTGGAGTAGCTCCAACGGGCTCACGCAACACAAGAAATGTGTTATTGAGAAGGGGCATTGCATTTGGAGGACAAAATTTTCCCAAATTGTAACCAACAGGGTGAAGAAACCCTTCTGAAGTTGCTTTGGGGGTGCACATTTGCTCAAAGATGTGGAGCACTTTGATGCCCAATAAAAAGAGAGGCACATCTGCTTTTGAGGAAACATTATTTACCAAGGTAGAAATACCAGCTCACTCTGGTTTTGAGGAAACATTATTTACCAAGGCAGAACTACCAGCTCACTCTAGTTTAGGATGTTGGAGCATTTGGATTCAAAGAAATGGGCTGGTCTTCAGAAACATTCAGCCAACTGTCCAGAATTGGAGATTTACTCTTAAACGTGAATTAAAATGGCTCGAATAAAGATCAAGAGTAAATATGCAGCAAAGTGCAAGTCTTGGCTAGCTCAGACCTTCTGATATAATGATAATCTTGTTCCAAAAATTGGAGTTGGATAAACTTCTTTTTTCCTCTTGTGGGGTCTTTTGTTAGCTTTTCTCTCTTTTCCCCCTCTACCATTGAAACATATTTTTTTATAGTAACGAAGATGTGAGCCTAAAAAAAGATGAATCACTCGTCGGACGCCATCCGTGTCGCGTTTGTGGTTGCGGCCATCGCGGCCTTGTACTCTCTATGCGGGTTGGTCTCTTTCTTCCCCTCAAGCCACTTTGTGTCTTTCTCGTCCAAAAAGCTTGCATCCTCTAACATTATTATCAAATCCCCAATCTCTCAAGCAAGTCGCAACTTCTCCTTCTTGAGCTCTATTGATCCAAAAGTACGAGCTTTCTTGAGCTCCTATCTGACTCACATTTCTTTCTTCCCCAACTCTATCTTCTCTCTCAATTTTCAAATAGTTGCCCTCAATGCAACTTGTTGTTCACCCTCTCTCAGTCCCAATCTGTCATTTCTTTTTGCACATCCAACATGAGCTTGTACTTCTTCTCTTTCTTGTCCTCCCTTGTGGAAAAAATGCATGTTCATGTGTTGGACATTTTTGTCGCCGCGGCGTCACATGATGCCCTCCCCTTCTATCACTTGTTTCCTATCAGTTGCGGGTTATTCATTAGCATGATGGCTCGTCCAATCTCCCCCACAACTTCTTGCACTTTGTCATCCAATCCAATGGATTGTTGGGAGCTTGAGCCATCAACTTTCTTCAAGCTCTTGTTGCGGGTCTTGAGCTCTTTCACAAGTTGTATCCACTTTGGTTGGCCATTCAATTTCATCAACAATCGCTTAAACCGACTGGCCTTTTCTCAGTTTGTTGGTACAAAGTGTCCGCCAACACCATCTATCAAACAATAAAGTAATCATGATAGTTTGACATAAAAAATCACCAATGCAAATTATGACAAAAAGAAGCAATCCAACCTACGTGACTATGGACTCTAATCCCACTTTGATTTCGTCCAAGCACGGAAGCATGGTGACCAATAAACTCGTTCATGTTGTCTTGGATTGCGGGCCATCTATTTTGGAGAGAGGCCACATTGCGGGTGGTATTGATAGGATCCGGCTCCACATATTCTTTTTTGTTCATGATAGTGCTTGTGGATCTTCTCTCAATACTTGTTGCCATTTTGCTCGGTGCCACATATAGGGTCCATGTTTGTGGTCAACAAAACATCATCACATGTTGTGAATGTCGGACCACTTGCCTTGGGTATCTTTGTGTTTTTTTTTCTTGTTAGTGCGCAATGTCCCCCCAATATCAAACTAGGACAATTTGGACCCCCCAAGTCATATTCCATAGGGTTCGTAGAATCTTGACCCTGATTGACCTAATATGATATTGTCCTAAAATGATCATGGTTCGAAATAAACTAGCGAAATATGCAAATAGTTGATCCAATGGCAAAGCGATATAACGAACGAAACGATACAAAATGGAGCAAAAATTTTACCGTCTCCTGCTAGGACATTACCTCGATTAGGACCTCGGCAAACCAGGCGCCGACGCTGCCCATGCTATTCCCCGCCCTTTGGAGTTGCGACGAGCCGCACACCTCGTCGTTTGGCACCACCGTTTGCGTAAATGCGTCTGGAATCGCGCATTCAGCAGTCGCGTCGTCATCGGTCGTGGGCGAGGCAGACGGCGGCTTCCTTGTTGGTAGTACGATGGACGGGCTTAGGGCGACCAGGCGCAATGGAGGGGACACATCCTCCTCGATGTCCACAACACCTTTGGTCAAACTGTTTGAAATATGCCCTAGAGGCAATAATAAAATGGTTATTATTATATTTCCTTGTTCATGATAATTGTCTATTGTTCATGCTTTAATTGTATTATCCGTAAACAGTAATGCACGTGTGAATACATAGACCACAACATGTCCCTAGTGAGCCTCTAGTTGACTAGCTCGTTGATCAATAGATGGTTACGGTTTCCTGACCATGGACATTGGATGTCATTGATAATGGGATCACATCATTAGGAGAATGATGTGATGGACAAGACCCAATCCTAAGCCTAGCACAAGATCGTGTAGTTCGTATGCTAAAGCTTTTCCAATGTCAAGTATCTGTTCCTTAGACCATGAGGTTGTGTAACTCCTGGATACCGTAGGAATACTTTGGGTGTGCCAAACGTCACAACGTAACTGGGTGGCTATAAAGGTACACTACGGGTATCTCCGAAAGCATCCGTTGGGTTGGTACAAACCGAGACTGGGATTTGTCACTCCGTATGACAGAGAGGTATCTCTGGGCCCACTCGGTAAGACATCATCGTAATGAGCTCAATGTGACTAAGGGGTTGGTCACGGGATGATGTGTTACGGAACGAGTAAAGAGACTTGCCATAACGAGATTGAACAAGGTATCGGTATACCGACGATCGAATCTCGGGCAAGTACTATACCGATAGACAAAGGGAATCGTATATAGGATTGATTGAATCCTTGACATCATGGTTCATTCGATGAGATCATCGTGGAACATGTGGGAGCCAACATGGGTATCTAGATCCCGCTGTTGGTTATTGACCGGAGATATGTCTCGGTCAAGACTGCATGGTTCCCGAACCCGTAGGGTCTACACACTTAAGGTTCGATGACGCTAGGGTTATAGGGAATGTAATACGTGGTTACCGAATGTTGTTCGGAGTCTCGGATAAGATCCCGGACGTCACGAGGAGTTCCGGAATGGTTCGGAGGTAAAGATTTATATATGGGAAGTCCCATTTTGGTCGCCGGAATTGTTTTGGGCGTTATCGGTAACGTACCGGGACCACCGGAAGGGTTCCGAGGGTCCATCGGGAGGGGCCACCAGTCGAGAGGCTTGCGTGGGCCAAGTGTGGGAAGGGACCAGCCCTAGTTGGGCTGGTGCGCCCCCCACCAAGGCCCAGGGCGCAGGGGATGGGAGAGGGGGCAAACCCTAGGTCCAGATGGGCCTTAAGGCCCATCCTAGGGCGCCCCCCCCTCACCCCCCTCCTGGCCTGTGACGCCCGAAGACCGACGTCCCAGAAGATTCCAGAAGATTCCCGAAGATTCCAGATATTCCGAGTTCCCGTGTGTTTCTTTTGTGCTTGTGTTTTTATTCTTGCATCGCATCATGTCATCATGCCATCGTGTCATTTTTATTTTTTGCATCTCAACCAAATAAATTGTATGGACCTTCGGTCCAGTTAAATCGAGGGAAGGTTGACTTCTCTTTATAACATATAAAAGCCTCTCAATATTATTAGGGAGCTATATTAAATATTCCAGTTGTTTGGAATTAACCAACACACTTGCAAATATTCCCCATGCTTCTTTAATTCAAGTTTCACCGTCAAAAACCTTCCCTATATTTCTTTTCTCGTTTTTCGAGGTTCCTCCGAAATCCTCAACATCTTTGGACACTTCACAAATCAAGTCTTAGTTCAAACCCATTTGAATTAAACTCAAATGTGTTTGAATTATATTTTTTCGATCATGCCTTTTATATTTTTCTCGGACCGTGCTCATTTTTATGAACCCGAGAGAATAACCTCATGTGCAAATTCTTGCCTAAGCTTCCCTTTCTTTACTTCTCTCCTTTCTTTCGTTCTGTGTTTTTTTTCCTTTTCACTCTTAAAATAGGAGAGGCTCCCAGCCACTGGACTCCTTTTGGCCCAAGGCATCAGCCGCCTGGCCCATCACCTCCCAGCCATCAGGCCGACTCCCTCCCAGCGTCCAGCCGAACCGGCCCAGGCCTCTCCTCCCTCAGGCCCACCTGGCCACCTTGGCCCGACCGCTCCTCCCGAACCCTAGCCCGACCCCTCGCAGTTCCCTCGCTCCTCTTTCCCCTACAGCGCCGCCGCACCTCTCGCTATCTCCCTCATCTCGTTCCCTCGCTCTCTCTCCCGCATCGCACCTCCTCCTCGACCGCGCCTCCTACCCGATTTTTCCTCTCGCTCGAACCCCTCTCCCGATCCTCCCTTCGTCGCCAGGCCGAGCGCCGTGGTCTTCCCTCGGCCTGCGCCTCCCCGTCTGCGCCAGGGACCGAGGCCAACCTCCGCTCGATCTCCGACCGGCCAGGAGCCCGAGCCCTTGAGCGCCCGTCCTCCAACTCGTCGGCCCTGCTCCTCCGTGCCTCCAGCCGGCCCCGGCGCGCCAAGGACGCAGCGGCGCCTCCCTCCGCGGCTCCCTCCTCTGCGACGCTCCAGCTCGCGTCGCCATGGCCTCCCCAGGCCCTGCCTCGTCCTCCAGCCGTGTGCTTCCCTTCCAGCGCGCCTCGCACCAGCCCCGCATCTCCAGCGTCGGCCGGGCGCCCCGTCTCCTCTGCTGCCAGGAGCTGCCGCGCTGCTTCGTCCGCGCGAGCCCAGGCAGCAGCCGGCTGCGCCCTGCCTCGCCCCCCCGAGCTTCGCCTTCGCTGTGTCGCGCTCGCCGACCACCTCTGCTCCGGTCTTCCTCGCCTCCCGAGCCGGCCCTCAAGCCGTCGTCTTCACCGCGTCACCGGAGCTGTGCTGCTTTTGCTTGCTGCCATATTATGCCGCGCCTCTTTTGCTTGCTGCCGTGATGCCGAGTTCTTCGAACGAGGGACCCCGAGACCGCCAAGTACCCTTCCGGATACGCCAAGTTCGACTACGCCAAGTACCACGATGGCAGCCCGAAGCACCAAGTACCACGACGACCCGAACGGCTACGAAATGTGAACAACCACCGTCGCCGAGGCGCAAGTACCTCTACGAACGTGTACCCCTACGTCGACGACGATCCCGACAAGTACCTCTAGACGCGGCATGAACATCTACGATACGAGAACGACGACACAAGACGACGCGACAAGTACCTCTTCGGAGACGAAAACGCCAACGTGAACAACTACCATCGCCGAGACCCTCAAGTACCTCTACGAACGGAACGGCTACTCGTTGGCGACCTCGTGTACGACTACTTCCTCTCCGATCGCGAGAACGACTTCTTCCTTTACGATCTCGAACCGCTTCGAGAGTGAACGCTTCGAAGGTATAACCCCGTGACGATGACCCGTGGAATGCTTGTTGTGTTGTATGAGATGTTTGCCCTTGTGTGATCCGTGCCCGTTGTACCGGATCGTCCTTTTGTCATGTTCCTCGGTTGCCTCGTCGCCGACCCGTGGAAACCCGGTAACGGGATCACCCCACCTTTCATCTTGTTCCGCTCGATCACACCATCTTTCCTTTTGCACCGGACTCTCAACGAGTTACCGGAACCGATATGTTGCCGACGCATCATTTTCGGATCGTTGCCGTGGCACCTTTTTCCTTCCACCACGGTGACATATACTTCATATCTTCTTCCTGTCATCTTTTAATAAATTGCATAAACTTGATCATGTCATCCGCATCATGATAACAACATGAGAATGTTTAATTGTTGTTTGCTTATAATTACTAAACATGCTCATGGGGATTTTCCGGAATTGTTGTTGTTATTTCCGGCCTCATTTAAAATGTCTTAATAGTGTAGTTTTATTATGCTTCACCTCTTGCCATGTTAATCAACATTTAATCTTGCCTTGTAAATAAACGAGAGTCAACTAAATAAATAAAATGTGGTGTTTCGTCAATATGCAACTCGTTGCATATTGAGCTCCACTTAACTTGTAGTACTTGTTTGTGCACTTGCCATGCCATGCATAATTAAACTGGACATGCATCATACTTGGATGTGCATCGTATGCCATGTTTATGCTTGTGTGTTTACTGTGTTGTTTGCTTCTTTCCGGTTGCTTCTCTTGCTAGCTTCGGTTTCGTTCCGGAGTTGTGAGGCTTCTTCTCGTCTACTTCGTGGACTTGTTCTTCTCCTTCGTGGAATCCCAGGCAAGATGACCATACCCTTGGATACCTTTACTACCATTGCCATGCTTAGTTGTCTCGATGCTATCGTTACATGTCGCGCTACCCATCTTTTATGTCAGCCTCTCCTTGTTGCCATGAAACCTCTAACATTTGACACCTTCCTAGCAAAACCACTGTTTGGCTATGTTACCCGCTTGCTCAGCCCCTCTTATAGCGTTGTTAGTTGCAGGTGAAGATGAAGTTCGTTCCAGGTGGGAACTTGTTGTTGGTTATATCACAATATCTATTATTATATAATAACACACCTATATACTGGGCACGGGTGGAAGGCTTGGCCTTTTGCTCGGTGTTTTGTTCCACTCATGCCACCTTAGGCGCCGATAAACCGGCATTATGTTCCTTGATTTTGCGTTCCTTACACAATGAGTGGATGGGGACCCCTTGACAATTCGACTTTGAATAAAACTCCTCTAGCAAGGCCCAACTTGGTTTTAATTTGCCTCATAATAACAACTTAATTAAATAATTAAATTTGCATAGGGGGTCACGTCCCCGGGTTCTTAATTCTACATAGCAGGGGGGCCAGTGTTGATGGTGTTGGTCCCAAACTAGAGCCACTTGCGGTACCACCCAGTTATCTGGGGTCTTCGGTTACTGTACGTAGCGCTCATCCGGACGTGGCCTGAGACGAGATGCGCGCGGCTACCATCAGGGTGTCAGCACGCCGGGAGGTCTTGCTGGACTTGTTTTACCATAGTCGAAATGTCTTGTGCTACCGGGATGCCGAGCCTGATCGGTTTTCCCTAAGATAAGGAGTGATGATATTATATTTATCACTTCAGCTAATCGTGAGAGCTTGTGATGGGCTAAGTTGGGACACCCCTGCAGGGTTATAATCTTTCGAAAGCCGTGCCCGCGGTTATGTGGCAGATTGGAATTTGTTAATGTCCGGTTGTAGAAAACTTGACAGATGATCCGAAGTAAAACACACCACTGTGTGAGTAACCGTGACTGTCTCTTTTCACTTTGAGAAGAGAACACGGTGGGGTTATGCTTGACCGTATGTAGTTCAGGATCTTTAGCGATCACTACTTTTGCGACCGTTTGCGTAGATGCTCATCTTATTCTTGTACTCGTAAGTTAGCCACCATATTATGCTTAGCCGCTGCTGCAACCTCACCACTTTACCTCTTCCTACCCATAAAGCTTTGCTAGTCTTGATACCCATGGTTATGGGATTGCTGAGTCCTCGTGGCTCACAGATACTACAACACCAGATGCAGGTTCAGCCGAGTTCGATGCAGGAGTTGGTTCAAGTTCTACACTGGGAGCTCGATGAAGAGTTTTGGCCGTATGCTTGTGACGTTTCGACGATCAGTAGTGGTTTCTACTAGGATTCGATCCTGACCTGTGGTTTTATGTTGTTTTGGTATCTTTTCTTTTGGATCTTCACCCGTAGTCGGGTTGTGATGTTTTGAATGATGTTTTGCTTATGTATTGTATTGTGTGAAGTGGCGAGTGTAAGCCAACTATCTCTCTTTTGCAATTTAATCCCTCTTTTACATGAGTCGTGCAAAGATACCAAACTTGAGATCATTCTAGGATGGGCTTATACCTTTAAGTCGTGCCTCGACACGTAGGAGGTATAGTCCCATCTTGGGCATTACATGGCCGCCCCCCAGATAGGATCTAGGGGCTGCCGCCACCCCTAGGGGGAACCCTAGATGGGGGCGGAGCCCCTCCCCTCCCCCTATATATATGTGGGGTTTCGGGGCTGCCAGATGCACGAGTTCCCTCTCTCTCGGCACAGCCCTACCCCTCTCCCTCCTCGTCTCTTGCGGTGCTTGGCGAAGCCCTGCTGGAGTGCAAAGCTCCTCCACCACCACCACGCAGTCGTGCTGCTGCTGGACGGAGTCTTCCTCAACCTCTCCCTCACCCCTTGCTAGATCAAGGCACGGGAGACGACACTGGGCTGTACGTGTGTTGAACGCGGAGGCGCCATTGTTTGTCGCTTAGATCGGATTCGACTGCGATCTGAATCGCTTCGTGTACGACTCCACCAACCGCGTTCTTGCAACGCTTCCGCATCGCGATCTTCAAAGGTATGAAGATGCACTCCCCTCTCGTTGCTAGTGGATTCCATAGATGGATCTTGGTGATACGTAGGAATTTTTTTGATTTTCTGCAATGATCCCCAATAGTGGTATCAGAGCTAGGTCTATGCGTAGTTACTATGCACGAGTAGAACACAAGATTGTTGTGGGCGTAGATCATGTCAATTTACTTGCCGCTACTAGTCTTATCTAGATTTGGCGGCATCGTGGGATGAAGCGGCCCGGACCGACCTTACACGTACGCTTACGTGAGACAGGTTCCACCGACTGACATGCACTAGTTGCATAAGGTGGCTAGCGGGTGTCTGTCTCTCCCACTTTAGTTGTATCGGATTCGATGAAAAGGCTCCTTATGAAGGGTAAATAGTAATTGGCATATCACGTTGTGGTTTTTGCGTAGGTAAGAAACGTTCTTGCTAGAAACCTATAGCAGCCATGTAAAAACTTGCAACAACAATTAGAGGACGTCTAACTTGTTCTTGCAACATGTGCCGTGTGATGTGATATGGCCAAAAGGATGTGATGAATGATATATATATGTGATGTATGAGATTGATCATGTTCTTGTAATAGGAATCACGACTTGCATGTCGATGAGTATGATAACCGACAGGAGCCATAGGAGTTGTCTTATTTTATTGTATGACCCGCGTGTCATCGAAAACGCCATGTAATTACTTTACTTTATTGTTAACCGTTAGCCATAGTAGTAGAAGTAATGTTTGGCGAGACAACTTCATTAAGACATGATGATGGAGATCATGGTGTCATGCCGGTGACAATGATGATCATGGAGCCCCGAAGATGAAGATCAAAAGGAGCAAAATGATATTGGCCATATCATGTCACTATTTGATTGCATGTGATGTTTATCATGTTTTACATCTTATTTGCTTAGAATGACGGTAGTAAACAAGATGATCTCTCACTAAAATTTCAAGAATTGTGTTCCCCCTAACTGTGCACCATTGCTAAGGTTCGTTGTTCCGAAGCACCACGTGATGATCAGGTGTGATAGGCTCTAATGTTCACATACAATGGGTGTAAGCTAGATTTACACACGGAATACACTTAGGGTTGACTTGACGAGCCTAGCATGTACAGACATGGCCTCGGAACACGAAAGACCGAAAGGTTGAACATGAGTCATATAGAAGATACGATCAACATAAAGATTTTCACCGTTGATGACTAGTCCGTCTCACATGATGATCAGACATGGCCTAGTCGATTCGGATCATGTATCACTTAGATGACTAGAGAGATGTCTATCTGAGTGGGAGTTCATTAAATTTGTTTAGATGAACTTAATTGTCATGAACATAGTCTAAAATCTTTACAATATGTCTTGTAGATCCAATGGCCCATGCTAATGTTACCCTCAACTTCAACGCGTTCCTAGAGAAAACCAAGCTGAAAGACGATGGTAGCAACTATACGGATTGAGTCCGTAACTTGAGGATCATCCTCATAGCTGCCAAGAAAGCATATGTCCTTGAAGCACCGATAGGTGATGCACCCGTTTTCCCAGCAACTCAATACGTTATGAACGCCTGTCAGTCGCGTAGTGATGATTACTCCCTGGTTAAGTGCGGCATGCTTTACAGCTTAGAATCGGGGCTCCAAAAATGTTTTGAGTAGCACGGAGCATATGAGATGTTCCAAGAGCTGAAAATGGTTTTCCAAGCTCATGCCCGAGTCGAGAGATATGAAGTCTCCGACAAGTTGTACAGTTGTAAGATGGAGGAGAATAGTTTTGTCAGCGAGCATATACTCAAAATGTCTGGGTTGCACAATCACTTGTCTCAGTTGGGAATTAATCTCCCAGATGACGCGGTCGTTGACAGAATCCTCCAGTCGCTCCCACCTAGCTACAAGAGTTTCGTGATGAACTTCATGTCAGGCCCAAGATGCGATTCTATCCCGATCACGTGACACTGACGTGATTGGGCCACAACCGCATTTCGGGCGCTTAGCAAGATGGATATCATTACATCGTACCATTACATACATACATTGGGGATACAACAATTCATACATGACACATGAATACAACAACATCAATACAAGGCATCCGACTACGGATGCAAACATGAAAAGCACAACGACATCCATGTGCTATCCCAGGCTGTCGACCCGGAACCTAACCCAAGACTGAAGAAGAAGAAGAACGAACTCCAACAAAAGGAACAACGCTCTCACGTCAAGTCATCGGAAAGCTGCACCTGCAACTGTTGTTGTAGTATCTGTGAGCCTTGAGGACTCAACAATCCCATAACCATGGGTACCAAGACTAGCAAAGCTTAATGGGTAAGAAGAGGTAAAGTGGTGAGGTTGCAGCAGCGGCTAAACAATATATGGTGGCTAACTTACGAGTACAAGAATAAGATGAGCATCTACGCAAATGGTCGCAAACTAGTAGTGATCGCTAAAGATCCTGAACTACCTACGAGTCAAACATAACCCCACCGTGTCCTCTTCTCAAAGTGAAAAGAGACAGTCACGGTTACTCACGCAGTTGTGTGTTTTATCTCGGATCCTCTGTCAAGTTTTCTACAACCGGACATTAAAAAATTCCAATCTGCCACATAACCGCGGGCACGGCTTTTGAAAGATCATAACCCTGCAGGGGTGTCCCAACATAGCCCATCACAAGCTCTCACGATCAGCAGAAGTAATAATAATATTATCACCCCTTATCTTAGGGACAATCCGATCAGGCTCGGAATCCTGGTGCATAAGACATTTCGACAATGGTAAAACAAGTACAGCAAGACCTCCCGGTGTGTCGACACCCTGATAGTAGCCGCACGTATCTCGTCTCAGGCCACGACCGGATGGGCGATGCTACAGGTAAAACGAGCCCTCGGGTTTCCCCAAGGTGGCCCTGCAGGACCCCCGTTTGGGACCAACACCATTAGCAGTGGCCCCCCTGCTATGTAGAAAAGAATCCCCGAGGGCGCGACCCCCTATGTGAATTTAATTAATTAATTAAGTTGTTATTATGAGGCAAATTAAAACCAATGTTGGGCCTTGCTGGAGCAGTTTTATTCAAAGACGAACTGTCAAGGGGTCCCCATATACCCAACCGTGTAAGGAACGCAAAATCAAGGAACATAATGCTGGTTTATCGGCTCCTAAGGTGGCATGAGTGGAACAAAACACCGAGCAAAATGCCAAGCCTTCCACCCATGCCCAGTATATAGGTGTGTTAATATATATAAGACATATTGTGATATTCCAACAACAAGTTCCAACATGGAACGATCTTCATCTTCACCTGCAACTAAAACGCTATAAGAGGGGCTGAGCAAGCGGGTAATATAGCCAAACAACGGTTTGCTGGGAAGGTGTCAAGGTTAGAGGTTTCATGGCAACAAGGAGAGGGGCTAACAATAATGATGGGTAGTGCGACATATAACGATAGCATCGAGACAACTAAGCATGGCAATGATAGTAATGGTATCCAAGGTGATGGTCATCTTGCCTGAGATCCCGCAAGGAAGAAGAATGAGTCCGTGAAGAAGACGAAGAAGAAGCCTTGAAGACGAACCACGTGTAGACAAATGACTCCTCACGATCGCAACGGATAAGAATTAGCGAGAAGAAAGCACACAACACGGTAAACACACAACACAACAACAAGACATGAAGCTCAACCAAGTATGATGCAAGACAAGTCTATATGATGCAATTCATGAAAAGGGATGAAGCACACAAGATCAACACAAACCAACAAGTTTAAATGAGGCCGGAATCAACACATAACAAATCCGGTAAGTCCTCATATGCATAATTTGAAATTAGTCCAGATCTGAACAAACTTTATGTTCAAGTTGTTAAACAGCAATTTAACATGCACCATGATGATCTACACGAAATTCTAGTCAAGTTTCATATAAAGTATGTTTAATTCGGAGTTATGGCCTAGAAGATATGAGCAAAACAAGACAAGCAAGGCAACGGTGCAAGATGCACCCAAACATCAAGCAAACACACTCCAAACATGTAAACAACATGATATTATGCTTCTACATGCAAAATCACACAAGTTTCATATAGGACACACTCAAAACGGAGCAACGGGCTAGAAGTTAAGAGCAAAACAAGTTACAATGCAAGACTGAAGTTAACAGCCACATAGCAACTTTGGAGCAAGGTAAATATAAGCTACAACACCCAAACATGATAACAAGAAGCATGGATGTTAAGTAGACATGATACTTAACAAGCATGAACTTATAACACACACAAAAGCTTGCTGGAACACAATTAACCCAGCATGGCAAGTTGCAATAAATTTATCCAGACTTAAGTCAAAATCTGGGAAGGCAAAAATATCATCACGATGTTGTCTTCGGAGACACAAAACAAAAAGCATATCAACTCTACTAAGTATATAAGGATCATGGACATGTAGTATACATAGCATACATCAAACAACTCCATTGAAGCATCTCCATAGGAGGCATGGATCAATAACAACAAGCTCCACCAAATTGAACATGCTGATAAAAAGATGACAGGTAAAATTTATAGCAACTTGAGAGCAAGAAATAAATAAGCTACATCAGGCCATATATGCAAACAAGGGCATGGATGGATAGACAATAACATGGACAACAAGACATGATCATTGGTCACTCCAAAAAAAGCATGGATTTGAGTGGGGCATCAAGAAAAAATAGCATCAGGTTTAACAGATTCCAGACTTAGCAGTTTTTTTCACTAAGTATAAAACAGCAACATTGGCATGGCATGTTTACAAGCTTATTTAAGTCACCTCAAGGCATATCATGGAAAGTGGATTGCACCACAGCAAAGACCATAAGATTGTGCTTCTAAAACATATAGACATGTGGCATGAAGACAAACACATCAATAGCAATGAGCAAGTCAAATCAGCATCTCATTACAAGTTTCAGCACTTAACAGCCAAATGCACTTTTGCAACAGAGATTAATATGGCAATATGGCACCTAACATGAATGCTACAGCAACCAACATATAGAGCACTTCACAATGAACATTTTGACATATCATATGCTCCATTTGGATAAACATGCACAAAGTTACAAACATCACAAGCATGCAACAAAATTACAGATAATAGCAGTTTTAAACTTATTAGCACTTTTGCAACAGGAATTAGGGCATCAAGATGAAGTCAAACAAGCATGGCACAATGGAACAAAGTGTAGAGCATATCACCGTGATCATTTTGACATATCATATGCTCAATTTGGACATACACACAAATAGTTACAGCCATGCAAAGGTGCACACATATTAAGACATTTTAGGGACTTGGCAGTTTTTGAAGACAGAAAAAAACACAAACGAGCGACGGATAATATTACGCGCATAGGGTGAGGGTTAGCCGGGCCTCACCAAAGTGGGCTCGGCCCAGTCGAAGACGAGGTCGGGCCAGGCCGGTCGGAGGGGAAGGCGAGGCAGGCCGGCCCATGGGCGCAGGACGGCCCATGAGCGGGCGCAGCCCACGTCGGAGGCGAGCGGGCGCTCGTCCGCCCGAGCGAGGACGAAATGGCGGCGGCATGCCGGCGCAGCCCGGCCGGTGGTCGCCGGCAGGAGCTGGGCGGGCCGGATCCAGGCCCCTGGCCACCGGATCTGGCCGGAGCGAGGCCGGAGTCCGGCGAGCGAGCAAGGGCGGGGCGGGGAGGAGCACGGGGGGAGTCGCGGCGGCGGCGTGCTGCTGGCCCGGCGACGGCGAGGCACAAGGCCGGCGGCGAGGTGGCGCAGTTCCGGCGCGGCGGCGGGGGCGCGCGCCCGCGACGGAGACGAGGGGCGGAGCGAGGGCGCTCGGGCAGCGGAGGGGCTGGGCCGCGGGGGCCGGGATCGGGCCGCGGCGGGCCCGCGGTGGGAGCCTGGCGGCGAGGGCGACGTGTCGGCTCTGGAGTGGTTGAAGGAAGCGGCTGACATGTCCGTCTGTGGGGGAAGAAATGTCCGGCGGCGCGGAGGAAGAAGGCTAGGGTTTCATCTGCGAAAAATTCGGGGGGAGACACATATTTATAGGTAGAGGGAGCTAGGAGAGTCCAAATGAGGAGCGGTTTTCGGCCACGCGATCCTGATCCGACGACCGAGAGCATGGAGGGGGTTGGGATGGGCTTGGGGCTGTTGTGAAAGGGGTGCTGGGCCAAAAGACAAAAGGCTTCCGACGGCTAACGCGGTTAACCGTTGGGCTATCAAACGGACTCCGAATGTGACGAAACTTGACAGGCGGTCTACCTTTGCTATAATAAGACCACACGCCAAGTTTTAACCCATTCCGAGAACATTTTTTGGCCACTCATAAAATAAATATTCGGAGGTGCCGCGGGCGCGTCTGGGCTTAGAACGGACAACGGAGAGGACGGGCGGACTCGGACGGATGCAAGTTTTGAAAACATGATGATGCAACACACATTCTGACATGGCAAAATGCAACACGCAAGAAGATGACCAGGCAACGACGACGAACAACTAGCTGACACCTGGCACATCGGTCTCGGGGTGTCACACTTCAATATGCAGGGGATGGAGAAGTCCATTCCCGAGGTATATTCAATGCTGAAATCAGCGAAGGTGGAGATAAAAAAGGAACATCAAGTGTTGATGGTGAATAAAACCACTAAGCTCAAGAAAGGCAAGGGGAAGAAGAACTTCAAGAAGTATGGCAAAGGAGTTGCCGCGCCCGGTAAGCCAGTTGCCGGGAAGAAGCCAAAGAATGGACCCAAACCTGAGACTGAGTGCTTTTATTGCAAGGGAACGGGTCACTAGAAGCGGAATTGTCCCAAATACTTAGCGGATAAGAACGCCAGAAACGTCAAAGGTATATGTGATTGTAATGCCCAAGATGGGACTATACCTCCTACGTGTTGATACGTCCAAAATGTATCTATAATTTTTGCTTGCTCCATGCCTCTTTTGGGTGATATTGCTATGATATTTATACACTTCCATACACTTTTGATCATATTTGGACTAACCTATTAACTCAGTGCACCCCAGTGCCAGTTTCTGTTTTCGGCTGTTTTTGTATTTCAGGTTTTCACGTTACGAGAACTGCCAGGAAAAATCCAGAAAAAATATATAAAAAATCAGCGTTCCAGAAACTACCGTGCGCCCGAAGGA